>CP139509.1:460999570-462199570 GCA_021014915.2 Artemisia tridentata subsp. tridentata | reverse complement strand
GACGAGGCTGAGGATTACGATGATGTTAACGATACAGATTAGTAGTTTTTATTTTTAATTGTATGACCTTTTTTTTATATTTATGTATGACGTTTTTTTTTGTTTATGTATGACCTTTTTTTATTTATTTATGTATGACGTTTTTTTTTTTTTTTAATTATGTAATAGTTTTAGGATTTATTTTAATAAAATTGTCTTTTTATTAATATTATTTAGTTTTATTAATTAGTTTTAGTTATTAAAAAAAAAAAAAAAAAAAAAAAAAAGTGTCACATGGCGCAAAACGCTCCACCCTCTCTTATACACCACTACACCACTTTTTCAACCAAGCCCCAGCATGACCCACACTGCCACATGGCGCAAAACGCCCCACCCTCCCTTCCTTACCACTACACATAGTCTCACTCTCCTTCACCTTACTTCACCATTTACTCGTCAAGGCAAACACATCTTCACCTTTCATTAAAATACACACTTTATACAAATATACCCCACTAAATACCCCACATACACTCACATTCAAAATAAAAAATAATAAAACTTAAGGAATTATAATGGTGATCAGATCACCACTATGCTTCTTGGTATATGTGTTTGCTGCGTGAAGTATGGTGGAAGGCAAGGAGTTTGCTGCGTGAATTGTAGGTTTGTGGTGAAGACTTCACCATTATTTGTTTCCTTGCCGAGTAGTCTAATATCATTCTCTTATCTTGAAATCAATACCGACATGAATGTTATGTCCTATGGCGATGAGAAGATCAATGTGCAAAAGATCAATCCTAATGGACATTGATACGATACATTAAATATTTTTGTTTGTATTTTATAATATTTGATGAAATTATACAAATGAAAACATATTTAAAACTCAATCTATTCATATACTTTGCATCAATTATTATATAACAAAAAAAAATAATAGTTAAGGTAAAAGTAAAAAAAAAAAATACTTTAAAAAGTCAAAATATGACACTGGATTGAGTAATAAAAAAAAACACGAGCACATTTCCATCAAATCTATCACCAAAAGACCATAGTACTTCCATCAAAAAAAAAAAAAGACCATAGTACGGTCTGCAAGGACTAACAAAATCAACCAATGAATCCATTTTTATTTTATTTTCTACATTTTATATTAAAGTTTTATAAGAATAAAATTATTAAACTTTATCATAAATACACATTTAATCATTTTATATCAAAATCAAAACTTGACTATAAAACATTTTTTTTATATTGTGTAAAGCTTTTGACGACTTGTGTTTAAAAAAAAAAAAAAAAAAAAAAAAAAAAAAAAAAAAAAAAAAAGTTACTCGTGTACATGTAAAAGTACAAGTTCAACTAACTTCCTAACAAATGAATATTTTATCCATATCCATTTATTTATACGTAGTTTTCGTTAGCATATCTCCTTTTTAAAAAGAAACCAATGAAACAAAGACTTAAAACCAAACTCCCCCCAAAGTGCACATATACATTCACCACATCGTTACACTCAAAATATTTGATAACCTTAAGTTTACATTTCCATTATACTAAAGCTACATCATTAATAACGTAAAAGCTTCACTATACTCTCTTGCGTGCTCATTAAAAACTGGCATCAATCCCTCAATAACCAACTATTTAATCGCTGGGTCGGCCAGTCTAGTCTAATATAACGTTACAGAACACACGGTGAGTGCGAAACTGTGTGTTGTAACGTTTTTTTTTTTTTTTTATGTACTAGTGTACGTAAAGTATAAGTAGTAAAGCTGGGAAAGCACGGGGAGTTGTTGCTCGATGGGATTTTCGATTGTTTTAATGAAGTCATGGTGGCGTTTGCTAGGGTGAATCATGCTGATTATCGTGTTGAGACAACGAGTCGACTTGCTCAGTGGCGTATTGATAGTTTCGGGTTTTCGTACAGGAAATCTGATCCTTTCGTAATTGGAAAGTGGAACTGGTAATCTTGCGTCTTTATTTTTATTTTTTGTTGGGCATGTGTAATATTGTACGTAGGTCTAATGTCATTAAGGATGAAATTAGTGTGACGTTGTTATTTTGCAAATTTTGAAGGTATTTAGTTTTGGAAAAGAATAGAAAGTTGGTCATTAAGCTCTATCCCGAGTTACCAAAGTTAGCTCGAGATTTCCCTCCGATTGCTTCCTTCAACATTCGTGTAGTCTCGTTATTGGCTGGCCGCAAGACTTTGGTTCATCCAGGTAAATTTATGCACCAATATATATTGTGCATATTTAATTATCCATTAATCAACTTATAAATATGTTGATTTGGATTGTGTTACTTCAGTTGGGTCAAATGAGTATATATTTTCTAATTAATGACAAAAAAATGTATGCGGGTCAATTTTTTTATTCCACTAGTTGCAACCTGTACTAAAAAACATATCTGGATGCAGAAGTTAAGGATAAGCAGTTCAAAAGTGGCGAGGATTTTGTTTGGGCGCTTGAGGTTCCATTGACGGGTAGATTTATTGTGGACGTCGAGTTTCTAGATCTTAAGATCACATCTCCAAACGTAATTCACTTATCTATATTTTCAGTATTTAAAGATTTTAACGGTTTACGTACATATTTACTATTTATGGAAATGATTTTAACGATTTAAGTACATATTTGCCATTAATATCTAGGATTTAAATTAAGAAAATGGGTCGATATCATTGGTCAATATCATGTGTCAAAGTCCAGTTTGTTCTGCGCAGTTGGAAATAACTTGTATCTTAGCAGACTTTAAGGTCAATACATTGATTAAAGTTTGTGGAATTTGGAAAACTAGTTTGGAATTTGGTTTTTAAGGACACCTTTGTGATTTTGAGAAAGCCGCCTATGTGATGTTGAGATGCTTTACAGTAAGAAGGCTAGTCAATATCATAGGTCAATATCATGTGCCAATAGTTGTGTGCGCGCAGCATGAACTTGAAGGTTAGCAAACTTTAAGGTCAAAAACATCAATCAAAGTTTGTTGGATATGGAAAATTAGTTTAAAAAGGTTCTGTTATTAAGGTCAACTTTGTGACGAATTCTATTTTGTTCATGTAAAAACAGGGAGGCGTATCTTGTTCCATTTGGAGTGAAGGGCTTACACAAAAAAGCTCGATTTCAACTGCACTAACCTCCCTAGGCAAGATGTTATCCGAAAGTATCCACACGGACATCACCATATGCGCGTCCAATGGAACCATTGAGGCCCACCGTGCAGTACTTGCAGCACATTCACCGGTCTTTCATAGCATGTTCTCCCACGACCTCAAAGAAAAAGAAATGTCTGCGATTAACATTTCCGATATGACCATTGAGGCTTGTCAAGCGTTTCTTAGCTACATATACACGAATATAGAACATCAAGATTTTATCAAGCATAGACTTGATCTTCTAAGGGCTGCTGATAAATATGACGTGTTGGACTTAAAAGACACGTGTGAAGAAAGTTTAATGGAAGATATTGACACGAAGAATGTGCTTGAGAGGCTGCAAAGTGCTTCTATGTATAGATTACCAAAGCTGAAGGTTTGTTGCATTCAATATCTAGTGAAATTTGGTAAGATTTACGACATTAGGGAAGAATTTAATGCGTTTATACAATCCGGTGATAGGGATTTGATAGGTGAAGTTGTTAATGAAATTCTTTCTGTTTGGAAAGGTTTCTGAAAGCCGATTGAAACGGCTATGGTACAAGATTCATTCTTGGCATGATTTGTTATCATGAAATATGGTATTGATTTGTGTACATGTACAAATTAGTTTTAAATTTAATGAATGGAATCGATTTGGTTATGCTTATAACTTATAAGTCCATGTTTAGCGAACTTGATCTTTGCACCCGAGAATGAAATTTCACTGTAAAAATTACTTGACACTATAGCTTATGGGAGCTTACGACCCAACTTATCAAAAAGTTTTGTAATCCCAAGCTTTCGGGCTCACGACAGGCTTTACACGAGCTATACAGCTTGTTTACTCATCCAAGCAAACAGTGGCGGACCCGAGGTCATCAGGTGCAAATCCTAAAATTGACGATAAATTGTAATACAAAAGCTTTGGGAAAAGGTTTATTTTCAAAAAATGTGTGTCTTAAATAAAATTTTACACTACGCGGGATAAATCTATGGGGGTTCTCGTGCACCCTCAGAACCCCAACCACCCCCCCCCCCCCCCCCCCCCCCCCCCCCCCGCAAGCAAATGTTAGGCTCTGTGGTACAAGTTAGCCAGTCAGGCTGAGCAAACCTATTGAGTGGTAGAAAACCAACCTTAGACTTTTTAGTTTAAACCTTTAAAAGTGTATACACATACTAAATGAGCTTTTTAATAAGCAAAGGTTATGTACCACACTACCACCACCAGTGCTACTCATGTTTTTTACTTGTAAAAAAAGTTCTGGTTCAAAGTACATTAAAAGTAGATCACAAAAGCAACCACCAATCTTGTTAATCACAAAAAACACTCTTTGTTCCACAAACTAGTCAAATGCATACGTGTTAGTTCAAGTACCAAATATACACATAGCCTTAGGCCGGTAAGGTTAATTACTACAGTAAATGTGTTTTAAATGTGTTTTAACTGTTCTTTTAACATAGGTCAACGTTTGTTGAATTTAACTTGTATGTTAGCAAACTTTAAGGTCAAAACATCAATCAAAGTTTGTTGAATTTAAAAAAGTAGTTTGAAATTTGGTTTTTGTTGGAAAATTTAGTGCACTTGAGGGATTAATTCACACCTGGTAATGGGCTTGGAGGTACGGAGTGTACACCCATCAGGTCAATGTTTACCCTGACTCAAATTAAGTGGTTTGTGGTTCTGCTGCTAGTGTAAATGATAATACTGCTGATGCAGATCATTCTGCTGCTAGTATTATTCATTGTGCTGCTGATGTAGAACATTCTGCTACTAGTGTTATTGATACTGCTGCTAGTACAATAAAACTGCTGCTGAGTTGCTAGGCAATAGATTCTGCTGCTAGTACAATTTATTGTGTTGCTAAGCATAAGATTCTACTGCTGGTATGCTGGATAGAATTTGTAACTAACTTTGACCTATTTTGGGAAGTTTCAAATTCTTAATTAAGACCATGATTTTCTGGTCTTGTAACCACTATAGCTAGAATTAAGGAAAGTATATGGAGAATATTTGGCCAATATTTTCTCATATCTCATTTGACTAGGGTTTTGAGTATATCTCTAATATATATAGAGATCAACACATCGGCATGAAAGATACACAAAAAACCTAAACACTTGAAAGCAATTCGGTTCTTGATTTGTGCCTAAAACAAGAACATCACTTGGTCTTATCCCATAGAGATATTCGTGTAACCCAGGCATAGGGTCGAATAGTTTCTATTGGAAAGTGATTACACGATTTCAAGTGAATATCCGGTACATTGATTATCTTTACCCTGTTCCGGGAACACACAACTCCACAATAAAACAACCAACAATCAATAGAAACTATTTTAGTGATAATCAATGGCTGCTGCGATGAGGCATATGGCTGCTAACTTTTCCAAACTGGAAATGTTTGAAGGTGTCGATTTCAGAAGGTGGCAAAAGAAGATGCACTTCTTGTTGTCGAGCATGAATGTGGTGTATGTGCTGACCACATCCATTCCTTAAGATCATGGGGATGATGCTACTATGGAACAGATAAGGAACAGGAGCAAATGGGAGAATGATGACTATGTTTGCAGAGGGTTAATTCTCAATGGTATGTCTGATTCTTTGTTTGATCTTTATCAAAATGTTGAATCTTCTCAAGAACTGTGGGATTCCTTGGAAGCCAAATACATGGCTGAGGATGCATCAAGTAAGAAGTTCCTTGTAAGTAATTTTAACAATTACAAAATGGTCGATTCTAGACCTGTCATGGAACAATACAATGAACTTCTTAGTATACTTGGTCGATTCACACAACACAAGATGAACATGGATGAGGCTATTTCAGTCTCTTGTATCATCGATAAATTACCTCCTTCTTGGAAAGATTTCAAGCATATGCTAAAGCATAAGAAGGAGGAATTAACTCTTGTTGAGTTGGGTAGTCATTTGCGCATTGAGGAATCACTCAAAGCACATGAAAGTGACAAGCCAAAGAGCAGCAATGCTGCTGGTCCATCAGTTGTCAATTTGGTGGAGCATAACAACTCCTCCAGGAACAATGACAACAAGGGCAAACGTAAGCATCAGGATAACACCAAAACTGATCCTAACAAGAAGTCAAAAGCTACTTGTTGGAAGTGTGGTAAATCTGGACACTTCAGGAAGGATTGTAAAGGTGTTAAAATTGGCAATAAAACCAATGGATCAGGCACGAGTGGATCTGGGAGTGGTAATTCCCTGAAAGGTCAGAATATATTTGATAAGTCTTTTGAGATTTATTATGTTACATATATATCTGATGTGTACTTTGTGCAGGATGATGATGTTGCGTGGTGGGTTGACTCTGGAGCAACAACTCATGTGTGTAAAGATAGAAGCTGGTTCAAGACCTACGAGTCAATGAATGATGGTTCTATTCTTCATATGGGAAATGAGTCAACTGCCCTGGTGCATGGAAGAGGATGTGTGGATTTGAAGTTTAGTTCTGGAAAGATTGTTTCTTTGTTTAATGTTTTACATGTTCCTGTTTTTAGAAAAAACTTGGTTTCTAGTAGTATTTTGAATAATTGTGGTTACAAACAAGTTATTGAATATGATAAGTTTGTTTTGTCTAAACATGGTGTGTTTATTGGCTTTGGTTATTTATGTAATCGTATGTTCAGACTTAATATTGTTCATGATATGGTTAATTCTGCCTTCATATCGACTTCTAATTTAAATGATTCAACCCTTTGGCATGCTAGACTTGGCCATGTACACTTTAAAAGAATGCAAGATATGTCTAAGGATGGGTTAATCCCATCATTTGACATGGACACTGAAAGGTGTAAAACTTGTATGATGAACAAGATAACTAAGAAACCATTTCAAAGTGTGAAACGTGAAACTAAAATATTGGAACTGGTTCACAGTAACTTATGTGATTTACATGCTACTCCCTCTTTGGGGAATAAGAAATACTTTGTGACTTTTATTGATGATGCTTCTAGGTTTTGTTATGTTTATTTATTACATACCAAGGATGGAGCATTAGATAAATTTAAAGTATTTAAAACTGAGGTTGAATTGCAACAAGAGTCCATGATCAAGAGATTAAAGACTGATAGGGGAGGTGAGTACATGGATACTCTGTATTTTCAGTCTGTTGGTATAATCCATGAAACGATTGCTCCCTATACTCCTCAGCAAAATGGTATTTCTGAAAGGAAAAACAGGGTGCTGAAGGAGATGGTTAATTCCATGTTGTCCTATTCTGGGCTGAGTCAAGGGTTCTGGGGTGAAGCTATGTTAACAGCTTGCTATTTATTAAATAGAGTTCCCAACAAAAGGAACAAGACAACCCCTTATGAACTATGGACTAAAAAGAAACCCAACCTGAATTATCTCAAGGTTTGGGGTTGTAGGGCAGTTGTAAGACTCCCTGATCCAAAGCTAAAGACTTTGGGTGAAAGAGGCATTGAATGCATCTTTGTTGGATATGCTGAGCATTCCAAGGCATATAGGTTCTATGTTATTGAACCTAATGAATCTGTTTCAATTAACTCTATAATTGAATCAAGGGATGCCATCTTTGATGAGAATAGATTCTCATCAGTCCCTAGACCAAGTCAGAGGATTCCTAATGGAACTAATGATGTTGGTGTATCAGATATCTCTGATGAGGTCCCTGATGAGGTTGTGGTTCAACAACCTGAACCTGAGCTCAGAAGGAGCAAAAGGGTCAGGACTCCAAAGTCATTTGGACCTGAGTTTCAATTATATTTAATTGAAGGAACAAGGGATGAGGTCTCTGACCAACACTCCTATTGCTTTAATGTTGAGGATGATCCCAAAACATTTGATGAAGCAATGAAGTCCCAGGATGTTGCTTTCTGGAAAGAGGCAATAAATGATGAGATGGACTCCATCATGGGCAACAACACTTGGGTGTTGGCTGATCTACCATCTGGTTGCAAATGGATTTTCAAAAAGAAAATGAAGGTAGATGGAACTGTTGAAAAGTTCAAGGCTAGACTAGTCATTCAAGGCTTTAAACAAAAGTCAGGGATTGACTATTTTGATACTTATGCCCCTGTAGCTCGTATCAGTACCATAAGATTGCTAATTGCTTTGGCATCAATTCATAATCTGATTATTCATCAGATGGATGTGAAGACAGCTTTCTTGAATGGTGAATTGGATGAGGAGGTTTATATGAACCAACCTCAAGGCTTCATCATGCCTGGCAATGAAAACAAGGTGTGTAAACTAATTAAGTCCTTATATGGACTCAAGCAGGCACCTAAGCAATGGCATCAAAAATTTGATGAAGTGGTTTTGTCTAGTAGTTATTCACTTAATCAGTCTGACAAATGTGTATATAGCAAATTTGATGAATCTGGTAAAGGAGTCATCATTTGTCTATATGTTAATGACATGTTGATCTTTGGTACTGACCAAAATCAAGTTGACCTCACAAAGGAATTTTTGTCATCAAGGTTCTCCATGAAGGATATGGGGGAGGCGGATGTTATCCTTGGAATAAGGATTAAACATGAAAGTAACAAGATTTCTATCTCTCAGTCTCATTACATTGAGAAAGTGTTGAGGAAATTTAATTACTTTGATTGTACTCCAGTGAGTACTCCTATGGATACAAGTGAGAAGCTCTTGCCTAATACTGGTAAAGCTGTATCTCAACTTGAGTATTCTAGGGTGTGATGCGTGGTTTTGTAACCTTACAACAGGTTTTACCTCTCGAGGGATCTCAAGAGGCTTACAACCCCACCAGGCAGTGTACCTGACCGATGTAGTATAGTGTAGTGGTAAGTACGGGGGATTGATCGTTCTCCACAGGGAATAGTGTTCGTTAGGTGTGAAAGACTACTCTAATTAGGTCTAAGGGTTGAGGAAGATTCTTTTTATGTTTTTATATTTTTTATGAAAGCAAGTAAAATCTCGGGTTTGAAAGAGTGGGCGGAATTAGTTGCTAGTCAACTAACCCAAATTTACTACGAATGCAAATAAAATAAAATAACAAAAATGAAAATGTGGTGAGAAACTTATGTGTAGAGAAATGTGTTTACTTAGATTTCCTTACTCCCTAACTATCTTTTACCGGTTAATTAGTGTGTATTAGTCGCGTGGATGACGGGTGTATTCCTTAATACCATTCGTGGGGTGGCGTACTTACTTCCCCAACTCTACAAGCTCCTACTTCACTCCTATGTCGAGCCGGCTAGGAAGCTCCTAACATGGGATCACTAGAATTCGCTTGTGCATTAAATACAACCATAAAAACCTTTAGTACGCATTTGGTTCATGTTTCTTAAGACGTTCAAGCAAGTTACCGAATAGGAAGTTAGCCAGTTTTCTTAAGCCTAACATAGATAAGCAATCATCCAATACAACTAATAACACACTAATAACCAATAATCAATAGCTAGGTTTCATTAGATCTAAGCAAACACAAGATAAATTTAGCCTAACATGTTAAACAAAAGACAAGAATAAGATAGAATCAAACAACACATAGACATATTGAATGATTAATTGATAACTTATCTTTCAATGTAACATGGAAGATCTCAAGGCAAGAAGCCTTGAAAAAGATGCTAAAATCGTCTTAGGGTTTTCTCCCAAAATTCCACACACTAAGCTCTCTCAATGACAAAAAATTAGAAAACTATATATAGACTTTTGGATCTGACGGCGTCACATTATGGGTTGTGACGCCGTCACCTCGCCGCTTCTAGGGTTCCCGGATGACCTTCTTGACGCCGTCCCTCTTTAGCTCTTCAAAAATCCATTCTGGCTTATCAAGGCTTGACGTTGTCGAACCTTGAACGTGACGCCGTCCCTCTTTGATTTAAGCCGTGACGCCCTTGATCAAGTTAAAGCGTGACGCCGTCAGAATTCACATGCTATTTTCACTGGCTTATCATGAGTAAATTTCACGTCCACCTTTTCTTGCCAAGCCATGACGCCGTCCAGAGTAAAATCTGACGCCGTCAAAGGTAACTTTCAGCACAATTTTGAGACTTTGTCGTTTTCTTCACTTTTATGCTCCAAAAACGTCCAAAATGCCTCCTTTTCCAGATTTCTCCTCAAAAGTACCTAAAATGACAAAAGGAACGATTTAGGGCAATATTTGATCAAATAAATACGATTTAAGGCTTAAATGACCCCTTAAAAGCGGTACACTTTTCGCTTCATCAAATACCCTTACACTTGAGATTTGCTTGTCCTCAAGCAAATGCGCTTTTATTCTAATCAAAATACAAGTTAGGGGTCATTTAATGCAAACATAAAAGTAATTACAACAAATAATCGTTCCACTTTAATCATAATAAGCACGGAGATTACATACTAGCACCTCACAAGTAGTGTTTAGATACTCACATCTCTCAAGTGTCATCAAAATAAATCTCATAAATGAAAACGGATAATATCTCTCACTACCTGTCATAGCAAATAGATTACCATAGGCTTGGGAAAGGATCGAAAACCTCCTCCACTAGGCGTAAGCACCAAAGATAAACTATCAAAGAGGGCTTTTAAATGGGTTATAACGTTAGGTGTAGGGAAAAGGAAAACACGGTTTTGTTGGATAAGGGATATTTTACTGGTGGCGAGTTAAAAATCTTGATCAATTACATGTACTATACAATGTTGCTAAGCCAAGACTAGACTCGATCTTAAGCTAATGAAAGAAAATAACAAAAACAAAAACATAAAATAAACATAAAATGAAACGGGATGGTAGTCCGTATGTTTTTTTCTATTTTTCTTTTTTCTCATTTTTTTGTATTTTTCTTGATTTTTCGAATTTTTTTTTTTTTTTTTTTTTTTTTTTTTTTTTTTTTTTTTTTTTTTTTTTTTGCATACACTTTTGCCCTACCATCCAAAATAATACATCATAGGGGCATTGCATTCCCCTTACACTTGAACTTTTACATAACTTTACAAATACTATTCTAATGACTCGAATTAAGATAATTGAAAAACTTGGAGTACTTTTAAAACATTTAGCACATATGGGGGTAATAAATGATGTTCATCCCCATTACTCCATTACACTAGTACTTTACCCATGAGTCCCAATCGTCCCAAAACAATATGTACAAGGATATGACTCGACTTAGCAACCATGTAATCAACTAGATAATTAACTTGGGTTTAAACAAATGTTGTAACAATAATGCACTAAAAATGAGTGCATACAAGGTAGGCTAAGGCGATTTGGGTGTACATTTTAGTGGGGTGTAACAAATTCTTCCTTTAAGTAAAATGCTTAAAAGTAGAAACGAAAAGATAGGCTCTGAGGGGTGTACTAGGGGTATCGTGTACTAAAAATGAGTACAACGCAAAGGGTGTGGGAGAATTACTTGACCAATGTAGCCAATGTAATTATAACAAAAACACAGGTGTAAAACAATGGGTTAATCCTAATGCCTCTTATCATGTAGTAAATCTAACTACACGAATGTAGTCTCACTTGTGGCCTCGGAATGGTCCTAACGCAAGTTCTAGAATCTAAGTGCTACCGGTACACACATCATAGCATAAATGCTTTTCCTACCAATTCTAGGGGCGAACCTCACATATTTGGGGGTGGAAAATTTTTTAGTGGTACGGTTTTTGTGCTAGTCATATAACTCCTATCCGTGAGACGCTCATTAAGATCAAAGTTTCACTCCTATATGTTGTAAAAAATTTTAAATTTGGCACTAAAATTGCCCTAACAGGTATTTATCTCAGTTTTATTACACATCTACTATTAAACAAACAAAAATCAAGCGCAATTGTATTCTCTAAAATCGTACTTTTACCCCCCCCCCCTTACACTTAAGATGAACATTGTCCCCAATGTTCAAATAACAAGATGTAAAAGCATAAAGTAAAAGAATGAAATCAAATACTCCCCTGATTCGCTCGGTGGATAATGAAATTACACGGTTAAATCTTCCTCCAAAGAGAATGTTGAAGCTCCATGACTAATGCATCGCCACAAGCTTGATTCAAAACATTTCCTTGTCCAAAATAACCTGTTAAACCTGAGAAAACAAACACGAAAACCTGCATAACAACGGCGGGATAAATCTATATATAAGGATATAATGCTTGTGGAATGATAATTTTGCAGATTCCTGGAGATTATAAGTTGGAGATTTTAATAAAAACTTTTTATGAAAACAAAACTTTCAAAAATTTCTGAAAATTAAATCTGACGCCGTCAGGTTATGAACCCTGACGCCGTCAGAAATGACCTGACAAAAATTCTCATTTTAAGTTTCCGGAAAATTTCTGGAAAAACCTTTACCTTACTTCCTGGAAATCCTGCAAAACATCATTATGACTCGATACAAGCATTTGACTCAAACAAACACTAATATGTATGCTAATTTAATATTATTATGATTCATGTTCATTTGTGTTCTAATAAACCGATTTAGATTTCCCTTACACTTATCTTTTGCAAAATACCTTTATATGTAATTAAGACGAAGTTAAAAACAAAATAAAGCATTTTCACAATTTACTTTTGAACATGAATCAATAATGATAAAAATTAAACACACATACTGAAAACAAAATCAAACAAGCAAATAAATAAACACACAAAGCAAATAAAACAAATAAAGCTTGGGTTGCCTCCCAAGAAGCGCTTTTCTTTATTAACGAGTCTTGTAGCTAGACTCAAAGTCACGTACATTACGTGATTCCATCTTCGGTCACGGTTCCTAGGCCATTCTCCTTTGATCCTCTATCAGAATCACTTTCATAGTAAAGGTATTTCGGGTCCACGTGATCAAAAGGATTGTTTCGGTATTTAGAACTAAGTTCCTTACCGTGCTTAAAGAATCCGCTTGACAGGTCAAAAGTGTCCTTACATCCCCTTCTCACATCATCATCACATAACACGAGTTGGGAACTTAACTCATCGAGCCCTTTATAATCAATCTCCTTGAATTCTCTCATCTTGTAAGGCGTTTGGTATGAGATTTCCCTAATCCCATCGGTGAAAGTCATGATCCCATTGAGCTCGTCCACAACCATGCTTGTGGCCTTGCAAAAAGGTGCCCCAAAAACGACTTGTGATAACCTGGGATCGATGTACTCTTCGATATTATCGACGATTGCGAAGCTCATAGTGAATGTCATGTTTCCTACAAATACCTGTACATCATCATCTATGCCGACGTCGTCCTTCCCTGTATGAATCATCCCCCATCTGCAAATGTTGTTATAATGAAACAAGGACATCACATTTTTGGGTAAACATGTGTCAATGTAAACATTATAAAAATGCTTGTGACCAATCATGCAAGGTATTTTGAGATTATTTGGATCATGTCGCTTGATTCGGCCAGGCCTTCTACCGTGTAACCCCCATGTGTTGCCACTTGCTGATGGTTGATACTCATACACTTCTTCACAGCCATCCCGAAAAATCACTTTCCTGACACCATCGGTAAATAATGCACTCCTATCATCCTCATCGAGTATCACTCCCGTTGCTTTTATGAATGGTTTGCCTAGAACAAGGCCAGTTAAGGATGGGCTGATGATAGAGTTCATGTTATTAATTACAGTTAACTCGATATGAAAGAGGAACTTTTCTATCACAATTGGTACCCTCCTTATTACCCCGATGATATTAGACCCTTCATATTTGACTTGTTCAGTGAAGGCTTCGTTATATAGAGAGAGGGATATTGCGCTCATAGAAGAGTTGGGGTTTATGTAGGCATCTTTTATAAACTTTTTCCTAGTGGTGCAAGATATCTTAAAGACCCTAGGAGCGCCATCCTCTATTCTCTCTCCGAATCCCATAGGCGACCTTGCTGTGCCCCTCTCAAGTTCCTCTACCAGGGGGCGGTCTAGCAGTCCTGGGAGCCCATGAGGCATTTCGGATTTCTCTTCCGAGCCCTCCTCATCACTCACCTCTATTGTACTCGAGTTCTTTGGTGAGTCTAGATAGTCGTCGGGCGCCTCGGGTTTCTTTTCGGGAACTTCACCCTCCATTTCATTGTCCACATTCTTGGCTGTTTGTTGGTCCAAATTTGGTTTAGGAACAGGTATTGTTGTAATGGTGTTCACGAAGTGGAGAGGTTTCGAAGGGGTATGAGTATCTCCTGTTTTTTTTTCGTTTTGTGATATGTATTTGAAGAGTTTACTAGGGTGCTTGATTTTTACAGGAGGGGGTGTTTGGTGGGTCACCGTAACAGATTTGATCTCATTAACTCGTGCCAACTCACAAGTTGACCTGCCAGCAAGGCGATCATTGATAACCTTTAACAGGTTATCAACCTTGTTGTTCATATCAACTTGCTGTTGTCTGAATTGATTCTCAAGTTTGGAGAGCTGTGTTTCTTGAGAGAGAATGAATTTTTGCAGTGATTCCTCGCGATTTTGTTGTTTATGCGTGTGTCGCTGAGGGTAATGTTCAGACCAGGTGAGCGGGGTAGAGTCATTGAATGATACGCTACGAGTTTGGTTCCAACTAAAATTTGGCTTATTCTTCCATGCCTCATATCCATCTTCGGAATTTTTGGGCCCATAATTAGTGGCGAGCCACTTATCTCCCGCCTTATCGATTCGCGAGGATGCGAATTCTTTGAAAGCCTGTTTGGGAAGTTCCATGCAATCATGAGTGTCGTGGGGACCACTACATAATTTACATGAAGAAGTGATTTTGTTCACTTGGCTTGAAGGTTTAGGAGCCTCGTAGGATTTCATGAGAAACTTGACTTGGTCTTCAAGTTCTATGATCCTACGGTCGTAAATGCTTGAATTGTTCGAAGGCAAATATATTGCCTTGACCGTTTTATTCAAATCACGGGGATCACTCCAACTTTCGTTGTCATAAAGAGCAAGATCCTCTAGGAGAGCCCATGATTGTTCCGCACTTAGATCACGTAGCTTACCACCGGCCGATTGGTCAATGGTTTGCCTTGTGGAGAGATTGATATGGTCATAGAAGATTTGGACTTGGAGCCAAAGTTCTATGCCATGGTGGGGGACTTTTTGGAGTAAGTCCTTGAATCGAGTCCATGCCTCGTAGAGAGTTTCGCCTTGACGTTGTTGGAACATCAAGATATCATTCCTTAGCTTGGTAGTTCTTCCCGGTGGGAAAAACTGAGCAAGGAAACGAGTGGTGAGATCATCCCAAGAGGTAATGGATCCTGCGGGTTGACGTTCTAGCCACTGACTAGCTTGGTCCCGCAAAGAGAATTGGAAGAGACGCAATCGGGTCGTCTCTCGAGTGGCAACATCAAGGTCTATAGAATCAACGATTTTAAGAAAGTCCTTGAGGTGTTGATTAGGATCTTCAGAACGAAGTCCATGGAATGCGCATCCGCTTTGCACCAACCAGATGGTATCGGATCGCAAGGGTGTGATATTGGCTCCTTGAGTGAGCTCAATGGTGTTTCGATAGCCGTGGTGGCTAGGACGGGAGTACTCTCCTAAAGTACGGGCTCTAGGAGGTGGTGGTGGTTGTTGTGGTGGTGGGTTGTTGGGGTTAAGGATATTACCATCTTCCATGATGTCGAATGGTAATGGTTACGAACAAAGACACGAAGAAAATAGATAGACTAAAGAAAATCTAGAAAAAGAAAATAAAAATCTCACTAGAAAGGAATCTAGTGAGTAGACCTAATAGAAATAAAAAATTCAACCTAAACAATAACTATTCCCCGGCAACGGCGCCAAAAACTTGATGCGTGGTTTTGTAACCTTACAACAGGTTTTACCTCTCGAGGGATCTCAAGAGGCTTACAACCCCACCAGGCAGTGTACCTGACCGATGTAGTATAGTGTAGTGGTAAGTACGGGGGATTGATCGTTCTCCACAGGGAATAGTGTTCGTTAGGTGTGAAAGACTACTCTAATTAGGTCTAAGGGTTGAGGAAGATTCTTTTTATGTTTTTATATTTTTTATGAAAGCAAGTAAAATCTCGGGTTTGAAAGAGTGGGCGGAATTAGTTGCTAGTCAACTAACCCAAATTTACTACGAATGCAAATAAAATAAAATAACAAAAATGAAAATGTGGTGAGAAACTTATGTGTAGAGAAATGTGTTTACTTAGATTTCCTTACTCCCTAACTATCTTTTACCGGTTAATTAGTGTGTATTAGTCGCGTGGATGACGGGTGTATTCCTTAATACCATTCGTGGGGTGGCGTACTTACTTCCCCAACTCTACAAGCTCCTACTTCACTCCTATGTCGAGCCGGCTAGGAAGCTCCTAACATGGGATCACTAGAATTCGCTTGTGCATTAAATACAACCATAAAAACCTTTAGTACGCATTTGGTTCATGTTTCTTAAGACGTTCAAGCAAGTTACCGAATAGGAAGTTAGCCAGTTTTCTTAAGCCTAACATAGATAAGCAATCATCCAATACAACTAATAACACACTAATAACCAATAATCAATAGCTAGGTTTCATTAGATCTAAGCAAACACAAGATAAATTTAGCCTAACATGTTAAACAAAAGACAAGAATAAGATAGAATCAAACAACACATAGACATATTGAATGATTAATTGATAAATTATCTTTCAATGTAACATGGAAGATCTCAAGGCAAGAAGCCTTGAAAAAGATGCTAAAATCGTCTTAGGGTTTTCACCCAAAATTCCACACACTAAGCTCTCTCAATGACAAAAAATTAGAAAACTATATATAGACTTTTGGATCTGACGGCGTCACATTATGGGTTGTGACGCCGTCACCTCGCCGCTTCTAGGGTTCCCGGATGACCTTCTTGACGCCGTCCCTCTTTAGCTCTTCAAAAATCCATTCTGGCTTATCAAGGCTTGACGCCGTCGAACCTTGAACGTGACGCCGTCCCTCTTTGATTTAAGCCGTGACGCCCTTGATCAAGTTAAAGCGTGACGCCGTCAGAATTCACATGCTATTTTCACTGGCTTATCATGAGTAAATTTCACGTCCACCTTTTCTTGCCAAGCCATGACGCCGTCCAGAGTAAAATCTGACGCCGTCAAAGGTAACTTTTAGCACAATTTTGAGACTTTGTCGTTTTCTTCACTTTTATGCTCCAAAAACGTCCAAAATGCCTCCTTTTCCAGATTTCTCCTCAAAAGTACCTAAAATGACAAAAGGAACGATTTAGGGCAATATTTGATCAAATAAATACGATTTAAGGCTTAAATGACCCCTTAAAAGCGGTACACTTTTCGCTTCATCAGGGTGATTGGCTGCTTAATGTATGCCATGACTTGTACAAGGCCTAATATTGCATTTGCTGTGGGAAAATTGAGCAGGTATACTAGTAATCCTAGTGCTCATCATTGGCAAGCAATTCAGATGGTACTGAAGTATTTGAAGAGAACTATGGATTATAGTCTCTCATATACTGGTTATCCTTCAGTAGTAGAAGGATACACTGATGCAAGTTAGATCAGTAACACTAAAGACAATTCGTCTACTAGTGGCTCGGTATTCCTACTTGGTGGAGGTGCAATTTCTTGGGCATCCAAGAAGCAAACTTGCATCACCAGTTCAACCATGGAATCTGAATTTCTGGCCTTAGCAGATGATGGTAAAGAAGCTGAATGGTTGAAAAACTTGCTTCTTGAGATTCCATTATGGCCTAAACCTATAGCACCTATTTCTATCCGTTGTGATAGTGCTACTACATTGGCAAAGGCTTATATCCAGACGTACAATGGGAAGTCTAGACACTTAAGTGTCAGGCATAGCATGATTCGTGAGCTTATCATGAATGGGGTGGTATCTATAGAGTTTGTTAGATCTCAACAAAACTTAGCTGATCACTTGACGAAGGGTTTGGCTAGAGACTTGGTTTCAAAGTCTGCCAAAGGGATGGGTTTAAGTCCAACTTAGTCACTGAATGCTAAGACACCCAACTCCCTCCTGAGGAAACTTGGGAGCTGAGTTCAATGTGGAAAGCTGAACATTTAGTGTACTGGAGCACATGTTTTATTTTACATCCCAAGGTTGTGCTCAGAACCTGCTGAAAAGGAGGATGAAGTCTTTACTTCTCAATGGTTAATTTTCTTTGAAAAAGTGCTTAGCAGGAGCATGAATAAAGAGGAACCACCTGTGTAAATGTTGAAGTTTTACCGCTTCAGTAAGCTTTGGACTTTTAGCTTTTACAACATTTATGAATTGGATATGGACACATGGCTTGTATAGTGTCAGGAGCTTTTAAGTGTTTGAAACTTGTGTGTATTTTATCTTCAGGTATTCAAATGGGTTGAAGGGTTCAATTCTTAGAACACCCTGATTCTCGAATATTTGAACGTGTAATGTACTAAGATGAGAATTCAATCTTCAAGATATTTTCATTTATGCACATGTTTGTTTAATGTTTATTTTTCATGCAAAGGAAGTGAACTAAATTTGGGGAGGATTGTTGGAAAATTTAGTGCACTTAAGGGATTAATTCACACCTGGTAATGGGCTTGGAGGTACGGAGTGTACACCCATCAGGTCAATGTTTACCCTGACTCAAATTAAGTGGTTTGTGGTTCTGCTGCTAGTGTAAATGATAATACTGCTGATGCAAATCATTCTACTGCTAGTATTATTCATAGTGCTGCTGATGCAGAACATTTTGCTGCTAGTGTTATTGATACTGCTGCTAGTACAATAATACTGCTGCTGAGTTGCTAGGCAATAGATTCCGCTACTAGTACAATTTATTGTGATGCTAGGCATAAGATTCTACTGCTGGTATGCTGGATAGAATTTGTAACTAACTTTGACCTATTTTGGGAAGTTTCAAATTCTTAATTAAGACCATGATTTTCTGGTCTTGTAACTACTATAGCTAGAATTAAGAAAAGTATATGGAGAATATTTGGCCAATATTTTCTCATATCTCCTTTGACTAGGGTTTTGAGTATATCTCTAATATATATATATATAGATCAACACATCGGCATGAAAGATACACAGAAAACTTAAACACTTGAAAGCAATTCGGTTCTTGATTTGTGCCTAAAACAAGAACATCACTTGGTCTTATCCCATAGAGATATTCGTGTAACCCAGGCATATGGTCGAATAGTTTCTATTGGAAAGTGATTACACGATTTCAAGTGAATATCCGGTACATTGATTATCTTTATCTTGTTCTGGGAACACACAACTCCACAATAAAACAACCAACTTTTAGGGACACCGTTGTGATGTTGAGATCGAAGGCCACCTGTGTGATTTTGAGACACTTTAAAGTAAGAAGACGAGTCAATATCAATTATATCATAGGTCAACGTTGTTTGTCAATAGTTTCGTGTGCGCAATGGAATGAACTCGTAGGTTAGCAAACAAGTGACACTAGCTTATGGGAGCTTACGACCCAACTTATCATTATCAAAAAGTTTTGTAAGCCTAGGCTTATGGGCTCACGAGAAACTTTAAACGAGCTAATTTCAGGTCTCTAATGTGTGTAGTATGTGAGTAAGGGGTGTTTGGTTAGTGATAAGGTGGTCATTTATTAATGTCAGTATGTATCTTTAGTTTGAGAGTTTGGTATACTCATGCTAGTTATAATATAGGTTATGTTTGGGGTGGAGCTTTTTGGGCGATGAGCGGTGAGCAATGAGCTTTTTGATTTTTATTGTTCATTTGGCGAATGAGCGGTGAGTTTTGCGATTTTTTTAGAATTACCTATAAACGTATATTGCGATAACTCTGCTGCAATTACATTCGCCAATGAACCTGGAGTTATGAAAGGCGCCAGACACTTTAAAAGGAAACTTCACTATGTTCGAGAACAAGTCGATGATGGTGAAATAAAAGTACTCAAAGTTCACACAGATAACAATCTGGCTGATCCTTTCACGAAGGCATTACCTAAGGAGACATTTAATTGTCATGCTCAGGGTATTGGTCTTCGTTTAGCAGATAGTTTCATGTAAATCTGTTGGATTAGTATTTCGATAGGGACGTGCAAACAATTATTATTTTAATGAAATAAAGTGCGGATAACGTTTATTATCATTATTAATATTTGTGTCCTATATTTGCATGTTTAAATCCGTGAATAATTAATTTATTCTAAATGGTCCGTTGTCGATTAATAATATGGGAATATTATTGAACTAAGACAAATGTGAGGATTGGTAGAATGAACTGTAAGGTTGAGACACCAATGTCACATGATATTCAATATTGGATAAATTGAATATAGGACTTATCCCAACAACATGATTATACTTTATGGATCATAGTCATTAAGTATATCATGAATATTTATCCTCTGACTTGAGATGACAGATAATTGCCGAGGATGTAGCTCATTTTCTGTGAGATAGTCTAACGCTATCCGTAAAAGGTAGTTATAAGGGCTATTTTCAGAAATGATGCGAAGTTCAAGGGTTATGCTCGCAGTCAATAAGGGATTTGTTCCTTCAACTTTGTGTTGAAGTTTAATACTGCTTGGCCACTCGTATGATTAACAAGATGTTTGCGTGCGCACGCCCAAAGTCTATCTGGAAGACGTTCAGATGTTTTGGTAATCTTGTTCAATTATGTATAAACGAGAAACTACTGTTAATTATGGAATGACAAGATCCATATCCAAATTAACGCGGTATTAGTAACAAAAGGATAAGTATGATGATTATATCATCAAGTGGTTTTTTCCAGGAGAACCACAACTCGGATCGAGCTGGGGGCATTGGGATCTGTTAAAGCTAGACTAGCCCATGTCATTACAATATTAATCATTATCCAAGTGGGAGCTGTTAGTTTTTGTGTATAATGAAATTAATATTTGTATGTCCGGTTTCGAACCCGAGACTCGGGATTGCACACAATACGTGAGAGTTCCATTGGTTTGAATAATTAAATATACATTTTATATTTATATTTATTTATTCATTTCACTAATAACACTTAACGACGGTTAGTACTTAACGGTGTTAAAGATAACGACCGTTAAAGGACTAAAAGTGAAAAGAAGGATCTAGAAACCCATGGTTGGGTTGGATCGGCTGGAAATAGCCTTGGGCTAGGCTTGGCCGACTTTTGGAAGGAGTAGGGAACAAGTAATGTGTTTTAGGTTTTGCCTATAAATACAATTCACTTGTTTATTGATTTTCACCTAATCAAGTATCCCTAATTCTAGCCAAACTTCTCTTCTTTTCTCCTTCTTGCTATACCTTGATCGACCCTCTTTTTAAGTTCACTAGAACTTGGCGATTCAAGTGTTGCAACAAAGTGTTTGGTTTGTTAGTGATCTTGAACCTAGCTTTCCCATTGGAACGCTACTATCGCGTGTGTACAAGAACGAGTGACAAGCTTATTTTAGCTTGTGATTCTTGGTGGTTTTACCTTGTTTGGTTCGACATATACATAACCCAAATTAGGGTTCTTGTTGTTCTTGATTGATTACGCGATTAAGGTACGTATTTATTTAAGTTAATTAATTACATGTTCATTAGATCTTTCCGCTGCGTGCTTTGTGATGTTTTATGTGTTTATGATTTTAATAGTTCACATATTCCAACAGTGGCATCATGAGCCTCGTTTAGAACTTGTAATTAATTACTAAAACCTAAAAATTGGATCTTTATTAGATACATGCATTTAATTTTCTAGGGTTTTTATTTTGAAACCCTAATTTTATATATGTGGATCGATTCACTATTAATGAGTTAGGGTTTATGTTAGTTTTCATTAAAACTTGTTAGAAACCCTAGATTATGCATGGAAAAAATTTTTAGGGATTAATTTGTGAATACTATGTGATGTCACCAATTAATTAAATACGTACTAGATATTAACATATTAATATGGATTGCATGATTATGTGTTAATATGGTATCCATGACAAAATCTTGCATGTTTTGTCATGGTTTGATGTATGGGACGAATTGTATGTATTGTTTGCTACATGATTTAAATAAATCTAAAATTGGGGAAGACCTCAATATATTAATTAAAAAGTTATGTGCAATGTGGTATCTAACTAACTAAAACTTACGCGGCCAAATTTATTTGGTGCTGTGGTCCATTGGGTACAATGAGCTCGAAAACCAATGGGAGTTTTGTTAGTTACATACATTTAAAATTACACATAGAATTAATAATAGGATTTATTGAAAAAGGTTTGCATGTGGCTATATGATATCGTGGATGATCATATGTTTGTTATTATGTGTTTATTTATTTTGTGAATTACTTGATCTTTTGTGTTTTATATTATGATGGATTGTAAACTACAAAAGAGGGTAATTTTTCATAATAAAATAAATAAGACTAATAACTATGAAACCTTTGTAGTAATTTTAATTATTGCCAAGTCTTATGTGCCGACAGTGGTTCGCTTCGCACGGTAATTTGCTCCCAGGCGAGACTAGCAATAATAAATTTACTACATTAATTGTTTTAGCAAGAAAATTATATTCTTTTAGTTGATTGATTGCGACTGTATTAAGTGGCCGAAGCGGCGGACCTAAAATTGACAAACTAAAAAGTGGGTTCTAGTTGGTTCGCATTAAATTGTGACCTTAGAGGGGCACGGTTTTAACCAGCTTCGGCGGCTGTCGTCCCTACGCCCGCCTGTGCGTCAATTTTAGACTTACCAAGTACACCACAACTAATACGAAGCATCTTAAGGCAATGTTGTAATTTATTCAACGCCTCAATTAAAAGATTTGATAATTTGAGCTACGAATGAGTAAATGGTTTTGTTTTTGAAAACATATATGCTACAAAGATGAATGCATGACATCTTTGTACATATTTTTTGATTTAACACATCAAAATTTTATTACCCTATAAATTTAAGTTATATGTCACCCAACTACAAAAAGAAACACCTAAGGTTTCATCCTACATCACTAGCAGCCAAAGCTGAATGTTGATGTTCAAAGGGTGGTCATCTAAGGGTAAAATTGAGTACTTTATTGCTAGCAGCCAAAGCTGAATGCAATAAACCGACGTCAATTTACAGTTTCTTAAGTTGGTTAACTTAATTGGGCACTTTCATTACTAGCAGCCAAAGCTGATGTAATGGAACGGCGCCAAGGCATAAAGAATTGGGGATGAAACATGCTTACATTTTGCAACTGATGTTGGCAATATAAATGTAAGTCCCAAGATTTCTAGGAATTGCAATTTGACATTGGCAATTGGGTGATCCCGTACCTTATTGAGCACTTTTATTACTAGCAGCCAAAGCTGATGTAATGAAACGGCATCAATTAGGATCCTAGTTTTCATAGAAAATTAAATGGTTTTTTAAACCAATGGGTGTTTAATTTTCTTGAAATGTTTATTATCGAAAGTACTAACTTTTGAACTTTTTCTGTAGAAATGGCCCAACCCGGAAACTCGTCAAACATGACTTCCTGTTTCAAGATGATGCTTGAAAAGGAAAAACTGACTGGGACTAAGAATTTTAACGCTTGGTATCGAAATCTAAGGCTTGTTCTTAGGATTGCCAAACGTTATAATTGTCTTACTGAGGTTCTTGAAGAAGCTCCTCCTGCAAACTCTTCTAATGAAATACTTAGAAAGTACAATGAAACCTATGACAGGCACAATGATGCGGCCTGTCTCATGCTATCGGGGATGGATGATCAACTGGTAAAACAATTTGAGAATTATAGCCCGAAAAAACATGATTGATGAACTGACACGTATGTTTCAGAAATCACCAATGGCTGAATTGTATGATATACTTGACAACTTGGGCAAGTGTAAGCAGGATGCCACAACACCCGTAAGTGATCATGCACTTAAAGTGAAAAGTTATCTTGACCAACTAGATGAACTTAATTGTGGGTTTGTGGAAGACGTTAAAGTTGGCCTCATCAACAAATCCCTCAATGAGGAATTATATGGTGATTTTGTGCGCAACTTTAACATGCATTGCAAGGGGAAGACATTTTCTGAATTGCATGCAATGCTTATTGAGCATGAGAAGTCCCTCACAAAGAAAGCTCCTACACCTGCTGTTATGGCAATAAGAGGTGGTAGAGTAGCTAAGCCCGGTAAACCGAAACATGTGAACAAGAAAGGAAAAGGCAAAGCTGACAAGGGCAAGCAGATTGTGACCTATCAGCAAAAGCCGAAGAAGCAGAATCCTCCTCCCAAGAAGGATTATCCCAAGAAGGATGCGGCTGCTTGTCACCACTGTAACACTCCTGGACACTGGAAGCGTGACTGTCCATTGTTGCTTGAAGAGTGTCGCAAAAATAAGAATGCCAAGGCTGGGCAGGGCGCCAGCACTTCAGGTATTTTTATGGTTGAATTATTTTCTTTTCCTCGTAAGCAAAATGCCTGGATATATGATACAGGATGTGGTACTCACATTTGTAATACATCGCAGGGGCTTAGAGGAGCAAAGAAGCTGAACTATGGGGAATGCTACTTGTACGTGGGAAATGGAATACGTGCAGCAGTAGAAGCCATAGGGACTTTTGAGCTAGTTTTACCATCTGGTTTAATTTTGGTTTTAGACAATTGTCATTACGCACCTTCTATTGTTAGAGGTGTCGTTTCAGTTTCTTTGTTATTGGATTTGGGTTTTAAGCATACTTTTAATGATAATGGAATTTCTGTTTCTCTAAATTCTGTTTTTTACTTTAATGCTATTTCATTAAATGGTGTGTTTGAAATTGACATGGATAACCATGTATCCAATAAGAATAATTCTATGTATAGCATCGGGAATAAGAGAGTCAAGTCTAACTTGGACTCGTCTTATTTATGGCACTGCCGTCTTGCCCACATAGGCAAGAATCGCATGGAAAAGCTGCAACACGATGGGCTTTTACCTAATATCAATGATGATTCAGTTGATAAATGCGAATCTTGCATATCTGGAAAGATGACAAAGAAACCTTTCCATAGCAATATGGAGAAGGCTTCGGATCTACTTGGATTGATACACACGGATGTGTGTGGTCCACTTAGACATGTGTCTAAACGTGGTGCTGTCTACTTCTTGACCTTCACGGATGACTATAGTCGTTATGGTTATGTTTATTTACTTAAACATAAACATGAAGTCTTTGAGACATTCAAGGTTTTTAAAAATGAAGTAGAATTACAACTCGGAAAGAAGATTAAGGCACTTCGATCCGATCGTGGTGGTGAGTACTTAAGCCAAGAGTTTAAGGATTATCTGGGTGAGTGTGGCATTGTGCAACAACTCACTTCTCCTTATACGCCACAACAAAATGGTGTATCTGAAAGGAGAAATCGTACTTTGTTAGATATGGTACGATCCATGTTTAATCTTACAACTCTTCCCTTATCCTTTTGGGATTATGCTCTTGAAACGGCTGTTCACGTGTTGAATAGGATTCCAACTAAGAAGGTTGATAAGACTCCATATGAAGTATGGACTGGAAAAGCTCCCAACTTTTCTTACTTAAAGGTCTGGGGTTGTGAGGCGTTTGTAAAACGTGACTCACCTGATAAACTCCAACAAAGATCTGTTAAGTGTATCTTCGTAGGATACCCTAAGGAAACGAAGGGTTACTACTTTTACTTCCCACCTGAAAATAAGGTCATCGTGGCTAGGTACGGTGATTTTCTTGAAGATAATATAATATCTCAAGAAATCAGTGGGAGGGCATATGATCTTGAAAATGATCATGAAGATACTTCACCTTCTGAAAGCACTAACACACTTCCTGTGGAACCAGAAAGTTTAGGTCCTCCACCTGAAGTTGAAGTGGTACCCGTCCGTAGATCTTCAAGATCTGCAAAGGCTCCTGAGCGTCTATGTTTGAACATAGATGATGAGGAAACTATACTATTGGATCAAACTGATGAGCCAACTAGCTATAGAGCTGCCATTATTAGTCCTGAAAAGGAAAAATGGCAGACTGCCATGGATGGGGAAATGCAATCCATGAAGGATAATCAAGTCTGGACTGAAGTAGACCTTCCACCCAATGCTAAAGTAGTTGGGTGTAAGTGGCTATTTAAGAAAAAGACTGACATGGATGGCAATGTACACACCTATAAGGCTCGTTTGGTAGCTAAAGGCTTTACCCAAACATACGGTGTTGACTATGAGGAGACCTTTTCTCCTGTGGCCGACATTAGAGCTATTAGGATTCTTATAGCCATAGCTGCCTACTATGACTATGAGATTTGGCAAATGGATGTCAAAACCGCCTTTCTGAATGGTCGCCTAGATGAAGATATCTACATGGCGCAACCTGAGGGGTTTGTGAATCCAGAATTTCCTGAGCGTGTATGCAAACTTCAAAGATCCATTTATGGATTGAAGCAAGCATCCAGGCAATGGAATAAGAAATTTGATGAGGAAATCAAGAAATTTGGATTTACTCATAATTTCGATGAGCCATGTGTATACCACAAAGTTAGTGGGAGTAACACTGTTTTCCTTGTTCTATATGTCGATGACATATTAATCATGGGAAGTGACATACCAAGTCTTAATGAAGTTAAGGAATATCTTGGTAGTTGTTTTTCCATGAAAGATTTAGGGGAAGCAGCGTATATCCTTGGAATCAAGATCTATCGAGACAGATCTAAACGGTTAATCGGTTTAAGTCAAAGTGCTTACATGGATAAAATATTGAAGAGATTCAATATGCAGAATTCCAAGAAAGGATATCTGCCCATGCAAGTGAAACATGAATTGAGCAGTGAAATGTGTGCTTCTACACCTGGAGAGGAAGCATACATGAAGAAAGTTCCATATGCTTCTGCAGTTGGTTCTATCATGTATGCTGTTAGATGCACAAGGCCAGATGTGGCATTTGCTCAAAACATGACCAGTCGATATCAGCAGAATCCAGGGGTAAAACACTGGAAAGCTGTAAAGGACATTCTTAAGTATCTGCGGAATACTAAAGATATGTTTCTTGTTTTCGGGGGAAATCCAGACGCAGAACTGAATGTTACAGGTTTCTGCGATGCATCCTTTCAGACTGATAAAGATGATACGAAGTCTCAGACGGGTTACGTTTTTGTCATTAATGGAGGAGCTGTGGACTGGAAGAGTAAGAAGCAGAGCATAACGGCCATGTCTGCTACAGAAGCTGAGTACATTGCTGCATCGGAAGCGGCACAAGAAGCTGTTTGGATAAGGAAATTCATTAAGGATCTTGGAGTGATGCCTTCAATAGAATTACCTATAAACGTATATTGCGATAACTCTGCTGCAATTACATTCGCCAATGAACCTGGAGTTATGAAAGGCGCCAGACACTTTAAAAGGAAACTTCACTATGTTCGAGAACAAGTCGATGATGGTGAAATAAAAGTACTCAAAGTTCACACAGATAACAATCTGGCTGATCCTTTCACGAAGGCATTACCTAAGGAGACATTTAATTGTCATGCTCAGGGTATTGGTCTTCGTTTAGCAGATAGTTTCATGTAAATCTGTTGGATTAGTATTTCGATAGGGACGTGTAAACAATTATTATTTTAATGAAATAAAGTGCGGATAACGTTTATTATCATTATTAATATTTGTGTCCTATATTTGCATGTTTAAATCCGTGAATAATTAATTTATTCTAAATGGTCCGTTGTCGATTAATAATATGGGAATATTATTGAACTAAGACAAATGTGAGGATTGGTAGAATGAACTGTAAGGTTGAGACACCAATGTCACATGATATTCAATATTGGATAAATTGAATATAGGACTTATCCCAACAACATGATTATACTTTATGGATCATAGTCATTAAGTATATCATGAATATTTATCCTCTGACTTGAGATGACAGATAATTGCCGAGGATGTAGCTCATTTTCTGTGAGATAGTCTAACGCTATCCGTAAAAGGTAGTTATAAGGGCTATTTTCAGAAATGATGCGAAGTTCAAGGGTTATGCTCGCAGTCAATAAGGGATTTGTTCCTTCAACTTTGTGTTGAAGTTTAATACTGCTTGGCCACTCGTATGATTAACAAGATGTTTGCGTGCGCACGCCCAAAGTCTATCTAGAAGACGTTCAGATGTTTTGGTAATCTTGTTCAATTATGTATAAACGAGAAACTACTGTTAATTATGGAATGACAAGATCCATATCCAAATTAACGCGGTATTAGTAACAAAAGGATAAGTATGATGATTATATCATCAAGTGGTTTTTTCCAGGAGAACCACAACTCGGATCGAGCTGGGGGCATTGGGATCTGTTAAAGCTAGACTAGCCCATGTCATTACAATATTAATCATTATCCAAGTGGGAGCTGTTAGTTTTTGTGTATAATGAAATTAATATTTGTATGTCCGGTTTCGAACCCGAGACTCGGGATTGCACACAATACGTGAGAGTTCCATTGGTTTGAATAATTAAATATACATTTTATATTTATATTTATTTATTCATTTCACTAATAACACTTAACGACGGTTAGTACTTAACGGTGTTAAAGATAACGACCGTTAAAGGACTAAAAGTGAAAAGAAGGATCTAGAAACCCATGGTTGGGTTGGATCGGCTGGAAATAGCCTTGGGCTAGGCTTGGCCGACTTTTGGAAGGAGTAGGGAACAAGTAATGTGTTTTAGGTTTTGCCTATAAATACAATTCACTTGTTTATTGATTTTCACCTAATTAAGTATCCCTAACTCTAGCCAAACTTCTCTTCTTTTCTCCTTCTTGCTATACCTTGATCGACCCTCTTTTTAAGTTCACTAGAACTTGGCGATTCAAGTGTTGCAACAAAGTGTTTGGTTTGTTAGTGATCTTGAACCTAGCTTTCCCATTGGAACGCTACTATCGCGTGTGTACAAGAACGAGTGACAAGCTTATTTTAGCTTGTGATTCTTGGTGGTTTTACCTTGTTTGGTTCGACATATACATAACCCAAATTAGGGTTCTTGTTGTTCTTGATTGATTACGCGATTAAGGTACGTATTTATTTAAGTTAATTAATTACATGTTCATTAGATCTTTCCGCTGCGTGCTTTGTGATGTTTTATGTGTTTATGATTTTAATAGTTCACATATTCCAACATGTGGGATATAAGGTAAATGTTGACTCGTGCATTTTTAGTATTCCAATCTAAACTATTTATGTGTTAGTTTATCTTTTAAAAGTTGAAAGTTGTGATTTTGGGTTTTATTGTTATGCTCAAAATTAAGGTATTTAGTATTGGAAATGAATAGAAAGTTAGCTCGATATTGCCCTCCAATAGCTTCGTTCTAAATTCGTGTGGTTTCATTCCTTGGAGCTCGCAGAACTTTGGCTCATCCATATATATGTGACAAAAAGGGTGATTCGTACTTTAGTATGTAAAATTTTAACTAAGAAAATGGGTCGATATTAAAGGTCAATAATATCATGTGTCAAAGTCCAGTTTGTTCTGTCCAGTTGGCAATAACTTGTACTATGTTAGAAGACTTTAAGGTCAGTACATTGATTAAAGTTTGTAGAATTTGGAAAACTAGTTTGAAATTTGGTTTTCGAGGACACTTTTGTGATGTTGAGATGCTTTAAAGTAAGAAGACTGGTCAATATCACGTGTAAATAGTTGTGTGCGCGCAGCATGAACTTGTTAGCAAACTAGTTAAATGCATACGTGTTAGACGAAGTAGCAAATATACCAAATGACTTGGCTCTTAGGTAAGGTTAATTAGTACATGGGTTTAAACTCTTTTGTTGGTCTTCTTTTTCTTTTATGTGGGTTCACTCTAATTTTCGTTATTCTTTGCTAGTTATAGTTGAGAGGTAAATTGACGATAGTGCAAGTGTGCAACTCATTTTTTGTTTCTTGAGTTACATGCCCTAAAGTTTAGTGTCGGTGGTACCGTTAAGAAATATTTATATCATTATATGTATGTATCATGAGTTAAGTACAACTATTTTCAATTTACTATTTCAGTTATGTTAAGTAAATGTTTTTATAGATGGTTATTAGCTTCTGTGAAATTTACATCTAAATATGTTCGGCAAGTTTAACTTTAGTATCTAGGAAATGGGTCGATGTCATGTGTCAAGTGTCAACAGTTTCTTTTGTGCAGTTGGCAATAACATGTATGTTAGCAAACTTTATAAGGTCAAAACATCAATCAAAGTTTGTTGAGTTTGGAATACTAAAGTTTGAAATTTGGGTTTTAAGGACACCGTTATGATGTTGAGACACTTTAAAATAAGAAGACGAGTCAATATCAATTATATCATAGGTCAACGTCATTTGTCAATAGTTTCGAGTGCGCAATGGGAATGAACTCGTAGGTTAGCAAACAAGTGACACTAGCTTATGGGAGCTTACGACCCAACTTATCATTATCAAAAGTTTTGTAAACCTAGGCTTATGGGCTCACGACAAGCTTTAAACGAGCTAATTTCAGGTCTCTAATACGTGTAGTATGTGAGTAAGGGGTGTTTGGTTAGTGATAAGGTGGTCATTTATTAATGTCAGTATGTATCTTTAGTTTGAGAGTTTGGTATACTGATGCTAGTGTCTTCTACACCTCGTGGTTGGTATTTGTGTAATGGTGTGGATAGTTAAATGATCTATCATTGTGAGGTATTGTATTTGTTTGGTTTAATAAAATGGATTTGTTCAAAAAGGAAAAATCCAACCAAAGGTTAGGCTCTGAAAAGGTCAGGTTGAACGAACATGTCTATCTTGAAACTGATGAGCTCATATAAAACCAACCTTAGACTTTAAGCCCATAAAAGTATACAAATAAGCCCATTGTAATTAAGCTCATACTTAATAGGCTTTTTAATGATTTTGTTATATTAATGATTTTGTCATATAATTTATCAGTTTGTACTTTGTAGTTTCTTTCTTAGTTCTGTATTTTTATTTTATTTTATTTATTTACTTGTTTTGCATTTTAGTGTTAAATGTAATTGTAAGTGCACTTTATTTATTTATTCGAACTCTTGCTTCTTACATGCAAGTTTTAGGTAAAAGTTTTGGTTGAAAGTAGCGAAGGCTGTTAGACCGCAAAAGCGACCAATTACCTCGTCAATCATAAAAGGGTTTGTCTAACCAGTGCCCTGTGGGCATTGGTTAAAATGTATTTATTAATAAAAAACATTACTTTTATATTAAAAAAATGTATTTAATACACAATAAATAAACTTACAAATTACCTTAAATACATGTGATTTACAATTTAATAAAGTTGAAGTTTCATTTTATATTCCCATCATAAAAAGATACTTTTTGTTCCACAAACTAGTCAAAAGGGCAAACATGTTAGATCGAGTGACAAATAGACCCTACAGATTTAAGTCTTAACTATCACTAATTCACTATGATGTATAGATGCATAAAGCCCAGGCAAAACATAAACCGTTCTTTTACTTTCTAGAAAAGATCAAGCCCCAAAAACCCAGTCCGGGCTAACCCACATAAGTAGCAAGTTATACCAGGTGACTTAACCCTTAGGTAAGGTTAATTACTAAGGGTGTGTTTGGTTTGTAGGTGGGTTTAGGATTCGGATTAGGATTTGAATTTGGATTTGAATTTGATGTAAGAGATAGAAAATATATTATAAAATAGATAAGTTATTATTTTAAAAAAATATTTATAAATTTGATTATATATAAAAAAAAGGTGTGAGATAATAGTGAAGATGGGTCCACTTATATTTGAAAAAGAAAAAAAAAAAAAAAAACAAAAAAAAAAACAAAACAAAAACCTAAACTTTTTTTGATACCACCCAAAATGATGGGGGAATGAAAAGAATCAAAATTTGATTCTTGATTCCCAATTAAAGGGCTCACCATGACAAACAAACATACCATTTTCTATCATTCAATTCCCCCCTCATAACCCCCAACCAAACGCACCCTAAATGTGTTTTATCTCTTTTGTTGGTCTAATATTTCTTTTAAAGTTATTGCTAAATCCTTATATTACGTTATTACATCTGTTAGCTGTATATTTCAATTGATCACTAAGGGAATGATGTGTTTATTATTTGATGATTTGATACATACAATATACATGTTATTTATAGAGTCTACCTCTAAACTATTTAGGGTAAATTACCAATCACCCTTAATTCTAACAACTAATTTGCCAACTCAGTGCATATCCATAGCACACGATTACAGCTATGATTAGTAGGAGATTACCTTGATTCGTGGGTAATTAGTATTTACCTTATTTACTCATTGTATTCACTCCATATATATCGGTTCTATTGTAATGTATCATCAATCAATACAAACACATTCTTCCAAAATACTTAAGGGTGATTGGTAATTTACCCTAAATAGTTTAGAGGTAACACAACCTCTTACTTTAGTCTGATACCATGTAAGATTATAGAGACAACATGTAAGAGGGAATGATGTGTTTATTATTTGATGATTTGATACATACAATATACATGGTATTTATAGAGTCTACCTCTAAACTATTTAGGGTAAATTACCAATCACCCTTAATTCTAGCTAATCAACATCAACAACTAATTTGCCAACTCAGTGCATATCCATAGCACACGATTACAGCTAACATGTAAGATTATAGAGACAACATGTAAGAGGGAATGATGTGTTTATTATTTGATGATTTGATACATACAATATACATGGTATTTATAGAGTCTACCTCTAAACTATTTAGGGTAAATTACCAATCACCCTTAATTCTAGCTAATCAACATCAACAACTAATTTGCCAACTCAGTGCATATCCATAGCACACGATTACAGATAACAACATCATCTACTTTTTAGTAATATAAACAAAAATTGTGGACTCTGAATATTTGTGTATGCAAATAAAAGTTTGGAGTATTCGTTAAGAAACAACCAATAATTTATATAGATTTTGAAAAAATAAAAAATTAAGAAGTTGTGTAAATTTTGAAATCAATACACTCAAGTTGGGTTGATTATTGAACTTAAGTGATACTAGCAATTCCAAGACATACTAACCTACTTAACAAATATGATTTGTATGCACTACGCTATATAACCAAGGAACATGTTCATTCTTCAACCTATGTGGGATACAAGGTTAAAGTGGGTTTTGTCAAAATAATTTAATAATGTACCCAAATGTTGTCTCGTGCATATTTGGTATTCCAATCCATACCATTTATGCATGTGTTCATTTATCTTTTCAAGTACCAAATATACCAAATGTCTTAGCCCTTAGGTAAATCGTTATTTTACTTTATTGATAATGATAACTACATCATATAAATTTTAAAGTATAGACACAAAGTATGGCCTCTGAATCTTTGTGTATAAATAGAAGTTTCAGAGTACTTGTTAAAAATAAAGCTCAAATATAAATTTAAAAGTTAAGAACTTATATGAATTTTGGATCCCGAGATTGCAGCTGAGTTATTGTTTGACAAATTATTGAACTCAAATGATAACTCGAGACCCAAAATATTATAGTGTTCTTAACACGTATCCATCATATACACTCTAGTATATAAACCAAAGAACATTTCTAATTTTAACCTATGTGGGATGTAAGGTTGGAATGATTTTGTCAAAAACAAATTAATAAGGTAACTAAATGTTGACTCATGTATTTTTAGTGTATCTCCTACAGAAGCAATTGGACGATAATGCAATTCATTTTATCATTGATTTATTGCGCGCGGTTTTCACTATAATTTTTCGTTATTCTTTGCTAGTTACAATATTTATTAATTAGACGGTTTCTTGTTCTGCAATATAGATGATTCATTCAGGGGCGGATATGTACATGTATAAAATTGTTATAATGATAAGAAGCATTCAATTATGTTACATGTTTATGTTTCAATGAAATATGGATTCTTGATCGGTCTAATGAGGAAGTTTGTGCTCTTGCTGTTTGTGAATGAATGGGTTTTCAGTTGCAAAATAAAAATTGTTTCTTACGAATGAACTGCTTGTGTGAATACCTTTACGTAATGTAGTGATTTAAGTATTACCTCCGTCCCAAAATAATTGTCCTCGTTTGACTTTTTAAAGTCTTAATTTCTCAACTTCAATTTATAATATTTTTGTAAGTATTACATAATACTTGATGAAAATTATACCAATGAAAAAACATTTAAAAACTAATCTATTCATATATTTTGCATCAATTATTATATAACACAAACAAAAATATTTAAGATCAAAGTTGAAAACAAAAGACTTCAAAAAGTCAAAAGATGACAATTATTTTGGGACGGAGGGAGTATATGTTAAAAGAAAAATCAATTACCACAAAAAACACTTCTCACACTCAATTACAAAATAAACACTTTCAAACGCGTTTACCGAAATCGATACTTCGAGAATTTGATATTTGATCGCCCTTCCCTTTTGCTCGCCGTTTTCAAAAGAAGACAAAGGATTTTTCGCTACAAAACAAAGAACATGGAGAGCAAATGCTTGCTCGCCGTTTTCAGCTACAAGACAAAGAATATGGAGCGGAAATGCTTGTTCGCCCCATGTTTGCTCGCCGTTTTCGTCGATTTTTGTAAAACGGGTTTAGATTGTTCCTTTGTTGAACTGGTGATGCAAGTTTGCTTCTTGGATGCCCAAGAAATTGCACCTCCACCAAGTAAGAATACCCATCCACTTGTAGATGAATTGTCTTCAGTGTTACTGATCCAACTTGCATCAGTGTATCCTTCTAACACTGAAGGATAACCAGTATATGAGAGACTATAATCCATAGTCTTTTTCAGATACTTCAGTACCCTCTGAACTGCTTGCCAGTGATGAGCACTAGGATTACTAGTATACCTGCTCAGTTTACCCACTGCAAAAGCAATATCAGGTCTTGTGCAAGTCATGGCATACATTAGGCAGCCAATCACCCTAGAATACTCAAGTTGAGATACAGCCTTACCAGTATTAGGCATCAGCTTCTCACTTGTATCCATAGGAGTACTCACTGGAGTACAATCAAAGTAATTAAATTTCTTCAACACCTTCTCAATGTAATGAGATTAAGATATAGAAATTTTGTTAATTTCATGTTTAATCCTTATACCAAGGATAACACCAGCCTCCCCCATGTCCTTCAAGGAGAACCTTGATAACAAAAATTCTTTTGTCAGATCAACCTTGTAACACCCCAACCCGAAAAGGGTAAAGATGTCACGTTAATGGCTTCATATCAGATCCAACAAAGCATACTTCAATAGTAATACAATAACTTGACAAAGGTTACAAATGAAATACTAACATTACAAGGTCAGGAATGAATCAAAGCTAAATACTAAGTCTGCAAATGCAATCCTTCTAATGACTTCTACTTCAGAATAACTGTCAAGGTCTTCTAAGTCCAAAAGTCTCTTCACTCATACCCAAACCCGTCATCCTGCTTATAACCTGCCGCACACGAAAAGAAAACGTGCGGCTGAGCTTAAAAAGCCCAGTGAACAGATATAACGATAATAACAATAATAATGAAATAGGGAAGATGGAAGGAATCGTACATGATGTAATAATAGATGAGAAGAAATATGAAGGTTATACAGAGATATCAGAAATTATGGATAGTATCATGAGTAATGGTGAAGTAATCAAAAGATCCCATCAAGCCCAAACATACCAAGCCCGGTACAGAGATAAGTCCAGTATCATGTCACAGGGTGTCGGTAATGAAAGGTAAAGGTCATAAGTCTATAAAGTGCATAGAAAACAGTAATCCTCTACGAGCCCAGAAACATGAACATGAAATCATAATCATACCGCCATGCAGAGAGATGTTCCTCTCACTAATCCCAGAAATCAGAAATATGGAGTGATCAGCTCCCAGAGTTGTGAAAGACGTGTATCGCACACACCATCAGTCACCATGCATATCATAACATATCATAACATGAACATAATACAGAAACAAATCTAGGATGCATCCATACGCCCCTGGTGGCCATAACTCCCAACACACCAAATAAAATACAGAAAAGGGACGGGACAGGTCATCACTCTCCTGCCCTAGAGTCATGCCATCGGTGCATCGACTGACATGGACATGAAACCCTCATGCCTAGTGAGTGGCTCGTAGTATCAAACTGTGGGTCAAGGTCAAGTATCATGTATCCAGTATTTAATTTAGTTTCGTAAGTCAATTTCCATTTCAGAATATCAGAGTTCATAATCAGAGGTTCATATCAGAGGTTCATACCATAAAGGTTCCATGTCAGAAAGGTCATATATCAGAAATGTTTAATATCAGAAAGGTTCATAACAGAAAGGTCATGTATCAGAAAGGTTTAATATCAGAAAGGTTCATAACAGAAGGGTCATGTTAAAGGTTCATAATATCATGAAAGAAACCAGAAGGGTTCACAGAATCAAAGAACATGGCAGTGAATCAGAAATCAGAAATGAGACGAAGGCACCTTATTAAAGAAGGGCAGAATATCTGTACCTTATTACGGATGCAAATACGAATCACAGAAATAGAAACACAGAACAGATCAGGATCTCTCCTTCTTCACACCTAAAGGAATAGAAGACGAAATTACAGAAGATTCTAAGTCAGGTTACTATTTTGGTTTTCCTTTCCATTTTAAGTAACTTTATATTTTTAGTAACTTTCCAGATTTAGTAAGTTTCCAAAATTAGCATGTTTCCAGAATTAACAGATTTCCATATTTAACCAGACATTAATATTACAGATTTGGTTGAGTCTTCATTACACATATTCTGAACATGGGGTACATTTTAACAAGTTATGAAAGTTCAGGGTTACTCATGACAAGTTCTCATAATTTAGGGTTTCAAATGCAAATTCACCAAGTTTAAGGGTCTAATATGAAAAATATCACATGTTACTGATTTAAACACTTAATTTATTCAGAAAGACACATTTAATCCTTTATGTTCCAATATTTACAATTTACACCCTTTAGTTATAATATTTACAAAACAAACCTTATACTTAGCTAATCTACAATTTAATCTTCATCATAGTTACATTACACATCAAGCCCTTTTATTTCTTCAAATTACAGAAAATAACCTTCAATATAAATATGTTACAAACAGCCCTCAAGGTTTCGGTAATTTACATATTTAGTCCTTGTACTTAATTAAAATACAAATCGAATGAAATAATTAACCATAATTACCCATTAGACCCATAAATACCCAAAATTACACAAAACACTCTTTATACTATTATTTACTTCGAGAACCTTCCATTTTACAGAATTTACACTTTTAGTCCCTCATTTTATAATTATTCAATTCGAATTATATATTATCAACAATTTACATTTTAAATTCCAAATCTTCCATATTTTACAAATAGCACCCTCAAGTTATATTTTATTCATATTGCCCTTGATTTATAGAGTATTACAAAAAATGGTCCACGACTTTTAAAAGTTACAAAACACCCCCCTTAATTTATTAATTTCAAATCGGTAACACCTTTATATATCAAAATCAAACCTTAATGAACCCAAATCATTTTCCAATCATTATATTATTACCAAAACATCATTTTGATCAGATCTAACTCATATTATAAACCCTAGACCATTCATTCCCATTTTTGCCCATTTATACGATTTATAAACTAAAAATCCGATTAATCCATTAATTTCAAAACAAATATTTTAAGCTTCCATAATTTGATTTAACATTTTTCTCAGATCATATTGGTTTCATAGAGTCCAAATAAAATAGATTTCAAGCCATTAAAATTCGTATGCAATTATTTAGGGATTTAGTTCATTTTTAGGGTTTATAACACTTTAATTCAAAAACGACTCATAGATCTTGCATGGTTTGTTTCCAACATTTTATACATGACTTATATGATGAGAAGAAAGCTAGAAAAATACCATAAGTGGTTAAAAATGATCGGATGAATTATTGTGAATTTGTGCTACTCGGTTTTAGGGTTTCGACACCAACAATTCTCCACGACCTCAATAGCGATCCAATGACCTTGTAGCTATTTTTACCAGATCATACACAATATGAAGAGCATAAGAAAAATAAGGAACGAATTTTTAAGTGATCGAATGAATTATTGGGAATTAATTACCTTTCGGATGGAATAGAACAAGAAATTTCGACACCTATCAAATCCGGCCTCTATAATTCGTATGGCTATTTTTCCAGACCTCTTTAGGATGTGATGAAGCTTATAAAATTGTTGGATGAGTTCTTGATGGCCGGAATTTTGTTAAACGATTTTGTGGTGGTTTTGTTATAATCGGTATTAGGTTTTTGTAGAAAAAAAAGAGGATTTGTTGCAACAAATAAGGAATGTGCCGATCATAGGGGGAGGGTGGGTCATAATACACGAAATTTCAGTTAGGGATAATTATTGGCTTTAATTTGTCATTTAATGTATTTTAATTATGTTTTTAATTGCCATTTAAAATCATACTAATATTAATAAATTCTATTCGGCAATCTAGGGGCATATTTGTAATTTTTTTAGGTTGCAAAAATATTAAATGGAGTTGCCAAAATTATTTGGTATCATACTCGTTCATTTCCAGAAGTTTAGGATTGATTCGGTTCTTTATAAGCTTCTAAATAAATTTTTAAACTTGTAGGGGCAATTTGGTCATTTTACACGTTTCAGATTTTTGGGGTATTACAACTTCTTCCCCCCTAAAAAAAAATTTCGTCCTCGAAATTTGCAGGAAGCAGAAAGAATAGAGAACGGAAAACTCATACAGAATGCGAACAAGATTTCAAATCGAATTAATTGTATCTACAACAGAGAGCTCTTCAAGGAGTTTAATATTCATAACTGAGGTCAACAGAATGCAGCACGAGAGTCCAAATTCACCCAGATATTTAACGAACGAAGGTAGAGTATACGCATAGGTAGAATGAACCTACGGTCTCGCTAATCACATATAATCCATCGGGAATCAAGTTCTAAACTTCTTAGGTACTTCCCAAGATATCCTATGGCCACAATGAGGGCACGTTATATGGTGTAAGTATTATCACGTTAATAATACCAGCACCACATAATTATGCCTTCATGATGATCATACTTTATCTCAAGTCGTGAACAAAACAATCTATCTTCATCCACCTAGTACTTCTACAGTCTCAGAGGTCAACAAAAACAAATGTCATAATCAAGAGGGAAAGCCAAACTACTCGCCATGGAGATTCTCAAAATGCCCAAGAGGCATCGAAATGATTAACAAAGATCAGAGGTCAGAGTCGAAATCTGAAGATAAGGATCAAATAGTGTCAGGAAATTACTATGCAATTCTTAATGCTTTCAAGATTCATTTAGGTTTCAAAACTTAGGTGGTGCAAGGCATAGGCTTTAAATTTTCAAGGGGGATCTCAAGAGGCTTAAACCAAGAGTAAGGTACGAATCAGAGTGATGCGGAAGCAATGATACCTAAACAGATGCCTTATAGTCTACCCATTCCTCACCGGTCAGAACTTAAGCTCCTATAGGGAAGTCCTAAAGCAAATTTTCAAAGGTTGTCTTACGAGCGCCAACAGGGAAAGCTTAGTGGTCCTAACTTACACAGGTCAAGGGTAAATGTATTACGAGTCGCAGCCTGTCTCTCTGATACCATAATTGTAACACCCCAACCCGGAAAGGGTAAAGATGTCACGTTAATGGTTTCATATCAGATCCAACAAAGCATACTTCAATAGTAATACAATAACTTGACAAAGGTTACAAATGAAATACTAACATTACAAGGTCAGGAATGAATCAAAGCTAAATACTAAGTCTGCAAATGCAATCCTTCTAATGACTTCTACTTCAGAATAACTGTCAAGGTCTTCTAAGTCCAAAAGTCTCTTCACTCATACCCAAACCCGTCATCCTGCTTATAACCTGCCGCACACGAAAAGAAAACGTGCGGCTGAGCTTAAAAAGCCCAGTGAACAGATATAACGATAATAACAATAATAATGAAATAGGGAAGATGGAAGGAATCGTACATGATGTAATAATAGATGAGAAGAAATATGAAGGTTATACAGAGATATCAGAAATTATGGATAGTATCATGAGTAATGGTGAAGTAATCAAAAGATCCCATCAAGCCCAAACATACCAAGCCCGGTACAGAGATAAGTCCAGTATCATGTCACAGGGTGTCGGTAATGAAAGGTAAAGGTCATAAGTCTATAAAGTGCATGGAAAACAGTAATCCTCTACGAGCCCAGAAACATGAACATGAAATCATAATCATACCGCCATGCAGAGAGATGTTCCTCTCACTAATCCCAGAAATCAGAAATATGGAGTGATCAGCTCCCAGAGTTGTGAAAGACGTGTATCGCACACACCATCAGTCACCATGCATATCATAACATATCATAACATGAACATAATACATAAACAAATCTAGGATGCATCCATACGCCCCTAGTGGCCATAACTCCCAACACACCAAATAAAATACAGAAAAGGGACGGGACAGGTCATCATTCTCCTGCCCTAGAGTCATGCCATCGGTGCATCGACTGACATGGACATGAAACCCTCATGCCTAGTGAGTGGCTCGTAGTATCAAACTGTGGGTCAAGGTCAAGTATCATGTATCCAGTATTTAATTTAGTTTCGTAAGTCAATTTTCATTTCAGAATATCAGAGTTCATAATCAGAGGTTCATATCAGAGGTTCATACCATAAAGGTTCCATGTCAGAAAGGTCATATATCAGAAATGTTTAATATCAGAAAGGTTCATAACAGAAAGGTCATGTATCAGAAAGGTTTAATATCAGAAAGGTTCATAACAGAAGGGTCATGTCAAAGGTTCATAATATCATGAAAGAAACCAGGAGGGTTCACAGAATCAAAGAACATGGCAGTGAATCAGAAATCAGAAATGAGACGAAGGCACCTTATTAAAGAAGGGCAGAATATCTGTACCTTATTACGGATGCAAATACGAATCACAGAAATAGAAACACAGAACAGATCAGGATCTCTCCTTCTTCACACCTAAAGGAATAGAAGACGAAATTACAGAAGATTCTAAGTCAGGTTACTATTTTGGTTTTCCTTTGCATTTTAAGTAACTTTATATTTTTAGTAACTTTCCAGATTTAGTAAGTTTCCAAAATTAGCATGTTTCCAGAATTAACAGATTTCCATATTTAACCAGACATTAATATTACAGATTTGGTTGAGTCTTCATTACACATATTCTGAACATGGGGTACATTTTAACAAGTTATGAAAGTTCAGGGTTACTCATGACAAGTTCTCATAATTTAGGGTTTCAAATGCAAATTCACCAAGTTTAAGGGTCTAATATGAAAAATATCACATGTTACTGATTTAAACACTTAATTTATTCAGAAAGACACATTTAATCCTTTATGTTCCAATATTTACAATTTACACCCTTTAGTTATAATATTTACAAAACAAACCTTATACTTAGCTAATCTACAATTTAATCTTCATCATAGTTACATTACACATCAAGCCCTTTTATTTCTTCAAATTACAGAAAATAACCTTCAATATAAATATGTTACAAACAGCCCTCAAGGTTTCAGTAATTTACATATTTAGTCCTTGTACTTAATTAAAATACAAATCGAATGAAATAATTAACCATAATTACCCATTAGACCCATAAATACCCAAAATTACACAAAACACTCTTTATACTATTATTTACTTCGAGAACCTTCCATTTTACAGAATTTACACTTTTAGTCCCTCATTTTATAATTATTCAATTCGAATTATATATTATCAACAATTTACATTTTAAATTCCAAATCTTCCATATTTTACAAATAGCACCCTCAAGTTATATTTTATTCATATTGCCCTTGATTTATAGAGTATTACAAAAAATAGTCCACGACTTTTAAAAGTTACAAAACACCCCCCTTAATTTATTAATTTCAAATCGGTAACACCTTTATATATCAAAATCAAACCTTAATGAACCCAAATCATTTTCCAATCATTATATCATTACCAAAACATCATTTTGATCAGATCTAACTCATATTATAAACCCTAGACCATTCATTCCCATTTTTGCCCATTTATACGATTTATAAACTAAAAATCCGATTAATCCATTAATTCCAAAACAAATATTTTAAGCTTCCATAATTTGATTTAACATTTTTCTCAGATCATATTGGTTTCATAGAGTCCAAATAAAATAGATTTCAAGCCATTAAAATTCGTATGCAATTATTTAGGGATTTAGTTCATTTTTAGGGTATATAACACTTTAATTCAAAAACGACTCATAGATCTTGCATGGTTTGTTTCCAACATTTTATACATGACTTATATGATGAGAAGAAAGCTAGAAAAATACCAGAAGTGGTTAAAAATGATCGGATGAATTATTGTGAATTTGTGCTACTCGGTTTTAGGGTTTCGACACCAACAATTCTCCACGACCTCAATAGCGATCCAATGACCTTGTAGCTATTTTTACCAGATCATACACAATATGAAGAGCATAAGAAAAATAAGGAACGAATTTTTAAGTGATCGAATGAATTATTGGGAATTAATTACCTTTCGGATGGAATAGAACAAGAAATTTCGACACCTATCAAATCCGGCCTCTATAATTCGTATGGCTATTTTTCCAGACCTCTTTAGGATGTGATGAAGCTTATAAAATTGTTGGATGAGTTCTTGATGGCCGGAATTTTGTTAAACGATTTTGTGGTGGTTTTGTTATAATCGGTATTAGGTTTTTGTAGAAAAAAAAAAGGATTTGTTGCAACAAATAAGGAATGTGCCGATCATAGGGGGAGGGTGGGTCATAATACATGAAATTTCAGTTAGGGATAATTATTGGCTTTAATTTGTCATTTAATGTATTTTAATTATGTTTTTAATTGCCATTTAAAATCATACTAATATTAATAAATTCTATTCGGCAATCTAGGGGCATATTTGTAATTTTTTTAGCTTGCAAAAATATTAAATGGAGTTGCCAAAATTATTTGGTATCATACTTGTTCATTTCCAGAAGTTTAGGATTGATTCGGTTCTTTATAAGCTTCTAAATAAATTTTTAAACTTGTAGGGGCAATTTGGTCATTTTACACGTTTCAGATTTTTGGGGTATTACAAACCTGATTTTGGTCAGTGCCAAGATCAGCATGTCATCAACGTATAGGCAAATGATGACTCCTTTACCAGATTCATCAAATTTGCTATATACACATTTGTCAGCTTGATTAAGAAGATAACCATTTGACAAAACCACTTCATCAAATTTTTGATGTCATTGCTTAGGTACCTGCTTCAATCCATAGAGAGACTTAATCAGTTTACACACCTTGTTTTCATTGCCAGGCATGATGAAGCCCTGAGGTTGGTTCATATAAACCTCCTCATCCAATTCACCATTCAAGAAAGCTGTCTTCACATCCATCTGATGAATAATCAGATTGTGAATTGATGCCAAAGCAATCAGCAATCTTATGGTACTGATACGTGCCACAGGGGCATAAGTATCAAAATAGTCTATCACTGACTTTTGTTTAAAGCCCTGAATGACTAGTCTAGCCTTGAACTTTTCAATAGTTCCATCTACGTTCATTTTCCTTTTGAAAATCCATTTGCAACCCAAAGGTTTGCAACCAGGTGGTAGATCAGCCAACACCCAAGTGTTGTTGCCCATGATGGAGTCTATCTCATCATTTATTGCTTCTTTCTAGAAAGCAACATCCTGAGACTTCATTGCTTCATCAAATATTTTTGGGTCATCCTCAACATTAAAGCAATAGGAGTGTTGGTCAGAGACCTCATCCCTTGTTCCTTCAATTAAGTATAATTGAAACTAAGGTCCAAATGACTTTGGAGTCATGATCCTTTTGCTCTTTCTGAGCTCAGGTTGTTGAACCACAACCTCATCAGGGACCTCTGATAGCACTTCATCAGGGACCTCTGATGTACCAATATCATTAGTTCCATTTGGAATCCTCTGACTTGGTCTAGGGACTGATGAGAATCTATTCTCATCAAAGATTGCATCCCTTGATTCAATTATTGAGTTAATTGTAATAGACTCATTAGGTTCAATAACATAGAACCTATATGCCTTGGAATGCTCAGCATATCCAACAAAGATGCATTCAATGCCTCTTTCACCCAAAGTTTTCTGCTTTGGATCAGGGAGTCTTACAACAGCCCTACAACCCCAAACCCTGAGAAAGTTCAGGTTGGGTTTTCTTTTAGTCCAGAGTTCATAAGGGGTAACCTTGTTCCTTTTGTTGGGAACCCTATTTAATAAATAGCAAGCTGTTAACATAGCTTCACCCCAGAACACTTGACTCAAGAGAATCCCTTAAATCATATCCTTTTATGTTGTTGCTTGCACACAATAAAGATTTCTCCCACTTGTGCATGGAACAACATCATGCATCAGATAAACAACACGTCAATAGTTTGTTTATGTGATCAATATGATTTGTGTCATAGATATAAGTAGATATAGAACCACTTTGTCTTGTAAGGAAACGTACACGACTATCCTTAAAACCACAAGTGTCTATTATTGGAAAGTAATTATCTCAAGAGATTCTAGAGATAATCCGGGTTACTACCAAGATATCAAAGCTTGTAGCTCCCACTGAATTACAGATCATTACATGAACTCATAATTCAGTAATCATAGCACAATGCTCCCACTGAATTTGACAACATTATAAGTGTTTCATAACCAGTAAAAGCAAATAGTGTGCTGTTTACTTTCCTACACCTTTGAGGAATCCCTTACGTAACATTACTAAGGTACTCAAAGAATGTATTCTACTTTGTAAATGATGGAATATCCATCAATTGCAATTAACTTGAGAAAATTGGGCATGCAATTTCTTCCTCAATTAGGTCTACCATCACCACTATGGTATGTAGCACCTTTAAATGGTTAAAGCACAACAACTAGATCAATCATTCTAGTTTGCATTTTACCAATTTTGCGGTAATTAGTCTAGTTTCTAATTTTAATAACTCCTAAACGTGCAATTTGAAACTGCCATGAGTTATTTCTTAGAATGTAGACAATTCTAATTTTCCTATTATACCTTTCTCATTCATGAAAAGGAATAGGATTAAGTCTTACTCTTCTCACGGAAAGTAGACTAGGTTTATTCTTTTAGTTAAGTTGACTCTATCCAAAGACCCCTACGGGTGCAGATCAACTTTCCACTAAAAGAATGCCCCACGTTTACGGTTTTAACGTTGCATTAAATACATTAAAAGAATTTTCAAAATTCAATTTTAGTATTTTCGATAATAACTTTTCAAGAAAATTAAACACCCATGGTAAATTAATGTTTAACCATTTAATTTTCACTGAAAACTAGGATCCAAATTGACGTCGTTTCATCACATCAGCTGAGGCTGCTAGCAATGAAAGTACTCAATAAGGTACGGGTTGAACCCAATTGCCAATATCAATTGCAATTCCTAGAGTCCGGGGACTTACATATTTTGCCAACTTCAGTTGCAAATGTAAGCATGTTTCATCCCCATCTTTATGCCTTGACGTAGTTTCATCACATCAGCTGAGGCTGCTAGTGATGAAAGTACTCAATTAAGTTAACCAATTTAGAAACTGCAAATTGACGTCGTTTCATCACATCAGCTGAGGCTGCTAGCAATGAAAGTACTCAATTTACCCTTTGATTACCATTCTTTGAATCATCACATCAGCTGAGGCTGCTCGCAATGATAGATAGTAATCTCAGGTGTTTTCGTATTAATTGGATGGCATATAACTTAAATTTTAGGGTATTAAGTTTTTGATGTGTGTAATCAATATATATATATATATATATATATATATATATATATATATATATATATATATATATATATATATATATATATATATATATATATATATATATATATATATATATATATATGTGTGTGTACAAAGATGTCATGCATTCATCTTGTATCATATGAGTCAAAAAACCTTTTACTCATTCGTAACATTACTAAGCTTAAATCAACAAAGTTTTAATTGATGGCGTTGAGAAACTTACAACATTGCCTTAAGATGCTTCGTGCATGTATAATGGTTGTACTTGGTAAATCTAATTTGACGCACAGGCGAGCGGAGAGACAGAATGGAGTCTCTTTAAGGCCACAATTTAATGCGAAACCAACCTTATACCCACTTTATAGTTTGTTAAAATTAGGTCCGCCGCTTCGACCATTATGTACAGTCGCATCAATCAATTAAAAGTTTAAGATTTTTAAAGCTTAAAAATTTATGTAGTAAATTGTTAAATTGCTAGTCTCGCCTGGGAGCAAATTACCGTGCGAAGCGAACCACTATCGGCACATAAGACTTGGCAATAAATAATTTACCACAAAAGGTTTCATAGTTATTAGGTTCATTTATTTTTTATACAAAAATTACCCTATTTTTGCTTACAATCCATCATAATTTAAACAAAAAAGATCAAGTAATTTAACAAAAAATAAACAAACACATAATAACACATATATGATCTTAATCATTAAATCATATCGCCACATGAAAACCTTTTGATAAATCTTATTAATAATCTATATGTGTAATATTTATGTATATAACTACTAAAACTCCCATTGGTTTTCGAGCGCATTGTACCAAATGGACCACAGAAACCAATAAATTGGCCGCGTAAGTTTTAATAATTATATACCACGTTGCACATAACCGATTCATTAATATAATTAATTAGGTCTTCCCTAATTTTAGATTTATCTAAAAAACATGTAGCACAAAACAAAACCTAATCCATGATTCCTTGCATGAAGAATCATGGATCATCCAGGAACGTAACCCTTATTACTCAAATAAACACATAAAACACAACATGTTCTTAATTTAGGGTTACAAAACAAATTGTTTTAATAAAACATGGTCGAAACCCTAACCCTAAATTCTAATTTTCGATTTTTAATAGTATGTTGAAAAACAAACCCTAAAAAAATCGACTTACCATGTATGTTTAAATAAAGAATTGATTTTTATTATGCGTTTAGGTAATTACAATTACATGTTAAATTGGCTCTTGATGCCACTGTTGGAATTTAAATAGCATGACACGCATCTAAATAAATAAACACATCAAAGCACGTATAGCGGAAGCAAAGATCTTTATTTAACACGTATAAAGTATTACCGAATAATAAATAGGATTACCTCAAGATCCTAGCAAGAACAAGGATCGATCTTCTCTTCACTTCACTTGATCAAACAAATCGAATTAACGTAGAACCTCTTACCTTTTTGTTCCACAATCCAAGATGGAATAACTAAAGTAAGTTATTACCAAGGTCTTGTACACACGTACTATAACCAACTAACGTAAGATGCTAGTGTAAAGACACGTATTAAACCAAAATCATTTGTTTAATAAAACCACAAATTGTCCCTCCCCCTAAAGAGTTGAGATCGACAGGTTTAACAAGAAAAGGAAGAGAAAAATAAAGGGTTTATATACACATAGGTTACTAAACTTTCAAGTTTTATTCACTTTTCATACCGATCTTTTTTTTTTTGTTCAATCAGGTTACCGAACTATCAAAATGTGACATTAAGGTTACTGAACTTTCAAAGTGTGTTCAACCAGGTTACCGAACGACTAAAATGACCAAAATACCCTCATTCTTATTTTTGTTAACTACATAAATGGTCCCTGTGGTTCATCCGGCGTTACGGATTCAGTCCAGTTGTCTTTTTTTTTTCGATTTTTTTTTAAATTTCGAAAAAAAAATTAATTTCGAAAATAAATTTAATTTCGAAAAAAAAAATCTTAAAAAATTTAATTCGAGTTTTTTTTTTAGAATTTTTTTTTTCGAAAAAAAAAAATTTTTAGATTTTTTTTTTCAAAAAAAATTTTCTTTTAGAATTTTTTTTTTAATTTTTTAAAAAATTTAATTCGAAAAAAAATTCTTTCGAAATTTTTTTTTCGAAAAAAAAAATTTTAATTTCGAAAAAAAAATATTATTTCGAAATTAATATTTTTCGAATTTTTTTTTTTTGAAATTAATTTATTTTTCATAAATTTATTTTCGAAATAATGTTTTTTTTTCTAATTTTTTTAGAAAATTTTATTTTTCTTTCGAATTTTTTTTTTACAATTTTTTTTTCGAAAAAAAAATTTTTAATTTCGAAAAAAAAAATTATTTCGAAATTAATTTTTTTCGATTTTTTTTTTTGAAATTAATTTATTTTTCATAAATTTATTTTCGAAATAATGTTTTTTTTCGAATTAAATTTTTTAAGAATTTTTTTTTTCGAAATTAAATTTATTTTCGAAATTAACTTTTTAAAAAAAATTAATTTTTTTTTTGAAATTTAAAAAACGACAACTGAACTGAATCCGTAACGCCGGATGAACCACATGGACCATTTATGTAGTTAACAAAAATAAGAATGAGGGTATTTTGGTCATTTTAGTCGTTCGGTAACCTGGTTGAACACACTTTGAAAGTTCAGTAACCTTAATGTCACATTTTGATAGTTCGGTAACCTGATTGAACAAAAAAAAGATCGGTATGAAAAGTGAATAAAACTTGAAAGTTTAGTAACCTATGTGTATATAAACCCAAAAATAAAACCTAGGGTTATAGTAGCAATGCACAAGCTCGAGAAACTAATAACCCAAAGGTTTGTATTTATAGTGAATGGTATCTTGGAGCCCAAGAAAGTCGATTAGGGTTAGATATCCCTTAAGGAAATTCGGCCCTCCCCTATAATGGGTTCTAGAACTTTCTTTTGCCTCAAATTTCACTATTAGTCCTTCCTTTATTAATTTAACGGTCGTTAGTCAATTCCGTTAATTATTTAACGTCCGTTAGTTATCATTTCGTGTCCTAAGTAATTAAATATATAACATGGTTATATATTAATTATTTTCGTTAGTCATTCATACGTAAAGTGTGCAATCCCAAGGTCCCGTGTTCGATTCTAGTCATATACATTTTAATATTTTTCCATAACTCTAACATGAACTTGTTAGCAAACTAGTTAAATGCATACGTGTTAGACGAAGTAGCAAATATACCAAATGACTTGGCTCTTAGGTAAGGTTAATTAGTACATGGGTTTAAACTCTTTTGTTGGTCTTCTATTTCTTTTATGTGGGTTCACTCTAATTTTCGTTATTCTTTGCTAGTTATAGTTGAGAGGTAAATTTTCTAATTTTCTAATTTTTGTTTGGAACATCTCAACCGCGTATGGATATGTTGTTTGATGAGATTGTTTTACTCTCTTTTACTTGGTGTTCCAATAGGTGTAAAAATAATTTTGATTGGATCTCTTGGATGAAATGTCCTAGATATTTATCTCTGTAATTTTCCTAGCTCCTCGCTAGTCTTTTTTTTTTTTTTTTTTTTTTTTTTTTTTTTTTTAATTTGCCGATCAAAAAAAATAGTTGAGAGGTAAATTGACGATAGTGCAAGTGTGCAACTCATTTTTTGTTTCTTGAGTTACATGCCCTAAAGTTTAGTGTCGGTGGTACCGTTAAGAAATATTTATATCATTATATGTATGTATCATGAGTTAAGTACAACTATTTTCAATTTACCATTTCAGTTATGTTAAGACGATGTTTTTATAGATGGTTATTAGCTTCTGTGAAATTTACATCTAAATATGTTCGGCAAGTTTAACTTTAGTATCTAGGAAATGGGTCGATGTCATGTGTCAAGTGTCAACAGTTTCTTGTGTGCAGTTGGCAATAACATGTATGTTAGCAATCTTTAAGGTCAAAACATCAATCAAAGTTTGTTGAATTTGGAATACTAAAGTTTGAAATTTGGGTTTTAAGGACACCGTTATAATGTTGAGACACTTTAAAGTAAGAAGACGAGTCAATATCATATAGCCATATAGGTCAATGTCATTTGTCAATAGTTTCGTGTGCGCAATAGGCATGAACTCGTAGGTTAGCAAACAAGTGACACTAGCTTATGGGAGCTTACGACCCAACTTAACAAAAAGTTTTGTAAGCCCAAGCTTCTAATGCATGTAGTATGTGAGTAAGGGGTGTTTGGTTAGTGGTAAGGTGGACAATTCTTAATGTCAGTGTGTATCTTTAGTTTGAGAGTTTGGTATACTGATGCTAGTGTCTTCTACACCTCGTGGTTGGCAATATCATTATATCAATCTTATAGTGGTGTTTGTGTAATGGTGAGGATAGTTGATGATCTATGTTAGGTATTGTATTTGTTTGATGATCTATTTAGCTTGACCAAACGTATTCATTGCATGGTAGAGAAATGTTTATAACTTTATATTATAATTTTTTTTATCCTATTATTTTATATCTTTTATATATCATCAAAATAGAATTTACATAGTGGTAGAAGGTAACCGAGCGACAAGCTGCGCCGCTAGCCCCTTTTGGATTGCAAAGCTAACTCTTTTGAAAACTACATTTGTGGATCTATGCGTCATAACATTACTGTTCATTACTCGTTAGACTCTGTTGAGTAGTTCCACCGCCTCAGGTGCAAGGAAACCAAAGGTATCAAACGCGAAAGGAATAAACACGTGTTGATTTTCAATGCATGCTTTCTCGTGTTTTGTCACTTTGCACGAGGCAGATTTCAAAGTGGCATGTCCAACTGTAAAACCCCGACTACTCAAACCCACGAGAGGAGAAACCCCGGTCAGATCCACACAAGCATGTTTTCCTCCAACACATCCAAAAATCAAAATGTCAGCCGGTCTCAATGTAGATCAAACCCACAAGCATTTATTTTTGGTTAGGTATAAGGTTGCAAACTTGCAACCGTTTATTTATGCTAGATCTATCACTTTTTGTAGTTGGTTAATCGCCGATGATGTATCATAAGGCCCGATGTCATTTGGTTTCATATAATTTATCAGTTTTTTATGCTAGATCTATCACCTTTATTTATTTATTTATTTATTTTTTTATTTTAGGGGGGGGGGGGGGGGGGGGGGGGGGGGGGGGGGAACTCATGTTTCTTACTTGCAAGTTTTATGTAAAAGTTTTGGTTGAAAGTATCTAATGTTGTTAGATCGCAAAAGCGGCCATAAGAAAAGTTCCATGTAGATCCAACATTTTCTAAAGATCCAATGCACCAATCCTGACTATCCATTTTTCATCAAAATAAATAATTTACCTTTTTTTTTTTTAAGTTAAATATCTCGCAAACCGTTAATCGTTACGCAAAACGAATCATACTATCGCCACGAGAATTAAATCATCTTTCTATAGAGAGGCACTTCCATATTCTTTCGACGAACTTATTTTTTTATTTTTTTCAGTTACATCTGAAAAAATCACATGTGATTCGTATCACAAATCACATATGATTTATGAAATCACAGATCACATGTGATTTTTCCAGACGTAACTAAAAAAAAAACGAAAAAAAGGTTTGTCGAAAATATATCAAAGTGCCCGTCTACTGAAAAATAAAAAAAATACTCGTCGCGGTAGTGTATTTTTTTTCACTTGACGATTTACCGTTTGCAAGATATTTTATTTATAAAAAAGAGGTGGAAAGGGTTTTTTTTTTTTTTTGAAAATTAATTGGCTAGAATTGGTTCATTGGATATTTAGATAATTTTGGTTATGCACTAATCTCAACTCCTATCTCTTTAATCAAAAGCATACTTGTTACATCAGGTGACAAATAGACCTTGCAGTCTTAAGTCTTAACTATCACTATGATGTATAGATGCTTAAAGCCCATGCAAAACATAAGCCCTTTCTTTTGCTTTTTAAAAAAGATCAAGCTCAAAAAGCCCAGTCCGGGCTAAGCCACATAAGTTACAGATAAGTAGCAAATCATAGTTAGCTAAGGTTAATTACTAAATGTGTTTTATCTCTTTTGTTCATTTGTTGGTCTAATATTTCTTTTAAACTTATTGCTAAATGCTTATAATACGTCAAATACATCATCTACTTTTCAGTAATGTCATGACACATAGATCCACGAATGTAGTTTTCAAAAGAGTTAGCTTTGCAATCCAAAAAAAACTAGCGGCGCAGCTTGTTGCTCGTTTGCCTTCAACCACTATGTAAATTCTATTTTCCAAAAATAACCATTTATTGATCAACTCCAATGTCAGTATTTCTTCCACTAGATTTTTTTTCCTTTCTTTTTTGTTCAATCATACAATTAAAAGACCATGATATTTCAATGTTCCTTATATTTTATTTTGGATCATCAATGGAATTTCATTGTGTAAATTACTTGATATTTCCAATTAGGCATATAAAAAATTCATGGTGACACTAGCTTATGGGAGCTTACGACCCGACTTATCTAAAAGTTTTGTAAGCCAAAGCTTCCAGGCACACGAACAGCTTTAAAAAAGCTTGTTCACTCATCCAAGTGAAGGTTAGGCTTTGTAGTACAAGTCAGGTTGACCGAACCTATACAGTGGTAGTCTCAATGAGCATGTCTATCATGAAACTGATTAGCCCATATAAAATCAACCTTATATTTTAAACTCAAAAATGTGAATACGCATAAGCCCGTTATACCAAACTTATGCTAAATGGGTTTTATTAATAAGCAAACGTTATGTACCACCACCGGTGCTACCCGTGTTTTTGACCTGTTAGATCACAAAAGCAACCACCAATCTTGTAAATCATAAAAAAACACTTTTTGTTACACAAACTAGTTAAATGATAAGTACGTGTTAGATCAAGTAGCAAATATACCAAATGACTTAGCCCTTAGGTAAGGTTAATTACTAAATGTGTTTAAACTGTTTTCTTGGTCTAATATTTCTTTTAACATATACCCAAATCATTATATAGCGTCATTGATAACTATATCATCTAATTTTATAAAGAATTAACACAAATTATCGACTTCGAATCCTTTTGTATGTGAATAAAAGTTTGGAGTACTTGTTAACAAAAGAATTGAAGTTCCAATAAATTTAAAAGTTGAGAACTTTTAGTAATTTTTGGATAGAAGATCAATTCAAGTTCAACAGATAATTATTGAACTCGAATATAATTATGTACCTAAAACGTTATAGTGTTCTTAACATGTATCACTCATATACACTCTAGTATATAAACCAAAAAACATTTTTATCTTTAACCTATGTGGGATATAAGGTTGGAATGATTTTGTCAAAAACAAATTAATAAGGTACCTAGATGTTGATACATGTATTTTTAGTATTCTAATCCATATCATTTATGTGTTAATAAATCTTCCAAAGAATTGATGGCAAGTACAATTATTCTGCGACAAAAGCAATTCTATGAGATCCTCTATGGGGTACAAAATTTATCATTGAATTTATGTGAGTTCACTCTAATTTTCGTTATTCTTTGCTAGTTATGCAACTCATTTTATGTTTCTCGAGTTACATGCCATGTGTCACTGGTACCATTTGTTAGTTTTGTAGATATAAAATAATAGTTGTGTGTTAGGATCGAACTCGAGATCACGTGATTGCACACTTTACGTATGAGAACTAAACACAAAACGTATAACGAACGTTAGTATTTAACGGAAGTGACTAACGGTCGTTAAATAAGAAAAGGAGACTAGAATGAAAATTAGATGTCAAGAATGTTCCGGATCCCCCTATAACCATAGGCCCGATCGGTTATGTATATGGGTTATCAAATCCATATCAAACTTGGACTCTAAATATCATTCACTATATAAGCAAACCAAGGTTATAGTTTTTGACAACTCTTGTGCACACAAACTAAACCTAAAAGTTTTTTTCCCTTCTCTTGTTCTAGTCGATCGACATAAACCCTTCTATAGGGTTGATCGAAATTTTGGTTTTAAACAAAAAGTTTGGTTTAAGTTTTGTGATTAAATTACTTGCATAACTTTAGTTTGAGTTAGTACGTGTGTACAAGAACGTGATACTTACACACTATTGTAAGTATCTTGGATTGAATTGCAAAAAAGGTAAGGGGCAATTCGTGTAATCCGTTTAAACCCTAATTAGGGTTCATCACTTCTATTGCTCGGTTTGATTCTTGTTTTGCTAGAATCATCAAGGCACGCTTACTTTTAAATTCGGTTAATTATTTATGTGTTATGTTTCCTACGCTTCCGCAAATGTGTTCTTTGATGCTTTTATATTTATATGAATGTCATGATAATATAATTCCTACAGTGGCATCACGAGCCGTTATAACATGTAATTAATTACCGAAAACACATAAAAAAAAGGAATCTTGATTGTGTTTGAACATGTTTAGTCGATTTAGGGTTTAAAATCCAATCGAACCCTAATTTAATTTTAAGGCCGATTGCCCTTGATTAATTTTTAGGGTTTATGTTTGGTTATTTAATTTGATTAGAAACCCTAGGTTTAACATGTTTATGTGTTTGTAAGTGATCCTGTGGCAATTTGCTAATTGTTAGGTAGAATCCATGCAAACGTGCATGTTTGGCATGGATTCATTTTTGTGATAATTTAATTGTTTTCACATGTAATTTAATTGATAGATGTTGAATTGGGGAAGACTCTGTTAGGAATTAAATATGAGTTGATATTGACAAAATATGAAAGATGGATGAAACTTATGAAGACAAAGATGAAGGACCTTAATTATCATATTTATAGTCTTTGTAACCCTAATCTCTAGTTTATAAAGAGATGGGGCATAGGTTTTTAATATACAGGAATTAGAGATGTAATTCCAGGAAAAGGTGTGTGTGTGTTCTAGGCATCAAGTTCCTACAATGGATGCCTAGGTTTGTAAGTTTGTTACTTGGTAGAGATGATGACGAGGAAAACCTTAGCAATAATAATGATAGTTTGATTATTCCGCTGCGTAGTACATATTTAATCATTATTGTTGTGTTAATCCTAGATAAAAGGTCTAACAAACCTTGAGCATAACGATCTCCACAAGTGGTATCAGAGACAGGTTGCTCGTGATATCTAGGATGTTACAAGGTTTTTACTGTCAATGAAGAGCAGATTTGAAGACGGTTGCTATTCAGGTATAATCGTTTTTTTTTTTTGGGATAAATGGCGACAATAATGACAGTGCAAGAATGACATAGAATTAATATCACTCGTTGTCGTATTCTGCTCGGTTATTAAATTGTTATCCTCGTACTGTTTACTAATTTGGTCAATCGATTACTTTGGTTTATTATAATCGGTTGTGGGGTTATTCTTTATAAATGATCATAGCAGCTATTCGTTTTTAATATAAGAATGAAACAACTGCTATAGAAATTGAAGATTATTGTATAAAGAAGTAGCATGGAATGATCTCATGGAGAAAATCAGAGAAAGACAAAAGTTTGGTTTCAAAACAAAGATGCCTACCAAGAAGGAGCAAATCAGCTGCAATCTTCAAGCTGCACATAACTTTCATATTTTGTTTTGCTCGTGATATCTAGGATTTTTCAAGGTTTTTATTGTCGAAGTGAGCAGATTTAAAGATGACGCTGCTGCTGCTGTTGGTCAACGTGAGGTATATTGATTTGATTAATAAAGTAAAGATCAGTATCATGGGTTTGTCGCATGTTTTAATTAATTGGTTGAATATCATAAGTGGGCTTGTGACGTATTTGACTTATGATAGCTGCTGATGTTGATTTGAATTGTCATCTACTACTGGTTTGGCATATACTGAAATTCATTGAGTAGGTCAGTAGGTCAGCATTGATTGGTTATTAAATTGCTCATCATGGGTCGACAACGAGGCATTGAATTTTGGGTTAAATAATTCGGTGTGGGACTGATTTGAAGAACGTGATTGGTCGTGAATATTTTTTTTTTTAATTATTTGGAGCATGAGAAAGGTCTAAGGAATACGTTTTTGGTTGTTTGATATTCTCACTTTCAACAAGCTGCTGTTAATTAACGTGTGGTGATGGAATGAGTTCATACTGCTAGCTTACCACAGTTAGTACTGCTTATTGGTTTATGTGTAGCAGATGGTACTGCTGGGATTTCGAGTTTGTACTGCTGGCTCAAGTTAATTAGTACTGCTCGATAACAGTTTGTACTGCTAGCTTTGGAGGTTGAAAAGTTTATACTGCTGGTTATAAACTTTGTACTGCTGGAGCATGGAATTCTAAAAGTGAGGGTAAGCGTATTTATTATTGATTAGGGAAGAAACACACACACAAGGGATTTTTGGTTTATGTTTTATGGCTATTATTTATTGGTGTCGAAGATTAATTGTTACTTATTTGAAGGTGAAGTGGAATTACTTGGGTTTATGTTCTTAATATATCTACGAATTGACGAACACTTGAAGGAGTTACGTTATTGTGCTAATTGTTCATATTGTCAAGGGATTGCGATATCCTTATACATAAGTTTGGGTATATGATGCGTGCGATGTGTGTCGTTGCGGTTTAGCAGTTTTAATGCCTACTCAAGTTTTAAATTTATATTTAGCCGACTTATCAATAACACACACACTTAACGAGCAGTGTACCCGGTCAGTATGAATATAATGGTAAGTAGAGTGTCGATCACTAAGAGTGGAACGTATTATCTCGTTATTCTAATCAGTATTTTAATATCCTAACGCAAGGGGGTTTCAGCCTGAGAGACTGGCACGGTTTTGTTTGCAATTAAATAATAAACTAAACTAATAGGCACGAATCAACAAGTAGCACACACGTACACAGATAAATACTCGAGACAATAAGAGGGCTGTCCTTATGATTAAGTAGTTTGTCACTTGTTTTATTGATAGCTTTATATGAAGTGTATGTAGTTAATCCTTTCTCGTTGGTCCTAAGCTTATCGGCGAGTAAACCCTTAATGATGACTTATGTCTAAAAGTTATTCCTAAGTGATCAATTTAGTAATAACCGTGGGAGTGCAACCTTTCCGTTGCCACATTACACAAGCCACTAATAAACACAGAGGTGATCAATGCACTAATAAGTAGTAACCAAAGACATCAACATATAAACTTTAATCGATGGGAAAGCAATTTTAAGGGGAGTTGAAGTGAATGATAACATAACACAAGCCCATCAATCCTGATGAATTAAAGTTTGCTAACACAATAAAACAAAACTACTTAATGAATTAAACACATGCAGCACCTTCTTACAGCTCTTGTATCTTCGTTTGGTGTGTCTTGTGCTGCCTTCTTGACTGAATTCGTCCTAGGGTTCTTCTGCTTCGGTCTTCGAAACTATGATAATGCACCCGAAATTCGTCTGGCCTTGGGGTATTTATAGTTTCTGTCTGAGGGAAGATGCGGCGCATCTAGTAAGTAGATGCGGCGCATTGACTTAACTTCGCGTGGGGTCCAAGATTATAATATTCAGGAATATTCGTACACCGCCAGAAGATGCGGCGTAACTCCATGATTAGATGCGGCGCATGTTCTCTTGTATCTTGGATCGTATCTGGTGAAATATTGATAGAGATGCGCCGTATGTAATGAGTGAGATGCGGCGCATCTGGAGCAGAACAAGTTGGTTATTCTTCGTTGACCAAAGTTTCATATGCGGCGCATGGGATAAATCCATGCGGCGCATTCTTCAAAGTCAGGCAGTGGTCTTTATTCTCTTCATTCCAACAACCAATTACAATCTTGATCATTTTACTCCGTTTTTAGTCCATAATCGCTAAGTTTCACCAAATGCTTGTTTTTACCTGAGAATTACAAAAGTAAACGATTAAGTATCAATCCTCATACATAATATAGTAAAACAAGTCAAATTAATAGGATAAATGATAGTAATAAAATGTACTTATTTGAGTTCATCAGTATACGTTCGCAGTTATATTTAAGACATGAGTTTGGGTTATTCTACTTCAGCATCGAATTGGTAATGGTTAGTTTTCTTCTTCAATACATCGAGGTTATGTTACATCAAGGTGAAGGTTTTACTACTGCCCATTGATATTACTACTGCTGGTTTTGATTTCTACTGTTTCAAGTTCATTTTTAGTGCGGAAAACTTAATGGTGGGTAATTTGAGACATTGGAAAGATGGATTGGACGTGTAATATTGATTCGTGGTTATAAAGATCAAGGTTGCTTACTTTTTGTTCCCTATTTGATGATGACAAAAAGGGGAAGAAGATTTATATTGAAGATTGCAGCTTGAAGATCCTTGATGATATGCATGGTTTAAGGGGAAGACGACATCTTTCATACATGGTTTTGTCATATCAACTAGGGGAAGATTGTTGGGAATTATATTTAGAGTTGATATTGACAAAATATGAAAGATGAAGGACTTATGGAGACAAAGGATGAAACTTCAAAAAGAAGAAAAGATTACAGCAAATCTTTTATTATTTTATGTATATCCTTTGTAAACCTAGTATCTCTAGTATATAAAGAGATACAGGGAATACGTTTTATGTATCTTCCACAATGTAGAATCCAGGAAAAGTGTGTGTACGGGTGTTTTATGGGAAAACGCCTAGGGTAGTTTGTATAAGCCTCAAGGATCTTATGATTCCTGTTAGAGTGTAACCGTGCTACAGTTGATCACGTAGCAATTGGGATTTTGGTGTTGGTGTATTGTTAGTAGAGATTAGAGATGATGACGAGAAGAAATCTTGTTCAATAATAATGAATGTTTTGTATTTATCCGCTGCGTATGTGTTTATTCATTGTTATTGTGTAATCCTAGATATGAGGTCTAACCAACCTCGAGCTAATCGATCTCCACAAGTGGTATCAGAGCCAGGTTACTGATACTTTGATTTAGAAGATCCAGACGATTTTGATTAAGAAGAAGATGGACATGGAGACAACAACCTAAACCAACATTGCTGCTAAGTTACCAATGCTTAAACCTAATGAGTTCGATATGTGGAGACTAAGAGTTGAACAATTCTTTCAAGTGCAGGATTATGCACTTTGGGAGATTATAGAAGATGGGAACTCTTTTAAGCCTACAACCACTACAATTGTTGTTGAGGGCAAGACTGAAACAACTGTGCAGACCAAGCCATTGACTACTGATGAGAAGGCTCATCACAAGAATGATGTTAAAGCAAGGAGCATGCTACTGATGAAAATCCCCAATGATCAATTACTGAACATCAGCAAATACAAGTGTGCCAAAACTCTTTTTGAAGCTATTGTTGCAAAGTATGGTGGGAATGAAGCCACCAAGAAAACCCAGAAGACACTTCTCAAGCAACAGCTTGAGAATTTCACAGCAACAAGCAATGAGTCACTCGATCATATGTTTAATAGGCTTCAAAAGCTAGTGAGTCAACTTGCTGTAATAGGAATTGAGATGCCTCAGGAAGATCTCAACTCCAAATTCCTAAGGAGTCTACCATCAGAATGGGCTATGCATGTAGTTGTCTGGAAGAATAAACCAGACATTGATTCTATGAGTATGATGGATCTCTATAGCAACTTCAAGATAGTAGAACATGAAGTGAAGAAGTCTGCTGGATCAAGTTCAAGCTCATGTTCTGGAAATTTGGCCTTTGTGTCAACTCCCAGTACCTCTAATCCAGAAGAAGAAGTTCAAGTTACTGGAGCAGTTGGAACTGCTAGTTTAAATATTGGTACTGCTAGTACCTCAAGCAGTACTAATGGACTTTTGGATGAGAATACGTATTGTGCTTTCTTGACTACTCAGCACAATGGAAGTATGTTGACTCATGCAGATCTTCAAGAGATTGATGAAGATGATATTGAAGAGATGGATATCAAGTGGCAACTCTCTCTTCTCAGCTTGAGAGCTAGAAGATTCTTGAAGAAGACTGACAAGAAGATAATCATAAACAGCAATGATGTTGCTGGGTATGACAAGTCAAAGATTGAATGTTATAATTGCCACAAGAAAGGTCATTATTCAAGGGAGTGCAGAATGCCAAGACAACAAGATGGCAAGAGCAGAGGATTTGGAAGCAAATCAAGGGTTGTGGAAGTGTCAGATTCAAGCTCAAAGGCTATGGTTGCCATTGATGGCTTAGGGTTTGACTGGAGCTACATTGCAGAGGAGGAAGCAGAAGCACCTACAGAGATGGCACTTATGGCTTTCTCAGACTCTGAGGTACAAGTTTCTAAATGTTCTAAATCATGTGATGCATTAAAAGAATTAGAAACACTTAGAAAACAGTATGATAATCAGAGAATAGAGCTAAACCAGACTGCTTTTAATTTAGCAAATCATAAGAGAGGTTTGGCTGTATTAGAAAAACAGATAGTTCACTATAAGGAAAATGAGTCTACTTTTAGTGATACTGTAGCTATACTTAAGAGAGATATAATGTTTAGGGATGTTGAAATTAATGTGTTGAAAAATGAATTATAAAAGATAAAACAGGCAAAGGAAAACATTCTGATGAGTGTAGACACATTAGAGTTTGCATCTAAGGGTGTTAGTAAGATAGTTGAGTGTCAAATCCTCAATAAAGCTAAGTCAGGCCTAGGATACAAATCAATTCCACCTCCATATAGGGGAATTCCAACACCTCCAGGCATTGACCTAGAACATACAGGACTACCTGAATTTCAACTACCTGAGCTTAAATATGGCCCTCAACCTAAAGAGAATGTAGTTGATAAACCTGTGTATGAGAGTGCAAGTGATGCCTCACTTTTTGAGGATAAGGTGTCCTCAGCTAAGGACTCAGATGCTCCAACCATAAAGGACTGGACTTCTGATGATGAGGATGATCAGGCTGTGGTTAAGCCTGTTAGTGTTAAGATAGAGGAACCAAAAGTTCCAAAGATGGTTAAGACTGAGACTGTTAGGCCTAGAGCTAATGCAAAACCTTTTAGACCAACAGTTAGGTATGCAGAAATGTATAGGACCACAAACAAGCCAAGAGGTAACCAAAGGAATTGGAACAACCTCAAGTCTCACCAACTAGGTGATGACTTTGTCTGTTATAGGAAAGCTTGTTTCACATGTGGTAGCTTTGACCATCTTGCATTTTATTGCAACAACAAGGTAACTAGGTATTCAACCCCTAGGGTGAACTCAGTAAAACCTCCTACTCACCCAACAAATACTAGAATGATACCTAGATCAGTTCTGTTAAGGTCTGGAACAAGAACAGTTCATACTGTTGGACAAACAGTTAACACTGCTATCCCAGCAGTTCATGCTGTTAGACCAAATAGACCTCTTTACCCTAGACAAACAGTTCAAGGTGCAAAAACTCTTTCTAAATCAGCACCAACAACTATGAGAAGACCATTTCAAAAAAAAGGCAGTGATTAATAAACAAGTTTGGAAACCTAAAGTTGCAATTGCACACCCAGCAGCTCATACTGCTAGGCAAGCAGTTAACACTGGAAGTTTTAAAAACACGGCTAAGGGAAATTTGGGAAGTGGTATTAATGCATCTGCATCATGGGTTTGGAGACCACTTCAATCCAATGGTACTCCAACTTTTTTAAAAAGGTTTAATTATGTTGATGCAAGAGGAAAGCCTAAGTCTGTAATGGCTTGGGTACACCAAAGGAATTAATCTTTCTTTTTATGTGCAATGCTAGTCATATGCAGGTTATGTTGTGAGACAAGTGCTTTGCACTTTGTTTCCTTGTTTGTGGACTAACAATTGCAGGAATGGATGATAAGCACCAAGGAATTACAAGTGTTTTATGTTTTGGACAGAATGGTGATTTGGAGCTCAGTGTGTTATCTGTGCATACAACAAATGGTTATTGGTTCACCATGTCTAACCCACATAAGAACCAACTAGTCCAGAGCAAACGGTTTCAGGTAAAGACTAATCAAATCCGTTAATGGTTGACAATTTACCAAAAATTGTATTGTTATCAACTCACCATATCTAACAGTGAAGAGTTGGCTAGTCCAAAGCAAACCGCTATTGGTAAAGACATATCAAATCCGTTGATAGCTGATAGTTTGCTAAAAACTATATATATGTGCAATAATGTCTTTGAAATCAATATAAGTTCAAACTATTCTTTGAAAATTTTGATAAAGGTTTGTGCTGCTAGTGCAAAGTTTATACTGCTAGTGTAAACTTAATACTGCTGAAACTAGCCGTTATAACTGATGTGTCAGTAATTAATGTTCGGTTAAAAACTAGCCGTTGATGGTTTGTTGCGATTTTTACTGATTGAATTACGATTTTCGAGGATCCTCTTCAAGATATTTTAACTTTTATTCTATTATATTCTTATTCTAAAATAAAAGTTACCATATTCTTTAAGTCGGTCAAATTAAAAATCCTAATTCTCTCAATAATATCTCATCTAACTTTCATATTCTACTTTCTATCCTAAATCTTCATTATTCATCACAGTTAAAATCAAACTTTACTAAGAATATCATGGCTAATTTGGATTTTGTCAAGACGCACAATCAAGTCGCTTTTCTAGAGAAAACAGAGGAAGGAGACGGACCGAAATTTTATGAGATTGTGGATTTCCTAAACCATTCTCACATAAGGTATGCTTTAACCGTTTCTCCTACTCTTTATGTCTCGCACATCACACAGTTCTGGAAGAATGCAATTGTCTTGATTAGTGACAATGGAGAGTTAGAAATCCATTCTAAAGTGGATGGCATACTTTTTGTTGTTACTGAGTCTGCAATTAGGAGACATCTTAAGTTGCAAGATTCAGATGGTATCACCAATATGCTAAACACTGAGATTTGGCAAGAACTTGCCAGAATGGGGTATGACACATCCAACCAAAAACTGACTTTTCAAGAAGGATGTTTCTCCCCACAATGGAGATTTTTTATACATCCTCTCTTACATTGCTTAAGTCCCAAGAAGACGGCATGGGAGCAATTCAGTAGCAATATTGCTATTGCTCTCATTTGCTTGTCAACAAATAAGGTTTTTAACTTTTCAAAGTTTATTTTTGAGAGTATGGCAGCAAATGTTAACAGCAAAACCAAGTTTCTTATGTACCCAAGATTTGTTCAAACTCTTTTGAATAAAAAGAAGAATTTGCTTACAAAACCAACAGAAACTTTTTCTACTCGTAGCCTACAATCAAAGGTTTTTCAAAATATGGCTATGGCTAGTAGACTTTTCAAAGGGGTTGAAATACCTTTGTTTCCTAAAATACTTCAAGTTGAATTGGGTGAAGGGTCAGTCAACCCAACTGATCCCTATCACACACCCAGTCAAAATCCTGAATATACCCAAACACCCCCAACCATCACAACTTATAGGAGAAGGTCACAACCTAGTCATACTAGAGTTGCAACTGGATCCTTGCCCCAAGATTCACCTCTCCTAGCAGGTAACACAGCTAGAAGTGATGAGGTTAGTTCTTCACAAACTGAATTGATGGCTCTTTGTACCAAGTTGAAAGCTAAAGTAGAATCTTTGGAGGAGGAGCTCAAGTTACATAAAGATAATTTTGCGAAAGTCTATTCAAAGCTAACTCGTAGAGTAAAGAAGCTAGAAGAACATCTAAGGAGGAAAAGGGCAAGAGCAGTATTAGATGAAGATTCTTCTGATAGTGACTACTCAGATGATTCAGATGATGATGTTGGCGATTCTCTCAAACAGGAGAGGAAATCAGATAAAGGCAAAGGGGATGGATCAGAAACTCAAGGGAGGCATGATGAAGGAACTAGTGAAAAGATTGATATGGATACTGGTGATGCAGCTGATATGGATGTAGAAGAACAGGCTCAAGAAACTCAAGAAACTGTTGAGAATCAAGAAACAGTTCAAACTGGTGAGAAAGAAGCACAAGCAGTTCATATGGCTGAAGCAGTTCAAACTGCTGAAATAGAACATGAAGAAGTACAAACTGCTAGTTCACTTTCAGGTACTGCTGATGAAGAATATGAAAGAAAGAGATCAGCAAAGGGAAAGAAACCAATGACACCTGAAGAAGCTGAACAAGAAGCTGAAAGACTCAAGAAAGTAAAACCAAAAACTTAAGCTCAGATTGATTATGATGCAGAAGTTGCAAGGAAACTTCTAGAAAAAGATCAAGTTGATGAACAAGCTCAGATAAATCTTGATGCAGAATTAGCAAGGAAGATGGCTGCAAATGATGTAAGAAATATAATTGAGTTTATGGATAGAACAAGGATAGAAAAGATGAATTCCAATGCTGAGGTTGATCAAGAGCAATTCAATGAGCAGTTACAATATTTGTTGGATTCTGATTTAATTGTGAGAGCTCAAGCAGCACTTATTTTGAAAGATAAGAACTTAAGTGAAGAAGAGAAGACAGAGAAGCTTAAAAGTTTTATTCTATCTAAGAACAGAGAAGTAGCATGGAATGATCTCATGGAGAAAATCAGAGAAAGACAAAAGTTTGGTTTCAAAACAAAGATGCCTACCAAGAAGGAGCAAATCAGCTTTATGAAGAGCTATTTGAAGAACCAAGCATACTGGAAGATGAGTGATTTTAAAGGAAGATCAGATGATGAAATTGAAAAAGCTTATTATGAAGCTTATGCAAGTTTGAATACACCAATTGCAAGGGATACCACAAAAGAAAGGAAAAGAAATGCAGAGTTGTTAGAATCTGATGCAGCAAAGAAACAAAAGAAGGGAGCTGAAGGATTGACTGAAGAACAACTCAAGAGCATGATAGTGATAGTCTCTGAGTCATCAAACATCAAACATTTACAAGCAAAACATCCCATCATTGGCTGCGAAGTATTCACAGAAGGAAGGATGAAAGGATGGAAGATTATGAGAGTTGGTGAAATAACTGAAAGATACAAGCTGTTTGAAGATTTACTCATAGGTTTTGACAGAGAAGATCTTAATCAGTTGTGGTCATTAGTAAAAGAAAAATTCAGAAATGAAGATCCACTTGAAGTCAAAGATAAAGAACTATGGGTTCAATTGAAGAGGATTTATGAACCTGATGATGGAGAATCAATGTGGAGGTTTCAAGCTGAAGTCAAGGATGTTACTTGGAAATTATTTGAGACATGTGGAGTGCATAGAGTTTCTACCAAAGATGGAATTGAAATTTATATGTTGGTGGAAAAAGAATATCCACTCAGATTAGTTGTTTTAAAGGCTATGCTATCAGTGACACTCAAGGTTAAAGAAGATTCTGAGATGGCAGATATGTTAGTAATAAAGATATTTAACCTTGCAAAGCAAAAGAAAGCCAGAAACAAGAGACAGACATGATAGATGTTTGGAAGAATCCCCCCTCATCATAGGAGATGAAGCTTAATTCAAAGAAACTTAGTGATTTGCACAGAAATCATAAGTTTAGGGGAGGATTGTTAGGAATTAAGGTTAACAGTTGGAACTGTTAGTGTATAAGTTAGTACGGCTGAAGACATTGAAGGCAAGACGGACAGTACTAAGTCAGTTAGTACTGCTCACACATTATAGTTAGTACTGCTTATAATTTTTGTAAACGATTAGAAGATAAGTATAGAAAGGATTTTGTGTATATCCTATTAATATAGATTATAGTTATCTTGTACATGAATCCTTGGTCTATAAAAGGATCTCCTAGGTTGAAGTTGTACGTATCTAGATTGTTAAAATTCAAGGTTGTAAACCCTACTACTACCAAAGAGTACTCGTATTATTCATCAATAATATTGAATCGGTTTTTATTAAAGTAAATTGTCTCTTGTTCATTCACTGTTACATTCGTTTATACTAAAACTACATCAAGTAAGTATTCTGAGTGTTGGCTAGTAAATTCCGCGTGCTAGACTAACATTATTCAAAGTATCTATCTAACGCAAGGAGTGTGTGTAGATCCGGTCAAGTGGTATCAGAGCCAGGTTACTGATACTTTGATTTAGAAGATCCAGACGATTTTGATTAAGAAGAAGATGGACATGGAGACAACAACCCAAACCAATATTGCTGCTAAGTTACCAATGCTTAAACCCAATGAGTTCGATATGTGGAGACTAAGAGTTGAACAATTCTTTCAAGTGCAAGATTATGCACTTTGGGAGATTATAGAAGATGGGAACTCTTTTAAGCCTACAACCACTACAACTGTTGTTGAGGGCAAGACTGAACCAACTGTGCAGACCAAGCCATTGACTACTGATGAAAAGGCTCAGCACAAGAATGATGTTAAAGCAAGGAGCATGCTGCTGATGACAATCCCCAATGATCAATTACTGAACTTTAGCAAATACAAGTGTGCCAAAACTCTTTTTGAAGCTATTGTTGCAAGGTATGGTGGGAATGAAGCCACCAAGAAAACCCAGAAGACACTTATCAAGCAACAGTTAGAGAATTTTACAGCAACAAGCAATGAGTCACTCGATCATATGTTTAATAGGCTTCAAAAGCTAGTGAGTCAACTTGCTGTTCTAGGAATTGAGATGCCTCAGGAAGATCTCAACTCAAAATTCCTAAGGAGTCTACCATCAGAATGGGCTATGCATGTAGTTGTCTGGAAGAATAAACCAGACATTGATTCTATGAGTCTGATGGATCTCTATAGCAACTTCAAGATAGTAGAACATGAAGTGAAGAAGTCTGCTGGATCAAGTTCAAGCTCAAGTTCTGGAAATTTGGCCTTTGTGTCAACTCCCAGTACCTCTAATCCAGAAGAAGAAGTTCAAGTTGCTGGAGCAGTTGGAACTGCTAGTTCTAATATTGGTACTGCTAGTACCTCAAGCAGTACTAATGGACTTTTGGATGAGAATACTTATTGTGCTTTCTTGACTACTCAGCACAATGGAAGTATGTTGACTCATGCAGATCTTCAAGAGATTGATGAAGATGATATTGAAGAGATGGATACAGAGATGGCACTTATGGCTTTCTCAGACTCTGAGGTACAAGTTTCTAAATGTTCTAAATCATGTGATGCTTTAAAAGAATTAGAAACACTTAGAAAACAGTATGATAATCAGAGAATAGAGCTAAACCAGACTGCTTTTAATTTAGCAAATCATAAGAGAGGTTTGGCTGTATTAGAAGAACAGATAGTTCACTATAAGGAAAATGAGTCTACTTTTAGTGATACTGTAGCTATACTTAAGAGAGATATAATGTTTAGGGATGCTGAAATTAGTGTGTTGAAAAATGAATTGGAAAAGATAAAACAGGCAAAGGAAAACATTCAGATGAGTGTAGACACATTAGAGTTTGCATCTAAGGGTGTTAGTAAGATAGTTGAGTGTCAAATCCTCAATAAAGCTAAGTCAGGTCTAGGATACAAATCAGTTCCACCTCCATATAGGGGAATTCCAACACCTCCAGGCATTGACCTAGAACACACAGGACTACCTGAATTTCAACTACCTGAGCTTAAATATGGTCCTCAACCTAAAGAGAATGTAGTTGATAAACCTGTGTATGAGAGTGCAAGTGATGCCTCACTTTCTGAGGATAAGGTGTCCTCAGCTAAGGACTCAGATGCTCCAACCATAGAGGACTGGACTTCTGATGATGAGGATGATCAGACTGTGGTTAAGCCTGTTAGTGTTAAGATAGAGGAACTAAAAGTTCCAAAGATGGTGAAGACTGAGACTGTTAGGCCTAGAGCTAATGCAAAACCTTTTAGACCAACAGTTAGGTATGCAGAAATGTATAGGACCACAAACAAGCCAAGAGGTAACCAAAGGAATTGGAACAACCTCAAGTCTCACCAACTAGGTGATGATTTTTTCTGTTATAGGAAAGCTTGTTTCACATGTGGTAGCTTTGACCATCTTGCATTTTATTGTAACAAAAGGGTAACTAGGTATTCAACCCCTAAGGGTGAATTCAGTAAAACCTCCTACTCACCCAACAAATACTAGAATGATACCTAGATCAGTTCTGTTAAGGTCTGGAACAAGAACAGTTCATACTGTTGGACAAACAGTTAACACTGCTATCCCAGCAGTTCATGCTGTTAGACCAAATAGACCTCTTTACCCTAGACAAACAGTTCAAGGTGCAAAAACTCTTTCTAAATCAGCACCAACAACTGTGAGAAGACCATTTCAAAACAAGGCAGTGATTAATAAACAAGTTTGGAAACCTAAAGTTGCAATTGCACACCCAGCAGCTCATACTGCTAGGCAAGCAGTTAACACTGGAAGTTTTAAAAACACTGCTAAGGGAAATTTGGGAAGTGGTATTAATGTATCTGCATCATGGGTTTGGAGACCACTTCAATCCAATGGTACTCCAATTGTTTTAAAAAGGTTTAATTATATTGATGCGAGAGGAAAGCCTAAGTCTATAATGGCTTAGGTACACCAAAGGAATTAATTTTTCTTTTTATGTGCATTGTTAGTCATATGCTGGTTATGTTGTGAGACAAGTGCTTTGCACTTTGTTTCCTTGTTTGTGGACTAACAATTGCAGGAATGGATGATAAGCACCAAGGAATTACAAGTGCTTTATGTTTTGGACTGAATGGTGATTTGGAGCTAAGTGTGTTATCTGTGCATACAACAAATGGTTATTGGTTCACCATGTCTAACCCACATAAGAACCAACTAGTCCAGAGCAAACGGTTTCTGGTAACGACTAATCAAATCCGTTAATGGTTGACAATTTACCAAAAATTGTATGGTTATCAACTCACCATATCTAACTGTGAAGAGTTGGCTAGTCCAAAGCAAACGGCTATTGGTAAAGACATATCAAATCCGTTGATAGCTGATAGTTTGCTAAAAACTATATATGTGCAATAATGTCTTTGAAATCAATATAAGTTCATACTATTCTTTGAAAATTTTGATAAAAGTTTGTGTTGCTAGTGCAAAGTTTATACTGCTAGTGTAAACTTAGTACTGCTGAACTAGCCGTTATAACTGATGTGTCCGTAATTAATGTTCGGTTAAAAACTAGTCGTTGGTGGTTTGTTGCGATTTTTATTGATTGAATTACGATTTTCGAGGGATCCTCTTCAAGATATTTTAACTTTTATTTTATTATATTCTTATTCTAAAATAAAAGTTACCATATTCTTTAAGTCGGTTAAATTAAAAATTCTAATTATCTCAATAATATCTCATCTAACTTTCATCTTCTACTTTCTAACATAAATCTTCATTATTCACCACAGTTAAAATCAAACTTTACTAAGAATATCATGGCTAATTTGGATTTTGTCAAGACGCACAATCAAGTCGCTTTTCTAGAGAAAACAGAGGAAGGAGACGGACCAAAATTTTATGAGATTGTGGATTTCCTAAACCATTCTCACATAAGGTATGATTTAACCGTTTCTCCTACTCTTTATGTCTCGCACATTACACAGTTCTGGCAGAATTTAACTGTCTTGACTAGTGACAGTGGAGACTTAGAAATCCATTCTAAAGTGGATGGCATACTTTTTGTTGTTACCGAGTCTGCACTTAGGAGACATCTTAAGTTGCAAGATTCAGATGGTATCAACACTATGCTAAACACTGAGATATGGCAAGAACTTGCCAGAATGGGGTATGACACATCCAACCAAAAACTGACTTTTCAAAAGGGATGTTTCTCCCCACAATGGAGATTTTTGATACATACTCTCTTACATTGCTTAAGTCCCAAGAAGACGGCATGGGAGCAATTCAGTAGCAATATTGCTATTGCTCTCATTTGCTTGTCAACAAATAAGGTTTTTAACTTTTCAAAGTTTATTTTTGAGAGTATGGCATCAAATGTTAACAGCAAAACAAAGTTTCTTATGTATCCAAGATTTGTGCAAACTCTTTTGAATAAAAAGAAGAATTTGCTTAAGAAACACAAAGAAACTTTTCTTACTCCTAGCCTGCAATCTAAAGTTTTTCAAAACATGGCTATGGCTAGTAGACTTTTCAAAGGGGTAGAAATACCTTTGTTTCCTGAAATGCTTCAAGTTGAATTGGGTGAAGGGTCAGTCAACCCAACTGATCCCCATCACACACCCAGTCAAAATCCTGAAAATACCCAAACACCCCCAACCATCACAACTTATAGGAGAAGGTCTCAACCTAGTCATACTAGAGTTGCAACTGGATCCTTGCCCCATGATTCACCTCTCCTAGAAGGTAACACAGCTAGAAGTGATGAGGGTAGTTCTTCACAAATTGAATTGATGGCTCTTTGTACCAAGTTGAAAGCTAAAGTAGAATCTTTGGAGGAGGAGCTCAAGTCACATAAAGATAATTTTGCCAAAGTCTATTCAAAGCTAACTCGTAGAGTAAAGAAGCTAGAAGAACATCTAAGGAGGAAAAGGGCAAGAGCAGTATTAGATGAAGATTCTTTTGATAGTGACTACTCAGATGATTCAGATGATGATGGTGGTGATTCTCCCAAACAGGGGAGGATATCAGATAAAGGCAAGGGAGATAGTTCTAAAACTCAGGGGAGGCAAGATGAAGGTGGTAATGAACAGATTGGCATGGATACTGGTGAAACAGCTGATATGGATGTAGAAGAACAGGCTCAAGAAACTCAAGAAACTGCTGAGAATCAAGAAACAGTTCAAACTGGTGAGAAAGAAGCACAAGCAGTTCATACGGCTGAAGCAGTTCAAACTGCTGAAACAGAACATGAAGAAGTACAAACTGCTAGTTCACTTTCAGGTACTGCTGATGAAGAATATGAAAGAAAGAGATCAGCAAAGGGAAAGAAACCAATGACACCTGAAGAAGCTGAAAGACTCAAGAAAGTAAAACCAAAAACTCAAGCTCAGATTGATTATGATACAGAAGTTGCAAGGAAACTTCTAGAAAAAGATCAAGCAGATGAACAAGCTCAGAAAAATCTTGATGCCGAATTAGCAAGGAAGATGGCTGCAGATGATGTAAGAAATATAGCTGAGTTTATGGATAGAACAAGGATAGAAAAGATGAATTCCAATGCTGAGGTTGATCAAGAGCAATTCAATGAGCAGTTACAATATTTGCTAGATTCAGATTTAATTGTGAGAGCTCAAGCAGCACTTATTTTGAAAGATAAGAACTTAAGTGAAGAAGAGAAGACAGAAAAGCTCAAAAGTTTTATTCTATCTAAGAACAGAGAAGTAGCATGGAATGATCTCATGGAGAAAATCAGAGAAAGACAAAAGTTTGGTTTCAAAACAAAGATGCCTACCAAGAAGGAGCAAATCAGTTTTATGAAAAGCTATTTAAAGAATCAAGCTCTTTGGAAAACAAGTTATTTTAAAGAAAAATCAGATGATGAAATTGAAAAAGCTTATTATGAAGCTTATGCAAGTTTGAATACACCAATTGCAAGGGATACCACAAAAGGAAAGAAAAGAGATGCAGAGTTGTTAGAATCTGATGCAGCAAAGAAACAAAAGAAGGGAGCTGAAGGATTGACTGAAGAACAACTCAAGAGCATGATAGTGATAGTCCCTGAGTCATCAAACATCAAACCTTTACAAGTAAAACATCCCATCATTGGCTGGGAAGTATTCACAGAAGGAAGGATGAAAGGATGGAAGATTATGAGAGTTGGTGAAATAACTGAAAGATACAAGTTGTTTGATGATTTACTCAGAGGTTTTGATAGAGAAGATCTTAATCAACTGTGGAACTTAGTAAAAGAAAAATTCAGAGTTGAAGATCCACTTGAAGACAAAGATAAAGAAATATGGGTTCAATTGAAGAGGATTTGTGAACCTGATGATGGAGAATCAATGTGGAGGTTTCAAGCTGAAGTCAAGGATGTTACTTGGAAATTATTTGAGACATGTGGAGTGCATAGAGTTTCTACCGAAGATGAAATTGAAATTTATATGTTGGTGGAAAAAGAATATCCACTCAGATTAGTTGTTTTAAAGGCTATGCTATCAGTGACACTCAAGGTTAAAGAAGATTATGAGATGGCAGATATGTTAGTAACAAAGATATTTAACCTTGCAGAGAAAATAAAAGCTAGAAGCAAGAGACTGATATAATAGATGTTTGGAAGAATCCCCTCATCATAGGAGATGAAGCTTAATTCAAAGAAACTTAGTGAATTGCACAGAAATCATAAGTTTAGGGGAGGATTGTTAGGAATTAAGGTTAACAGTTGGAACTGTTAGTGTATAAGTTAGTACGGCTGAAGACATTGAAGGCAAGGCTGACAGTGCTAAGTCAGTTAGTACTGCTCACACATTATAGTTAGTACTGCTTATAATTTTTGTAAACGATTAGAAGATAAGTATAGAAAGGATTTTGTGTATATCCTATTAATATATATTATAGTTATCTTGTAAAGGAATCCTTAGTTTATAAAAGGATCTCCTAGGTTGAAGTTGTACGTATCTAAGATTGTTAAGATTCAAGGTTGTAAACCCTAGTACTATCAAAGAGTACTCGTATTATTCATCAATAATATTGAATCGTTTTTGTTAAAGTAAATTGTCTCTTGTTCATTCACTGTTACATTCGTTCATACTAAAACTACATCAAATAAATCTTCTGAGTGTTGGCTAGTAAATTCCGCGTGCTAGACTAACATAATTCAAAGTATCTATCTAACACAAGGAGTGTGTGTAGATCCGGTCAAGTGGTATCAGAGCCAGGTTACTGATACTTTGATTTAGAAGATCCAGACGATTTTGATTAAGAAGAAGATGGACATGGAGACAACAACCTAAACCAACATTGCTGCTAAGTTACCAATGCTTAAACCTAATGAGTTCGATATGTGGAGACTAAGAGTTGAACAATTCTTTCAAGTGCAGGATTATGCACTTTGGGAGATAATAGAAGATGGGAACTCTTTTAAGCCTACAACCACTACAACAGTTGTTGAGGGCAAGAATGAAACAACTGTGCAGACCAAGCCATTGACTACTGATGAGAAGGCTCAGCACAAGAATGATGTTAAAGCAAGGAGCATGCTGCTGATGACAATCCCCAATGATTAATTACTGAACTTCAGCAAATACAAGTGTGCCAAAACTATTTTTGAAGCTATTGTTGCAAGGTATGGTGGGAATGAAGCCACCAAGAAAACCCAGAAGACACTTCTCAAGCAACAGTTTGAGAATTTCACAGCAACAAGCAATGAGTCACTCGATCATATGTTTAATAGGCTTCAAAAGCTGGTGAGTCAACTTGCTGTAATAGGAATTGAGATGCCTCAGGAAGATCTCAACTCAAAATTCCTAAGGAGTCTACCATCAGAATGGGCTATGCATGTAGTTGTCTGGAAGAATAACCAGACATTGATTCTATGAGTCTGATGGATCTCTATAGCAACTTCAAGATAGTAGAACATGAAGTGAAGAAGTCTGCTGGATCAAGTTCAAGCTCAAGTTCTGGAAATTTGGCCTTTGTGTCAACTCCCAGTACCTCTAATCCAGAAGAAGAAGTTCAAGTTGCTGGAGCAGTTGGAACTGCTAGTTCAAATATTGGTACTGCAAGTACCTCAAGCAGTACTAATGGACTTTTGGATGAGAATACGTATTGTGCTTTCTTGACTACTCACCACAATGGAAGTATGTTGACTCATGCAGATCTTCAAGAGATTAATGAAGATGATATTGAAGAGATGGATATCAAGTGGCAACTCTCTCTTCTCAGCTTGAGAGCTAGAAGATTCTTGAAGAAGACTGGCAAGAAGATAATCATAAACAGCAATGATGTTGCTGGGTATGACAAGTCAAAGATTGAATGTTATAATTGCCACAAGAAAGGTCATTATTCAAGGGAGTGCAGAATGCCAAGACAACAAGATGGCAAGAGAAGAGGATTTGGAAGCAAATCAAGGGTTGTGGACGTGTCAGATTCAAGCTCAAAGGCTATGGTTGCCATTGATGGCTTAGGGTTTGACTGCAGCTACATTGCAGAGGAGGAAGCAGAAGCACCTACATAGATGGCACTTATGGCTTTCTCAGACTATGAGGTACAAGTTTCTAAATGTTCTAAATCATGTGATGCATTAAAAGAATTAGAAACACTTAGAAAACAGTATGATAATCATAGAATAGAACTAAACCAGACTGCTTTTAATTTAGCAAATCATAAGAGAGGTTTGGCTGTATTAGAAGAACAGATAGTTCACTATAAGGAAAATGAGTCTACTTTTAGTGATACTGTAGCTATACTTAAGAGAGATATAATGTTTAGGGATGCTGAAATTAGTGTGTTGAAGAATGAATTGGAAAAGATAAAACATGCAAAGTAAAACATTCTGATGAGTGTAGACACATTAGAGTTTGCATCTAAGGGTGTTAGTAAGATAGTTGAGTGTCAAATCCTCAATAAAGCTAAGTCAGGCCTAGGATACAAATCAGTTCAACCTCCATATAGGGGAATTCGAAAACCTCCAGGCATTGACCTAGAACACACAGGACTACCTGAATTTCAACTACATGAGCTTAAATATGGTCCTCAACCTAAAGAGAATGTAGTTGATAAACCTGTGTATGAGAGTGCAAGTGATGCCTCACTTTCTGAGGATAAGGTGTCCTCAGCTAAGGACTCAGATGCTCCAACCATAGAGGACTGGACTTCTGATGATGAGGATGATCAGGCTGTGGTTAAGCCTGTTAGTGTTAAGATAGAGGAACCAAAAGTTCCAAAGATGGTTAAGACTGAGACTGTTAGGCCTAGAGCTAATACAAAACCTTTTAGACCAACAGTTAGGTAAGCAGAAATGTATAGGACCACAAACAAGCCAAGAGGTAACCAAAGGAATTAGAACAACCTCAAGTCTCACCAACTAGGTGATGACTTTGTCTATTATAGGAAAGCTTGTTTCACATGTGGTAGCTTTGACCATCTTGCATTTTATTGCAACAACAGGGTAACTAGGTATTCAACTCCTAGGGTGAATTCAGTAAAACCTCCTACTCACCCAACAAATACTAGAATGATACCTAGATCAGTTCTGTTAAGGTCTGGAAGAAGAACAATTCATACTGTTGGACAAACAGTTAACACTGTTATCCCAGCAGTTCATGCTGTTAGACCAAATAGACCTCTTTACCCTAGACAAATAGTTCAAGGTGCAAAAACTCTTTCTAAATCAGCACCAACAACTTTGAGAAGACCATTTCAAAACAAGGCAGTGATTAATAAATAAGTTTGAAAACCTAAAGTTGCAATTGCACACCCAGCAGTTCATACTGCTAGGCAAGCAGTTAACACTGGAAGTTTTAAAAACACTGCTAAGGGAAATTTGGGAAGTGGTATTAATGCATCTGCATCATGGGTTTGGAGACCACTTCAATCCAATGGTACTCCAACTGTTTTAAAAAGGTTTAATTTTGTTGATGCAAGAGGAAAGCCTAAGTCTGTAATGGCTTGGGTACACCAAAGGAATTAATCTTTCTTTTTATGTGCAATGTTAGTCATATGCTTGTTATGTTGTGAGACAAGTGCTTTGCACTTTGTTTCCTTGTTTGTGGACTAACAATTGCAGGAATGGATGATAAGCACCAAGGAATTTCAAGTGTTTTATGTTTTGGACTGAATGGTGATTTGGAGCTCAGTGTGTTATCTGTGCACACAACAAATGGTTATTGGTTCACCATGTCTAACCCACATAAGAACCAACTAGTCCAGAGCAAACAGTTTCTGGTAAAGACTAATCAAATCCGTTAATGGTTGACAATTTACCAAAAATTGTATGGTTATCAACTCACCATATCTAACAGTGAAGAGTTGGCTAGTCCAAAGCAAACGGCTATTGGTAAAGACATATCAAATCCGTTGATAGCTGATAGTTTGCTAAAAACTATATATGTGCAATAATGTCTTTGAAATCAATATAAGTTCATACTATTCTTTGAAAATTTTGATAAAGGTTTGTGCTGCTAGTGCAAAGTTTATACTGCTAGTGTAAACTTAGTACTGCTGAACTAGCCGTTATAACTGATGTGTCAGTAATTAATGTTCGGTTATAAAACTAGCCGTTAGTACTGCTGAACTAGCCGTTCTAACCTAAATCTTCATTATTCACCACAGTTAAAATCAAACTTTACTAAGAATATCATGGCTAATTTGGATTTTGTCAAGACGCACAACCAAGTCGCTTTTCTAGAGAAAACAGAGGAAGGAGACGGACCAAAATTTTATGAGATTGTGGATTTCCTCAACCACTCTCACATAAGGTATGCTCTAACCGTTTCTCCTACTCTTTATGTCTCTCACATCACACAGTTCTGGCAGAATGCAACTGTCTTGACTAGTGAAGATGGAGACTTAGAAATCCATTCTAAAGTGGATGGCATACTTTTTGTTGTTACCGAGTTTACACTTAGGAGACATCTTAAGTTGCAAGATTCAGATGGTATCATCAATATGCAAAACACTGAGATTTGGCAAGAACTTGCCAGAATGGGGTATGACACATCCAACCAAAAACTGACTTTTCAAAAAGGATGTTTCTCCCTACAATGGAGATTTTTGATACATACTCTCTTACATTGCTTAAGTCCCAAGAAGACGGCATGCGAGCAATTCAGTAGCAATATTGCTATTGCTCTCATTTGCTTGTCAAAAAATAAGGTTTTTAACTTTTCAAAGTTTATTTTTGAGAGTATGGCAGCAAATGTTAACAGCAAAACCAAGTTTCTTATGTACCCAAGATTTGTTCAAACTCTTTTGAATTAAAAGAAGAATTTGCTTACAAAACCAACAGAAACTTTTTCTACTCCTAGCCTACAATCAAAGGTTTTTCAAAATATGGCTATGGCTAGTAGACTTTTCAAAGGGGTTGAAATACCTTTGTTTCCTGAAATGCTTCAAGTTGAATTGGGTGAAGGGTCAGTCAACCCAACTGATCCCCATCACACACCCAGTCAAAATCCTGAAAGTACCCAAACACCCCCAACCATCACAACTTACAGGAGAAGGTCTCAACCTAGTCATACTAGTGTTGCAACTGGATCCTTGCCCCATGATTCACCTCTCCTAGCAGGTAACACAGCTAGAAGTGATGAGGGTAGTTCTTCACAAATTGAATTGATGGCTCTTTGTACCAAGTTGAAAGCTAAAGTAGAATCTTTGGAGGAGGAGCTCAAGTCACATAAAGATAATTTTGCCAAAGTCTATTCAAAGCTAACTCATAGAGTAAAGAAGCTAGAAGAACATCTAAAGAGGAAAAGGGCAAGAGCAGTATCAGATGAAGATTCTTCTGATAGTGACTAGTCAGATGATTCAGATGATGATGGTGGTGATTCTCCCAAACAGGGGAGGATATCAGATAAAGGCAAGGGGATAGTTCTAAAACTCAGGGGAGGCAAGATGAAGGTGGTAATGAACAGATTGGCATGGATACTGGTGAAACAGCTGATATGAATGTAGAAGAACAGGCTCAAGAAACTCAAGAAACTGCTGAGAATCAAGAAACAGTTCAAACTGATGAGAAAGAAGCACAAGCAGTTCATACGGCTGAAGCAGTTCAAACTGCTGAAACAGAACATGAAGAAGTACAAACTGCTAGTTCACTTTCAGGTACTGCTGATGAAGAATATGAAAGAAAGAGATCAGCAAAGGGATAGAAACCAATGACACCTGAAGAAGCTGAACAAGAAGCTGAAAGACTCAAGAAAGTAAAACCAAAAACTCAAGCTCAGATTGATTATGATGCAGAAGTTGCAAGGAAACTTCTAGAAAAAGATCAAGTTGATGAACAAGCTCAGATAAATCTTGATGCAGAATTAGCAAGGAAGATGGCTGCAGATGATGTAAGAAATATAGTTGAGTTTATGGATAGAAGAAGGATTGAAAAGATGAATTCCAATGCTGAGGTTGATCAAGAGCAATTCAATGAGCAGTTACAATATTTGTTGGATTCTGATTTAATTGTGAGAGCTCAAGCAGTGATGATTCTTAGAGACAAGGATTTGAGTGAAGAAGAGAAATTAGAGAAGCTTAAAAGTTTTATTCTATCTAAGAACAGAGAAGTAGCATGGAATGATCTCATGGAGAAAATCAGAGAAAGACAAAAGTTTGGTTTCAAAACAAAGATGCCTACCAAGAAGGAGCAAATCAGCTTTATGAAGAGCTATTTGAAGAACCAAGCATACTGGAAGATGAGTGATTTTAAAGGAAGATCAGATGATGAAATTGAAAAAGCTTATTATGAAGCTTATGCAAGTTTGAATACACCAATTGCAAGGGATACCACAAAAGGAAAGAAAAGAGATGCAGATTTGTTAGAATCTGATGCAGCAAAGAAACAAAAGAAGGGAGCTGAAGGATTGACTAAAGAACAACTCAAGATCATGATAGTGATAGTCCCTGAGTCATCAAACATCAAACCTTAACAAGTAAAACGTCCCATCATTGGCTGGGAAGTATTCACAGAAGGAAGGATGAAAGGATGGAAGATTATGAGAGTTGGTGAAATAACTGAAAGATACAAGCTGTTTGAAGATTTACTCAAAGGTTTTGACAGAGAAGATCTTAATCAGTTGTGGACATTAGTAAAAGAAAAATTCAGAATTGAAGATCCACTTGAAGACAAAGATAAAGAACTATGGGTTCAATTAAAGAGGATTTATGAACCTGATGATGGAGAATCAATGTGGAGGTTTCAAGCTGAAGTCAAGGATGTTACTTGGAATTTATTTGAGACATGTGGAGTGCATAGAGTTTCTACCAAAGATGGAATTAAAATTTATATGTTGGTGGAAAAAGAATAACCACTCAGATTAGTTGTTTTAAAGGCTATGCTATCAGTGACACTCAAGGTTAAAGAAGATTCTGAGATGGCAGATATGTTAGTAACAAAGATATTTAACCTTGCAAAGAAAAAGAAAGACTGAAACAAGAGACAGACATGATAGATGTTTGGAAGAATCCCCCTCGTCATAGGAGATGAAGCTTAATTCGAAGAAACTTAGTGATTTGCACAAAAATCATAAGTTTAGGGGAGGATTGTTAGGAATTTAGGTTAACAGTTGGAACTGTTAGTGTATAAGTTAGTACGGCTGAAGAAATTGAAGACAAGGTTGACAATACTAAGTCAGTTAGTACTGCTCACACATTATAGTTAGTACTGCTTATAATTTTTTTAAACGATTAGAAGATAAGTATAGAAAGGATTTGGTGTATATCCTATTACTATCAAAGAGATTATGGCAATTTGTTGGGAATTATATTTGAGTTGATAGTAATCCTGCAATAATAATGCAATTTACAATATAATCCTGCAATTAATTAAGTAATCAATTATGTGCAACGCGGTGTATATTTAATTATGACTAACGCTATCGATACGCCGATGCATGTGGCTCACTTACCATTGTAAGTGATAGTCTTAGTTAAATATATGCATAATTAAACATAGATTGATTATTAATAGGATTATCGAATTAGTTTTCATGTGGCTAATTGTTTACATAATTAATTGTTAAGTTATGTGCATTAATTTAGTTGTTTATTTTTATTATTACTTGTTTTTGTTTAATTGTATGACATGTTTTAAGCAAAAAAGGTAATTTTTGAATATAAAATAAATGGACTAAATAAATGGTGAAACTTAATGTAATAAATTATGAATCTTGCAAAGTCTTATGTGCCGATAGTGGTTCGCTTCGCACGGTAATTTGCTCCCAGGCGAGACTAGCAAGGTTATAATTTATAACATGGTTTTTAAGACTAAAGTCATAAAATTTTCATTGATTGTTGACTTTTGTACCAATACTAAGAACGACTCACCCAATTTTGACAAACTATAAGAGGGGTATAAGGAGGATTGGCATTAAATTGTCAAACCAAGAGAGACGCGTTTTTAATTGGCACTTGTGCTGACGTTTGTCTCTCCGCTCCTTTGTGCGTCAAATTGGAGCTACTAAGTAAGACTATTTTATATACAAAATCACCTTAAGGGTGAATTGACCTCAATTCCACGTGCCATTTTGTGGTAATTATCCGAATAACTTGGGTCTTTTGACTCATGCAGTAGTAGGATATAGTGGGCGATAATTGTAGGTAATTCTTTGATTGGTGAACCCAATACCTCAATTAAAACTTTGTTGATTTAAATCTTAGCTAAAAATTTGTAAATAAAAAGGTTTTGAAAAACTTATGATACGAAGATGTATGCATGCTTCTTCGTACATATTTTGATTGACACATCAAAATTAGTACCCTTTAAAATTAAGTTAATGCCATCTAATTAAAAGAATACTTGAAGTTGTAGTTTAGTCATGTGAGAGCTTGGACTAGATTACAATGGAAAGGTAAATTTCATATTTTCATTACTAGCAGATCAACTGATGTAATGGAACTATGGTAATTTACAGTTTTTTAATTAGACGACTTAATTGAGTTGTAAGTGAGAGCTTGGACTCAAGGCATAAGATGGGGATAAAACATGCTTATATTGGAAATTGTTTGCCAATATAAATCCCATAGTGATCTAGGAATTGGAAATTGTTTGCCAATTATTGTTCGACAGATTACCTTATTATATACTTTCATTACTAGCAGATCAACTGATGTAATGAAACTATGATAATTTGGATCCTAGTTTTCAAGAAAATACTATGGTTATATGAATATTTCCTTAGGTATTTTATTTTCTTGAAAAATTGTATTATCGAAAATACTAATTTTGAACTTTCTTTATCTGTAGAAATGGCTCAAAACAATAACACTACTATGAGTTCTGCGTTCAAATCATTTTTTGAACGGGAAAAATTGACTGGCTCTCAGAACTTCAATGATTGGTATCGTTCACTCAGGATTTTCCTGCGGGTGACAGATCAATTTGAATGTTTACACAAGCCTTGTTCTGCTGAACCTACTGCTGAAACTTCAACTGATGAAAAAAAAGCATTGTGGAAAGCTGAGTATAAGACGCATAATGATGTGGCCTGTTTGGTGTTGGGAGCGATGACACCTGCTTTACAAAAGCAGTTTGAGAATTACTTCCCTATGGACAAGCTAAACGAACTCAGGAAAATGTTTGAAAAACCACAAACCGTTGAGGTCTATGATTTGATGGAATCTCTACACGGTTGTAAGTAGGCAGAAGGTGAACCTGTAAGTGCTCATGTGTTGAAAATGAAAGGTTACATGGATCAACTACAAGCACTTGACAAAGTCTATGAACAAGACATTGCTATAAACTTAATCAATAGATCCCTTACTAAGGAATTTAGTGGTTTTGTGCGTAATTTCAATATACACTGCGTGGGGAAGACAATTTCTGATTTACACGCACTGCTTATTGATTACGAGAAAGGTTTACCACCAAGGGCTCCTACACCCCAGGTACTTGCTATTCAAGGGGGTAGAATTGACAAGCCAAATTTGAACAAGAAGGGTAAAGGAAAGGGTAAGGCTGATAAGGGTAAGCAAGTTATGGCTTATCAACCACAACCCAAGAAAAACCCTCCTAAGAAGAAGGATAATCCAAAGAAGGATCAGGCTTGCCACTACTGTCATGTAGTTGGTCACTGGAAGAGGAACTGTCCTCTTTATATCCAAGAGTTGCGAGAAAGTAAGAACAAGAAGACTGGGCACTTGGGTGCCAGCACTTCAGGTAACTTACTTATGATTGAATTATTTACTCTAAATCATAAAATTAATTCCTGGGTATATGAAATTGGATGCAGTATTCACATTTGTAATACGCTACAGGGGTTTAGAGTGGAAAGGAAGCTTGCCTATGGGGAGCAATATCTGCATGTGGGAAATGGAGCCCCTGCAGCTGTTGAAGCCATAGGAGTGTTTAATTTAGTTTTGCCTTCGGGCTTAGTACTGTTATTAAACAATTGTCATTATGCACCTTCAATTGTTAGGGGTGTTGTTTCCTTTTCTTGTTTATTGGATCTTGGTTTTAATCACATTATCAATAGCAATGGAATTTCTGTTTCTTTAAATGGTGTTTGCTGGGTTCGTAAAACACCCAATTATCTTAAACAGGATTTGGACACAAATTAAGCCAAGTGTTTGCTAAACCGAGAACAATTCAAGTCACTGAGGGAATAGCCTCTCAGTGAGTCATCTTCAGGATGCTTAAGGCGAGTTCAAAGAAGGGCTCACTCTCAGGAAGGCGGTACTCCCTGAGTAGGACTTAAGCCAAAGAAGAAGATGATGGTTCAGTGAGTGTTGGACAAGAACTCACTGAACCCCAGTCTCCTCAACAACATTAAAGTGATTGAAGACTGAGGAACCAATGCCTGAAGAATAGGCGGGAAAAAAAGGGAAAAATATGAGAAGATAAGAGTGTTAGACCAAACACTCTTATCTTGTCAGATACCAACCTTCCCTATTGCGGCTAAAAGTCATGGAGTGTCAGCCAACAACTCCCAAAGTCTTATTAGCCCATTCCTATTGGTTCTTGAAAATGACAATTACTATTTGTAATTGTCAGACACGCTACCTCAACAACTTGTAATATTTTAATCACTTATACTTAGATTACTTGTGTATAAATAGATCAGATGGAGAGAAGTTATGTGTGCTTTGTATATTGAAAGCTTAGAACTTTTACAAAGTAACTTCTCTCCTACAAAGTGTATACAACTCACTGAGATAGCTCAGTGGGTATATTGTTACCACTCAAGCAAAACTTGAGTTTCGATAGGAGACACCATAAACCCTTGTCTATTCAATCCCAAGTGTTTGTTCCGCAAAACACTTGGGTAATAGATTCTTGGAATTATTTCTAATAAGAATTTAAACGTTGAAAAATATTGTGTTTTTATATTCACGTATTATAACTGTTAGAAATATTCTTTGCATTGATCTCAGTCATAAGCTCACTTAGTTTAACTTAATTGTTATTACTCGGTGTGCTAAGGGAACAACAAGTGGTATCAGAGCCTCTGGTTTATAAAACCTTTCAAAAACCCAGAGAGCTCCAGGTTTTTAAAACCAAGATCCTAAAATGACTGATACCAATGTACCCCAGTTAGTCGATAAAAAGGGTGGCAGCTATTCTGCTGTAGCACCCAGACTTGAGGCTGGCAAATTTAACAAATGGAAAAAACGTATGATTTGCTATTTAACTGGGATGGAACCCTACTACATCGCTTGTATCAAGGATGGCCCATTTGTCCCAAAAACTGCTGCAGGGCTAATTAAGCCTGAAGCTCAATGGACCATAGATGAGAGGAGGGTGGTCAATCAGGACCATCGCCTGAAAAGCATCCTTATATCATGTCTTCCTGACGATATAATGGAATCAGTCATCAACTGTTCTACAGCCAAGCAAACTTGGGATGACTTGGTAAATAGCTTTGAGGGTCCCTCAGATACCAAGGAAAATAGGGTCATGGACCTTAAACTTGAGTACAATACTTTCAGGGCAAAGGACTCTGAAAGTCTCTCTCAGACCTACACCAGATACAAGACTTTGATAAATGAGCTATCAAATGATGGTGTAACTTTATCTAAGCATGAGACTAATGTTGGCTTTGTCAACAGTCTCCCTGAGAAGTGGCTCAACTTCTCACAAGGCCTGAGGAATGCTAACCACATTCAGACCCTTGAGCTCCCTGAAATTTATGGGAAGTTTGTCTATGAAGACAACTTGATCTCAAGGAGATACCCTGACTCAAAAGCTCTTGAGTCCAAAAAGGCCTTAACCTCCACACCCATATCAACTGCTTTCTATTCTAATGGTGTTGTGCAGGATTCTCAAGAGGATTCTGAAGATGAAATTGATGAAAGGACTGGTGAGGAGTACCTGAACGACTTGAACTTGGAATTCCAAGAAAGGGCACTCCTTGCTAGTTCAAGACGTTTCATCAAAAGAAATCAGTCCAACTTTACAAAACCAAAAGCAAATGAGACCACTGAATGCTTTAAATGTGGTAAAAATGGTCATTTTGCTAGGGACTGTTATTCTAAAACTATCTCAGAACCCTCTTACAAATTCTCAGGAACTAGCAAGTTTCAACCTAAAATGTTTCAGTCCACCCAACAATTTCAAAACAAGGGTCAAAAGGATTTTGAAACAAAATATAGGAAAATCAAAGCTAAACTTGCATTTCTTGAAACTAACCCCATATTGTCTCAGGCTGCTCAAACATCCAAACCTATTCAGACAAAGAACAAGGTATTAGTAGCTGAAGCATATGATTGGGATGAAGAAGAGGTTTCCTCAGATGAGGAAATAAGAGTTAGTGCACTGATGGCACTTTCTGAAGAGGATCAGGTGGCTGTGGGAAAAAGCCATGCTAGGAATGGAGAGTGGGTCAACATCACCATGAAGAAGGTAAATACTTTACTTTCTATGGATGATGATTCTGATTGGCAGTCTTACATGAATTATATTTGTGTTGATCTAAAGTTTGTTGAGGAACAAAGGCTTAACCTGTTTTCAAAATATAACAATAGTGTGTCAGAATTGAATAAATGTAGAGATGAACTGCTTGTACTAAAGCAAGCCAAACTAGAAACAATAACTCTACAAATTCAGAACACTGAGATTTTGAAACAAAACCAAGCCCTACAAACTGAACTTAACAAAGAAAAGGCTGTCATCCAAAGCTGGACCAAGAAGAACCCCAAGGTTTTTAACACTGTGGGATTAATCTCTCAGAAAACCATTGGAATTGACCCTCTCATGGTTGATCCCAATGTGAGTCACAGTGAACTAAACTTTGTTCCAGCTGGCATATCTTTTGAGCAAGAAATGATTTCCAAGTCTAATGACTGGATTGTCAGGGACAACCCAGTCAGTAAGTTACCAAACTTTGAGACTGGAAAGATCTTGCTTCCTGAAAGTCAGGCCTTGAAAAATATGCTTGGACTTACTGAACAACTCAGTAAGCTTGAACTCACTAAACAACTCAGTAATACTGAGTCTGTAAATGAGTCTGAATCAGAATCATACCCACCACTTCCTCCACTGAATACCCTTCAGGGTGCTGCACCTAACTTAGGCCTTCCACCAATGGTCTTCTCACCACACTCTCCAAAGGAGAGATCAGGAAAGGGAACAACCTTCCTGAAGAGACCAACCCTTGAAGTCTCAGTAAATACTGATGACTCATCAACTTCAGTCCCTTCTGAAGTAACAACCCAAAGCCCTGATTCAAAATTTGATCAGTTGGCTGAAATGGTCAGGAAGCTGGGAGAGAAGATTGCATCTTCTGAGAAACCTTCTCAATCAAAGAAGGAACAAAAACCAGCTTCCTCAAAGACCAAACCCAAACCAACCAAACCCCTGAAAAAGTGTGAACTGTGCAACTATACAAATCATCTCACTGATGATTGCTATAGAGTCCTTTATTGCATGATTTGCAAAAAGGAAGATCACAGGACCTCTGATCATAAAAAATGCTCAGTCATGGCAAACTTTTCAGGACTTAAGGCTCAGTGCTTGAACTACCCTTCTGATTCTAAGCAGAAACAGAAGCAAAAGGCCAAGCCTTTTCCACCTTGCCCATTATGTGGATTCAATGACCATCATCCTGAGGATTGTCAAATTGACAAACACTGTGAATCTAGTGGAAGTTCCACTCAGAAGTCCTCAGGAAAAGAGAGGGTCATTCAGTCAAGAAGAGGAATGAATAAACAATCCTCTCAGACTACTGAGGCTACCCCTGCGACAAAATGCAAAACATGTGGTAGCTCAGTCCACTCAACCACTGACCATGAATCGATTAATACTTTCATAAAGACCTACAAAACCAAACCCTCCATGAAATGGAGTCCTAGAAAGAACTAACCCAGTTTACTATTTGTGCAGAGGCATGCCAGGGATCCTATTTGGCATCTAGACAGTGGATGTTCAAGGAGCATAACTGGTGTTAAGGAGCATCTGCACAAATATGTGGAAGAACCAGGACCCAAAGTGATATTTGCTGATAATTCATCATGTCTAACTGAGGGTTATGGTTCAGTAAACTGCAATGGTATTGTCTTTACTAGGATAGCTTATGTAAATGGTCTTAAGTACAATCTGATCAGTGTCAGTCAACTATGTGATGCAAAATACATAGTTCAGTTTGATGATAAGCAAGGAACCATCTTCAATGCAAATAAGGAAATTGTCCTCATTGCACCAAGAAGACAAGATGTTTATGTATTAGACATGTCCAGTCTAACTCAGGATGGAACTTGTCTCTTTGCTAAGGCCACTGATACACTCAACTGGCTTTGGCATAAGAGACTCACCCACCTGAACTTTAAAAACATAAACAATCTTGTAAAACAAAACAAGGTCCTTGGCTTACCATCACTAGTGTTTTCAAAGGATAAACCATGCTCAGCTTGTGAAAAAAGGTAAACATCACAGAGCATCCTTTAAAACCAAAACCAACTTTTCCATCAGGAACTGCCTACATCTTCTCCATATGGATCTATTTGGACCTGTCAGTCCAAGGTCTATTAACCATGAGAAGTATACTCTGGTCATAGTGGATGAATACTCTAGATACACTTGGGTATTCTTCCTGATCAAAAAGAGTCAGGCAGCTGAAACAATCATGTCCTTTGTCAGGAACATTGAAAATCAAAATGACATTAAGGTCAAACAGATTAGAACTGACAATGGGACTGAGTTCAAAAATTATGAACTTGAATGTTTCTGTGATGAGAAAGGTATTTCCCAAAACTTTTCCTCTCCATACACACCTGAACAAAATCATTGAAGCTGCTAGGACAATGCTATGTGGATCAGTCCTTTCCAACCATTTTTGGACTGATGCAGTCAAAACTGCCTGTTATACACAAAACAGATCCATCATTGTCAAGAGACATGGGAAAACCCCATATGAGTTATTCAAAGGAAGAATCCCTGACATCAGCTACTTTCATGTCTTTGGGTGTCCTGTGTTTATTCATAATCACAAGGATCACTTAGGGAAATTTGATGCAAAAGCTGATGATGGATACTTCCTGGGATACTCACTTGTCTCAAAAGCCTTCAGAGTGTTCAACACAAGGAGACAGCAGACTGAGGAAACATTTCATGTTACCTTTGATGAGAGCACTGATGCAATCAGGTTCTCAACTGCCTCAGTAGAAGAGATAGGAATTGATAACTCTTCAAGATATCCTCCTGATGAATATCTTCCTGAAAACAATCCTTCTACTCAGTATCAAGATGATGCTAACCTCTCCTATTACATAATCCCTCACAACCTACCTAACCCAACCATCACTGAGTTTGTTGAAGCACATACAAACACTGATGAAATTAATCAGTCTGTTCAAAATGCTCAAGAACCAAACAATCTCAGTGGTCAGGTAGACACTCAAGATCCAATCAATGATCATGTGTCTACTCCAGAACCAACCCCTCTACCCAATCAGGCCTCCACAAGTTCAAATCAGTATCCAGGACCTCAGGAAAGTTGGACTAGGTCTCAGGACATTGAACTTGTCAATATTATTGGAGAGCCTACTGAAGGCATGCTCACCAGGAGCATGGCTGCTAGTCTAAGAGCAGCCTCAGCCAATGAATGCTTATTTGTGGACTTCATTTCCATAATTGAACCCAAAAGTGTTAAAGAAGCACTTACACATCCAAGTTGGGTTCAGGCCATGCATGATGAACTGGAACAATTTGACAGAAACAAGGTAACGACCTTGGTCAAATGTCCTGAGAATGTCTCAGTCATTGGCATGAAATGGGTATTCAAAAACAAAACTGATGAAAATGGCATAGTCATTAAAAACAAAGCCAGACTTGTAGCCAAAGGCTATAATCAACAAGAAGGCATTGACTATGAAGAAACATTTGCACCAGTAGCAAGGATGGAAGCCATCAGGATCTTCCTTGCTTTTGCTACATACATGAACTTCAAGGTGTACCAAATGGATGTTAAAAGTGCATTCTTAAATGGTTCACTGAAAGAAGAAGTTTATGTTCAGCAACCTCCTGGATTTGAAAGCCATGAGTTTCCTGATCATGTCTGTAAGCTTAATAAAGCCCTTTATGGACTGAAACAAGCTCCCAGGGCATGGTATGAAACTCTTTCAGCCTTTCTGATCCAAAAAAAATTTGTCAGAGGCAAGATAGACAACACATTGTTTATCTATAAGACAAATACTGATGTCATACTAGTACAAGTGTATGTTGATGACATCATCTTTGGCTCAACAAGTTACAAGCTTTGCAAACAATTTGAAAAACTAAAGGCTAAGCAATTTGAAATGAGCATGATGGGAGAATTAACCTACTTCCTTGGTCTTCAGATCAAGCAGACTGATAAAGGAACCACTATCAGTCAAGAGAAGTATGTTAAGAACCTATTGAAAAAGTATGAACTCAGTGACTGTGCCTCAGTCAAGACTCCCATGGTTCCCCCAAACAACCTTGGTCCTGATCTCACTGGTAAAACAGTAAATTAAACTCTCTTTAGAGGAATGATAGGATCACTGATGTATCTACTTGCATCAAGGCCTGATATCCAATTCTCAGTATGTCTATGTGCCAGATATCAATCTGACCCAAGAGAATCACACATCACTGTTGTGAAAAGGATATTCAGGTACCTGAAAGGTACTCCAAATCTTGGATTATATTATCCAAAATGCTCAGGCCTTGATCTTAAAGGATACTCAGACTCTGACTATGCTGGATGCAACATGGACAGAAAAAGCACCTCAGGCTCTTGCCAAATACTTGGTGGGAAACTAGTCTGTTGGAGTACAAAGAAGCAATAATCAGTTGCCTTGTCCTCAGCTGAGGCTGAATATGTTGCAGCAGCTAGTTGTTGTGCAAATGTACTCTGGATGAAAAGTCAACTCAGTGACTATGGAATTCAGTATAAGATGGTACCCATCTTTTGTGATAACACAAGTGCAATTGCAATCTCAAACAACCCTGTTCTTCATCAAAGAACAAAACACATTGATATTAGATATCATTTCATCAGGGACCATGTCATGAATGGTGACATTGAATTACACTTCATCCCTACTGAATATCAGTTAGCTGATATCTTCACCAAACCTTTGGATGAACCAACTTTCACAAGACTGAAAGCTGAATTAGGAATGTTGGATATAGAGAATCAGTCCACTGATTGAATCCTTCCAACTGAAGTGTAAATTCTTAAAACCTCAGGTCCCTGACTCAATGTGTACATCAGTGAAAAAAAAATTCACTGAATCCTCAACCTCAGGAACTAAACCCAAGTTCCTGAAATCTTTAGGGTTCAGGAACTAAACCCAAGTTCCTGAATCCTTGTAGCTCAGGAATCATTCCATATTCCTGAATCATCAGTGACTAATCCCAAGTCCCTGAAAAACCATCACTGAATGAAAAAGTCATTCAGGGCCCTGAAAAGGACATTCAATACTAACTTAAATGCTCTAAGTATCTAGTTAGTAAATGTCCGAGGTTGGTAACTGAACTCTTATTAAATATAAGAATATTTGTTCCTTTGCCTTTCTGGCATACACCTCATGGGCCCCCACTTCCCAACTTGGCATTCAATGCCCTCTCTCACACAATACACTGTATGATGATGCAAACTCTGCAACTTCCCCTTTTGCAGAAAACTGCTCAACTGTTCACCCTGCCAGTTGCAAAAAAAGAGGAAAAGTGGAGTGGTGGCATTTAATGCGGATCTCAAACATTTTATTCAAAATAATTTCCAAAAATTATATTTTGATTAAATAAAACCGCTCAAATGCCAAAAATAACCCCATCTCCACTATCTTATAAATAACCCAACCAAAACAAACACACACACGCGTTTTAAAAATCTAAGCTAAACTCTACCCATTTTATCTCTCAAAACTCTGTGTGTGTTCATAGCATTTAGAAAACCAGTCCATTTGTCCAACCAAACACAAAAATGGCATCTTCTAATGCTATCACCCTCGCCCCAAATGTGAACTTTCCAATGGAGGGCGTGGATATGACCAAAAACAATGTGGTTGGAAATTTCCACTACCCCCAACAATATGAGGGGTACAAGGACGTGGTTAAGTATTTACATAACTGCTTCCTTGCCACAGCTTTTACCAAAACCCCATCAGTCATTTATCATGACTATCTTAGGGAGTTCTGGTGTACCGCAACGGCTACTAGCCCTAAGGACACCAGAGAATCAATCATCACATTCACTGTGATAAATGGGAAGAAACCCCTCTCCCTAGACTACAAGACCTTTCTCAAGGCCACTGGTCTTGATTTCGCCCAGACCTTTGAGGCAAACCCTACTGACCAGGAAATTAAAGCAGAAATGCTATTCCTTAGGCCTCATGACGCTAAGCGTCCCACTTTGTCTCCTGAAGCCTTGTTAGAAAAGGCTCCCATAGTGAAGACATGGTTTCACCCCATCTGGAGACTCATGATGACATTTGTCATTCAAGTCGTAAGAGGGAACAAATCCTCCACTGAGCAAGTGAACTCATTACAACAAATGATGATGTTCAGTCTCTTGGAGGGTAGAAAAATTGATATCGAAGGTATAATCTTCCGAGACCTCGTTGCCAAGCTCTCAGGGAAACATAGGCAAAGACACATGTCTTATCCTAGGTTCATTTCCTGTGCACTTCATGTAACACCCCAACCCGATAAGGGTAAAGATGTCACAATGATGGTTTCATATCAGAACAAACACAAGCATTTGACATTAATAATACAATAGAATTCAAGGTTTACAAAGGAAAATCTGAACTACAAGGTTACAATTCAATATCTTCTACGTCTAATTTAAGGTTCTTCTAGTCATCTTCAATAGCTAATAAAGTCTTCTAATGCCCAAGTACTCTCCACTCAAACACAGCTTCCAAACTAACACTTGCCGCAGGAAAAGGAAATGCGGCTGAACTACAAAAGCTCAGTGAACAGATATAACGATACAAAGCAGTAATTAATGGAATAGTGGAGTAAGTGAAACATTTCAAGATGTGACAGGAGTAGGAAAGAAAATGGAAAAGGTTATCAAGAAATGGTTACAATAGATAGGTGTAAAGGAAACCATAACCCACCACAAGCCCAAGTCAAATCAAGTCAAGTCAAGTATCAAGTCAAACATAGGTTATAGGGTAACAGTAACAGTAATCCACTACGAGCCCAGATCAAATCAAATCAAGTAAACAAGTATACATGTATACGGAGGGGTGACCTCGGTATACCAAATATAATATGAGGGGATACCTCCAAGGGTTGGAGTCATGAGCTCCCAAGAGTGAATGACGTGTATCGCACACACCCATCATGTCACTAAACAATACAAGTAAGTCAAGTCAAGTACAATACAAATCTAGGATGCATCCATACGCCCCTGTAGGCTGCCACAATGTCTTCATCTACGTGTACAAGTCAAATATCAAGTCAATGGCAGGGACGGGATAGGTCATCACTTTCCTACCCAAAAGTCAAGTCATTAGTGCATCAATGACAAGGACATGAAACCCTCATGCCTAGTATGGCTCGTAGTCTCAAACTGTGGGTCAAGGTCAAGGTCAAATGTACGAGTCAAGTTCAAGTTTCAAGTTCATGTTTACATATCAATGGGTTTAATTCGAGCTTTAGTTCAAGTAGGTCATATCCATATTTAAGTCAAGTTTCTAATCCAAGTTTATCAAGGTTCAGGTCAAGGGTCAAGACAAGAGATCATAACAAAGGTCTATAGTAAAGGTTCAATTTAAAAGTTCATTTAAAAACAATCCTTCAATAATGGTTTTCGTAAAAATGATCTTTAAAATGGTTTTCATAAAAATGGTTTTCAAAAAATAGTTTTCATAAAGATAGTTTTTAAAAATAGTTTTCATAAAACATTTCATAAATAATTTAAAAGGTTTTCCTCATTCAGTTATAATATCAAGTAATCAAGGTTCAAGTCCAGGTTCATGGCAAGGTTCATATCAAGGTTCATAGCAGGGTTCAAGGCAAGGTTCAAGAAAAGGTTCAAGGTAAAAGATCAAGGCAAAGGTTCAAAGCAAAGGTTCAAATCTAAGGTTCACTATACAAGGGAAAACATAGCAATGGCTTGGGGAATCCTAAACGAATCAAAACAAGAGATCAAGATAACGAAGGCACCTTACAAGAAGGGCAGAATATCTGTACCTTATTAGCAGAAAACAAGAATAGAAAGCTGACAAGGACCAAGTTACTCCTTCCTCGAACCTAAAGGAGTAGAAGATAGAATCACAAATGATTTTTAGTTGTCTTTCCTTATTAAGTAAGTTTCCATTTTTAGAAAGTTTCCTTATATCAACATATAATATTTTATGGTTAATTATGACAACTTCCATAGCTTAGGGTTTTAAATGTAAATATGTAAAAGATAAGGTTTAAAGTGAAAATATCATGAGTTATGCTTTTAACCCATAAGTTACCCATAATTACAAACCTAGTCCTTTAATGTTAATAATTTTACAAGTTAAACCCTTAATATAATTAAATTACAATTTAAACCCTATAGTTAGTTAAAATACAATTTAACCCTTATAAAATGTGTATTTACACATGAGACCTCTAGTAATCAAAAGTTACACATTATACCTTTACATAAGTATTTATACGATTCACCCTTCAATATTACAATATTTACAAACAAGTCCCTCTAATTATTTAATTTTACAAATCGATTTAATATTTATGTAATTTACCATTCAAACCTTCTAATTCCCAAATCTTACACATAAGGCCCCTCTACCATATTTTATACAGTTTACCCCAGCCCCAAAACATGTTACAAAAATATCCTTCAAGTTTAAAAAGTTACAAAACACCCCCTTAAGTTTTAAAAACCCAATCGATATTACCTTAAACATGCATAAACCCTAGCCTAAATTTCCCAATCATTGGTAATCACTAATTATACCTTAAAACACATTTATTAAACTCAATTACACCATCTAAACTTAACCCTAGCCAAATCGACCCATGTTTTCTTTTTAAACCTTTTCTTTTTATAAAGCCGGTTTGCAAAATAATTCGACAAGAGTTAACCAAGCTTCTATAAATCCAAACAATATTTTTCTAGTGTTATTAGGTTCATATGTGATCGACTAAAATTAGTTCCAAAGCTTATAAAATTCTGCACAGTCGATTTAAGTATTTAGTTCGATTTTAGGGTTCTTTAGTTCGAATTACTTCAATTGATTAAACAAACATGCATGGTTTGATTACACTATTTTATATGGATTATATATGACCTATACAAGTGCAAAAAAATAGCAGAAAGAGTTTAGATCAGACGCATGAGCTGGGGGAATTATACCTCTCGGTAGTGAAGAAAAGGGCAAAGAAAATCAAGAACACTCGAACCAAGCTTCCTATAATCGAACCTCTATTTTTCCAGACCTCTTAGCACTTAATAGAACACAGGAAAATTGTTGTTGCTGCTCCAGAAAGTTTACAGGATCGTATGGGATTTTTAGGGATGTTTTGTCGACTTTTAGGGATAGGAAAAAGATTATATGGGATTATATATATATAGCCGAGTATTAGGAGAGGAGGGGGAAACATAAAGGCCGGTCCAAGACTCAAGATCATGATAAAATTCTGTTTCTAAATTATCTTGTACAATTTATAGTATTTATCTTATAATTACTTGATTTAATAATTTAATAAGGAGAATAATATAAGGTAATAATAATTTCGGTATATATTATTTAATTAATATGACAAATATTTTTATATCATGTAAAATACTAAAATGTTCAAGTAAAAATTATTTTACTTCATTTGGTACTTGTTCACAAGCGTTTGGGATTAATTTGGTAAAATTTTAAATTCAAGGGTAATTTGGTCATTTTGCATGTTTTAGAATTTCAGGTATTACACTTCAGGACCTTCTTGGTTCTGACTACTTAAGGTCTGACGATCAAGGTACAAAACTTGACGTCTTGCATAAGACCAATTTTAGTAGTGACATCACTAAGGCACAACCCACCGCCCTGACCAACTACATGTTAGTAGTCCTTTAGGGTGAGAATGCTATCTCCCCAGTACCTTCACCAACCAAGAAGGTGAAGAAGAAGAAAGGGGGATAGTCCAGTAAGGTGGTTAGACCTAAACCACTCGTCACTGAGACTGTTGCCTCAGGCACCCTTAACATTGTGGCCCAGACCTCTGAGACACCCACTGCAGAGACCCTTCTGACCACAAAACAACCGTCAACGGAGGTCACTAAGAAATCATCCTCAGTGTCCTTGGACAAACCCTTTTCCCATGTTTCCTTTGACATAAACAAGTCAGAGGGATCAGGAACATCCACCCATTCACATCCCAATGAAGGCACTGATAAATCACAATCAGAGCCTGAGGGAGTACAGGGTTCTATATCCTCAGTGGGGCAGCACTACTCCACTGAGAAGGGGACCCACACCCACTCACATCCCGCTAACATCTCTGAGAAATCACACTCAGAGTCTCAGGGAGTTCAGGACCCTAAATCCCCAAAAGGACAGTCCAATCCTGATGGGAAGGGGGTCCATACATCTTCACAAGGAGTGCCTCATGATTCCACTGGAAAACACCCATCAGTGGATGAAGGCGCTCAGGGGGACAAAGACTCGGAGGGATATAAACCACCCGCCGATACGGAACCCAAACCCACCTCAGGCACTTTTGTTCTCTCAGGAACTGACCCTAAAAGTCAGGCTGGGCAAACCCCCCCCCCCCCAGTTATTATGACTAGTCAGGCTGGTCAAACCCCACCAGTTATTATGACAAAAGAGTCAGAACCTGGCCACAACGAAGGTGAGCCCTCTTCTGAGGGGGAGCCGGATATCCTGAAGGCTCCTTCTCTGGCTGACTATGAAAATTTGTTAGCTGATGAGTCAGAGGAGGATATTGATTTTGGTGATGATGATATCCCTGATGCTGAGGAGGAAATAGAGAGTCAATTAAGCCCTCCTCAGCCCTCTGAGCAACAACATTCTTCTCCTCCTCCTGAGGATCAACCACCCAGTTCCCCATCAACCTCATCATCATCATCAGGTGCTTCAGCCACCCCTAAGTGGTTGCAAAAGTATGACAATGCTCGTCCGGCTTCTGAAAGACAAATGGCCAAATTCCTTCGCAAAGCCAACGAAGGTCTTTACAATATCCTTACGGATGAGCAATGGGATAAGCACACTGAAGTGGCAGCCTCCTATGCCGACTTCAGGGCTTCTATAGAAGAATCTCAGGCAAAGATTCTTCAGGCCGCCACCCTCACTGATAAACAACTTGGCGACCTGAACAAATCTGTAGATGAAATAGCAACTGGACAGCATCAGGAACTGTCCAACATCCTCAAGGCTATTGAATCAGTCCAAGAACATCTTACAGATGATCCCACCTTTGTCAAAAGACTGGATGCATACTTGGCCTCTCAGGCGTCCACCTCCACCAGCATTACTAAGCTTCTTAAGCTCCTTTAGGGGGTAGATCTTCAAGGTCTAAGGACACAACAAGAGTCCATTCATCAGGCTATTATTGCATCCAAGGAACACCTAATCAGAATCTCTTCAGCCTTTGAGCAGCTCTCAACAACACATAATGAGCTGGTCACCCACTACACCACCCAAGTCACTGAACTCACCACCCACCAAAAGGAAATGGCTGCCGAATTAAGTGCCATGAAGAATGAGACTTCTGAGACAAATTCAATGGTCTCAGACATCCTATCTATTCTTCAGGCCTCTCATGCTCCTCCAACTCCTCAGTCAGAAGGTGTCTCCACTGAAGTTCCACCATCTGCTGAGGGGGAGAAAAATGATGATCCGATCCCTGATCCTACTTCTGCTTTGGTAAATGTCCCTAAGACATCCATCAGTCAACCCCCTCCCATTGACAAAGGGAAGAAAATCATGGTGACTGAAACAAACCCTCCTCCTGAAGCACACTTAGTCAAGGCTTCAACTGAAAGACGTGCAGATCCGGATGCACCGTTCAATGTTGATTTAGAGGATGGGAGAAGGGTCTATGGGACTCAGGAACAACTTGCTGAAATCTTATACCAAGAAGATCTCAGGAAGAACCAAGAGAAAGAGCAGGAACTCAACAGGTCTCTCAATAATATCTCATCTAACTTTCATCTTCTACTTTCTAACCTAAATCTTCATCATTCACCACAGTTAAAATCAAACCTTACTAAGAATATCATGGCTGCTTTGGATTTTGTCAAGACGCACAATCAAGTCGCTTTTCTAGAGAAAACAGAGGAAGGAGATGGACCGAAATTTTATGAGATTGTGAATCTTCTAAACCATTCTCACATAAGGTATGCTTTAACTGTCTCTCCTACTCTTTATGTCTTGCACATCACACAGTTCTGGCAGAATGCAACTGTCTTGACTAGTGACAATGGAGACTTAGAAATCCATTCTAAAGTGGATGGCATACTTTTTGTTGTTACCGAGTTTACACTTAGGAGACATCTTAAGTTGCAAGATTCAGATGGTATCATCAATATGCAAAACACTGAGATTTGGCAAGAACTTGTCAGAATGGGGTATGACACATCCAACCAAAAACTGACTTTTCAAAAAGGATGTTTCTCCCCACAATGGAGATTTTTGATACATACTCTCTTACATTGCTTAAGTCCCAAGAAGACGGCATGCAAGCAATTCAGTAGCAATATTGCTATTGCTCTCATTTGCTTGTCAACAAATAAGGTTTTTAACTTTTCAAAGTTTATTTTTGAGAGTATGGCAGCAAATGTTAACAGCAAAACCAAGTTTCTTATGTACCCAAGATTTGTTCAAACTCTTTTGAATAAAAAGAAGAATTTGCTTACAAAACCAACAGAAACTTTTTCTACTCCTAGCCTACAATCAAAGGTTTTTCAAAATATGGCTGTGGCTAGTAGACTTCTCAAAGGGGTTGAAATACCTTTGTTTCCTGAAATGCTTCAAGTTGAATTGGGTGAAGGGTCAGTCAACCCAACTGATCCCCATCACACACCCAGTCAAAATCCTAAAAGTACCCAAACACCCCCAACCATCACAACTTATAGGAGAAGGTCTCAACCTAGTTATACTAGAGTTGCAACTGGATCCTTGCCCCATGATTCACCTCTCCTAGCAGGTAACACAGCTAGAAGTGATGAGGGTAGTTCTTCATAAATTGAATTGATGGCTCTTTGTACCAAGTTGAAAGCTAAAGTAGAATCTTTGGAGGAGGAGCTCAAGTCACATAAAGATAATTTTGCCAAAGTCTATTCAAAGCTAACTCATAGAGTAAAGAAGCTAGAAGAACATCTAAGGAGGAAAAGGGCAAGAGCAGTATTATATGAAGATTCTTCTGATAGTGACTACTCAGATGATGATGGTGGTGATTCTCCCTGTTAGGATTTATTTTAAAGTGATGGTCATTCGTCATTGTAATAGTTTAATTAATGTGTCGTTGTTTGAGTTAGTTAAGTTAATCAATGGGCTTGGACTTAAGCTAATAGGTTATGTTTAGTGTTTAAAAGAGCCCATGTAAAAGCCCACCCAAGTCCAAGCCCATCCATCTCTCAAAACTATAAATACCCTTCACCCTCCTCATTTGAGGGTGTTGCTTCAAGGGTATTCTCATCTTGTATCTCATTCTCTCTCAATCTAATCTCTTGAAGTTACCATCTCTTTCTCTCTATCCTCTATTCTTCTATTATTCTCATATTGTGTGTATGATAAAGGATTAATATTAAGCAATAACAAGTGGTATCAAGAGCATAATATTAAAAGATCTAGGGTTATAAAGTTTTTTTTTCCTCTATTTTTTCTCTTCTCGTTACTGTTTCAACACGTAGTCCTTTCATAAAATTTTTTTTGTCACCTTTCAGTTTATTAGTTTACTAGTTTTCTCATTATTAACTTTTCATTTGCATTTAACCAATCCATAAGTATCTATCTGTTTCATATAAGTTTTTTTTTATTTGTCTCTACTGTTCCATATTTCATCAACGTTGTTGATCGAACAACCTCCTTATCGAACTATCTCTTCATCGAACAATTTTTCTTGTCGAACAATTGTTTCTATCGAACAATTGGTTTTGTCGAACGATTTGCTTCCATCGAACAATTGGTTTTGTCGAACAATTGGACCTATCGAACAATTTAAAGAGTAGTCGAGTTAGACTTTCTCTTCAGCTGAACGATTTACGTCGAACGATTTGACGTCGAACGATTTTCCATCGAACAATTCACCTGCATCGAACAATTGTTGTATCGAACAATTGTTATCGAAGGATTGGATCGTTTTGCTATCGAACGATTGGTTTGGTTTGTAACTCTCATCGAACAATTACTCCATCGAACAATTTGTCCATCGAACGATTTGTCCATCGAACAATTTGTCATCGAAGGATTTCACATCAAACGTTTTGTCATCGAAGGATTTCACATCGAACAATTTGTCATCGAAGGATTTCACATCGAACAATTTCCTTTGGACCGAACGATTTGTCATCGACGATTTGCATCGAACAAGTTACTAACCGAACAATTTCTTTCATCTAACAACAACTCTAATCGAACCACAACCTTTATCGAACCATTATACTGATCGAACCAATACCTTGATCGAACTATTTCATCTCAGTGAACGAACAGTATTCGAAAGAGTATCTAGTCGAACAAGTGAAGTTATTCGAAGCAACTTTCTAGTTGAATCTTCTCGAGTTCGGTTTATTTGTGGTCTTCTCGTATTTCTTCATCAGTAAGCATGCAGTTGAGTTTGTTGTAGTTAATATTGAGTTTCAAAATAATATTGAGTTGTGTTGTTATATAGCACCATCAACTTACTATTATAATATAAGAAAGGTTTATCAACTTTCATGTTTTGCATGTGAACTTCGCTTTTGACGTGTGTAATAACTGTATTATATTACAAAACTTGTCAAGACGTGTGCTTTTGAGGCATGTTTTGCATGTGACGTGTTTATCAAGTGGACAATATCAAATTCAATCAACTTTCGACGTGTATTCATCAACTTCATCACCTTTTGGAATTTGCTTTTCAAGTGTATTCGGTATCACGTGTTCGCTTCAATATAATATAATAAAGGATTCTACTTAATTAAATTTATCAACTTCTCAAATATATATAAACTTTGGATTTATCAAGTTTCTCAAGATTGTGAACCGTATCAAACCCAATCCTAGTTCTTTAACCGATCCAACATCATCTTTATCATACAACTTCATCAATGGCCGCTCACCAAAACAATATCACAACTGATTTGGCACATGCGTTTGCATTAATCACCAAAGCATTAAACATCCCACCACATAACAACAACCAATGGAACTCAACGTACACTGACAACATGCAGTCATATATAGGTCAAGAAGGACAAATGGTTGACGTTATCGGGAATCAGCAAGGAAATGCTACGGGTATTCAAATGGGGAATCAAATGCAATATGCTGGGCAGAATACGGGAAATCAAATGGATCAGTTTGTGAATCAGAATGGGGTCAATCATAATGAGAATTATTGCTTCATGACTTCTTCTGCAACCCAAAGGAGTGATATAGGTAGAGCTGGTAATGTCCAGGCAATGGATAGGGTAGAAAAGCTCCAGTACCTGTTGATACTAGCCAGAAAGAGAGACTCGGGAATACCATTGACTGCTGAGGAATCCGACTTCCTGCTTTCAACCAGAATCAATGATAATTCTACAGAAGTCACTGGAATCTCCGACCCTATGCCTAATCAGCAAGAATCAACATCAAGCAGCGATTCTGACATTCCTCCTACTTATGACAAAGAACCACTCCATGAGACATCAATTTCAAGTAATGAGGTTAATCCGTTTGCTCAACAAAAGCTACATTCTGTGTCTCTCGAACCTACTTATGATACATATATGGACTCGCCAAGTTGTAGCAATATTAATTTGGCATCTCCAGATATGAAATCTAATGAAGTTCAAGTTGCACAAAATGACGCTAATGATGAGGAAACTCGTGCTTTATTTGAATCATTACTGAATAATTGTCGTATTGAAATTGAAAAGGTCAAAAAGATCAATAGCGATGTTAAGGCCGCTAATGAAAAATTGACCACTGAGCTTGAGAGATACAAGGTGAACGATGAAGCGAAAAGTGTACCGCTTTTAGGGGGTCATTTAAGCCCTAAATCGTATTTATTTGATCAAATATTGCCCTAAATCGTTCCTTTTGTCATTTTAGGTACTTTGGAGAAGAAATCTGGAAAAGGAAGCATTTTGGACGTTTTTGGAGCATAAAAGTGAAGAAAACGACAAAGTCTCAAAATCATGCTGGAATTTACCTTTGACGGCGTCAGGATCCTCTCCAGACGGCGTCATGGCTTGGCAAGAAAAGGTGGATGTGAAATTTACTCATGATAAGCCAGTGAAAATTGCATGTGAATTCTGACGGCGTCACCCTTTAATCTGATCAAGGGCGTCACGGTATAATTTCAAGAGGGACGGCGTCACGTTCAAGGTCTGACGGCGTCAAGCCTTGATAAGCCAGAACGGATTTTGGAGAGCTAAAGAGGGACGGTGTCAAGAAGGCCATCCGGGAACCCTAAAAGCGGCGAGGTGACGGCGTCACACTCCATAACGTGACGCCGTCAGATGTAAAAATCTATATATAGTTTTGCAATTCTTTGTCATTAGTGTGGAACTTAGTGTGGAATTTTTGGGAGAAAACCCTAAGACGATTTTAGCATCTTTTTCAAGGCTTTTTGCCTTGAGATCTTCCATGTTACATTGAAGATAAGTTATCAATTAATCATTCAATATGTCTATGTGTTGTTTGATTCTATCTTATTCTTGTCTTTTGATTAACATGTTAGGCTAGATTTATCTTGTGTTTGCTTAGATCTAATGAAACCTAGCTATTGATTATTGGTTATTAGTGTGTTATTAGTTGTATTGGATGATTGTTTATCTATGTTAGGCTTAAGAAAACTGGCTAACTTCCTATTCGGTAACTTGCTTGAACGTCTTAAGAAACATGAACCAAATGCGTACTAAAGGTTTTTATGGTTGTATTTAATGCATGAGCGAATTCTAGTGATCCCATGTTAGGAGCTTCCTAGCCGGCTCGACATAGGAGTGAAGTAGGAGTTCATAGAGTTGGGGAAGTACGTACGCCACCCCACGATTGGTATTAAGGAATACACCCGTCATCCACGCAACTAATACACACTAATCAACCGGTAAAAGATAGTTAGGGAGTAAGGAAATCTAAGTGAACACATTTCTCTACACATAAGTTTTCACCACATTTTATTTTCAGTTATTTTATTTTATTTGCATTTGTAGTTATTTGGGTTAGTTGACTAGCAACTAATTCCGCCCACTCCTTAAAACCCGAGATTTTAATTGCTTTCATAAAAACATAAAAATACAAAAAGAATCTTCCTCAACCCTTAGACCTAATTAGAGTAGTCTTTCATACCTAACGAACACTATTCCCTGTGGAGAACGATCAATCCCCCGTACTTACCACTACACTATACTACATCGGTCAGGTACACTGCCTGGTGGGGTTGTAAGCCTCTTGAGATCCCTCGAGAGGTAAAACCTGTTGTAAGGTTGCAAAACCACGCATCAAGTTTTTGGCGCCGCTGCCGGGGAATAGTTATTGTTTAGGTTGAATTTTTATTTCTATTAGGTCTACTCACTAGATTCCTTTCTAGTGAGATTTTTATTTTATTTTTCTAGGTCTTCTTTAGTCTATCTTTTTTCTTCGTTTCTTTGTTCGTAACCATTACCATCCGACATCATGGAAGGTGGTAATATCCTTGACCCCAACAACCCACCACAACAACCACCACCTCCTAGAGCCCGTACTTTAGGAGAGTATTCCCGTCCTAGCCACCATGGCTATCGAAACACCATTGAGCTCACTCAAGGAGCCAATGTCACACCCTTGCGATCCGACACCATCCGGTTGGTGCAAAGCGGATGCGCATTCCATGGACTTCGTTCTGAAGATCCTAATCAACATCTCAAGGACTTTCTCAAAATCGTTGATTCTATAGACCTTGATGTTGCCACTCGAGAGACGACCCGACTGCGTCTCTTTCAATTCTCTCTGCGGGACCAAGCTAGTCAGTGGCTAGAACGTCAACCCGCAGGATCCATCACCTCTTGGGATGATCTCACCACTCGTTTCCTTGCTCAATTTTTCCCACCGGGAAGAACTACCAAGCTAAGGAAGGATATCTTGATGTTTGAACAACGTCGAGGCGAAACCCTCTACGGGGCATGGATTCGATTCAAGGACTTACTCCAAAAAGTCCCTCATCATGGCATAAATCTCTGGCTTCAAATCCAAATCTTCTATGACCATGTTGATTACCACACCAAGCGTGCCATCGATCGAGCCGCCGGGGGCAGATTGCGCGACAAAAGCGCCGAGGAATCATGGGAGATCATTGATGAGCTTGCATCCGACGATGATGAATTGTGGCAAGTCTCCCACGACGTGCGCTCGGTAGTCAAGACATATTCATCGCCCGATACAGCCAATCAAATCACTGAGGAAAGCGTTAGTGAACTTGAGAAAAGGGTTGCATATCTTATGGAAAAGCAAAAGAGACCCTTAAGTCCACAAAAAGCAACAATTAACTCAGTCTCAAGCGTTAAGCAAACACCATTGTCCGAATCACCCCTTAGGGAAAATGCTAAACCCTTCCATAAGCACGCTCAAGCCAACTCACCACCTCAGGAACTTAGTCCAACATTCGAAGCTCGAATGAGAGAGTACATGTCGAAACACTCCGAACGGTTGGCAAAATTTGAGGAAGCCGTCTACAAACAGAAGGAGGAAATGGAAGAGAAGATGGCGGAGATGATGAATCTTTTGAAAGAATACACAAATACAAAAGCCCCTGAAAAAGTGTTGGTGAGGAATGACGCTGAAGTTCCTAACACTAAATTTGTCAAGGCCACCTCCGTCGTCCAAGAGGGCGAAAATGATGGAAGAGGGAAATCCATAACTATGGAAGTTAACAAAATTGACCTCATCCCACTTAATAATGGAAACACCAATGCCTACAAATGCGATTCCGACAAGGGAGAGGAGGCGCCCTCTGAGGAGCGCCAATTGGTTGAACCGCCAGTGTCACAACAAGTGAGGCATTACTTGAAGCACGAAATAAACAAGGAGACCATAAACGATTGGGTGAGAAACTATCGACGTACTCATCTACCCAACAAGGAGTCCAAGAAGGTGGAACCGGATGATAAATCTGACACATTACCCGGTGGGCAATTGTATGAATGCCTCACAGGACAAAAGTTAGTGGAAAAGCAGGAATTCTACGGGGTCTTTGAAATACCATGCAGCATTGGAAAACACAAGTATCTGGATGCGATAGCTGACCAAGGTTCCGACGTAAATTTGATGCCTTTATCCGTTTATGTCCAGTTAACTGATGAGTTGCCATCCATCACCCATACTAAACTCTCCTTTGCGAAACATTCTTATGAGTATCCGTTAGGAATTGCAGAAGATGTGTTGGTCAACGTTGCCGGATTCCTGTATCCGGTCGACTTCATGATCATTGAGAGAAATGATATGAATATGCCAATAATCCTTGGGGCACCCTTTCTCGCTACCACTAGAGCACAAATCAATTACGAAAATAGCACCATCCAAATGAAGAAGGGGAAGAAAACAATAAACTTCCCAACGATCCCACGACATATACGAGATGTTGCTCTGCAGAAGAAGATGGAGGCTAACCCCAATATAATCCGTGGTAATGTTCGAGAGAAAATTCTTGCATGGGAGGCAAGGATTAAGAATTATATGGAAAATGAGATTAGAGAATGTAAGGGTGGAAATAACGATTATATTGAGGCTGATGAGCAAACCAATAACCCCGTTGAATTTACAAAAGGAGACTCAGTGCTCCTAAGGCATTCAGAAACAGAAGCACCTACCAATGAACCAAGTCCCTGGTGGTACGGACCATTCACAATTAAAAGTTTACACCAAGATGGGATAGTAAGCTTGACCAGCAAGGGAGGAGGTGAAGTGACCGCGAATGTCGAGCGATTGAGACACCACCACCCTGATAACAAGGATCATATCTATCAGGGATACGTCATTATGAATGATGGAATCACGTAATGTGCGTGACTTTGAGTCTAGCTACAAGACTCGTTAATAAAGAAAAGCGCTTCTTGGGAGGCAACCCGAGCTTTATTTATTTGCTTTGTGTGTTTATTTGTTTGTTTGATTTTATTTGTTTCCGTATGTATGTTTAAATTTTATCATTATTGATTCATGTTCAAAATTAATTTGTGAAAATGCTTTATCTTGTTTTTAACTTCGTCTTAACTACATATAAAGGTATTTTGCAAAAGTTAAGTGTAAGGGAAATCCAAATTGGTTTATTAGAACACAAATGAACATGAATCATAATAATAATAAATTAACATACATATTAGTATTTGTTTGAGTCAAATGCTTGTATCAAGTCATAATGATGTTTTGCAGGAATTCCAGGAAGTAAGGTATAGGTTTTTCCAAAAATTTTTCCGGAAACTTAACATGAGAATTCTGTCAGATCATTTCTGACGGCGTCAGGAGTTACAACCTGACGGCGTCAGGTTTAATTTTCTGAAAATTTTTGAAAGTTTTGTTTTCATAAAAAGTTTTTATTAAATCTCTAACTTATAATCTCCAGGAATCTGCAAAATTATCATTCCACAAGCATTATATCCTTATATATAGATTTATCCCGCCGTTGTTATGCAGGTTTTCGTGTTTGTTTTCTCAGGTTTAACAGGTTATTTTGGACAAGGAGATGTATATGGAATCAAGCTTATGGCGATGCATTAGTCATGGGGCTTCTACATTACCTTGGAAGAAGATTTAACCGTGTTATTTCATTATCCACCGAGCGAATCAGGGGAGTATTTGATTTCATTCTTTTACTTTATGCTTTTACATCTTGTTATTTGAACATTGGGGACAATGTTCATCCTAAGTGTAAGGGGGGGGGGGGTAAAAGTACGATTTTAGAGAATGCTCTTACGCTTGATTTTTGTTTGTTTAATAGTAGATGTGTAATAAAACTAAGAGAAACACCTGTTAGGGCAATTTTAGTGCCAAATTTAAAATTTTCTACAACATATAGGAGTGAAACTTTGATCTTAATGAGCGTCTCACGGATAGGAGTTATATGACTAGCACAAAAACCGTACCACTAAAAAATTTTCCACCCCCAAATATGTGAGGTTCGCCCCTAGAATTGGTAGGAAAAGCATTTAAGCTATGATGTGTGTACCGGTAGCACTTAGATTCTAGAACTTGCGTTAGGACCATTCCGAGGCCACAAGTGAGACTACATTCGTGTAGTTAGATTTACTACATGATAAGAGGCATTAGGATTAACCCATTGTTTTACACCTGTGTTTTTGTTATAATTACATTGGCTACATTGGTCAAGTAATTCTCCCACACCCTTTGCGTTGTACTCATTTTTAGTACACGATACCCCTAGTACACCCCTCAGAGCCTATCTTTTCGTTTCGACCTTTAAGCATTTTACTTATAGGAAGAATTTGTTACACCCCACTAAAATGTACACCCAAATCGCCTTAGCCTACCTTGTATGCACTCATTTTTAGTGCATTATTGTGACAACATTTGTTTAAACCCAAGTTAATTATCTAGTTGATTACATGGTTGCTAAGTCGAGTCATATCCTTGTACATATTGTTTTGGGACGATTGGGACTCATGGGTAAAGTACTAGTGTAATGGAGTAATGGGGAAGAACATCATTTATTACCCCCATATGTGCTAAATATTTTAAAAGTACTCCAAGTTTTCCAATTATCTTAATTCGAGTCATTAGAATAGTTTTTTGTAAAGTTATGTAAAAGTTCAAGTGTAAGGGGGATGCAATGCCCCTATGATGTATTATTTTGGATGGTAGGGCAAGAGTGTATGCAAAAAAAAAAAAAAAAAAAAAAAAAAAAAAAAAAATCGAAAAATCAAGAAAAATACAAAAAAAATGAGAAAAAGAAAAATAGAAAAAACATACGGACTACCATCCCGTTTCATTTCATGTTTATTTTATGTTTTTGTTATTTTGTTATTTTGTTTCTAGCTTAAGATCGAGTCTAGTCTTGGCTTAGCAACATTGTATAGTACATGTAATTAATCAAGATCTTTAACTCGCCACCAGTAAAATATCCCGTATCCAACAAATCCGTGTTTATCATATCCCTACACCTAACGTTATAACCCATGTAAAAGCCCTCTTTGATAGTTTATCTTTGGTGCTTACGCCTAGTGGAGGAGGTTTTCGATCCTTTCCCAAGCCTATGGTAATCTATTTGCTATGACAGGTAGTGAGAGATATTATCCGTTTTCATTTATGAGATTTATTTTGATGACACTTGAGAGATGTGAGTATCTAAACACTACTTGTGAGGTGCTAGTTTGTAATCTCCGTGCTTATTATGATTGAAGTGGAACGATTATTTGTTGTAATTACTTTTATGTTTGCATTAAATGACCCCTAACTTGTATTTTGATTAGAATAAAAGCGCATTTGCTTGAGGACAAGCAAATCTCAAGTGTAAGGGTATTTGATGAAGCGAAAAGTGTACCGCTTTTAGGGGGTCATTTAAGCCCTAAATCGTATTTATTTGATCAAATATTGCCCTAAATCGTTCCTTTTGTCATTTTAGGTACTTTGGAGAAGAAATCTGGAAAAGGAAGCATTTTGGATGTTTTTGGAGCATAAAAGTGAAGAAAACGACAAAGTCTCAAAATCATGCTGGAAATTACCTTTGACGGCGTCAGGATCCTCTCCAGACGGCGTCATGGCTTGGCAAGAAAAGGTGGATGTGAAATTTACTCATGATAAGCCAGTGAAAATTGCATGTGAATTCTGACGGCGTCACCCTTTAATCTGATCAAGGGCGTCACGGTATAATTTCAAGAGGGACGGCGTCACGTTCAAGGTCTGACGGCGTCAAGCCTTGATAAGCCAGAACGGATTTTGGAGAGCTAAAGAGGGACGGCGTCAAGAAGGCCATCCGGGAACCCTAAAAGCGGCGAGGTGACGGCGTCACACTCCATAACGTGACGCCGTCAGATGTAAAAATCTATATATAGTTTTGCAATTCTTTGTCATTAGTGTGGAACTTAGTGTGGAATTTTTGGGAGAAAACCCTAAGACGATTTTAGCATCTTTTTCAAGGCTTTTTGCCTTGAGATCTTCCATGTTACATTGAAGATAAGTTATCAATTAATCATTCAATATGTCTATGTGTTGTTTGATTCTATCTTATTCTTTTCTTTTGATTAACATGTTAGGCTAGATTTATCTTGTGTTTGCTTAGATCTAATGAAACCTAGCTATTGATTATTGGTTATTAGTGTGTTATTAGTTGTATTGGATGATTGTTTATCTATGTTAGGCTTAAGAAAACTGGCTAACTTCCTATTCGGTAACTTGCTTGAACGTCTTAAGAAACATGAACCAAATGCGTACTAAAGGTTTTTATGGTTGTATTTAATGCATGAGCGAATTCTAGTGATCCCATGTTAGGAGCTTCCTAGCCGGCTCGACATAGGAGTGAAGTAGGAGTTCATAGAGTTGGGGAAGTACGTACGCCACCCCACGATTGGTATTAAGGAATACACCCGTCATCCACGCAACTAATACACACTAATCAACCGGTAAAAGATAGTTAGGGAGTAAGGAAATCTAAGTGAACACATTTCTCTACACATAAGTTTTCACCACATTTTATTTTCAGTTATTTTATTTTATTTGCATTTGTAGTTATTTGGGTTAGTTGACTAGCAACTAATTCCGCCCACTCCTTAAAACCCGAGATTTTAATTGCTTTCATAAAAACATAAAAATACAAAAAGAATCTTCCTCAACCCTTAGACCTAATTAGAGTAGTCTTTCATACCTAACGAACACTATTCCCTGTGGAGAACGATCAATCCCCCGTACTTACCACTACACTATACTACATCGGTCAGGTACACTGCCTGGTGGGGTTGTAAGCCTCTTGAGATCCCTCGAGAGGTAAAACCTGTTGTAAGGTTGCAAAACCACGCATCAGTGAACGAAAAAGCTTTTGAATTTCACCACAAACGACTGTCTGAACTTGAAAATGGTTACAGTGATTCTGTTTCAAGGGAAAAACATTTGCAAATCAAATACGACACTCTTGATGTTAAACTGAACATGCAAATTAAATCCTTAAAAGCGGATATTTCTGATTTAACCAACCAACTTTCTAAACAAAAATCAACTTGTTCTGATCTTGAAAAAGAGAAGAAAGAGTTGCTAGCAAAGTTTTCAAAACGAGAAGACGAACTTCTTGATGAAGTTCTTGATAAACAGGAAACTATTAAAAAGTTGGAAGAAATTCTTGTCAAAACGGGTCATTCTGCTCAAACGATTAATATGATAATTAACGACAAAAACCCGATTTTACACACAAGAAAGAAAATGGCTCTCGGTTGTGAAAACCCTTGTTATCTCAAGAAAGCTCAGGAAAAACAGAATGTGCTATATAATGGTAATATTATAAATGATGTGCATGATCCACCTGCTACCTATGATACGAATGAAACGATTGAGCTTACAAAAGAGAGTCGAAACAAAATGAGACAATTGAACAGCGAAATCAAACCAATTGATTATAATGAAGCGAACAAACTTGCTGGAGTTCATCTTGTCAAAAAAGAGTCACCTTTGTTTTTCAAAAAACTAGTGGCTGTCTCAAAGTTCAAAGTTGTTTCAAAACACCTTTCTAACATCGAACAAATGTACTCTACCGACACTTCCGCAAGTGAAGCTAGAATACTTTTGGCCGATCTTAAAAGGAGAGTTGAAATGCTTCAAGATGTTGTGGCAACCAAAACAAATGCTAAAACCAACGATTGGTTCAAAAGTTTTGAAACTGAACAGAAAAAGATGTTCGAAACAGAGATTACTCCCATTGTATCTGGCATACATGCAAGAGCAATTCATGTTGGGAACGCAATTATCAAAGAAGTAACTGAATTTGTCAAGGACCACACATCCTTGGTAATTGAAGCCAATGAAAACATTGAAAAAATCAAAGTTTTGGAAAAACAAAATGACGCACTCTCTGAAGAAGCTCTTTCAACTGATATCATGTCCATTATTTATCAAATATATTCTGTTGAGGATGATGAACGACTTCGAGCTGAGACTTCAGAAATTGTTTCAAAATATGAAAAGGCGCTTGCTAAGATTGAAAAACAAAATGTCACATATTTTAAACAACTTGATCAGAAAAAAGAAGAATGCAAGTATGACAAATTGTCGTATGAGCGTTCTTACAAAAACATGCAAGAACAAATTGATCTTTTGAAGTCTCAGCTTGAAAGTCAAAAAGGGAAGGGTGAGGAAACTAAGTTTGCAAAACCATCAACTTCGGACAAACCGGTTGCAAAACCAAAAATGTCTATTTCTCAATCTATTCCAAAAGTTGATGTGAAAAATGATTTGACAAAACCAGTCACTCCAACACCTTTACCCAAGTTTAATGCTAAAGGAAAAGGAAAAGCTGTTGTCGAAACATCGAATGTGATAGCACCTGAACTTAATAGGATTAGTCCCACTACTGCATCTGCCTCTACATCTCAAACACATAGGGAGATAGACAAAAGTGCAAAAGATAATCCAAAAGAGTCTAGGAATGCTACTACAAATTCAAAGGACAACAAGTTGCATCCTAATGTGTGTGCCCCCAGGAATAGCTCACCAAATGTGACCACAAATACTGTTAAAGAATCTGTTGGTTCAAACAACATGGTCCATAATTCCTATCTAGAAAAAGCTAGGAAAAAGGCACAGATTCGAAAAGATGGAATTTTAGGAACACCATCCACGGTGATGAATTCTACAACATTACAAGGCACTGCTAGTAGTAGTAAACCATTACCTAGAAACTCTAAACAAAAGACTAGGAATTGGCCTGCATCTAAGAGTAGTTGCGAAAAAGAAAATGTTAAACAAGTAGAATGCAACACTAAGAATTCCTCTTCAAACAGAAAACAAGCATCAAATGACTGTAGTGACAAAGTTAAGGTTGCTGTTTTGAACAAGAATGTTGAATTTGTCTGTCCTACATGTCAAAAATGTGTCTTTTCAGCTAATCATGATGCATGTGTGGCACAGTATATCAAGAAAGCAAATTTGCGTGCTAAGGCAAAATCCTCTAAGACACCAAATAGAAACACACCCGTTGATAAGAAGCAAAAAGCTAAGAATTCTACCAAGTGGATCCCTACAGGACGTAGTTTTTCTCAAAATGAGACTTCCGCTGTATCTGAAAAGAAAACAACTCCTAGATCCTGCCTTAGGTGGATTCCCACGGGAAAAGTTTTTAACACAGTTGGTCTTAGATGGATTCCAACAGGAAAGATTCTTGATAGCTACACCAAGACAAATAATAGTGAAAATCATCAGGATAGGGATGAAGAATCCACTACAACCGTTGATAGTGAACACCCTAAGAGTGATGATTCATGTTCTTCTAACACTGTTATTTGTGAATACTCTTCATCTTTGGTTGCAGGTGACTCAACTATCTCAGAACTCAGTTCATCAGAGGGTTCTAATTCTGTAAATTCTTCAAAATCATTTTCTCTATCTTCTATTTTTGATTTTCCATTTCTTTTATAAAATCAAAAACAAAATACAAAATTTGAAAAACCAACAAAAGCAAAATACAAAAATAGAAAATTTTCAAAAAAAATACAAAAACAATATAAAAAAAAAATCAAAAACCCAAAAATATTCTTCTCACGACATGTCTCTCGTATAATCGATATTCTGAACGTACCTAGAAATGTCATTCAACAATGATACGGGCATGTTCAGATGCTTGAGCGAGAGTTCATTTAAATGTTTTCAAAACATGTCGTTTCTCAAAATTTCTTCTCAATGGCTTCTAATCATATTGGATTAGGACCCGCGCCTCAAAGAAAGGAAAGTGCTTATTCAAAATCTTTCAGAGCACTTATCCTAAAAATCTCAATGGCTTGTAAGTATTTCAGCTTACAACCCGAACTTCAAATAAAGGAAAGTGTTGTGCAAATCCAATTTCTCTTTTCAAACACTTATCCTAAAAACAAATGAAGATATTTCTCCTATCATATCTTCAAAGATTTTCCAAATCTTTTCTATTTTGAGCACATTTTCTTCAAGATTTTTCAATAAGATTTTTCCAAATCTTTCATAAAGTGCTCAAGATAACTCCCTCCTAAACCCTTAAAACTGCTTTTAAACTAAAATGTTTAACCACATGCTTTATTTAAGGGGGAGTATAAAAATGAAAAACAAAAATGTTCCAATTTCATGCTAAAAATCCGTCTATCTCCAAAAACACTTTCATTTTAATCAGTTGATATCAAAAATATCAATTCATGCTATTTTTGAGGGGGAGAAGACGTGATTAAAATGTGATCAAAAGGTTTAAAGTTCGTGGAATCTCAATGTATGCTCACCAGACAGACTCAGTTCTAACCCTTGAATTGACGAAACCTAATTGTCCGTTATCGAAAAGACTTGTCCGGGACGGGTAATAATTTCAAGATGGTTATCCATTGATGTAAACGTGTCTCGCGAAGGACTTGTCTGAGTAGAATGTACCAATTCGAGAGATGATCATTAAATATGACCGGGACGGGTAATAATTTCAAGCTAGTCCAACTAGTGATGTAAGCGTGTCTCGCGAAGGTCATGTTCATTGAAAATCAATCATTTCAAATGTGCGAACTCTACCCAACATGTGCTATTCTTTCTTAAATCTCATAAGCACATGTGAAGGGGGAGTATTTCAAAAATATAAAACTCTCGAAGTGCTATCTAAAGGTGTTTACTCATAAACACTTTGAGAGATTTTCAAAAGGTTTTATGGCAAATCTAGGATAGTCATGGTGTTATAAGGTGACTAAGGTTAGGAAAAACCGTCCTATGATCCGCCAGAGCCGGAGGGATCTACCCAAGGACAATTCCAATAGATTAGAATTAGAAGTCCTTAGGTAAGATTGAAAAAGGAGTAAATGAGAAAGGGAAAGAAGGGGTTGAAGAATTAAAAAGAAAATTTTAATGTAAGGGTGAAAAGAAATAGCCCTCCATGAAAACTTAGGGCAGAAACCGGGTCAATACATCTTCTATCGGTATTCACTAAGGTGATACTGATATTGAAGACAAGACGTCATGGACCCAGTGACGCGCTGCACCACCCCTCCTAGCCACTCAAATATCTCTCAAAAGATATTTGTTTCATTTCTCACGGAGAACACTACATAATCTATCGGCCTCTCACTCCGAGATGTGTTGATATTGAAAAGGTGGCACTCTGCTCCATGCCTCCGACGACTAAAAACCAAAAAGCACAATAGAGTCTAGAGCCATGAGATTCATCAAAATATCTCGTTAGGAACACTTCCAAAATGATACACTTGTGTTCGCCAAAAAGAGCACAAGTTGTAAGAGTCTTAATGAGATCCAAGGATCTTGCCATTTACATCATGATGGTTACGTGCTTCAAACGGTCTACAGTCGTGGGGTGATCTCCAGCGACTCACTGAATCGTGGGTGCACTTCGGTGTGTCCGTGTAAGCCCTCTCGGGGGTATCCGGTTCAGAACGGCCTGGGGGAGATTAGAGAAAGTCTACACACTATGCTGTTGACGATCTCGAAGTCCTAACCCATAAGTGCTGGATGATTATTACTAACGGTTTTATGCAGCTACCCATAAACATCCATTAACCATCACCACATTCATCAATCATCTTCACCTCAGCATACTCATACTTATGAAGAACATCTCCAACAAAGCTCAAGAGTAAAAGTTCAAGACAAGAAGATCAAGTTAAAGACAAAGTGAAAAGACAAAGTCAAGAAGCTAATCAAGATGTCGAGAACAAGTTCATATGATGAAAGATTATGGGGAGATTGTTAGCATAAGTATAATGTCCAAGATGTATGAGTATGTTGAAGGTCACGACGTCACAATCACATGAAGATGCTGATCGAAGGCAAGAACAACCTCAAAGTCGATTCTTTGAAGATCACATAGCATGAAGGAACAAGAACAAAGACTATTATTCAACGACACACGAAGCACATGGAAATGAAGACGAAAGACCATCTCACATGGAGCATCATTTGAATGACCATCCCTTAGGGGGAGATTGTTAGGATTTATTTTAAAGTGATGGTCATTCGTCATTGTAATAGTTTAATTAATGTGTCGTTGTTTGAGTTAGTTAAGTTAATCAATGGGCTTGGACTTAAGCTAATAGGTTATGTTTAGTGTTTAAAAGAGCCCATGTAAAAGCCCACCCAAGTCCAAGCCCATCCATCTCTCAAAACTATAAATACCCTTCACCCTCCTCATTTGAGGGTGTTGCTTCAAGGGTATTCTCATCTTGTATCTCATTCTCTCTCAATCTAATCTCTTGAAGTTACCATCTCTTTCTCTCTATCCTCTATTCTTCTATTATTCTCATATTGTGTGTATGATAAAGGATTAATATTAAGCAATAACACTCCCAAACAGGGGAGGATATCAGATAAAGGCAAGGGGATAGTGCTAAAACTCAGGGGAGGCAAGATGAAGGTGGTAATGAACAGATTGGCATGGATACTGGTGAAACAGCTGATATGAATGTAGAAGAACAGGCTCAAGAAACTCAAGAAACTGCTGAGAATCAAGAAACAGTTCAAACTAATGAGAAAGAAGCACAAGCAGTTCATACGGCTGAAGCAGTTCAAACTGCTGAAACAGAACATGAAGAAGTACAAACTGCTATTTCACTTTCAGGTACTGCTGATGAAGAATATGAAAGAAAGAGATCAGCAAAAGGAAAGAAACCAATGACACCTGAAGAAGCTGAACAAGAAGCTGAAAGACTCAAGAAAGTAAAACCAAAAACTCAAGCTCAGATTGATTATGATGCAGAAGTTGCAAGGAAACTTCTAGAAAAAGATCAAGTTGATGAACAAGCTCAGATAAATCTTGATGCAGAATTAGCAAGGAAGATGGCTGCAGATGATGTAAGAAATATAGTTTAGTTTATGGATAGAACAAGGATAGAAAAGATGAATTCCAATGCTGAGGTTGATCAAGAGCAATTCAATGAGCAGTTACAATATTTGTTGGATTCTGATTTAATTGTGAGAGCTCAAGCAGTGATGATTCTTAGAGACAAGGATTTGAGTGAAGAAGAGAAATCAGAGAAGCTTAAAAGTTTTATTCTATCTAAGAACAGAGAAGTAGCATGGAATGATCTCATGGAGAAAATCAGAGAAAGACAAAAGTTTGGTTTCAAAACAAAGATGCCTACCAAGAAGGAGCAAATCAACTTTATGAAGAGCTATTTGAAGAACCAAGCATACTGGAAGATGAGTGATTTTAAAGGAAGATCAGATGATGAAATTGAAAAAGCTTATTATGAAGCTTATGCAAGTTTGAATACACCAATTGCAAGGGATACCACAAAAGGAAAGAAAAGAGATGCAGAGTTGTTAGAATCTGATGCAGCAAAGAAACAAAAGAAGGGAGCTGAAGGATTGACTAAAGAACAACTCAAGATCATGATAGTGATAGTCCCTGAGTCATCAAACATCAAACCTTTACAAGTAAAACATCCCATCATTGGCTGGGAAGTATTCACAGAAGGAAGGATGAAAGGATGGAAGATTATGAGAGTTGGTGAAATAACTGAAAGATACAAGCTGTTTGAAAATTTACTCAAAGGTTTTGACAGAGAAGATCTTAATCAGTTGTGGACATTAGTAAAAGAAAAATTCAGAATTGAAGATCCACTTGAAGACAAAGATAAAGAACTATGGGTTCAATTAAAGAGGATTTATGTACCTGATGATGGAGAATCAATGTGGAGGTTTCAAGCTGAAGTCAAGGATGTTACTTGGAATTTATTTGAGACATGTGGAGTGCATAGAGTTTCTACCAAAGATGGAATTAAAATTTATATGTTGGTGGAAAAAGAATAACCACTCAGATTAGTTGTTTTAAAGGCTATGCTATCAGTGACACTCAAGGTTAAAGAAGATTCTGAGATGGCAGATATGTTAGTAACAAAGATATTTAACCTTGCAGAGCAAAAGAAAGACTGAAACAAGAGACAGACATGATAGATGTTTGGAAGAATCCCCCTCATCATAGGAGATGAAGCTTAATTAGAAGAAACTTAATGATTTGCACAAAAATCATAAGTTTAGGGGAGGATTGTTAGGAATTTAGGTTAACAGTTGGAACTGTTAGTGTATAAGTTATTACGGCTGAAGAAATTGAAGACAAGGCTGACAGTACTAAGTCAGTTAGTACTGCTCACACATTATAGTTAGTACTGCTTATAATTTTTGTAAACGATTAGAAGATAAGTATAGAAAGGATTTTGTGTATATCCTATTACCATCAAAGAGATGATGGCAATTTGTTGGGAATTATATTTGAGTTGATAGTAATCCTGCAATAATAATGCAATTTACAATATAATCCTGCAATTAATTAAGTAATCAATTATGTGCAACGCGGTGTATATTTAATTATGACTAACGCAATCGATACGCCGATGCATGTGGCTCACTTACCATTGTAAGTGATAGTCTTAGTTAAATATATGCATAATTAAACATAGATTGATTATTAATAGGATTATCGAATTAGTTTGCATGTGGCTAATTGTTTACATAATTAATTGTTAAGTTATGTGCATGAATTTAGTTGTTTATTTTTATTATTACTTGTTTTTGTTTAATTGTATGACATGTTTTAAGCAAAAAAAGTAATTTTTGAATATAAAATAAATGGACTAAATAAACGGTGAAACTTAATGTAATAAATTATGAATCTTGCAAAGTCTTATGTGCCGATAGTGGTTCGCTTCGCACGGTAATTTGCTCCCAGGCGAGACTAGCAAGGTTATAATTTATAACATGGTTTTTAAGACTAAAGTCATAAAATTTTCATTGATTGTTGACTTTTGTACCAATACTAAGAACGACTCACCCAATTTTGACAAACTATAAGAGGGGTATAAGGAGGATTGACATTAAATTGTCAAACCAAAAGAGACGCATTTTTAATTGGCACTTGTGCTGACGTTTGTCTCTCCGCTCCTTTGTGCGTCAAATTGGAGCTACCAAGTAAGACTATTTTATATACAAAATCACCTTAAGGGTGAATTGACCTCAATTCCACGTGCCATTTTGTGGTAATTATCCGAATAACTTGGGTCTTTTGACTCATGCAGTAGTAGGATATAGTGGGCGATAATTGTAGGTAATTCTTTGATTGGTGAACCCAATACCTCAATTAAAACTTTGTTGATTTAAATCTTAGCTAAAGATTTGTTAATAAAAAGGTTTTGAAAAACTTATGATACGAAGATGTATGCATGCTTCTTCGTACATATTTTGATTGACACATCAAAATTAGTACCCTTTAAAATTAAGTTAATGCCATCTAATTAAAAGAATACTTGAAGTTGTAGTTTAGTCATGTGAGAGCTTGGACTAGATTACAATGGAAAGGTAAATTTCATATTTTCATTACTAGCAGATCAACTGATGTAATGGAACTATGGTAATTTACAGTTTTTTAATTAGACGACTTAATTGAGTTGTAAGTGAGAGCTTGGACTCAAGGCATAAGATGGGATAAAACATGCTTATATTGGAAATTGTTTGCCAATATAAATCCCATAGTGATCTAGGAATTGGAAATTGTTTGCCAATTATTGTTCGACAGATTACCTTATTATATACTTTCATTACTAGCAGATCAACTGATGTAATGAAACTATGATAATTTGGATCCTAGTTTTCAAGAAAATACTATGGTTATATGAATATTTCCTTAGGTATTTTATTTTCTTGAAAAATTGTATTATCGAAAATACTAATTTTGAACTTTCTTTATCTGTAGAAATGGCTCAAAACAATAACACTACTATGAGTTCTGTGTTCAAATCATTTTTTGAACGGGAAAAATTGACTGTCTCTCAGAACTTCAATGATTGGTATCGTTCACTCAGGATTGTCCTGCGGGTGACAGATCAATTTGAATATTTACACAAGCCTTGTTCTGCTGAACCTACTGCTGAAACTTCAACTGATGAAAAAAAAGCATTGTGGAAAGCTGAGTATAAGACGCATAATGATGTGGCCTGTTTGGTGTTGGGAGCGATGACACCTGCTTTACAAAAGCAGTTTGAGAATTACTTCCCTATGGACAAGCTAAACGAACTCAGGAAAATGTTTGAAAAACCACAAACTGTTGAGGTCTATGATTTGATGGAATCTCTACACGGTTGTAAGTAGGCAGAAGGTGAACCTGTAAGTGCTCATGTGTTGAAAATGAAAGGTTACATGGATCAACTACAAGCACTTGACAAAGTCTATGAACAAGACATTGCTATAAACTTAATCAATAGATCCCTTACTAAGGAATTTAGTGGTTTTGTGCGTAATTTCAATATACACTGCGTGGGCAAAATTTGATCGGCCCCAAACGGTCAACTAATATTGACCAAGTAAATGGTCAACAAGAGTCAAACAATCTAGGGCACGATGCAATTTACCAAAGGAGTTTAGTGTATCCCCGGGTCGTTAAGTCCCAACGAGGTGTGAACACTGTAATAGAACGAATCTGTGATCGGGTGATGATTGAACGAATAAGGTTTTGATTTGAATTACACTAAGGAAACGTGAAATAAAGCTAGAAAAATGAAAATTTAATTTTGAAAAATCTAAAATAACTTAAAACTTATTTTAAAACTAATTTTTTTTTTACTTTTTATCTAATTATTATTAATTATTTATTATTTAATTATTTTTTAAACTATTTTAAATTATAATAAATACTAAATGAACAAAGAAAAATCTAAAACTTTTTCTATAAATATTATGAGGTGAAAAGAAGCTAAGAAAATTATAAAAATGAAAATTGCTTAATTTAAAAAAATTAAAAAGATAAAATCTATTAAATAGAAGCTATCACTTATTTTCTATTTTATTTTTCCTAAGGTCTACAGATATAATTATATTTTTCCTACATTCTACTTAACAAAAGAAAATTTTGAAAATTAAATATATTTTTCTGATTATTATTTTATTTATTATGATTTAAAAACTATAAGAAACTAATTAAAAAGATTAAAAATGGCAAATGACTTAGGAAAAATCTGAAAAATTCAAGTTAAGTCTAAATTATAATTTAAAAGCTAGGAAAAATAAAATCAGAGCTTATCTGAACCTAATCAGCTGTTTTGGGCAGATAAGCAATTTCAAAATAAGCTAAAAATAAGCAAAATAGAACCAGAAACTACCAAAAGCTCAAAACCTGATTAATGTACTAAATGAAGCTTAAAACAACAGAAAAAAGCAGAAATAAGCACAAGGAAAAAGCAGTTATACTGCTGATCAGTATATGCTGAGACAGAAACAAAGTGGCTCAACAGCCAATTTTGGACAGCTTTTGAAGCTGATTAAAAGCTAATTGGGTGATTCCAGAAGCATTAGCTTAAAGCTTATACTATAAGCTATTTAAGAATTGAAAATGCCCAAAAGTTTAGATCAATTGCTTATCTAAAGTTGACCCATATCAGATGGACTAAAAATCCAACAACTGAGCAGAGTTGGTGCAGGAACAGAACAGGGCAAATAAGCAATTTGCAGAGTGAAAATAAGCTAGCATATAAGCTACAAATCCAGAATAAAACCAAAACAGATCAAGATTACCCTACAGGCTATTCATAAAACAAAAATTGGAAATTTACAACTACTGTTACAGGCTTAAATCTGATGATGAAAAAGGGCTAGTGAAACAGTTTTGACTAATAAACAAGCAACCCTGGATTTTCACTCAGACTAGTGCAATTCCAAGGGGATTAAACCAATACCTAAAATGACTAAGGGGAGCTTAATAGGGTGCAAAAAAACTACAAAAGACCAATCTCAGCTTATTCTAGCTTAGAATAAGCAGTTGGGATCTAAATTTGACCTATCCACTAGAAATCATCAAATGCTCAAATATTACTAAAGATGAACTGAAAACCACTTATCAGGGCTCAAATAAGCTCAAACAAACTTCATCCAAATGCAAAGTAACAGTAAAGGCTAATTGAAACACCTAATGCAGTCTAACCCAAACACCCCTGATTAAAATTGATAAGGCTAAAATACACTACAAGTTGACAGAATTAAGATAAAAGATCACTAATCTATGATTACCTAAATGTTTTAACAACTAATAAGCAAGAACCAAAAAGCAATAAGCACTAATGCTAGCTGAACACAATTATGCAGGAATAAGCTAAAAATGAAATTATGGAACTTACAACTGAACTACTGATGAAATGAATGAACTCAAAAATTAAACACAACCAAGCTTGTCCAATAAGCTAGAAAATACCCAAATAAGCTTGTCACATCAGCTTATTCTTCAAATTGAGCTTATTGACCAAGAATGTTGACTTTTTGACTTTTTGTGAAAATTGAACTTAACTCTGAATTAAAACCAGTGGCCTTTTTCTAACCTAAAATAAGCTCATATAAGCTTATTGGAACAGAAATGGAAACTTGAAAGGACTTGCACACCAATAACATTAACAAACTGATTAAACTTAAAAGTGGAATTTTACTTAACTTTAAGATTCGAACACAGTTGATGAATTACATTACAAAGGAGCTTACAAAAACTGGAATTACAAATTAAAACTAAGATTTAAACTAAAAGTAAAGGAACATTTTACACTACGAATGTGGTCTAAAACTAGTGACAACTTATTCTTCTGTGCTTCTTTCTTTTTATACATCCCAAAAGCTTCTTTGTCGACTTCCCATTATTTCCCAGCCATTGGATTGGGTTTAAGCAATCTAATTCGTTGATTTGTGTTTTGGCGGGAAAAGTACCAAGTGGGATTTTGGCTTTTTTCTGAGTCATGTGGGATAGTGGGAGTAGCTAAGAGATAAGGAGGGGGAAGAAACGTGTATCAGTGAAAAGGTATGGGGTGAGGTGTGATGTAGCCAGCTGGGGGGTGGAGGTGGTGTTTGGCGGGCAAGTGGGTTGAAGAAGAGAAGTTTGACTTCTCTTTGACCCCGTATTGGTTAACTCAGGGATAAGGTTGGGTTGTGGGCTTTGGGATTGGATTTGGGTTTTATTATTAAGAGTGTGGGCTGGGTTATTATGTTGCTGGGTTTAGTGAATTAGGATTAGAAATGGGTTAAGGGTTATTTAAGTTTAGGATTGGAAATGGATTTGATGCAAGTTTAGGGACCATATGTGTAACATTCTGAAAATCCAGGGACCAACTTTGTCAAAAATCAAATCTATTTCCAGGGATTATTCATGCCAAGTTTCAATAGTACAAGGACCATAAAAGATAATTTTCCATTTTTGAAAACCGGGGGACTTGTTTTGCCATTTTTGAAACTTGAAGGACCAAAACTGCCATTTCTTTAAAACTTTCATCCAAGGACCAATATTGTAAAATTTAAATAGCTTAGGGACCTTGAATGATATTTTTAACACCAGGGACTATTTTTGCCAATTTCTGAAAGTTAAAGGACTGAAATTGACAATTATGCAAACTATGTTCGTTTTCACCTGTTTTCAATCCTTTTGCACTTGCAACACATAAAAACACAATCAAATGATATTTCCTGTATTTTGAAGCATATCTGCATGTTTTTAAATGTTTTTGCAGTCTAAATGTGACAGAAATGATGAGTATTTAGACACTCATCAGGAAGACAGTTTCTGATTTACACGCACTGCTTATTGATTACGAGAAAGGTTTACCACCAAGGGCTCCTACACCCCAGGTACTTGCTATTCAAGGGGGTAGAATTGACAAGCAAAATGTGAACAAGAAGGGTAAAGGAAAGGGTAAGGCTGATAAGGGTAAGCAAGTTATGGCTTATCAACCACAACCCAAGAAAAACCCTCCTAAGAAGAAGGATAATCCAAAGAAGGATCAGGCTTGCCACTACTGTCATGTAGTTGGTCACTGGAAGAGGAACTGTCCTCTTTATATCCAAGAGTTGCGAGAAAGTAAGAACAAGAAGACTGGGCACTTGGGCGCCAGCACTTCAGGTAACTTACTTATGATTGAATTATTTACTCTAAATCATAAAATTAATTCCTGGGTATATGAAATTGGATGCGGTATTCACATTTGTAATACGCTACAGGGTTTAGAGTGGAAAGGAAGCTTGCCTATGGGGAGCAATATATGCATGTGGGAAATGGAGCACCTGCAGCTGTTGAAGCCATAGGAGTGTTTAATTTAGTTTTGCCTTCGGGCTTAGTACTGTTATTAAACAATTGTCATTATGCACCTTCAATTGTTAGGGGTGTTGTTTCCTTTTCTTGTTTATTGGATCTTGGTTTTAATCACATTATCAATAGCAATGGAATTTCTGTTTCTTTAAATGGTGTTTTTTATTTTAATGCTATTTGTTAATGATGGGTTCGTAAAACACCCAATTATCTTAAACAGGATTTGAACACAAATTAAGCCAAGTGTTTGCTAAACCGAGAACAATTCAAGTCACTGAGGGAACAACCTCTCAGTGAGTCATCTTCAGGATGCTTAAGGCGAGTTCAAAGAAGGGCTCACTCTCAGGAAGGCGGTACTCCCTGAGTAGGAATTAAGCCAAAGAAGAAGATGATGGTTCAGTGAGTGTTGGACAAGAACTCACTGAACCCCAGTCTCCTCAACAACATTAAAGTGATTGAAGACTGAGGAACCAATGCCTGAAGAATAGGCGGGAAAAAAAGGGAAAGATCTGAGAAGATAAGAGTGTCAGACCAAACACTCTTATCTTGTCAGATACCAACCTTCCCTATTGCGGCTAAAAGTCATGGAGTGTCAGCCAACAACTCCCAAAGTCTTATTAGCCCATTCCTATTGGTTCTTGAAAATGACAATTACTATTTGTAATTTTCAGACACGCTACCTCAACAACTTGTAATATTTTAATCACTTATACTTAGATTACTTGTGTATAAATAGATCAGATGGAGAGAAGTTAAGTGTGCTTTATATATTGAAAGCTTAGAACTTTTACAAAGTAACTTCTCTCCTACAAAGAGTATACAACTCACTGAGATAGCTCAGTGGGTATATTGTTACCACTCAAGCAAAACTTGAGTTTCGATAGGAGACACCATAAACCCTTGTCTATTCAATCCCAAGTGTTTGTTCCATAAAACACTTGGGTAATAGATTCTTGGAATTATTTCTAATAAGAATTTAAACGTTGAAAAATATTGTGTTTTTATATTCACGTATTATAAACTGTTAGAAATATTCTTTGCATTGATCTCAGTCATAAGCTCACTTAGTTTAACTTAATTGTTATTACTCGGTGTGCTAAGGGAACAACACTATTGCTGTTAATGGTGTGTTTGAGATTGATATGAATGATTGTGTATCCAATAATAATAATTCAATGTATAGTATAAGTAAAAGAATTAAGTCAGACTTGAATTCTTCTTACCTTTGGCACTGTAGACTTGCTCATATAGGCAAGACTCGCATGAAAAAGCTACAACATGATGGGCTTTTGAAAAGTATCAATGATGAATCATATGATAAATGTGAGTCTTGTATATCTAGGAAGATGAGTAAGAAACCTTTTCATAGTAATATGGAAAGGGCTTCTGATCTACTTGGTTTAATACATACTAATGTATATGGACCACTTAGACATGTGTCAAGGAAAGGTGCTAGCTACTTCTTAACCTTTACAGATGATTTCAGCAAATATGGTTATGTTTACTTGCTTAAACATAAACATGAGGTGTTTGAAACATTTAAGGTTTTTCAAGCAGAAGTAGAAGTGCAACTAGGAAAGAAGATTAAAGCTCTTTGATCCGATAGAGGCGGTGAATACTTAAGCCAAGAGTTTAAAGATTACTTAGCTGAGAATGGAATTATCCAGAATCTCACATCTCCATATACTCCACAACAAAATGGTGTATCTGAGAGAAGAAATCGTACATTGTTAGACATGGTACGATCAATGTTTAATCTTACAACTCTTCCTTTATCTTTTTAGGATTATGCCTTAGAATCTGCGGTTTGTATTTTGAATATGGTTCCCACTAAGAAGGTTGATAAGACACCATATAAAATATGGAATGAAAAAGCTCCAAACTTGTCTTATTTAAAGGTCTGGGGTTGCGAGGCGTATATAAAGACGTGACTCAGCAGATAAACTCCAATAGAGATATGTAAAGAGTATCTTTGTAGGATACCCAAAGGAAACGATGGGTTACTACTTTTACTACCCACCTGAAAACAAAGTAATTATTGCTAGATATGGAGACTTTTTAGAAAAGGAACTTATATTTCAAGAATTCAGTGGAGAGTTTATGATCTTGAAGATGATCATGTAGATACATTACCTTCTGAAAACACTAGCCTACTTCCTGTGGAATCTGAAAGTCTTGTTCTTCCTGTGGAATCTGAAAAGGAACTTATATTTCAAGAATTCAGTGGAGAGTTTATGATCTCGAAGATGATCATGTAGATACATTACCTTCTGAAAACACTAGCGTACTTCCTGTGCAATCTGAAAGTCTTGTTCCTCCACCTGAAGTTGAAATTGTTCCCATTCGCAAGTCTTCAAGACATGTGAAAGCTCCTGAACGACTATGTCTTAACGTAGAAGTTGAGGAAACTATATTAGGGGATCTTAATGAACCTGCTAATTATAGGGCTGCTATTGAGAGTCCTGAAAAGGATAAATGGGTAGTTGCTATGAATGGGGAAATGTAATCCATGAAAGATAACAATGTCTGGATTGAAGTAGACCTTCCTCCCAATGCCAAGTTAGTTGGAAGTAAGTGGCTCTTCAAGAAGAAAACTGACATGGATGGCAAGGTACACACCTATAAAGCCCGTTTGGTAGCTAAAGGCTTTACTCAAACATTTGGTGTTGACTACGAGGAGACCTTTTCTCCTGTAGCTGACATTAGGGCTATTAGGATTCTCATAGCCATAGCAGCATACTATGACCATGAGATTTGGCAAATGGATGTCAAAACCGCCTTCTTAAATGGTCGCCTAGATGAATACATCTATATGGCGCAGCCTGAGGGGTTTGTGAATCCAAAGTTTCCAAACCGTGTATGCAAACTTCAAAGATCCATTTATGGATTGAAGCAAGCATCAAGGCAATGGAATAAAAGATTTGATGAAGAAATCAAAGGGTTTGGATTTACTCAGAATCTTGATGAGCCATGTGTATATCACAAAGCTAGTGGGAGTAATGTAATTTTCCTTATCCTATATGTTGATGACATATTGATCATGGGAAAAGACATTCCAAGTTTGCAAAAGGTTAAGGCATATCTTGGAAAGTGATTTTTTATGAAGGATTTAGGGGAAGCTGCATATATTCTGGGAATCAAGATCTATAGAGATAGATCAAGGCGGTTAATTGGATTAAGTCAAAGTGCTTACATTGACAAAATATTGAAGAGATTCAATATGCAAAATTCCAAGAAAGGATATTTGCCAATGGAAGTGAAACATGGCTTGAGAAGTGAGTTATGTGCTTCAACACCTGCAGAGGTGGCACGCATGAGCAAAGTTCCTTATGCTTCGGCTGTAGGATCTATTATGTATGCGGTGAGATGCACAAGGCCAGATGTGGCGTTCGCTCAAAATATCACCAGTCAATTTCAACAGAATCCAGGTGAAAAACATTGGATTGCTGTTAAACATATTCTAAAGTATCTTAGGCATACGAAAGATATGTTTCTTGTGTATGGTGGAAATCCAGCTACAGAACTTGATGTAACAGGTTACTGTGATGCGTCCTGGCAATGTGACAAAGATGATGCGAAGTCTCAGACTGGTTATGTTTTGTTATCAATGGAGGAGCAGTAGACTGGAGGAGCAAGAAGCAGAGTACAATTGCGATGTCTGCGACAGAGGCCGAATACATAGCTGCTTCAGAAGCTGCAATGGAGGCTGTTTGGATTAGGAAATTCATTTCAGGGCTTGGTGTTATGCCTTCAATTGAATCGCCTATTAATATGTATTGCGACAATTCTGCTGCAATCATATTTGCCAATGAACCTGGAGTCATGAAGGGCACCAGACATTTTCTACGGAAGTATCACTATGTTCGGGAACAAGTCCGCGAAGGTGAAATTAATCTCTTGAAAGTTCACACAGATGATAACTTAGCTGATCCATTCACTAAGGCTTTAGCTAAAGAAAAGCTTATTGAACTTGCCAATGACATTGGACTTAGATTAGCTAGTAGTTTCATGCATGACTGTGTTTAGTATTTGGATAAAGGATATTGTAAACATTTATTAGTTTTTAATGAAATAAAGTATTGGTTATGTTTATATTTATTATTTAATATTGTTGTCCTATTTTTTGCATGTTTAATCCATGAATAAATTGGTTATTCTAAACGTCCGTTGTCAGTTAATGATATGGGAATATCATTAAATTAAGACAAATCTGAGTTTTGGTATAATATACTTGAAAGTATATTGAAGCGTTGACATGCCAAATTCACATGGTATTCAATAAATTGAATATAAGACTTATCCCAACTACATGATGTCGCTTTATGGATATTATATTAAGTAAATCATGAATAGTTATCCTCAAACTTGAGATACCAGATAACTGTTATGAATGTAGTGCACTATGTGGAACAATTTAACGCTATACGTAACTGGTAGTCATAAGGATTGTTTTCGGAATTGTTGCAAAGTTCATAGGTTATGCTTGTAGTCAAGATAGAATTTGTTCCTTCAAATTTATTTTGGAGTTTAATACTGCTGGGCCCCTCGTAGGGTTGACAAGATGTTTGCGTGGCCACGCCCAAGATCTCCCCTGAATATGTTCAGAAGATTTGGTAATCTTGCTCAATCACAAATAATGAGAAACAGAATATTTGAATAAAGATAATATCCATATCTTTATTTAATGTAGTATTAGAAACAAAAGGATAATAATAATGATGAATCATTAAAGGTTTTTCCATGAGACCTACTCGAGTTGTACTAGAGGCATCGGCGTGTTGCAAGACGCTAACCGATGTGATCACAACTATTAAGATATGTCTAAGTGGGAGCTGTTAGTTTTGTAGACATAAAATAATAGTTGTATGTTAGGATCGAACTCGAGATCACGGGATTGCACACTTTACGTATGAGAACTAAAGATTAATAATTTTATATAAAACGTTATATTTAATTATTAATTATCACAAAACGTATAACGAACGTTAGTATTTAACGGAAGTGACTAACGGTCGTTAAATAAGAAAAGAAAAGGACTAGAATGAAAATTAGATGTCAAGAATGTTCCGGATCACCCTATAACCATAGGGCCGATCAGTTATGTATATGGGTTACCAAATCCATATCAAACTTGGACTCTAAGTTTCATTCACTATATAAGCAAACCGAGGTTATAGTTTTTGACAACTCTTGTGCACACAAACTAAACCTAAAAGTTTTCTTCCCTTCTCTTGTTCTAGTCCACCGACATAAACCCTTCTATAGGGTCGATCGAAATTTTGGTTTTAAACAAAAAGTTTGGTTTAAGTTTTATGATTAAATTACTTGCATAACTTTAGTTTGTGTTAGTACGTGTGTACAAGAACATGATACTTACACACTATTGTAAGTATCTTGGATTGAACTGCAAAAAAGGTAAGGGGCAATTCGTGTAATCCGTTTAAACCCTAATTAGGATTCATCACTTCTATTGCTTGATTTGATTTTTGTTTTGCTAGAATTATCAAGGTACTCTTACTTTTAAATTCGGTTAATTATTTATGTGTTATGTTTCCTACGCTTCCGTAAGTGTGTTCTTTAATGCTTTTATATTTATATTAATGTCATGATAATATAATTCCAACACCATTAAGTCAATATTTCTATCATTATATGTATGTATCACGGGTTAAGTACAACTATTTTCAATTTACCATTTCAGTTATGTTAAGACATTTTTATAGAGGGTTATTAGCTTATGTGATATCAACATCTATATATGTTTTGTTACGGTAAATTTAACTTTAATATCTAGGAAAATCCAATACCTTGTACCCAGTTGGCATTACCTTGTATGTTAGCAAACTTTAAGGTCGAAACATCAATCAAAGTTTGTTGAATTTGGAATACTAGTTTAAAATTTTGTTTTAAGGACACCGTTGTGATGTTGAGACACTTTAAAGTAAGAAGACGAGTCAATATCATATAGGTCAATGTCATTTGTCAATAGTTTCTGTTAGTCGTATATTCTAGATAAGCTCCAAGAGTATGCTTTAGTGGATAACTGCAAATCATTAGTTGTATTCTTATTGTCATTAGCTAATTTAGTGGGTAATTGTCAATTTACCAAATATAGGTCTCTACCTATCACTATATGTATCTCTCTACTTTGTAATGGAATAATCAAGCAATCGTTATCAAATCATTCTTGTGTATATTTAACATGGTATCAGAGAGATCCTAAAACAGCCGCCTAACCCTGAAACCAAAAACAGCCACCTCCTTCTCCGGCCGTCGGCTTCGGCCGGCGGTCCGGATGTGCTCTCCATCACTCTTTTCTGTAATACACAAGTCTTCATCCTTCCAAAAAAAAAATCTCTTTGTCCCAATCCTCATCACCATCAAATAATATTCTCCCATATTCATTTACATGTGTCTGTGATTTATGCTCGACATAAAAAAAAGAAAAAAAAAGATGGATGTCAGAAATCATGGTGTTTCTCCACTCCCTTCCAACCCTACTCTTCCTCCCATTTCTTCTCCAAACTTAAGTCACTGATTATGTTGTTTGATCTACGCAATGATATAATATCAATCAAGGATTTTATTTAATTAATCGTCATTGTTATGGATGGCGATGTATTTGCATGGCTAAAGAAACATTGTAGCGAGACTCTATGAATTGATATGTGAGAAAAAAAATGGTGGATCTTTATGTTTTTCTAGGGAAAAACACGCCCCGTTTGTTCGAAAGGTTCTTTGGGGGTTGAAGTTTTAGAACCAACTTTCGTTTTCTCATCTTATATTTTGATGTTAGTGCATAGTAATTTCTTTTGTTTTAGTTGTAGGGGATACTTTGGGTTATCCCATTTGTTTTAGTTGTAGGGGATACTTTGGGTTATCCCGTTTGGTAAGGATACTTTGGTTTATCCTGTTTGGTAAGGGATACTTTGGTTCATCCCATTTGGTTAGGATACTTTGATTTATCCTATTTGGTTCGGCTACTTTGGTTTATCCGGTTTGTTGCGTGTTTATATCTGCTGCTGCTTGAAGATGTGCTTCCGCTTGCTGTCGAATGTCTTCTTCAACAATTATTTATTAGTTTTACTTTATTGTTTATTAGCTTTCAATCTCCAGTCCGAGATTTCGCGATTTCACCGCTCAGACTGCGGGGTAGTGTTAGTCGTATATTCTAGAGAAGCTCCAAGAGTATGCTTTAGTGGATAACTACAAATCGTTAGTTGTATTCTTATTGTCATTAGCTAATTTAGTGGGTAATTGTCAATTTTCCAAATATAGGTCTCTGCCTATCACTATATGTATCTCTCTACTTTGTAATAGAATAATCAAGCAATCATTATCAAATCATTCTTGTCGTGTATATTTAACAGTTTCGTGTGCGCAAATGGGCATGAACTCATAGGTTAGCAAACAAGTGACACTAGCTTATGGGAGCTTACAACCAAACTTATCAAAAAGTTTTACCAGCTCAGGTTTCTGGGGTCACGACAAGCTTTAAACAAGCTATATAGCTTGAATTGATCGAGTGTTCAATGTCAAATTTGATCTGATAGAAAACGTATTCCAAGATGTTCAATTAAAGAGCTTTGAGTGGGTATCAATGAGATCGTCTAAGGCTGGGCTACAATGGTAACAGTGGGCTCATATATAATATAAAAGATTGGATTATGTCAGATGGTCGAGGAGGTGGCTCTGGTGTTACATGAGAAGCACAGTTAATTTCAGGTCGCTAATGCGTGTAGTATGTGAGCAAGGGGTATTTGGTTAGTGGTAAGGTGGACAATTCTTAATGTCAGTATGTATCTTTAGTTTGAGAGTTTGGAATACTGATGCTTTCTACACCTCTTGGTTGGCAATATCATTATATCTTAGTAGTGGTCCAGTGTTTGTTTAATGGTGAGGATAGTTGATGATCTATATGTTGGAAAATATGAATCATAAAACTATAAACATATTAACCACACATCAAGCACACGCAGCGGAATAAACAAGATCTACTAAACATATAATTAATTAACTAAATATAAAAGAAACGCGTACCTTTTGGTTTCTAGCAAGAATAAGAAACCACGTGATCACCAAGAACAATATAAACCCTAATATGGGTTTAAAGAGGATCGACCACTATGTAGTCGAATAGGGCAAATAACAACAAGCTAAAATAAGCTCGCACTCCGTTCTTGTACACACGTATTACTAGCATCTCAATGTGAAAAACTAGGTTCATGTATCACAAATAAAACATCACAACAACTAGGGTTTGATGTTCTATATATTATATGATCTAACCCCACTAACAAGAAGACAAAAGGAGTAAACAATTATCATGCATAGATATGCATGTAATACAGTACGTATGAATAATAGAACCATGTGAATGGAATATATCATACAATATATCATACTCCTTTTATGTTATCATGTCAGTGAGTATGTAGAAAAGAAAGAGAACCGAATGGTTAAATTCGGTTTAGGGATATGTGTTGATCGATCATTATAAAACAAGAGCCAAAGGTTGCTTTTATAGCAATAAAACTTGTCCTCCAAGTTTTATTCTCCACCTCCTCATGTTTCATAAAACGACACTTAACCCCCTCCTTTTATCTTTGTTCGACCATATAAATATTTTGTGAAATTTAATAATTAAACATAACTTAATATATTAATTATTAAAACATTGAGACTCATACGTAATGTGTGCAATCCCGAAGTCTCGTGTTCGAAACTGGACATACAAATATTAATTTATATCCACAAACTCTAACAGCTCCCACTTGGATATTCATTAATATCGTAATGACATGGGCTAGTCTAGCTTAACAGACCCCAATGCCCCCAGATCGAACCGAGTATGGTTTTCCAAGAAAAAACCACGTGATGATATTATCATCATACTTATCCTTTTGTTTCTAATACCGCGTTAATATGGATATGGATCTAGGTCATTCCATATTTAACTATTCTGTTTCTCGTTGTTTATGATTGATCAAGATTACCAAAACATCTGAACGTATTCCAGATAGACTTTGGGTATGGCCATACAAACATCTTGACAACCCTACGAGGGGCCCAGCAGTATTATACTTCAAAACAAATTTGAAGGAACAAATCCTTTATTGACTACGAGCGTGACCCTCGAACTTTGCATCACCTCCGAAAATAGCCCTTATAACTACCTGTTACGGATAGCGTTAGACTACCTTACATAAAATGAGCTACATCCTTGGCAGTCACCTGGTATCTCAAGTCTGAGGATAAATATTCATGATTTACTTAATGACAACGATCCACAAAGTATAATCATGTAGTTGGGATAAGTCCTATATTCAATTTTATCCATATTGAATATCATGTGACATTGGTGTCTCAACCTTACAGTACATTCTACCAATCCTCACATTTGTCTTTATTCAATGATATTCCCATATCATTAATTGACAACAGACAATTTAGAATAACATAAGTTATTCACGGATTTAAACATGCAAATATAGGATACAATATTAATAAATGATAATAAACGTTATCCGCACTTTATTTCATTAAAATAATATTGCTTAACATCCCTTATCCAAATACTAACTAGATCAATGCATGACAATTCTCATTAGTGAATTATGCCACAAGTCATGTTCCACATACTTGTTGACAAGGCATAAATCAACTAATGTTGATCCATCGGAATTTTGAGAATACTTATTTCAATAATGAAATTCTTGTATGTGTGCATTCATCTATCTAGATATCGCCACATACTTCATAAAATGCGTGACATCCTCATGCACAAATTTATGACAATTAAACTACCAAACCTTGTAGTTAAAGTATTCTAATTCTTTATGTATAATGCAACTATGCTCATATTGAGCACAACTAGTATACATGGTCTCCTAATAAGGATGAGCTCCCACCATGACTAGTATTGAGTGTCATCTCAATTTTAAAATAGCATATTGTTGTTTACATACAATAATGCTCTTTTAAAAGTTCCCGTAAACTTTTAATATTCATCGTGTAATGTTTGACATCTACAAATCTTACAAGATTTGTCATCTATATCAACATCTTGCCATATGGTTCATATTTAGAATTTTGGAGCAAATCCAGGCTGAGGATGTAAATTCTAAACCATATCCATTACACTTAACTATCTAATAATTTATAATTAGATATTAATGTTGTCAATCATCTTTCATTCAAGCATGATACAACAAGCAACATTATGTACATGAATCAATTATTTAACGCTTATGTTTATAATCAATAAACACAATGTTCAAGGTTTTTATTTCCTAAATTTCCATGTGAAGTTTCATTCCAAACTTAGTCTTAACATATAATGTTAATGTTAATGGAATGTTACTTCCCATATGTTATACAACATATATGAAATAAGAAAATAAATACATCACTCCCACTAGCTTTCAGGAATATTAAGAAATATCTTAATTTTAATTATAAATCAAACCAGATTTAATAACTAAAAATAAGTATATCTTCTAGATGCATGCATTAATCCATTTACAAATGATTTGCATTTTGTATACTTCTAAAGATTATTTGAATTCAAACACTCCTTTCAATTACCTTTCGTCCTCGCTCAAGTAATTATTAAAGAAAGAGTTTTGACATTCCATTATTAATTTCATATAAATGAAACTAATAATGACAATCATAATCTTTATATATTTAATGTGCTTAGAAAGAATTTCAATCACATTTAATTGCTTAATTGTGATTGATAATTTTCCATACATTAAATATATATACAAATTTGTCCATTATGATTTCTACACAAGAATTTAAATCTCTAGGATTTTCATTTCCTTTGTAGAAATTCATTTCCATTCTATAGTGTAACTATAGAGTTTAAGATCAACTACGTTTCCAAACTAGTTATCTTTTTGGACTGCATCTATTCATTCATAGTATGAGTAATTTGCCAAATAAACATTTGCAATTTATTAACAGGCATACCACGATCCTGTAACTCATAAGCCTCAACATATTCTACAAATATTTGAGATATCCTTGCGGATCTATAAAATGATAATTCCATCATCTTTGAGATTTAACACTAACATGTTAAATCCTCATTATGATTTTGCTAGTGTATTTTAGAAGATTACGTATTTTGTAATTTTATCTTATCAAGATAAAACTCCCACTTGCCTTTAGCAATTTATAGAATATCTATAAATACTTGGCCAATAGAGCAACAAAAACTTGTTCTCTCTTTTGGGACTTTTACAAATACATATTGACAGTTCCTAACCTTAATTTGTTAATAACCTACCCAACAAGTAGTTTAACAAATTCTGAACTTCAATTTTAAGACTTAATGTGGTTTAACACATTCCATAATAAATGGTGTCTTATTAATCTTCTAGGTTGGAGTTTAATTGAGTATATCCAATTCATACTCAATTTTCTAACCTTGATATCTTTAGGAAGATTAGAAGATATAGTTATCTTTAATCAAACAATTTTTCAAGAGTTTGATTTTCCTAACTGAACATACCATAAACACTATATATTTCATTAGGATTAATATTGTAATTTAATCTTACAATATGTGAGATAAATATATTTCGTTTTGGCTTACCCATTTACCATCTAAGTCAATTTAATGGTACAATAGATTTCCAAGCCAATTGCATGCTTTATAACATAAGTGCCTTTTAGCCCAAGCCACTTAATTTCTATGTCTTACCAAAAAGACATAAACTGTTATAATCCCAATCTACGTTATAAGTCATTAATCAACTTAATGACTCCTTGTACATGTCTTAATTAAAAACATAACAAGTTAACGTCTTACTTTATTATAAGTCTTATAGCAATAAAAGACTTCATATTTATATCTTATAATATAAACATGTATAACTAAAGTAACTATGAACACCACAATTTGGTTTCAATAGTATTTCAAGTTAATTTATTACTTCATATATTTATGTCATTCCAAGAATACATAAACATCTAAATATGAAGTGGTATAAGATTACTTTATTTATTTATGTCATTACAACAATACATAAATATTTACGTTTGAAGTAGTCTTATTCTCATATTGACACTTGTTCTAATTAATTATCTAATTTAGGAACTTGTAAATTAACATATTTTCATTACATCAGCCAAGGCTGCAATAATAAAAGTATGTAATTTACCTTGTCATTAATATCTAGTAATGAAAGTAGATATTGACTCCAAGTGTTCTATTATTAGAATGTGTTTAAAACATATTAGAACATCAATCTCTGACCTTGCAGTCAAGAGAACCCTTTAAATCATATTCCTTTATGTTGTTGCTTGCACACAATAAGATTTCTCCCACTTGTGCATGGAACAACATTATGTATCAGATAAACAACACGCCAATCGTTTGCTTATGTGACCAATATGATTTATGTCATAGGTATAAGTAGATATAGAATCACCTCGTCTAGTAAGGAAACGTACATGACTATCCTTAATACCACAAGTGTCTATATTTGAAAAGTATTTATCCCAAGAGATTCTAGAGATAATCTGGGTTACTACCAAGACTTGTAGCTCCCACTGAATTTAAGATCACTACATGAACTCATTATTCAGTAATTACAACACAATGCTCCCACTGGGTTTGACAACATTGTAAGCGTTGCATAACCAGTAAAAGCAAATAGCGTGCTGTTTACTTTCCTACACCTTTGATGAATCCCTTACGTAACGTTACTAAGGTACTTCAAAGAATGTATTCTACTTTGTGAATGATGGAATATCCATCAATGCAATTAACTTGAAAGAATTGGGTATGCAATTTCTTCCTTAGTTAGGTCTACCATCCCCATCATGGCATGTAGCACCTTTAAATGGTTAAAGCATTAACAACTAGATCAAACATTCTAGTTTGTCTTTTTACCACTTTTGCGGTAATTAGTCTAGCTTCTAATTTAATAACTCCTAACCATGCAATTTCTTAAGAAATTTGCCATGAGTTATTTCTTAGAATATAGACAATTCTAATTTTCCTATTATACCTTTCTCACTCATGAAAAGGAATAGGATTAAGTCTTACTCTTCACACGGAAAGTAGACTAGGTTTAATCTTTTCAGTCAAGTTGACTCTATCCAACGACCCCTACGGGTGCAGATCAACTTTCCACTAAAAGAAAACCCCATGTTTACGGTTTTAACGTTGCATTAAGTACATCACTACGCCAGAATGTGGATTTAGTCACACATGCTGTTTTTCGAACAGCCACACGGTCGCTTTTTTATGTGACTAAATGTACCAGAATAAAATAAACAGTCACACTTGATCCGACTTGTGTGACCATTTCGGAATTACATCTGAGGCTACAGCCACACATTCGAATATTTTCGTGACTATACGTATCTGGTAAAAAAAAATTGATTTTTTAGTCACTTATAATTTGGGACGTGTGACGGATACAAATACGGTTGAAACATTAGTCACACTATATATATACATATGTGACAAATATATGTCACGCAATTGAAAAGTGTGACCAAAATCCATATATGGTCACACGAAGTAATTGTGTATGTGGCTAAATCATATACTCAAGTTTGTCACACATTATTTAAGCGTGACTGCTAATTTTTGTTGAAAATTTAGCCATATATGAATTTGAAATGTGTGACAACTGAAAAGTAAGTTTGAAGCATAGTCACGATATGCATTTAAAAGTGACAAATATATGTCACACACTTGAACAGTGTGACCAAATGTCATATATCGTTACACTAAACCATAGGTATACATGATTAAGTGTGACCATAATTCGATACAAATGGTCACGTAAGTTAATATGTGTGTCTAAAGTTAAGTGTGTGTTTGCCTGCCTATTCCTAATGTGTATGGTCACACTTAATTGTAGCACAATCATGTGACTATAGGCTATACAATAGTCACATCATACCACAAATGTGCATCTAAATTATGTTTATGGCCACATTATAAGGGTATTATATGTGACCAATACATTGAAAATAGTCACACTGTGAAATATTCATGTGACTAATATGTATAGCAAAATGTGAACTCAGTTATCATTAACCTTGATATTAGTCACATTGAGTGTTTGTGTGACTAAATTCAAGATGTTACATATGGTCACATGAAGTATTTATTTAGGTGTCTAAATCATAGAGTCATATTTTGAGTTCAGAATGTTAGTCATGACTCTTCATTTAATTTCCCCCATTACAATGCTGGGATTTTATAGTCTATCTAGTTTAATGCAGTAGTATGTAAGTATGTTACTTGCCCCTAGGAACCAGATTACTTGACTTTCTAAAGTCAATTTTCAACTTTATAATGAAGTAACATGTTACTAAAGTGCCTGCAAGTGCATATACATGATAAATGGAAACTGCAAATACAATAAAGCTTGACTGCAAGTGGACATATAACAGTGAAAACCGCAAAATTTTTCATTGCCATTGAAAAGCTTGACTTTTTTGAGTCAAAATCCATTACAACAGGCTAAATTACAGGAACAACTATTTAATACTAAAACAGCTATTCATCTAACATTACTAACTTTACAATACCAGCTGTAACCTTGCACTTAGCCTTGAGCAGCAGTCTTAACTTCAACCAGCAGGGTTAACTATTACACTAGCAGTCTTAATACAGCATGACATGCTTCACTTGGATTTTCGTATAACAATACCTTCAATGTCGGTTCGATAGTAGTCACTTCGTGATTCCTTGCCCAAGTCTTCTTTATATACACGTGGCAATATTTTTTCATTTTGCTCGTGAATGACTGTACTAAACTCCTCATCGACTTCGTCATATGTATCTTTGTAATTCTTGGTAGGTGTTTTAAAGACAATGGACAAATTTTTCTGTACCTGGTCTTTCACATAAAACACTTGTGTTGCTTGTGACGCTAATATGAACGGATCATCCTTGTGGCCGAAAGTATTCAGGTCTACCAACGTATAACCAAGAGTATCATGTTTGACCCCATGAGTTTTGCGATTAACCCAATCACATTTGAAAAGAGGAATTTGCCTGAAACGGTAATCTAGTACCCATATCTCTTGTAAAACCCCATAATAAGATGTTTTTTTTGTAGTTGCAACTTCTTTTTTGGATATGTGCACATCTACTGACTCAACACTAACCCCACTGTTCTGGTAAACTATGCCATCATTACTTTTCGTACGAAATGTATACCCATTGATGTTATACGCCTCGTATTTCACTACGCTGGCGCGTGGTCCAAATGATATCCACCTCACAGTTTCTGATACACTGTCATTGGATATCGCTAACTCTCTCTCAACCTGAATTTCATTACAAGTATATATTACCTTTAAATTGCAGGAACAAGAAACAAACAATTAAAGAATAGGAGTGTTTAGGATAATGAAATGGTGTGCTGGTCGACCTCTATCTAATGTCATATACAGGAGGGACAATTATGATGATAGCAACAAACAAACAATTATAAACAACATACAAGTAATTACCTCTTCGAGTAACCACTTAGCAAAAGATTTACTGTGCTCATTCTCCAGCAATGCAATTTTTTTACCCGGGTTTTTTCTTTTCAAAACATCCTTGTGTCGCCTGAAACAAATAAATGTCTTTGATTATTATATTTGATAGAACATTTTAAGCAACGCAATTGACATGTGTTAGTGATACTTACTCGATATACGGTTGAATTTCATCCGTATTTTGTATTACATACAAATGTGCTTTCTGAAAGGATTCTCTGGAAACTTCACTAGGTTTGCCGGCCGACAATGGCTTTCCATCCTCATCTTCATTGGTTACATGTTTATCAGCTGGGATACCAATAGTTTTCATGGTTTTATGATATTCGCTAAAAAACTCTATTGTTTCTTCCGCGATAGTCTCCTCGGCAATGCATCCCTCTGGTCTATTTCTGTTTCGCACATGTCCTTTAATAACCTTCATACATCTTTCGAAGGGATACATCCACCGAAAGCATATAGGACCACATAATTTTACCTCCCTAGTTAGGTGCACAGTCAAGTGTATCATAATATCAAAAAATGACGGAGGAAAGAACTTCTCGAGTAGGCACAGTGTAACAACAAGTTCTTCTTGCATCTTATCTAGTTCTTGCAAGCTGATTTCTTTCCTACATATAGATTTAAAGAAAAAGCAAAACCTGATAATAGCATATCGTGTGGGCGGGTGCATGACTGAACGTATAGCAATGGGTAAAAACTCTTGCATTAGCATGTGATAGTCATGCGATTTAAGGCCAATGAGCTTCCTATCATTTAGGCTGACCAAACTAGAGAAATTTGAACAATAGCCTTGTGGTACCCTGATGTTGCTTAACGTTTCTGATGCGTGCGATGTGTCGTTGCGGTTTAGCAGTATTAATGCCTACTCAAGTTTTAAATTTATATTTAGCCGACTTATCAATAACACACACACTTAACGAGCAGTGTACCCGGTCAGTATGAATATAATGGTAAGTAGAGTGTCGATCACTAAGAGTGGAACGTATTATCTCGTTATTCTAATCAGTATTTTAATAAATTAAGTTAGCTATACAACCTAATCTAACGCAAGGGGGTTCAGCCTGAGAGACTGGCACGATTTGGTTGCAATTAAATAATTAACTAAACCAATAGGCACGAATCAGCGAATAGCACACACGTACACAGATAAATACTTGAGACAATAAGAGGGCTGTCCTGATAGATAAGTAGTTTGTCACTTGTTTTATTGCTAGTTTTATATGAAGTGTATAGTTCGATGCAAAGCAACGAGATTAAGTCCTTTCTCGTTGGTTCTAATCTTATCGGCGAGTAAACCCTTAATGATTACTTACGACTATCCTATTTATCTTTCTTCCTACTTTTCTACAGACGATAGAATGCATAGGCGATCTAATAAATAGGCGAGGGCAGAGGCATGGCGACCCGATCAACGCTCAGCTAGACACAGAGGTTATCAATGCACTAATAAAAGTCACCAAAGACATCAACATATAAACTTTAATTAATGAGAAAGCAGTTTTAAGGGAGTGCAATCTTTCCGTTGTCACATTACACAAGCCACCAATCTTGATGAATTAAAGTTTACTAACACAATAAAACAAAACTACTTAATGAATTAAACACATGCAGCACCTTCTTACAGCTCTTGTATCTTCGTTTGGGTGTGTCTTGTGCTGCCTATTCGACTGAATTCGTCCTAGGTTTCTGGTCTTCGTACTTTGGATATAATATATGTGTCACGAAATTCGTCTGGTCTTGGGGTATTTATAGTTTCTGTCTGAGGGTAGGATGCGGCGCATTGACTTAACTTCGCGTGGGGTCCAAGATTAATATATTCAGGAATATTCGTACACCGCCAGAAGATGCGGCGTAACTCCATAAATAGATGCGGCGCATGTCCTCTTGTATCTTGGATCGTATCTGGTGAAATCTTGATAGTGATGCGCCGTATGTAATAAGTGAGATGCGGCGCATCTGGAGCAGAATGTCTTGATCTTGTACATTTCAGTAGACTCTTAACTTCTTGCTTGTTTTGCTCCATAATTAGTCCAAAATCGCCAAGTTTCACCAAATGCTTGTTTTTACCTGAGAATTACAAAAGTAAACGATTAAGTATCAATCCTCATACATAATATAATAAAACAAGTCAAATTAATAGGATAAATGATAGTAATAAAATGTACTTATTTGAGTTCATCAAATATCCCCCCACTTGAACTTTACTTGTCCCCAAGTAAACCTTAGAATTAATCTTATGAAAATGTATCCTAAAAGATATTAGGATTTATTTTTATATTTAAGCATGTATTCATTCTTGTCATAATCACACAACTAAACACTTAACGAATTAGAAGTAAAATAAAATATTTCGATAAAAGCAAATCTAATCGTTTAACTGTCCAGTCGCGACGAATATTCTATCATAAGCTTGGCAAGTATACACATCTCCCCCACTAAAGCCAAGGAATAACAAGTCTAAAGCGGTAAAAAGGGTTTGTAGGCTTAAGGGTTAATCATTCTTAATCTCTATCGATCTCAAATTCCAGAAAAGGCGACAAAATCACAAATACATGATCGAATCCTGATGCGCGTGATGTGTCGTTGCGGTTTAGCAGTTTTAATGCCTACTCAAGTTTTAAATTTATATTTAGCCGACTTATCAATAACACACACACTTAACGAGCAGTGTACCCGGTCAGTATGAAGATAATGGTAAGTAGAGTGTCGATCACTAAGAGTGGAACGTATAATCTCGTTAATCTAATCAGTATTTTAATATCCTAACGCAAGGGGGTTTCAGCCTGAGAGACTGGCACGATTTGTTGTTTGCAATAAAATAATAAAATAAACCAATAGGCACGAATCAGCAAGTAGCACACACGTACACAGATAGATACTTGAGACAATAAGAGGGCTGTCCTTATAATTAAGTAGATTGTCACTTGTTTTATTGATAGCTTTATATGAAGTGTATATAGTTAACCCTTTCTCGTTGGTCCTATTCTTATCGGCGAGTAAACCCTTAATGATTACTTATGTCTAAAAGTTATTCCTAAGTGATCAATTTAGAAACAACCGTGGGAGCCACATCTTGTCCCGCAGTCGGATGCCCGCAAGCCACTAATAAACACAGAGGTTATCAATGCACTAATAAGTAGTAACCAAAGACATCAACATATAAACTTTAATTGATGGGAAAGCAAGTATTAAAGGGAGTGCAATCTTTCCGTTGTCACATTACACAAGCCACCAATCCTGATGAATTAAAGTTTGCTAAAACAATAAAACAAAACTACTTAATGAATTAAACATATGCAGCACCTTCTTACAGCTCTTGTATCTTTGATTTGGGTGTGTCTTGTGCTGCCTCCTTGACTGAATTCGTCCTTCTCTTCTGTTCGGTCTTTAGGTTTTTTTTGGTTTTCCGAACTCTTTTTCACGTCTGGTCTACGGGGTATTTATAGTTTCTGTCTGAGGGAAGATGCGGCGCATCTACTTAAGTAGATGCGGCGCATGTACTTAACTTCGCGTGGGGTCCAAGATTATAATATTCAGGAATATTCGTACACCGCCAGAAGATGCGGCGTAACTGCCTTTATAGATGCGGCGCATGTCCTCTTGTATCTTGGATCGTATCTGGTGATATCTTGATAGAGATGCGGCGCATGTCTAGAGTGAGATGCGGCGCATCTGGAGCAGATTAGTCTTGATCTTGTCCATTTCAGTAGACTTTCACTTTATGCACGTTTTGCTCCATTATTAGTCCAAAATAGCTAAGTTTCACCAAATGCTTGTTTTTACCTGAGAATTACAAAAGTAAACGATTAAGTATCAATCCTCATACATAATATAGTAAAACAAGTCAAATTAATAGGATAAATGATAGTAATAAAATGTACTTATTTGAGTTCATCAAATATCCCCCCACTTGAACTTTACTTGTCCCCAAGTAAACCTTAGAATTTCATTTATGAAAATGTATCCTAAAAGATGTTAGGATTTATTTTTATATTTAAGCATGTATTCGTTTATTTCATAATCACACAACTAAACACTTAACGAATTAGAAGTATAATAAAATATCTTGATAAAAGCAAATCTAATCGTTTAACTGTCCAGTCGCGACGAATATTCTATCATAGGCTTGGCAAGTATACACATCTCCACCACTAAAGCTAAGGAATAACAAGTCTAAAGCGGTAAAAAGGGTTTTTAGGCTTAAGGGTTAATTATTCTTATTCACTATCGATCTCAAATTCCAGAAAAGGCGACAAAATCACAAATACATGATCGAATCCACGAACACGATACTTGCAATTGCTCAAATCCTTAACTCGAATAGGCTAAAGATAGGTCCAAACTTCACCAATAATAATATATCAAAAAGGGCGACAAAATCATAAATACATAGCCGAATCCACGACTACGATACTTAAGATTGCTCAAATCCCTAATCTCAATAAATCAAAGGTTCGGTTGGATAAAGAACAATACAGGGTATGGATAACATTTGGGATATAAATTGGTGTAAAAAAAAAAATAAACAAAACAAAACAAATAAATTAAAATCCTAAGTGTGGTTAATCACTATCCCAACCATCCCATGAATAAGACTCATATCATTGAATAACTCACGCTTTAACACTTGAAACACACGCTTTTGGTAGACACGAATTATACTCAACAAAATCTTAATCAAAGAATAAACCTTAATCGGCATTCCCATAACTGCCAATTCCCATTCAATCCATAAATATAGTATAACAAATAGTGGTGATATCGACCACTTACATAACTCTACATCGTTGGCTTAAAATAAACATCCAACTCTTTTTTCTTTCTTTTTCTTTTCTCATTTTTTTTTTTTTTTTTTTTTTTTTTTTTTTTTTACTTGAAACATAAACATAGATGTGTAAAATTTCACCACATCACTACAACTTTCTTTCCGGATAATTTTTTTCATACTTTTCATACTTTCAGAAATAACGGTAATAGTGAAAGTAGTAAACACACGAAAAATAAACTCAAAAATATACAATATTTACTTTCACTCCAATTTGCATTGTGCAATTTCCCGACCTAACCATAGATAATGAATTACGCACGCGAACACAGGTAATGTAAGGAAACACACTCTGCCTATAGCAATTAACCAACCACGGATTCTAATCTACAGGGTAGGCTAAGGTTTAAGGTGTAACGAAACATTTTAAACATAGGTGTGAGAAACGAAAGGAATGGCTCTGAGGGTTTTTCTAGGGGTATCTTACTCTAAAAATGAGAGTAACAAAAGGGTTTATACGGGGGTTAACTAACCAGTGTAGTTAGTTAATAACACATAACATATATAGGCTTTTTGGTTGTAATCCTAGAATTTTGCCAAGTTAGACAAGTCATTCCAATTATATAAATAATACTCATTATGGTGGTCTCGAATAGTATACAAGCCAAGTTCTAAAGTTTACAAGTCACCGGCACACTCATAGATTTGTGAATTTTGAGAAATCACAATTTTTGAAAATAACGTCATGTGTGCAGTTATGCAACTTAGATCTTAAACAAAAACATGCTAAAAAATTTTTAAGTTTGATATATTAAGCACATTTTAAGCATAATTTTTGAAAAAGTAGGACAAGTAAATGTTAAGTGTTCTAATTCTCCTATCCCCCCACTTAAGTTAAACAACGTCCTCGTTGTTTGTGTAAAAGGTTAAAAACTGGAAAAGAAAAGAATTAGAACAGGAAAAACTCCCCTGAGATTTGCTCGGTATGATCCTCCATTATTGTAAGAGCAAAAATCATCTTCCATGTGGATTAGAACGTTAAAACTTCATACTTGATGTATCCACAGGAAATCCAGGAAACTATAATACCACCAACACTTTAAAACACACCTAAGATAAGAAAGGTTCACACTTGCATAATACATTAGTAGTTAGATAAAAATAAAACTTAAAAAATTAAAACTGAAAATCATCAGGTCAGTCGATGCGCCGTATCTTATTGAAGAAGATACGCCGTATCGAGCCTGGAATTAATACGGATCAGAATAAAGATGCGCCGCATCCTTAACCAGGGATGCGCCGCATTAAAATAAACTGATAAATAGTTTTAAAGTCGAAAAATAAAAATGCAGAAAAATAAAATAAGATATGACCATTGCAGAGGATGCGTCGCATCTCAGGACTGAGATGCGCCGTATCTTCGTGCGGCCTGGACTGACTCGACACAGAAAACAGAATAATAAAAGATAAATCCGGGTTGTCTCCCGGTAAGCACTTGTCTTTATTCCAGAGTCTTCAAGTTAGACTCACGTTCAGCACTTTAGTATCGATCATTGAAGGAGTCGGAAACATCACGCTCCTTCATCGCCAATTTAGTAATATTGAACACTCCTTGCTCGTCCTTAATTTCCACGCCGTTCTTCTTTAATATCTGTATAAACAAAGTCCTGTCCCTTTCGGGCAGAGATGACAAAATGATAGACGGGAAATTCTTATTATTATGTAGGCACAAATAAGCAAGGTGGGGTGGTAGTTCAATAAACACATCATTGTTCAAATTAGTTTTCTCAACTACTCTCCTACGTTTATTAATTATTACACAATCATACCACTCATCATCAGAATCACTAACAACATCGCGTCTAAGTTCGGTAGGTACATTAAGGTCAATGAATTCCTCAAAGTCTTCATGATTAGGATTAGTTGAGTTGTTTTGAATCAATGTTTCTCCCATAAGTCTAGCTTCAAGATCGAGGTCCATACGCTCTCTTAATCCTAGCACATAAACACCTCTAATTATGCTTTTAACCGGATCTTGGCACTTATAGACTAGTTTATTATTCCCTACCCTTAATGAAATTTTTCTCTTAAACACATCAATCTTAGCATGGGCAGTAGACAAGAAAGGTCTTCCGAGGATTAAAGGAATCTTAACATCCTCGGGCATATCTAGTATAATAAAGTCTACGGGAAAAATAAACTGCTCAATCTTAACTAGCACATTATTAGCAATCCCTTCAGGTCGTTTTACTGTTTTATCAGCCAATTCAATAAGTAATTTAGTTGGTGCTAATTTTCCTAGTCCTAGGGTAGCGAATGTCTTAAGAGGCATAACACTAACACTAGCTCCTAAGTCAGCCAACACATTATTGAAAGATATATTATTAATTGAACAAGGCAAAGTAAAACTTCCCGGGTCTCTTTCTTTATGAGGCAAGGCATTTGAATCGGTTGCAGAGCTCTCTTCTTTCATTGTTGCCTTGATCTCCTCTTCAATCTTTGTTTTTTCTTTCAGTAACCTCCTTAAGCTGATTGAAGAATTAAAGAAAAATTTCGGTCTTGCACCATCATCACCATTCATCGATCTTCTAGGTAAGTAAGGAGTGACTTCTTCAGTGGTGCTTATGGCCTTGACATGATCTCTCGGGTTGGTTTCAGTTGAGCTCGGTAAACTTCCATATCCCCTTTCTTGAAGAACTTTGCTCATTTGACCAATTTGTTGTTCCAAGGCTTTGATCGAAGCTCCTTGATTTCTTGTAGTAGTGTCCGTTGAAGCTCGAATTTCCTTGATCATAGCAGTATTCTCTTCATGTCTTTTAGCAGCATCGGCCATAATTTGCTTTAAAGTATCATCTAAAGTCTGCCTCCTCTCTTGATAAGCGGGATTGAAGTTGTTCTTTTGATAGAATCCCGGACTAGCTTCCCTAAATCTTGCTGAAGGTCGGAACGGTTGTCCAAATTGGGTGTAATAAGCTTCTTCAAATGTCTCACTTTCATTCTTGTTCGGGCAATCTTTAGTGTAGTGAGGTCCTTCGCACTTTTCACATCCAACTTGGGCAGCATACGCTCTTTCATCTCGCTTCTTCATCTCTCCACTAATTTTATCCAATTGAGCTTGAATAGCAGCAATCCCGTCAAAATTAGTGCTGCTCTTAGATCTAGTAGAGGTCCCATCGTGCCATTTCTGAGAATGATCAGCAGCTTCTTGGATCGCCTTCCTAGCATTAGTTGCACTCATCTGAGGTACAGCTCCCTTAGCATCCAAAATCTGTCTTGTAGGCACGTCCAATCCCTGATAAAACAATATTATTTCCTGCATAGGGGTTAGATAGTGTTGAGGACATTTTATCAATAAATCTTTAAATCGTTCCCAAGCTTGATAAAGGGTTTCATCAGGCTCTTGCTTGAAACTATTGATAGCCTCCATCTTCTTAGCAGTCTTAGCAGGTGGACAATATCTCTTCAGGAATTTGCTCTTCAAACCTTCCCACGTAGTGATTGAACTAGCAGGTTCATTCCTTAGCCACTTGTTAGCAGCTCCTTTTAGTGAGATTGGGAAGATTCTTAGCATGAGTTGATCGGTATTGACACTTTCTGTAGTAAACAAATCTGCAATCTCCAGGACCTTTTCGACATGCTCATTAGCATCCTCTTGTTCCGTCCCACTGAAAGCATTCTCTCTGAGCTCTTTGAGAAATTGTCCCTTCAACTCAAATTTTGACTTGTCATCAAACTTTGGTCTAGCAACTCCTGAAGTGTAATCAGCACGGGTATTGTTCATGTATTCCTCCATAGTAGTGTTTTCGCCCATTGTTTCTGTTTCAACTTCCTCTTTTTCTTCAGAAAAGTAATCAAGCTCAAGTGAACTTGAAAGATCAAAGCTTCTTGTGTTGAAAAGCCTTTTAAGCGAATGTAGGGCTCGTTCAGGATCTTCGAAAGGTTGAATCAAGTTCTTCGTAGAACTCCTGGTCATGCACTTCCTGAAATCAATCACAAAAGCATCAGTAGGGTATGCTCGAGAAAGTAATATATCAGATAATTAATAACGAAAACGGAATACGAAGAATTAAAGTTACTGATATCTGCAGACGATGCGCCGTATCCAGAAAGTTGGATACGCCGTATCTTATAATCGTTAAAATTTAATCAGACTTTATTCAGAAAATAGATACGCCGCTTTAGAATTTAAGAATGCGCCGTATCGAATTAATTAATCAAAAATCAACTTATCCAATTAAAATTAAATGCGTCGTATTAACGAAAGTTAATGCGCCGTATTTTCGTTACGTTTGAAAATAAAAGATTTTTGATTCAGTAAGATGCGCCGTATCGACAGAGATCGATACGCCGTATCTGTTTAATAATTCGCAAACTGTTTTTAATTAAAATAATAGATACGCCGTATCTGCGAAAGCAGATGCGTCGTATGGCGTTAATGTTTTAGAAAAAATTTTATCAAAAACAGATACGCCGTATCTGCAAAAGCAGATGCGTCGTATTACTTTATCGCTTAGAAAAATTTTTTATTAAAAACAGATACGCCGTATCTTGGGGAAAAGATGCGTCGTATCGAATTAATTAAACGCGTTGTATATAAAAAAATTAAACGCAATACGCCGTATCTGAGAGATCAGATGCGCCGTATCGTTTGATTTAGCACAGTACAACGATAGCAGAACAGAAAATACGAAAAATAAAAAAAACAAATAAAACACACGAAACAAAAATAAAACACACAAAAATAAAAAGAAAACAATTAACACACAATACAACAAATATGCAAAATAGTACAATGATGCAATTAATCTAATAAAAAGAAAAATCTAATTAAAATACTAATCAAATTAACAGATAATAACAATTCACTCCCCGGCAGCGGCGCCAAAAACTTGATGCGCGTGATGTGTCGTTGCGGTTTAGCAGTTTTAATGCCTACTCAAGTTTTAAATTTATATTTAGCCGACTTATCAATAACACACACACTTAACGAGCAGTGTACCCGGTCAGTATGAAGATAATGGTAAGTAGAGTGTCGATCACTAAGAGTGGAACGTATAATCTCGTTAATCTAATCAGTATTTTAATATCCTAACACAAGGGGGTTTCAGCCTGAGAGACTGGCACGATTTGTTGTTTGCAATAAAATAATAAAATAAACCAATAGGCACGAATCAGCAAGTAGCACACACGTACACAGATAGATACTTGAGACAATAAGAGGGCTGTCCTTATAATTAAGTAGATTGTCACTTGTTTTATTGATAGCTATATATGAAGTGTATATAGTTAACCCTTTCTCGTTGGTCCTATTCTTATCGGCGAGTAAACCCTTAATGATTACTTATGTCTAAAAGTTATTCCTAAGTGATCAATTTAGAAACAACCGTGGGAGCCACATCTTGTCCCGCAGTCGGATGCCCGCAAGCCACTAATAAACACAGAGGTTATCAATGCACTAATAAGTAGTAACCAAAGACATCAACATATAAACTTTAATTGATGGGAAAGCAAGTATTAAAGGGAGTGCAATCTTTCCGTTGTCACATTACACAAGCCACCAATCCTGATGAATTAAAGTTTGCTAAAACAATAAAACAAAACTACTTAATGAATTAAACATATGCAGCACCTTCTTACAGCTCTTGTATCTTTGATTTGGGTGTGTCTTGTGCTGCCTCCTTGACTGAATTCGTCCTTCTCTTCTGTTCGGTCTTTAGGTTTTTTTTGGTTTTCCGAACTCTTTTTCACGTCTGGTCTACGGGGTATTTATAGTTTCTGTCTGAGGGAAGATGCGGCGCATCTACTTAAGTAGATGCGGCGCATGTACTTAACTTCGCGTGGGGTCCAAGATTATAATATTCAGGAATATTCGTACACCGCCAGAAGATGCGGCGTAACTGCCTTTATAGATGCGGCGCATGTCCTCTTGTATCTTGGATCGTATCTGGTGATATCTTGATAGAGATGCGGCGCATGTCTAGAGTGAGATGCGGCGCATCTGGAGCAGATTAGTCTTGATCTTGTCCATTTCAGTAGACTTTCACTTTATGCACGTTTTGCTCCATTATTAGTCCAAAATCGCTAAGTTTCACCAAATGCTTGTTTTTACCTGAGAATTACAAAAGTAAACGATTAAGTATCAATCCTCATACATAATATAGTAAAACAAGTCAAATTAATAGGATAAATGATAGTAATAAAATGTACTTATTTGAGTTCATCAAATATCCCCCCACGAACACGATACTTGCAATTGCTCAAATCCTTAACTCGAATAGGCTAAAGATAGGTCCAAACTTCACCAATAATAATATATCAAAAAGGGCGACAAAATCATAAATACATAGCCGAATCCACGACTACGATACTTAAGATTGCTCAAATCCCTAATCTCAATAAATCAAAGGTTTGGTTGGATAAAGAATAATACAGGGTATGGATAATTTTTTTGGGATATAAATTGGTGTAAAATGAAAAATAAACAAAACAAATAAATTAAAATCCTAAGTGTGGTTAATCACTATCCCAACCATCCCATGAATAAGACTCATATCATTGAATAACTCACGCTTTAACACTTGAATCACACGCTTTAGGTAGACACGAATTATACTCAACAAGATCTTAGTCAAAGAATAAACCTTAGTTGGTGTTCTCATAACTGCCAACTCCCATTCAATCCATAGATATAATATAACAACTAGTGGTGATATCGACCACTTAATACAAAACTTTACATAAGTTGGTTAAAACAAACATCCAACTTTTCTTTTTTCTTTTTCTTTTCTAATTTTTTTTCGATTTTTTTTTTTTTTTTTTTTTTTTTTTTTTTTTTTTTTTTTTTAAACATAAAGATGTGTAAAATTTCACCACATCACTATAATGATAATTCTGGATAATTTTTCCATACTTTTCATGACTTCAGAAATAACGGTAATAGTGAAAGTAGTAAACACACGAAAAATAAACTCAAAGATATACAATATTTACTTTCACTCCAATTGCATTGTGCAATTTCCCGACCTAACCAAAGATAATGAATTACGCACGCGAACACAGGTAATGTAAGGAAACACACTTTGCCTAAAGCAATTAACCAACCACGGATCTTAATCTACAGGGTAGGCTAAGGTGTAAGGTGTAACGAAACATTTTAAACATAGGTGTAAGAAACGAAAGGAATGGCTCTGAGTGTTTTTCTAGGGGTATCTTACTCTAAAAATGAGAGTAACAAAAGGGTTTATACGGGGATTAACTAACCAGTGTAGTTAGCTAATAACACATAACATATAATAGGCTTTTTGGGTGTAATCCTAGAATTTTACCAATTTAGACAAGTCATTCCAATTATAAAAATAATACTCATTATGGTGGTCTCGAATAGTATACAAGCCAAGTTCTAAAGTTTACAAGTCACCGGCACACTCATAGATTTGTGAATTTTGAAAAATCACAATTTTTGAAAATAACGTCATGTGTGCAGCTATGCAACTTAGACTTTAAACAAAAACATGCTAAAAAATTTTAAATTTTGATATATTAAGCACATTTTAAGCATATTTTGAAAAGTTTAGGACAAGTAAGTGTTAAGTGTTCTAATTCTCCAATCCCCCCACTTAAGTTAAACAACGTCCTCGTTGTTTGTATAAAAGGTTAAAAATTGGAAAATAAAAGAATTAGAACAAAAAAACTCCCCTGAGATTTGCTCGGTATGATCCTCCATTTGTATGAGAGCAAAAATCATCTTTCTTGTGGATTAGAACGTTTAATCTTCATATTTGATGTATCCACAGGAAATGTAGGAATCTATAATACCACCAAGGCTTTAAAACACACCTAAGATAAGAAAGGTTCAAACTTGCATAATACATTAGTAGTTAGGAAAAATAAAACATAAAAATTAAAAATGAAAATCATCAGGTCAGTCGATGCGCCGTATCTTATGGAAGAAGATACGCCGTATCGAGCCTGGAATAAATACGGATCAGAATAGAAGATGCGTCGCATCCTTAACCAGGGATGCGCCGCATTGAAATAAACTGATAAAAAGTTTTAAATTCGAAAATAAAAAAATGCAGAAAAATAAGATATGACCATTGCTGGAGATGCGTCGCATCTCAGGATTGAGATGCGCCGTATCCTCTGCGGCCTGACTGACTCGACACAGAACAGAAAATAAAAAGATAAATCCGGGTTGTCTCCCAGTAAGCACTTGTCTTTATTCCAGAGTCTTTAAGTTAGACTCACGTTCAGCTCATCATTTAGTCCTTGTCACGGTCCATCCTTCTTCCTTCATCCGAAAGATGTTCCCGTATAGCTTTGCGACGTTTTCTTCCGTTCGGCTTAATCTTCTATAATTCTTGGTCTTCGTCGCAACATATTCCTCCTCTGGTCCCAAAGAGTATTTGATGATTTTAAATTTTTCAGAAATAATCATGGGTGGCTCATTATAAGGGATCCCAAGTAGTTGACACTTTCTTTTGGTGAATTCTTCCTCGTCTTTATCAACAAACTTAAAATAAGGATCCTTAATTAAATAGTCATCAAGTTCATCGATTAATGACTCATTGCTATCATCTTGAATTGCCTCCCACTCTCTTTCCAATTCCCATTGTAGCCGTCGACTAAGCTTCGTGTAATCATCAAATTGTTCATGCACCCATTCCCAGAAATTAGTATTCGATGTTCCTTTAAGTCCTTTCAAATATTCAATTCTACCCTTTTCTTGCAAAGCTTCCGTTTTTTGTGGGCAGTCTTCAACATTATCGTACCACTCATAATCTTCAAAGGTTACATCGTTTCCAACCTTTTTCATCCCAATTATACTTCCCCCATTACAGGTTCCGTCACTCTTATAATCACAGGTCGGCCAAACACTACTCCCATCCTTGAAAACGAAGGGTGTACAGGTGTGATTAATGTGCTCAAATTCCCATGGTTTATCCCAAACCCATGGTATTTGTTCATTCCATTCGTAGCACCAGGTGTTTTTGAAATCATCGTAAGTCTTAAATCCTGGTAGATCTCCAGTTAGCACATCATTGTCGACTTGAAGAAGGTAGTTAAATTCCTTGAATTGCTTGCACAAGGGCGTCTCATAATCGAACACGTCAATGTCTATTCTGAATAATTCTTCAATGCCCTCATCGACTGTTGAATCATGAAGTGACGACCCATAGTCGCTCTCTACCTCTTCATCTTCTCCTCTCATCCAATATACCCATAACGCATCCTTAGTAGCTCGATCCATTCTCTTATGGTTATTGAACTTACTAGCCAACCACTCCGAAAAATTAACATCGTTAGGATCGTGGTTAACGTCAAAGCAAGCTTTTCCAATCATATTCCTTTTTATCTCCATGAACTCGTTAAATTGCTCCCTAAAACTCCGTGTCAACCATGAAGTCATAATCCGCTTGACTTCATTCGCAGGGGCAAATTTCGGACTACCATATTTAAGTTCAAGCCAATCATTGAGGGAGAGGTCCATCAATCTTACCAACCTGCCATGAAATAGTAACTCCGCCACAGCATAAATTCTTTCATCGTCCAGATAGTTCTCATTTAATCCCCAGTACTGTTCGGAATATGGCATGTAAGAGATTTGGGTATCGCCTCCACCACAGCTTTTGTTGCTTGAGTCCATGTATGCAAGATAGAATTTCCCATCATCTTCTTCGATAGTAGTCCAAGTCAATCCTTTGGATTCAATGATAGGCCATAAGAGCAACAATTCATCTCCAGTGTACCTCACAAATACATCATAAGAGAATACCTCTTTGTCAATGTTGCATAAACGCATGAATTCCTTAAACGTAGCTTCAAGAGGGGTCTCCCAAGAGAATAAATCCGTATCGATCATGAGCACATTGAATGAATTCGGAAGCAAGAGTTCCTTAGCAAGATATCCGTTCACTGACATGTCTTCCATAGCAAAATCTGTCATCATAGGTAAAATCATCAGTAGGATTTGTTCGCTAGAAGAGAAATTAACGAATTTAGAAACGGATATAAGAATAAAAATAGCTGATATCTGCAGACGATGCGCCGTATCCAAAAAGTTGGATACGCCGTATCTTATAATCGTTAAAATTAAATCAGACTTTATTCAGAAAATAGATACGCCGCTTAGAAATTAGAATGCGCCGTATCAGTATTAATAATCAAAAATCGATATTTATTTAAAATTAAATGCGTCGTATTAACAAAAGTTAATGCGCCGTATTTTCGTTACGTTTTAAAATACGAGATTTTTGATTCAGAAGATACGCCGTATCGACAGAGATCGATGCGTCGTATCTGTTTAATAATTCGAAAACTGTTTTTAATTAAAATAATAGATACGCCGTATCTTCTAAAGAAGATGCGTCGTATCGCGTTAACGTTTAGAAAATTTTTTTTTATCAAAAACAGATACGCCGTATCTGCTAAAGCAGATGCGTCGTATTACTTTATCGCTTAGAAAAAAATTTCTTATTAAAAACAGATACGCCGTATCTTGGGGAAAGATGCGTCGTATCGAATTAATTAAACGCGTTGTATTTTATAAAAGTTTAAACGCAATACGCCGTATCTGAGAGATCAGATGCGCCGTATCGTTTGATTTAGCTCAGTACAACGATAGCAAAACACAAAAAATACGAAAAATAAAAACAAATAAAAACACACACGAAAATAAACACAAATAAAAGCAAACAAATAACACACAAAAACAGGAAATATGCAAAATAATACAATGAATGCAAAATGACCTAATACACAACAGAATTAGCGGTTAGATAAAAAATTAAAAACCTAATTAAAATACTAATCAAATTAACAGATAATAACAATTCACTCCCCGGCAACGGCGCCAAAAACTTGATGCGTGCGATGTGTCGTTGTGGTTTAGCAGTATTAATGCCTACTCAAGTTTTAAATTTATATTTAGCCGACTTATGAATAACACACACACTTAACGAGCAGTGTACCCGGTCAGTATGAATATAATGGTAAGTAGAGTGTCGATCACTAAGAGTGGAACGTATTATCTCGTTATTCTAATCAGTATTTTAATAAATTAAGTTAGCTATACAACCTAATCTAACGCAAGGGGGTTCAGCCTGAGAGACTGGCACGATTTGGTTGCAATTAAATAATAAACTAAACCAATAGGCACGAATCAGCGAATAGCACACACGTACACAGATAAATACTTGAGACAATAAGAGGGCTGTCCTGATAGATAAGTAGTTTGTCACTTGTTTTATTGCTAGTTTTATATGAAGTGTATAGTTCGATGCAACGCACCGAGATTAAGTCCTTTCTCGTTGGTTCTAATCTTATCGGCGAGTAAACCCTTAATGATTACTTATGACTATCCTATTTATCTTTCTTCCTACTTTTCTACAGACGATAGAATGCATAGGCGATCTAATAAATAGGCGAGGGCAGAGGCATGGCGACCCGATCAACGCTCAGCTAGACACAGAGGTTATCAATGCACTAATAAAAGTCACCAATGACATCAACATATAAACTTTAATTAATGAGAAAGCAGTTTTAAGGGAGTGCAATCTTTCCGTTGTCACATTACACAAGCCACCAATCTTGATGAATTAAAGTTTACTAACACAATAAAACAAAACTACTTAATGAATTAAACACATGCAGCACCTTCTTACAGCTCTTGTATCTTCGTTTGGGTGTGTCTTGTGCTGCCTATTCGACTGAATTCGTCCTAGGTTTCTGGTCTTCGTACTTCGGATATAATATATGTCACACGAAATTCGTCTGGTCTTAGGGTATTTATAGTTTCTGTCTGAGGGTAGGATGCGGCGCATCTATTAAGTAGATGCGGCGCATTGACTTAACTTCGCGTGGGGTCCAAGATTAATATATTCAGGAATATTCGTACACCGCCAGAAGATGCGGCGTAACTCCATAAATAGATGCGGCGCATGTCCTCTTGTTTCTTGGATCGTATCTGGTGAAATATTGATAGTGATGCGCCGTATGTAATAAGTGAGATGCGACGCATCTGGAGCAGAATGTCTTGATCTTGTACATTTCAGTAGACTCTTAATTTCTTGCTTGTTTTGCTCCATAATTAGTCCAAAATCGCCAAGTTTCACCAAATGCTTGTTTTTACCTGAGAATTACAAAAGTAAACGATTAAGTATCAATCCTCATACATAATATAATAAAACAAGTCAAATTAATAGGATAAATGATAGTAATAAAATGTACTTATTTGAGTTCATCAGTTTCACAAAAGATGTCTTTTTCAGCATTCGTTAATGTGTAACCTGCTGGAGGTAGTGTTGTTTTGTCTGCTTCTTGCCTAGCAAACAACTCTTCTTTTATCCCCAACTCTTCCAGATCCAGTCGAGCATTCATTCCATCTTTTATCTTTCTAGGAACATTCAGCAAAGTTCCGAGTAGACTCTCACCAACATTCTTTTCTACATGCATGAAGTCAATACAATGCGGAACAGAATGATGCCTCCAATACCTTAGCTTTCGATACCAAATGTTGAATTTCTTCCAATATGCTTCATTTGCTTGGCTTGAACTACCCTCTTCTTCTGTTGTTTTCCTTTTCTACTTTTTAATCTTCCCACCTCTGCCTCTGGTATCTTGATCTTGGTTTTTTGAGGTTTTTCCTTTTCCCCACTTATTTTCAATATGTTGTACCTCGTTGTATATTTGTTCCCCGGTCAATGGATTTGGAGCATGACGTGGTTCTTCTTGTCCATTAAACACCTTCCTTTGCGTTCTGAACGGATGGATGTATGGTAGATATCGTCTGTGTCCCGCATAACTTTGCTTGGATGAGGCGGAAAGTCTAACACAGTGTGTATCTTTCCCACATACTACACAACCTTTGAATCCACTGTATGGGCAGCCACATAATGTACCAAGGGCAGGGTAATCATTTATCGTCCATAACACAACGGCGCGCAGATTAAAGTTTTCTTTTTTAGAAGCATCGTATGTATCAACCCCTTCCTCGAATAAGGTTTGCATATCATCAACCAACGGTTCTAAAAATACATCGATATCATTTCCCGGGTATCCCGATATCAATACCGAAAGCATGATAAACTTTCTTTTCATACACAACCATGGAGGAAGGTTGTATATGACAGATAAAACTGGCCATACACTGTGATGCCTATTTCCTGAGTTGACGTCAACCCCATCAGCCGATATTCCTAGCCGTAGATTTCTCGGATCTTCAGCAATTTCGGGGAATTTTTCATCTATGGTACGCCATGCCTGTGAATCTGCGGGGTGACGTAAAACACCATCTGTTATCCTCCTTGTTGCGTGCCATGTTAGATCTTCTGAAATACTTTCTAACTTAAAGAGGCGTTGCAGTCTTGGTATAATTGGAAAGTACCACATTACCTTTGCCGGAATGTTTTCGTACACTTTATGTGTCTTACTATCCACCTTCCATCTTGATGTCCCACAAGCTGGATAAACAGTCAACTCCTTGTTAACCTTCCAGTAAAGAATGCAGTTGTTGCTACATACATGTATCTTTTTGTATCCTGATCCCATCATTCTCACTAGCTTTTTTGCCTCATAAGTTTTTTCAACCATTTCATTACCAGCAGGTAGCATCTTTTTCAACAATCCTAGTAATTCAGTAAAGAACTTATCAGAAGCTCCATACTTACCCTTCAAGTTGAGTAGTTTAACTATTGCGGACAACTTTGTGAAGTCAGGACATCCTTCGTAAAGTGGCTTCTCCGCGTCTAATAATAGTTGTTGAAACTTGGCAAGGTTATCCTCATCAAAACATTCTTTTGCACCATTAACCATGTTCACTGTTGATGGGCCATCTGTTGGAATTTGTGGAACAAAATCCATGTCGAAATCCGTGTCGTCAACAAACTCCTCTGTTGTAGCATTAACAGGTATTTGGGCAGTTGTTGCTTGCTCATCATTTTCTCCATGTTTATCCCATTTTGTGTAGCTTTGATTAATCCCGTGGCAGAATAAATGGAACTGCACATCCTCCACTTTATGCTCTATGCGGTTTAAACATGAGATACACGGACATGGCATCTTAAGCTGTTGTTTATTACCTCGTGGGTCGATGTTCATCATCTTCTGCAAGTTGTGTTCTGCATACTTAATAAACGCGTGTACTCCAGCAATATATTGTTTCTTGGTCCTACTAGTTTTCATCCAAGACTTGTCCATGCTATTGTTGAGGTCAAATGGTAACGTATGTATCCTACAAGTCACAAATTAAACCAATATAAGCATCAAATCATTTGTGCATAAGTAAACCAAGTATTTACCACTACTAGTACAAAAGGTACTGCTGCTAGTGAAATTTAGTACTGCTAGTATAAAGTTAGTACTGCTAGTACCAGTCACAAATTAAACCAATATAAAATTGTAAATGTTTGATACGTTTGGGCCTAACTCTAATGTGGGATAAAATGTTTATTTTGAAAATATTACAACCATACATTAGTAAAATCTAGTATTAATGGTTTTTGTTGCAAAGTGAAAATTAAAATAATACTCTGTTAGTATAGTATTAATGGTTTTTGTTGCAACCTTGCAACTTGCAACTTGCAAGTAATTATGGGGAAGGCTATTTCATCATTACACACTATTCACATTGCTAGGCTCGATACATCTTCCTTCCTCTAGGTGTTTCTTGATTGTTGTTGTATATAAAGCAACATACCTCTCATAATTTTCATCTCTTCTTAACAAACCAAAATAAAATTTAAAAATTACAAAAAATCTCAAAATTTTTTGTTATCAAAATCATATATGGAAACTAAACTAGTGATTTGTTCTGAATTGGCAACAGTTGCAAACTCAAAGCTTGTGAAAGACATGATGCTAGTTTACTATGAGCGACAGGTTGAAGCTACTTCCAAGGAAGTTCATGATTTGAGGCACAAGGTTTCTGAGAAAAGAATGCTGATAAACAATAGGGATAAGATGATCAAGGAGTTAGAGCTTTTATATGGTTTTGATTCTGCTCTTGCAAGCATTGCTGATTTAAGGAGGATGCAAGAGGAGGACATGATGGCATCTGATAGGTTGCTTGTTGATATTGCCCAAAAGCATAAGCGTCTAGGTGATTTGGGCAACTTTATCACGAAGCTTGGATCAATGAACTACTGATGTGGTTGATATGTTAGTTGACTATGTTTATGTCTTTTGTGTTTTGTGGTGTCATGGTTGATGTTGTTGGTAGTCTTTCTGATGTTGTTGTGTTTTGTGGTGTCATCGAATGGTAATGATAGATGTATGATATGATGTTAAATATTAATGCAGCTATGTTAATGTCAATATTATTTTCTAACAGCCTTTTGATTTGTAAAGTTACAATGTCAAGTGTTTAGTACTGCCTAGTTCCAAAAATGCATATACTTAAGAAAGTCAAACTTTGTTTATTACACCTAAATGCAGGAAGTTAGCTGCACATACCAACCAAGCCTTTAATGGCATTTACTTATACATTGAACTATGTGATCCTCTTTACTTTAAATGGCCATTACATAAACACAACATTACACACAACATTACACCATCAAAAACCTGTCAAACACTAAACCTCATCCACAATGACTTCCAAGCCAAATGTTATTGAAATATCCTCTGATTCATCAGGACTAATGTCTCCTAAACCTGATTGGAATTTCCCCTACCCTCCTACAGGTAGCTTTCATAAGAGAATACCACCTAAGGGAAAGGTTGTTAACTCAAGCTCTGACGATTTTAGCTCCTTTAACAGTAGCTTTTTTAATGATAGCTTGGTTTCTAGCTATCATTCAACATCTGAAGATGAAGTTGTCTCAAAAAAAGCCACAATGTCCAAAAACCCTCCTCCAGTTCACACTCTGTCAATCCCAGGAAAAAGGGAACAAGTTCTATGCCTACCAAATCAGGCAACTAGGGAAGAAATCCAAGCAAAGAAGAGAAAGGGAAAAGGCCCAATTGAACTCACTAAGGGTAAAGGGAAAAGGACAATTAGCTGAGCTTTACTAGTCTTGATGTTATGATGCTACTGTAATAAGTACTATGTTTTCTCCTTGTATGTAATCAACTATGCAATCAACAATGCATCTATGTATGCAGAATTTTGTTATGTAATAATAGTTGGTTTTTCAAGTTGAAGATGCTATTTTTCATTCATGTTAAACCCAAAATAAAACTTTAAAAAACTATATATCCTACAAGTCACAAATTAAACCAATATAAGCATCAAATCATTTGTGTATAATTACAATGGATAGTGGGCAGAATTTGCTATCTTTATAATTGTAAAAAACAATTTCGAGAATAATATAATTTCACCATTATTGCATAAAAAAAATGATTTCCTAATTAAAAAAATTACCTAATTTAGATCTAAATGAACCTCCCTCCGTTGTTGATGGCCGGACCGGCGAGTGGTGGATGGTGAGTGGTGGCTGTGATTGGTTACTGGTGAACGGTGGATGGTGAGTGGTGGCTGTGATTGGTGAGAAATGTGCGAAATTTGAAATTTTCTGAAAAAAATATGGGGGTCTTTAATTTTGAAATTTGCTGAAAAAAATATATATGGGTGGGTTTTAAAAAAATATATATGGGTGGGTTTTTTAAAAAAATATGGGGGGCTTTAATTTTGAAATTTGCTGAAAAAAAATGGGGGCTTTTTAAAAATTTTGGGGAGGGAAATACCAAAAAGGAAGCCACAGGTATCGAACCTGTGACCTCCCCTTCACAACACCAACAACTCAACCATCTCCGCCCTTGGGTCTTTTTTGATTATACCTTCTTTTGTATTCCTCTTATAGACTATCTATTTTATTAAAGAAAATTGTTACAAAATCCAAATATCTTCTATACAAAGTTAAACCTGTTAGTACAACGTTAAACCTAGCAACACTAATAGAGACACAAGCAGTAATAACATTATTTCCTTTTTGCTTGTCTGAAGATCTTTCTCAGTAACTCTCTTGCCATTACTGAGTCTTCATCAGTAACTGTCAGCTTAGCATCTAACATAACAAATAAGCTAGCTGCCCTTAATGGATAATCTTTTTCTATCAGCATGTAGACATCCACTCCATTCTTTGTAGATACATGGTGAACACCACATGTATCATACAGTCTCCATTTTGTACTCAACTCATGAGCTCGAAAATTCCATAAGATATCTTTTGGATCAGGTTCATACAACCTCTTCAATTCCACCCATAGCTCCTTCTCTTTGTCTTGTATACGATATGTAGATCTGAACATTTCTTTAACCAGACTCCATAGATTGTCCAAGTCTTCTCTATAAAAAATCTTCAGCATATCTTCAAAATACTTATAAATTTCTGAGTGTCCTCCTAGCCTGATTATCTTCCAAGCTTTCCCAAATGTATCTTTGTGTATCTCCAAATCAATAATTGGACGTTTAGCTTGAATAGGATGATGAACATCCAATGCTTCTGGGATTATAAGAATCATATGCTGCTTGAGTATTTCGTCAGTTAATTCCTTTACTGTTTCTTCTTCATCTGCTGTAGGTACTTCTTCACCAATCTTCTGTTTCTTTGAAGATTCAGACTCCAATATTATACGATATCTTCTTGTAGTTCTACATGGTTTTTATGTTCCCATGGGAGTAAATGTGTTCACTCTTGTGTAAACCCTTTCAAACTCACTCTTGATCTCCTCAAAACTTCTACCTTGGAACTGCTTCCTTTTGTATCCAGCCATGTTCATCATGTAAACACACATGGTGTGTCTTTGCTGAGCTTTACTAGGTGGTTTACTCCTCTTTTCTTTGGCTTTTTGTTCTGCAGCAGACTTTTTTCTGGAATTTATTAGTTCAACAAGTTGTCTTGACTTCTCATCAATGGACAACACTTCATCTCCTCTGACTTTACCTAACTTTTCCTTTAAAACTTCATCAGCATCAATCATATACTGAACTTCTTGAGCGTTATCAAACATTTCTTCAGTTGCTTGATTTGCAAGTCTTGTTTGATCAAGGAAATATGCAATATCAACAATTTCTGATGTTTCATCTTCCTGTGCTTTATTAGCTACCTCTGCATCAAAACTAATCTGAGCAAGAACACTCTTCTTGTCCTTCTTTGGTGGCTCTTCTTCAATCATAATGCCCTTTGCTTTATCTGTCCTTTGCCTTCTATCATACACATCCATATCTTGTTGATGAGAAGTACCAATATTTTCAGCATCCAAATCTTCTTCACCCATATCTTGCCTCCCCTGAAACTCAACATTCTGTTCAACCAAAGAAATATTGGGGTCTTGATCAATATCAGCTATCTTCCTCCCCTGTTTGGAAGAAACATCCATGTCATCATCATATGAGCTTGTAGATTCCACAATATTTGCCTTTCTCTTTGCTTCAAGTGACTTGACTTTAGACTGCAATTTCTTCACTTTTTCAATGACCTTCTTGTAAGCAGTACTATACAACTGCTTTGTCTCCTTGAGTGCTTGCTTTGTCTCCTTGAGTTCTTACTCTGTCTCCTTGAGTTCTTGCTTTGTCTCCTTGAGTTCTTTCTCCAACCCAGTCACCCTTTGAGTCAATTTGGTACAAATATCCATCAATTCCATTATTGACACTCTGCCCTCATCACTTCCAGGTGTGTTACCTCCCGATCGAGGTGAATCATGGGGCATTTCCCCCATATTTGGTTGTGAGGCTGATTGAGAACCAGATGAACCTATGGGTGTGTGATGGGACTCAACTGGGGTTGTTGATCCTTCACCCTGAATGTTTTGATTTTGAACCAACATTGTTTCAAAAAGTGGAACTACTATCCCATTAAACCCCCTAGAAGCCATGCTCATGTTACTGAACAGTTTTTGAGTAAGGCAAGGAGTTGGATAAACAATTTTATGAGATAGAAGCAAACTTTTCCGTATATTCAAAACCGTTTGTATAAACCTTGGATATATTAAAAACTTGTATTTGTTATCCACATTTTTCACCATACCATCAAAAATTAATTTTGAAAAGTTAAAAGTCCTGTTTGTTGCTAAACAAATGAGAGCAGTTGCAATATTGCTGCTGAATTGCTCCCATGCGGTTTTCTTTGGACTTAAACAATGAAGGATGGTATGTATGAAGAATCTCCATTGTGGGTCAAAACATCCTTTTTGAAAAGTCAGAATTTGAGAAGATGTGTCATACCCCATTCTGGAAAGGTGATGAAAAATTTCAGTATTAGGCAAAGAACTAATACCATTTTCATCTGCTAAATGGAGATGCCTCCTAACAGATGCCTCAGTAATAGTTATTATTCTGCCATCAACTGTTGCAATTAACTCTTTGTCTCCATTCTCAAATGTATTGGTAGTAACAGACCGCCAAAACTGTTTAATTTGAGAGACATAGATAGTAGGATCAACTGTAAGAGCATACCTGATGTGGGTATTGTTTAGAAAATGTATTATCTGGTGGAAGCGTTGACTCCCTTCTGGTTTCTCCAAGAATGCAACCTGGTTATGCGTATCATAAAACTCTAAATTTGCCATGAAAATTGAGTAAATGCTTGATTAGAGTGCTGGGTTATGACTGGACCTACTTCAATTAATTGTTTCTCAAGTTTGAAGAAATGGTATAAATTGTATAAAGAAAGAGAGTTATCCAATTTATGAAACCCTACTCTGTTCTAGAGTTTTTTTTTAAGAGGTAAGTAAAGTAAAGTAATGTAAAGAAATAGGGAAGAGTGGAAGTAAAGTTTATAGATTTTTGCATGTTCTTATACTAGTAAAGTAAAGTAAATGAAAGTAGGTGGTCCCATTTCTCCATAATAAATACACACTAAAGACAAAGGTTCTTTTCGACATTAACTCATTTGATTTTTGTCTTTATTCACTTTACTTCACTATGAAAGTTGGGACAAAGAAAACCAAGAACACACATAATTTTAGTGTCACTCCATTTCATTCCCTTTCATCTAAAAAAAACTTGAGAACATAGTGTAAATAAAGCGAAGTAATTGACAATAGTTACCCCAACGGTTAGAAATAAACCACGGTTAAAACCCAGAAATGGCTACCCAGTACCCAGCAGTACAACGTTTTACTCTAGCAGAACAAAAGTTTTCCTAGCAGTAATAACTTTGTGCATCCACTCCATTCTCAGACAATTAATTAAACATCAAATATTTCATTGATATTTTTTAAGGCTACAAGTATATACATCTAATTATCCAACCTAAATACTAAACATACTAAAAAAAAAAAAAAAAAAAAAAAAAAAAAAAAAAAAAAAAAACCATCATCCTAAACTGCTTCACTCCATTTCACCCCAACTTGTTAGAACCAGAGCTCTCTTCCCTGCTTCCCATCAATTTCTGGCTTTCCTTGAGTCGTTTAAACACAATTTCAAGATTGCTAACCCTCTTTTCTAGATTATAAGGGTCCTGAAACCCATCTTGTTGTTCCCTCTGGTTTTGCAGCACAAACCCATTTTGCTGCTCCACAATAATTTGCTGCTGATCCTCTTCTTTTTGCTGCACCACCTCCTCCTCTTCACCTTCCTCCTCCTCTTCCTCTTCATCTTCTTCCTCCTCCTCCCCGTAGTCACGCAATCCCCAAACCTCATCCCAGTAAAAGTCTTGCGCATGCAGCCAGTTCAAAATTTGACCCCTCATCCACGTATCTACCTTCCTATACGACCCATATTCTGCAATGGGTTCATCCCCGAAAGCAATTAACACTGCGTCAAACAGCAAATTGTTGTTTAACACCCACTCGTACTCTTCAGCATCATTTTGAAAGGTAACATTATTTGCTGCCATTGTAGAAGTTTTCTTTGAATTGAAAGGGATATATGTGTTTGTGTGTGTTCTTTGGTATATAGTCGATAGGTAAAATAGGCCGGAGAGGTAGATGAATGGCTCCCAAGACTTTAGGTGGGAAAAGGGATCGACGGCACGCGCCAAAAGTAAAGTGTCAATTGAAGTTTTACGATTTCCTTTTACCAAGTATTGACTTTCCATGTACAATGAGTTGATGCAACAACAAGTTGTATATCATGCTTTGTGAATAATAAACTTCCAAACTCAATATTTCCAACTATTGATCAAGTGGTGGTTTGGTTTAATTAAGAGTGGCAAGATGTGTAGAAAAAAAAAGAATAGTAGTTAAAAAAAAAAAAAAAAAAAAAAAATCTAATGGTGTTGACGTGGCGGTGAAAACCAACTATAGCCGGTAACTAGGGATGGCAACGGTTCGGGTTCGTGGCGGGTTTTAGTGTACCCGTACCCGAACCCGTTTATAATATACCCGTACCCGCCCCATATCCCACCGGATACCCGATTAATATTATCCATCGGTTTTTCGGGTTTCCCCGCGGGTATCGAGGTTATCCGTAATTAAAAGTTAAAGAAAATGAATATCGTATCAAACGATTTAACGCAACATATCGCAACGCAACGTACTCGGCACGATATTCACCAAAAAAATCAAATGCGCAAGAGGTTTCAAAAGTTAATCATTCTCATTTCAAAAGATAATCTCGTTTTAGCCTTTTAAAAGGGTTTGGTATCCTCATTCGTGTGACGGTAGAGAACACGGACTCACGAGTACTCACTCCAAAAAAACGAATAACCGAATTAATAGTCGAGAAGAGTATTGACAATAACTCGAGTCGAGACGAGATGACGAAAACAAGTCAAAGAGATAACTAACAACAAACATATCAAATAAGATGAGTCGATTGGTAATCGTCTGTATTTTCCCATAATCCCGTTTATTAGTACAAGGTATACTCGTTTTATGATTTAAAACAAGTTTGGACTTACGACAAAATTAATCTTTGGAAATAACAAAATTTCGCCAAGACCCTTTCATTTATCGAACGTTTCCAATTCAAAAGACTTTATTGAAAATCAATTTCCCGAGTAATTTATAATATAACGAGTATTTATATAAACCCTAAACCCTAAACCCTAAACCCTAAACTCTAAACCATAAACGCTAAACCAATCCGTAACTCAAACAATAACCAAACGAATAGTCCAATAAATCCAAATATGTTAGTGTACGGGTAGCATGTCTCGAATAGTCCAATATCCCTCGTGTGTTCCGTTTTTATCCCAAATGTCACACGAAAGGTTTTCAAAATCGAGATCCTACTTAAACCAAACCACCACTTGATCAATAGTAAAGGGCCAATTAATCCCTTTACCGATCAATTGTAAACAGACACAAAAATCAATAAACCCTAATCAAAACACACATTCTTGATTCTTCTTATTCCCACGGCGGATTCCCACGGGTAACAGTAGGATCCTGGGCCACCTTTCATTTCATCTTTGTCTTTTAATTTAGCTAATGGTAATAGTTTGAAAAACAGACGTGGCAAACAAAAACACGCAAACAATGAATCCAAATGACAACAAAGGTATGTTTTTTAATGTTTTCACATATCAGTTGATGATTCATTGTACAATAATTAGTAACAGGCTTTTGATCTATAAATGGTGATGTTTGGGGTTGTTGTTACCGATTCTAATGTAAAGCTGTGTGAATTTATTGTTGAATGTAAAGCTGTGTGAAGTTTTAATTTATTCAAGTTTATGCTTTAACAGGTTCAAAGACAAAAATCCCTAGGTCCAAATTCAAAATCATTTCCAACAAGGTATATACTAAAGTTGTTATGTGTTTGTGGCTAAAGTTGTATACCTTAATTATACCATTAATTAATTTTTTTGAAACAAATGGTATGTTGAACTATTAGGAGGTATGGGAAAACACAGATTGGAAGAGAAAGAGCCCTTTCTATTTCTCTAGCGATGAAGAATCTGGTGATGCTGACACAAAAGGTGTGAATTTATTGTTGAATGTAAAGCTGTGTGAATTTTTAATTTATTCAAGTTTATGCTTTAACAGGTTCAAAGGCAAAAATCCAAACAACAACAACAACAAACCCAATCCCGCCGGGGCAGGGTATGGGGGAGGTAGGCTGTAGACAGACCCTACCCCTACCCCAAGGTAAACCCGGGAGTAGAGAGGATGCTTCCAAAGAGACCTCCGGCACTAGGTCCAAATTCAAAATCATTTCCAACAAGGTATACTAAAGTTGTTATGTGTTTGTGGCTAAAGTTGTATACCTTAATTATACCATTAATTAAATTTTTTGAAACACATATGGTATGTTGAACTATTAGGAGGTATGGGAAAACACAGATTGGAAGAGACAGAGCCCTTTCTATTTCTCTAGCGATGAAGAATCTGGTGATGCTGACACAAAAGGGGTAATAATGGTCCATTTAATAAGTGTTGTTTCGCTACCTTTATCACATTCTCAAGACTTAATCCATTATATATACTCGTTCAACTTGTAGGTATAAAAATAAATTTACTCAGGATATTGTCTTGGGACTGCCGTATAATTAAGAAGATGTACCAACCGATGGCCGTGAAGAAGACTTCTCGTACATTAAATGTGTTGAGAATTATGTAAAGGTGGTGATCATCTCGACTATTATATATGAACTAGAGGATAATTAGTTTAATATGGTACGTAGTAGCAGTTATGAGTAAGAAGATGTACGTTGTATCAACCGATGGCCGTGAAGAAGACTTCTCGTACATTAAATGATGAAGCGAAAAGTGTACCGCTTTTAAGGGGTCATTTAAGCCCTAAATCGTATTTATTTGATCAAATATTGTCCTAAATCGTTCCTTTTGTCATTTTAGGTACTTTTGAGGAGAAATCTGGAAAAGGAAGCATTTTGGACGTTTTTGGAGCATAAAAGTGAAGAAAACGACAAAGTCTCAAAAATCGGCTAAAAGTTACCTTTGACGGCGTTAGATTTTACCCTGGACGGCGTCATGGCTTGGCAAGAAAAGGTGGATGTGAAATTTACTCATGATAAGCCAGTGAAAATTGCATGTGAATTCTGACGGCGTCACGCTTTAACCTGATCAAGGGCGTCACGGCTTAATTCAAAGAGGGACGGCGTCACGTTCAAGGTCTGACGGCGTCAAGCCTTGATAAGCCAGAATGGATTTTGGAGAGCTAAAGAGGGACGGCGTCAAGAAGGTCATCCGGGAACCCTAAAAGCGGCGAGGTGACGGCGTCACACTCCATAACGTGACGCCGTCAGATGTAAAAATCTATATATAGTTTTGCAATTCTTTGTCATTAGTGTGGAACTTAGTGTGGAATTTTTGGGAGAAAACCCTAAGACGATTTTAGCATCTTTTTCAAGGCTTTTTGCCTTGAGATCTTCCATGTTACATTGAAGATAAGTTATCAATTAATCATTCAATATGTCTATGTGTTGTTTGATTCTATCTTGTTCTTGTCTTTTGATTAATATGTTAGGCTAGATTTATCTTGTGTTTGCTTAGATCTAATGAAACCTAGCTATTGATTATTGGTTATTAGTGTGTTATTAGTTGTATTGGATGATTGTTCATCTATGTTAGGCTTAAGAAAACTGGCTAACTTCCTATTCGGTAACTTGCTTGAACGTCTTAAGAAACATGAACCAAATGCGTACTAAAGGTTTTTATGGTTGTATTTAATGCACAAGCGAATTCTAGTGATCCCATGTTAGGAGCTTCCTAGCCGGCTCGACATAGGAGTGAAGTAGGAGCTTGTAGAGTTGGGGAAGTACGTACGCCGCCCCACGATTGGTATTAAGGAATACACCCGTTATCCACGCGACTAATACACACTAATCAACCGGTAAAAGATAGTTAGGGAGTAAGGAAATCTAAGTAAACACATTTCTCTACACATAAGTTTCCACCAAACATTTTCATTTTTGTTATTTTATTTTATTTGCATTTGTAGTTATTTGGGTTAGTTGACTAGCAACTAATTCCGCCCACTCTTTCAAACCCGAGATTTTATTTGCTTTCATAAAAAATTATAAAAACATAAAAAGAATCTTCCTCAACCCTTAGACCTAATTAGAGTAGTCTTTCATACCTAACGAACACTATTCCCTGTGGAGAACGATCAATCCCCCGTACTTACCACTACACTATACTACATCGGTCAGGTACACTGCCTGGTGGGGTTGTAAGCCTCTTGAGATCCCTCGAGAGGTAAAACCTGTTGTAAGGTTGCAAAACCACGCATCAAGTTTTTGGCGCCGTTGCCGGGGAGTAGTTATTGCTTAGGTTGAAATTTTATTTTTATTAGGTCTACTCACAAGATTCCTATCAAGTGAGATTTTTTCTTTTTATTTTGTAGCTTTCTCGTAGTCTATCTTTTCTTTGTGATTTTGTTTGTAATTTGCTTCAAATGGACTTTTCACTTAGATTTCTAAGATTGCAAGATATGGTTGAGTGGCTAGAACACCAAGAAGTTCAAAATACCTCATTTAGAGACACTTATGAATCATATGAGCCTTCACCTTGGATAGATTCTTATGAACAACCTCCATGTTTAGGATCTTGTTTTAGTGAGGCTAATAGGAAAAGCGACCTAGTTTGCCAAGGAATTGTGGATAGATCCGTATCAATAAACCATAAGTTGGATGAAGCACTAGGTTTGTTATTATCACTACCTAAGAAAATAATTGACGAGGATATAGGTGATCTTGACACGTGGAATGATGAGGTAAACACCATAAGCCCACAAAATACTCAACCATCATTTGAGGCACCCACACCGCCCGTGACTTACCCGGAAGAAGTAGAAGAGACTTTAGGAATCCCAATGGAGGTAGAACCCTTGGACCAAGCACAACTAGAGGATATAGGTTTGCACACTTTTAGTGATGACCTTACTCATAGTTCTAGGGAATTTCCTAGTGTTGATGAATTGGAACCTCAACCTTTACAGAACTTTTCATCCTTAGATTTACATCTAGGAGAAAAAAGAGGAACCGACCCACCCATCAACCAAAATTATCCGGGTAGTTTTAGGATGAAGGAAGCCATTCACTCACCCCCTTCACCTCACGTGGCATATTCACACCCTAAGGGTGTGTATCGCTACTTTCACCCGTACTTAATCCTAAGTGTAGGGAAAACCTCCCCTATTTTTGTTAAATAAGGGTAGAGTCAGGCTCGTGACTCGAACAAAAACAAGCGCTTATTGGGAGGCAACCCAAGCTTTATTTGCTTTATTTGTTTGATTGTTTGTTTATTTAATTTTATTTGTTTCCGTATGCATTTCTTATTCTTTTTGTTTACTGTTCATGTCTCAAATATAAATTGTGAAAATGCTTTATTTTGTTTTTAACTTCGTCTTAACTACATATAAAGGTATTTTGCAAAAGATAAGTGTAAGGGAAATCCAAATTGTTTTTAAGAACAAGATTGAACATGAACGATAACAATGAGATATAAGCATGCATATTAGTATTTGTTTGAGTCAAATGCTTGTATCGAGTCATAATGAAGTTTTGCAGGAATTCCAGAAAGTAAGGTATAGGTTTTTCCAGAAATTTTCCGGAAACTTAACATGAGAATTCTGTCAGATCATTTCTGACGGCGTCAGGCCTTACAACCTGACGGCGTCAGGTTTTAATTTTCTGAAATTTTTGAAAGTTTTGTTTTTCTACCGGAATCATAAAAAGTTTTTATTAAATCTCTAACTTATAAACTCCAGGAATCTGCAAAACATTCATTCCGCAAGCATTATATCTTTAATTGTTTTATTTCTAAGTCTGGAATTACACCTAGTTGTGAGTTGTCTTTGTTCGGTTTGATGCTTTGGTTTTTCTTGTTTGTTTTCTCAGGATTAACAGGTTATTTTGGACAAGGAGATGTTTGTGGAATCAAGCTTTTGACGATGCATTAGTCTTGGAGCTTCTACATTCTCTTGGAAGAAGATCTAACCATGTTACCTCTTTATCCACCGAACGAATCAGGGGAGTATTTGATTTCATTCTTTTACCTTATTTACTTTTACATCTTGTTATTTGAACATTGGGGACAATGTTCATCTTAAGTGTAAGGGGGGGTAAAAGTGCGATACTTTAGAGAATGCTATTACGCTTGATTTTTGTTTGTTTAATAGTAGATGTGTAATAAAACTGAGATAAATACCTGTTAGGGCAATTTTAGTGCCAAATTTAAAATTTTTTACAACATATAGGAGTGAAACTTTGATCTTAATGAGCGTCTCACGGATAGGAGTTATATGACTAGCACAAAAACCGTACCACTAAAAAAAAATTTCACCCCCAAATATGTGAGGTTCGCCCCTAGAATTGGTAGGAAAAGCATTTATGCTATGATGTGTGTACCGGTAGCACTTAGATTCTAGAACTTGCGTTAGGACCATTCCGAGGCCACAAGTGAGACTACATTCGTGTAGTTAGATTTACTACATGATAAGAGGCATTAGGATTAACCCATTGTTTTACACCTGTGTTTTTGTTATAATTACATTGGCTACATTGGTCAAGTAATTCTCCCACACCCTTTGCGTTGTACTCATTTTTAGTACACGATACCCCTAGTACACCCCTCAGAGCCTATCTTTTCGTTTCGACCTTTAAGCATTTTACTTAAAGGAAGAATTTTTTACACCCCACTAAAATGTACACCCAAATCGCCTTAGCCTACCTTGTATGCACTCATCTTTAATGCATTATTGTTACAACATTTGTTTAAACCCCAAGTTAATTATCTAGTTGATTACATGGTTGCTAAGTCGAGTCATATCCTTGTACATATTGTTTTGGGACGATTGGGACTCATGGGTAAAGTACTAGTGTAATGGAGTAATGGGGAAGAACATCATTTATTACCCCCATATGTGCTAAACATTTTTAAAGTACTCCAAGTTTTTCAATTATCTTAATTCGAGTCATTAGATTAGTATTTGTAAAGTTATGTAAAAGTTCAAGTGTAAGGGGGATGCAATGCCCCTATGATGTATTATTTTGGATGGTAGGGCAAAAGTGTATGCAAAAAAAAAAAAAAAAAAAAAAAAAAAAAATCGAAAAAATCAAGAAAAATACAAAAAAATGAGAAAATGAAAAATAGAAAAAACATACGGACTACCATCCCGTTTCATTTTATGTTTATTTTATGTTTTTGTTTTTGTTATTTCGTTTCTAGCTTAAGATCGAGTCTAGTCTTGGCTTAGCAACATTGTATAGTACATGTAATTGATCAAGATCTTTAACTCGCCACCAGTAAAATATCCTTTGTCCAACAAAACCGTGTTTTCCTTTTCCCTACACCTAACGTTATAACCCATGTAAAAGCCCTCTTTGATAGTTTATCTTTGGTGCTTACGCCTAGTGGAGGAGGTTTTCGATCCTTTCCCAAGCTTATGGTAATCTATTTGCTATGACAGGTAGTGAGAGATATTATCCGTTTTCATTTATGATATTTATTTTGATGACACTTGAGAGATGTGAGTATCTAAACACTACTTGTGAGGTGCTAGTATGTAATCTCCGTGCTTATTATGATTGAAGTGGAACGATTATTTGTTGTAATTACTTTTATGTTTGCATTAAATGACCCCTAACTTGTAATTTGATTAGAATAAAAGCGCATTTGCTTGAGGACAAGGAAATCTCAAGTGTAAGGGTATTTGATGAAGCGAAAAGTGTACCGCTTTTAAGGGGTCATTTAAGCCCTAAATCGTATTTATTTGATCAAATATTGTCCTAAATCGTTCCTTTTGTCATTTTAGGTACTTTTGAGGAGAAATCTGGAAAAGGAAGCATTTTGGACGTTTTTGGAGCATAAAAGTGAAGAAAACGACAAAGTCTCAAAAATCGGCTAAAAGTTATCTTTGACGGCGTCAGATTTTACCCTGGACGGCGTCATGGCTTGGCAAGAAAAGGTGGATGTGAAATTTACTCATGATAAGCCAGTGAAAATTGCATGTGAATTCTGACGGCGTCACGCTTTAACCTGATCAAGGGCGTCACGGCTTAATTCAAAGAGGGACGGCGTCACGTTCAAGGTCTGACGGCGTCAAGCCTTGATAAGCCAGAATGGATTTTGGAGAGCTAAAGAGGGACGGCGTCAAGAAGGTCATCCGGGAACCCTAAAAGCGGCGAGGTGACGGCGTCACACTCCATAACGTGACGCCGTCAGATGTAAAAATCTATATATAGTTTTGCAATTCTTTGTCATTAGTGTGGAACTTAGTGTGGAATTTTTGGGAGAAAACCCTAAGACGATTTTAGCATCTTTTTCAAGGCTTTTTGCCTTGAGATCTTCCATGTTACATTGAAGATAAGTTATCAATTAATCATTCAATATGTCTATGTGTTGTTTGATTCTATCTTGTTCTTGTCTTTTGATTAATATGTTAGGCTAGATTTATCTTGTGTTTGCTTAGATCTAATGAAACCTAGCTATTGATTATTGGTTATTAGTGTGTTATTAGTTGTATTGGATGATTGTTCATCTATGTTAGGCTTAAAAAAACTGGCTAACTTCCTATTCGGTAACTTGCTTGAACGTCTTAAGAAACATGAACCAAATGCGTACTAAAGGTTTTTATGGTTGTATTTAATGCACAAGCGAATTCTAGTGATCCCATGTTAGGAGCTTCCTAGCCGGCTCGACATAGGAGTGAAGTAGGAGCTTGTAGAGTTGGGGAAGTACGTACGCCGCCCCACGATTGGTATTAAGGAATACACCCGTTATCCACGCGACTAATACACACTAATCAACCGGTAAAAGATAGTTAGGGAGTAAGGAAATCTAAGTAAACACATTTCTCTACACATAAGTTTCCACCAAACATTTTCATTTTTGTTATTTTATTTTATTTGCATTTGTAGTTATTTGGGTTAGTTGACTAGCAACTAATTCCGCCCACTCTTTCAAACCCGAGATTTTATTTGCTTTCATAAAAAATTATAAAAACATAAAAAGAATCTTCCTCAACCCTTAGACCTAATTAGAGTAGTCTTTCATACCTAACGAACACTATTCCCTGTGGAGAACGATCAATCCCCCGTACTTACCACTACACTATACTACATCGGTCAGGTACACTGCCTGGTGGGGTTGTAAGCCTCTTGAGATCCCTCGAGAGGTAAAACCTGTTGTAAGGTTGCAAAACCACGCATCAAAGACTTCTCGTACATTAAATGTTGGGCCGTGAAGAAGACTTCTCGTACATTAAATGTTGTGTTGAGAATTATGTAAAGGTGGTGATCATCTCGACTATTATATATGAACTAGAGGATAATTAGTTTAATATGGTACGTAGTAGCAGTTACGAGTAAGAAGATGTTGTATCAACTAATGGCCGTGAAGAAGACTTCTCGTACATTAAATGTGTTGATCGAGAATTATGTAAAGGTGGTGATCATCTCGACTATTATGAACTAGAGGATAATTACTTTAATATGGTACGTAGTAGCAGTTCTGATATTTAATTTGGATAAATGTAATTATTAATGGTGCAGTAACTGGTAACTAGTGTAGTTTAACTGTATCTATTTTATAACTGTAATGATAGTATTTTGGTTTGTTAAATGGTAGCAATTTGTGTTCTTGATGTGATGATTGCACAGTTAGATTTTATGGTAGCAGTTTCTGTTGTTGATTTGATGATTGCACATATTTATTTAATGGTAGCACTTTGTGTTCTTCATTTTTCATGTTGGTTTATGATTTAATGGTAGCAGTTTGTGTTAAATGGTGTCAAGTTGTGTTCATGATCTTGGTGTAATTGTGTAAATTTGAGTTCTTGATTTGATATGCAGTTTGTGTTCATGATCTTTGTTCTAGATCTTGGTTCATGATTTGCGATTAAGATAATGATATATAACATTTGGAGCCAAAATTTTGATTTTTTCAAGTTTATGCTTTACTAAACAGGTTCAAATTTAAGGCAAAATTTTAAAATAATTCAATTGTTATTTTGAAATTAGAACTTGGAGCCAAAATTTTGATCCAAAATTTTGAAATCGCCTAATTAGAAGCGGGTACCAAGAATAAGGTACGATTCATCTTCTTCCTATACCCTCTTTTCTCTCCTAAAAAAAAAAAAAAAAAAAAAAACTGCAAAGAAAACACAATAATCAATTCTTATATCACCATTACTCTCAAAGCCAGAATCATTTTCTTGTACCCATTGTTACTCAAGAGTCATGGGAATTCAACCCATTGTTGATAATCATCTTTTGCTTTCTGCTGATAATGAACATGATGATAACAACATAGACTATGAATCCGAAAAGTATTCTGATGAGGAAGATCTAGATGCGCCTGGAACCAACCAATCAGATCGGATACTAGCTAAGAGAGGCATGACCAGGCTATTTAAGTTTCGCATGAAATATGGCAACCCTGGTGGAATAAAGCTCAAGGTAACCTTCGATGCATTGAATAGGGTATCAGGGTTACACAGAGCACTGTTTACGAGTTTTTTAGGAGATCTGGTTCGTGAGCACATAGGTTTGAAGAATCTTTCCTAGAGGAATGTGAATATAGAAGAAAGAGATAAACTATGGACTGACATCACTGTACATATATACTACTGTATTTTTTAACCCAGTACTACATAATTTTATCTATGCAGTTACATTATGTGCAACTAATTAATAACATTGTGTTAATCTTTGCAGCGATATTTTGATGTTGACGTGACATTCAGAAAATTGGTAATGACTCGTCTTGGTAAACTGCTAAGGACTTTCAGAACGAAGCTCAGAGAAGAATACATTTTGCCCCACCTAAATACACCTTCCAAACTGAATGAAGTCCCGGCCAAGTATAGTCGATTTGTGAAATCAGAAGACTGGGTCGAGTTTGTAAACAACACGACCATCGATGAATACAAGGTTTTAATTAGTCATCTTTATTTAATTCTATATGTCATTTCATAATTTTCAGTTTGCAGCATTACCACATGTAAACGCCTTATGATTTTGTGTTTTTAGAAGATAGCTGATAAAGCTAAAATGTCGCGTTCCAAAATTATTTATCAGCATAAAATGGGACGAGGTGGATATGTTTATTTGAAAGAGAAAATGGTAAGATCACATGTGTATGCACCTTCATATTTTCGTTTATCTTGTTTTAACTTTACATGTGTATGCATTTGATGTTTATTAGAACGAAAATAAAGAGATTGAAGCAGATGAAGAACCCCCGCGTGGTATAATGTGGTTGAAAGGAAGGGTAAACAACGATGGCAAATTTCCAGATGATGAGATCACATCAGTGGGAGATACACTTGTAAGTTTGACTGCAAATTCTATTATTATGCTTATATACCAGCAGGATTAAATGTGTACTAGCAGTAGTAAATTGTGTACTAGCAGTGGTAAACACTAGCCATATTTTTAATTGAAGTTCATGAGCATCACTAACTCCATCTGAGCAGCATTGACACAAATAAGAGCATCAGTTACTCTAACAGCATCCAGAAGACTTTTAATCCCAACATTTCCTATAATTTTTTTTGCAGAAAGAATCTGATGACCAGATCAAGAAATTGTCCAATGAGATTACAGAAACAAAAAGAATACTTACTCAACTGATGGCACAGTTGAGTCAACAAGGGGTGCAGTTAAATTTGTCATCTCAATTGCCAGTAGCCTCAAATGCAAGCCAACAAGGGTCTACAGATTCCCAATCGCAAGGAAATGTGTCTCCAACACAAGGAGTACCAACAGCATGTATTTCAACATGTTTCTTGTTATTCTTTTGTTTATATAATGTAACATGTTTTATATATACATATAGGAACCTGCTAAAACTGTCGGACCTAAGAAAAAGCCTAAGTCACGACAAAACGGGCCTCAAGATTCCCAATCAGAACAAAATGTGTCTCCAACACAAGCACTGCCAACAGTATGTATTTCAACATGTTTCTTGTTATTCTTTTGTTTAAATAATTTCTGACATATGTACATGCAAAAATTCTTTTTTTAAGCCATTTAACTGCTGATGAGTGTGTAAATACTCATCATTTTTGTCATATCTGAACTGCCAAAACATCCAAAAACACTCAGAAATGCATCAAAATACTGAAAATATCCCAGGGATTGTGTTTTATATGTTTCAAATGCAAAAAGATTGAAAACAGTTGAAAAACGAACAAAGTTTGCAAAATTGGCAGTTTCAGTCCCTCAACTTTCAAAACTTGTCAAATTTAGTCCCTAAGCATTTGTTTTGCAAGAAAAGTCACCAAAGGTCCTTTTGAAATTAATAATTGTCATATTTAGTCCTTTGGTGAAAAGTTTCAATAATTTACAAGTTTGGTCCCTGCACTTTCAGAATTTGCAAAAATAGTCCCTGGGAAAATTTTAATGTTGGAAATCTCATGTATGGTCCCTGGATTATTGAAACATGGCAGGAATCACCCTTGGTTTATTTTGGAAGATGTACAACTTTGGTCCTCCAATTTTCAGAAATTACAAGAATGGTCCTTGTGCTAAAACAAACCAACCGGACCCTTATTAAATAAACCCCAACCCATTTAATTATAAAAACCCAACCCAACCCACCTATTAAACATAACCCAGCCCACAAGCCCAAACATAAAACCCGACCCAACCTTTTTATTTAAACCTGAGTTTGACTTCGGTCAAACTCATCCCTTCCAATACCACCCCGCCTAAACCACTCACCAATACCACCTCCATTCCACCGCCTTTCTGACACACCCACCCCCCTCTTCCTTCCTCTATACTTCACCTAACAAACCAAGAAGCATTTATTGCTTCTTCCCCACTCACCTCAGACCCATGTGCCCACTATATCAATTTTGGAGCCAAGATGAAGAATCAATGGCTGAGATGATTTCAAGACCAACCAAGTGATGGGATTTGCTCAGAGGTTGAAGACAAAGGAAACCCTAATAAGTTTAGTATAAATAGATAGCAATGTAAGCCTTAATTGGCAAGTAGTTAACTTAGTTAAATCGTAATTTTAATTTCAGTAATCATAGCTTGTAATTTTCAGTTCTCAGTTGTAATTCATGTTATAATCAATCAAAGTAATCTTGTTTTAATCACTGTTGTTCTAAATTTCAAGTAATGCTAAGTTTCAAGTTGTATGTTAAATCGTATAAGCTCTAAGTCACTCTAAATCAATATCAAAAGCTCCAAAGTACCTTGCAATAAGCTTATAAAAGCTTTCCATAGCTTTGTGTAAGCTTATTTAGTGTTAATCAGTTCTAAATTCCAAGTGATCAAGAAAGTCAACAAAAGTCAACCTGAAGCCAATAAGCTGTTCAAAAGGGTATAAGCTAATTTGGAAGGCTTTTTGTGGTTTTCTAGCTTGTATTAACAAGCTAGATTGGTTCTGTTCTAGTCCTGCTATCCCAATAGCCCCATCTCAGTTGTAAGCCAATTTCTCATATTTTGGCATTCTACTGTACAAGTGCTTATTCCCTGCTTATTGTTATTATTTCTTGCTTATTACTAGTTTGTGATCATATTTCATCAATAATATCAGTATCATTTAGCTTTTGTTTCAGTTTTACTAATAATCACTTAAAAGTCCAAAAATAGCTAATAGTAGCATAGCTGATCATACTGCTTATTTCTGTGTTAAAAGTTGCTTATTAGTACCTAAATAAGTTAGTCAATCAGTAAAATCAAGGTTTCTAGTTTAAAATATTGAGTTTCATTAGCAAAATCACCACAGACACCTATAAAGGGTTGTTTGGTTTATGCAGTCAACTTGGTCAAACAAGCTTGTACTGTTCATTGACCATTCTCTCAACTTTGATCTTGCTTAAATAAGTCATATTAAGCTGTTCCTAAGTTATTTTAAGTTAATTTGATAGGTTGTGTAGTTTTGATCCATCTGTGCAATTTTTAGAATCTCAAAAGCTCAAATAAGCCATTTTAAGCTATAAGCTCTTTATGGCCTTTTTCTTGGTTCAACTGAGGTCTTTTGGACTCACTTAGAATAGATACCAAAGCTGGTTTGGACTTGTGCACATCTGTGCAAGTCTGCACAAAACAAGCTCAGTATATACTGAGCAGACTTGGCTCTTTTTCTCAGCTCAATTGTGGCTTATCCAAATAAGCTGAGGGTTTGATTTTTGGTTTACAAGTAGCTCACCTAGTAGGCTTTTAGTTTCTGTGCTTGGATTTCAAGTCATAGCTTATTTAATAGCTTAAAATTAGGCCTGCACTTTTCCCATTTCTGCTGATTCAATTTCTGATTCTGCTGATTCAGTTTTTAGTTCTTAAACTCACCTGAACTAGTGCTTAATTGGACTTCAATTGGTGTGTTTCTGATAGGGCTTTTTGCATTTTAAGATACCCAATAGTACTAGCTAGCTTTTGCCCCCATTAGTTTGCATCTCAGTAGCTTATTTAAGTGCTTAATCTGCCTTGCTAATTAGCCATTTTCCTGAGTTTTCTGTTTTAATTTCACACCTGCCAATCTGCTTATCAGCTTAATTACTTGTGCTTATTTGTGTTTTTAAGTTGTTTTAAGCTTATATAAGTTGTTTGTACTTGTCCTGAGCATTTGGTTAAGTTTTGAGCTTATTAGCTTATTTTTAGCTTATTAGCCCAACTGCTTATCTGCCCATCTGCTTATCAGGGCTTATTAGACTTTTAATTTTAATTTTCCTATCTTTTAAATAATATTTTAGACTTATCCTGAATTTTTCAGATTTTTCTATAATCATTTGATATTTTTAATCTTTTTAATTAGTTTCTAATAGTAATTAAATCATAATAAATAGAATAATAATCAGAAAAATATAAATCTTTTTTACATAATTTTCTTTTGTCATTTATAATCCAGGAAAAATATAATTATATTATTAGACCTTAAGAAAAATAAAATAGAAAATAAGTGATAGCTTCTATTTAATAGATTTTATCTTTTTAAATTTTTAATTAAGTAATTTTCATTTTTATAATTTTCTTAGCTTCTTTTCACTTAATAATATTTATAGAAAAAGTTTTAGATTTTTCTTTGTTTATTTAGTATTTATTATAATTTAAATTAGTTTTAAATAATTATTAAATAATAAATAATTAATAATAATTAGATAAAAAGTATAAAAAATATAATTTTAGTTTTAAAAATAAGTTTTAAATAATTTTACACTTTTAGGTTTTAATTTTATATTATTTCACTTTTTCGTCCCATTTTAGATTTCCTGTTACGCGTTTTCAGTTTATTTAAATTCGCGTTTAATTTTCTTGTGTATATTTGTTTATCATTTGTCAATTAGAATTAATAAAAAAGCAAAATCTCATATCTATTCATCAGTCACTCTAATCCTAGCTTTTTACAGTTTGCCCATTCACACCTCGTTGGGAAACGATCCGGGTAATCACTTACCTGGTCTCACACTACACACGAACGTGAGTTTTTGCAAGTATCCTTTTTCACAAAGGGGTAATTTGTATTTATTCACGCGTATCCGCTGTCTGCATTTATTTATAAGTGTATTCGGCACGGATCAAATTTTGGCGCCGCTGCCGGGGAGGTTGTGTTGCGACTAGTGTGTAGAGTTTAAGCGATTAGTGATTTGAGACCCTTCTATCAGAAGTTCCTATTTCCCATAAAACCATATAAAATACAAAAATAGTTTTTTCTTTTCTATGTATATTATCATATAAAAAATAAAAAAACACCAAAAACATTTTCCGTTTTCTTTGTTTAATAATAACAACAATAAAATTTACCATCGAGAACCAAGACAGAGTACTACCTAACTGGGGGTACGGCCATAATAAGTTCCCAAACTTCAGATTTAAAACTTGCCTCTGTATCACTTGCGAATATCGGCTCACCTTTGATTGATAAACAAACTATAACGGAGGTTTAAGGATAGTTTGACATTAAATTGTTGGACTGAAAGAAGCGGGTTTTTAAGGAGCATTAATTGCCCACCTTTGCTTCTCCGCCACTCTGTGCGTTTATCTTTTAGAGAGCTACCGTACGCTTGTTGATTATTGGTTTAAGTTCACTTGTGTTTTGCTTCGTTCTTGATTTAATTAAAATATTTTATTAAGTGCATGCGCACTCGTTCTTCTAGGTCATCAAGCACTTTTCGTGAGCTTGGAAACATACCTCGAAGACGTCGTAGACGCTCTGCTCCATCAGTCGTACCCGAGATACGTACTGATCCCATAACCACTGTCATCATGGCAGAAGACCGTCCTATGAATGAGCTTCTCCAAGCTCCCACCGAGGGTTATGGAGATGCCATTATTGTTCCAGCCATCGTGGCTGAGAATTTTGAGCTTAAAACCGGGTTGATAAACCTTTTAACATCGCGTCAATTCTATGGTTTTGAAAGGGACGATCCTCAAGATCACGTTCGATGGTTCAATAAAATCACATCCACCATCAAATGTAAAAATGTCCCTGAGGAATCGATCAAACTTCTTCTTTTCCCATTTTCTATCGATGGGGCAGCCCGGATTTGGCTTGACAAACAACCCCCTCGATCAATTAGAACATGGGAAGATTTGGTTCAAAAGTTCGTAAATGAATTCTTTCCTCCTTCTAAAACCACGCATCTTAAAAATGAAATCATGAAATTCTCTCAAAGGTTTGATGAACCATTTGGAGAGGCATGGGATCGTTTCAAAGAATTGCTCCGCAAATGTCCTCATCACGATTTCACCGATTTGATGCAAATGGACACTTTCTACAGTGGGTTAAACCCATCTGACCAAGATTCTCTCAATGCCTCAGCTGGAGGTAATTTTCTGAGCAAATCCACTAAGGAAGCCATTGCACTCATTGAAAATAAGTCTAAGGTCCGCACTGCACGAAACAGGCCATATAATTCCCAGGCTAGTGCTGGTCCTTCCACTTCATCTCCCGTGAGTTCTTCTAATACTGATACTCAGCTTGCTGAACTCACGAAGGCTATTCAAGCTTTGGTTTTCTCCACACAAAAGAAAGAGTCCGCTCCGCAAACTTCTCACACAGCTGAAGTCAAAAAGATAGAAGTTTGTGTCACTTGCGGTGGTCCTCACGCTTACTATAATTGTACTGCCACCGATGGCAATACATTTGATGTTAATGCTATAGCCGGAACATCCAATCAAGGAGGTAATCAATACCGTCCTCAAGTGGACCCAAACCACCGTGCTAGCAATCAATTCGGACCACCCGGATTTCCTCCTCCCAACAATCCAAATAGGATTAATCCTAATCAACAAAGAGGGTAAAACATGCAAAATCAATTTCATGCCCCAAACAATCAATACCCACCCCAGAGGGGTAATCAAGGGTATTCAGCTCCTAATTACCAAGGACCTCTCCCAAATGAACTTGATAACTACATCAAGTTTAATGAGACCAAAATAAAGGCAATACAAAATCAGATCTCTGGTTTGAAGAATGAATTTCAATCTTCAATATACAAGCAAGGAAATGAGCTAAAGAATGAGCTTTCAAACAAAATTGATCACTCTCAAAGCGAAGTTAAGAGTATGCTTGCCAGTCTCATGAACCATATCAATCCACCTTCTACCTCGGGAGGTCTCCCTGGTAATACCATCCCAAACCCAAAGGGTGAACTCAAAGCCGTCACCACACGCAGTGGTAAAGCTTATGATGGACCCACTATTCCTACTGCCTTTTCTTCTCCTCTCCCCAAGGTAGTTGAAAGTGAACCTGAGGTGACTAAGGACAAGGAACTTCCTACTAATAACGGAGGTACCGACAACGTCCAACCTCAAGTTGTCCCGAAACCAAAACCCAAACCAGGAGTTGTTTTTGAATCACATGAAATCCCTGTTGAAAACCCTAAATCCAAACCTTCTATTCCTTACCCATCACGTTTACATGAGCAAAAGCTCCGCGAAAAGGCTAGTCAACAAATGGACAAATTCTTTCAAATCTTTAAAGAATTACACTTTGACATAAGCTTTGCGGATGCTATCATTCTGATGCCCAAATTTGCATCCACAATCAAACATTTGTTAAGCAACAAGGAAAAACTGTTTGAAATGGCAAAAACTCCATTAAATGAGAACTGCTCAGCAGTTATCTTGAAAAAGCTTCCCGAGAAGCTTGGAGATCCTGGAAAGTTTCTAATACCTTGTGTATTTCCGGGAATGGTTGAATGCTATGCCTTGGCCGATCTTGGTGCAAGCATCAACCTGATGCCTCATTCAGTATAGAAGAAACTTTCTCTTCCAGCTCTTACTCCTACATGCATGACTCTTGAGCTTGCAGATCGTACCATATCTCATCCACGTGGCATTGCTGAGGATGTATTTGTGAAAGTAGGGAAGTTCCATTTTCCAGCTGACTTTGTGGTTGTCGATTTCGATGCTGATCCTAGGGTTCCTCTCATTCTTGGAAGAGGATTCCTAAGAATGGGCCATGCTCTCATTGATGTATTTGAGCATGAAATCACATTACGTGTGGGTAATGAAGCTGTTACCTTTAACCTCAATCAAACTTCGAGGTACTCCTCAAATTATGATTCTGAATCGGTTAACCGAATCGATGCCATTGATGTTGCTTCAGAGGAGTATTGTCAAGAGTTTCTTGGTTATTCTCATAATTCTGCTTATCAGCTTAATTACTTGTGCTTATTTATGTTTTTAAGTTGTTTTAAGCTTATATAAGTTGTTTGTACTTGTCCTGAGCATTTGGTTAAGTTTTGAGCTTATTAGCTTATTTTTAGCTTATTAGCCCAACTGCTTATCTGCCCATCTGCTTATCAGGGCTTATTAGACTTTTGATCTTAATTTTCCTATCTTTTAAATAATATTTTAGACTTATCCTGAATTTTTCAGATTTTTCTATAATCATTTGATATTTTTAATCTTTTTAATTAGTTTCTAATAGTAATTAAATCATAATAAATAGAATAATAATCAGAAAAATATAAATCTTTTTTAAATAATTTTCTTTTGTCATTTATAATCTAGGAAAAATATAATTATATTATTAGACCTTAAGAAAATTAAAATAGAAAATAAGTGATAGCTTCTATTTAATAGATTTTATCTTTTTAAATTTTTAATTAAGTAATTTTCATTTTTATAATTTTCTTAGCTTCTTTTCACTTAATAATATTTATAGAAAAAGTTTTAGATTTTTCTTTGTTTATTTAGTATTTATTATAATTTAAATTAGTTTTAAATAATTATTAAATAATAAATAATTAATAATAATTAGATAAAAAGTATAAAAAATATAATTTTAGTTTTAAAAATAAGTTTTAAATAATTTTACACTTTTAGGTTTTAATTTTATATTATTTCACTTTTTCGTCCCATTTTAGATTTCCTGTTACGCGTTTTCAGTTTATTTAAATTCGCGTTTAATTTTCTTGTGTATATTTGTTTATCATTTGTCAATTAGAATTAATAAAAAAGCAAAATCTCATATCTATTCATCAGTCACTCTAATCCTAGCTTTTCACAGTTTTCCCATTCACACCTCGTTGGGAAACGATCCGGGTAATCACTTACCTGGTCTCACACTACACACGAACGTGAGTTTTTGCAAGTATCCTTTTTCACAAAGGGGTAATTTGTATTTATTCACGCGTATCCGCTGTCTGCATTTATTTATAAGTGTATTCGGCACGGATCAACTGCAAACTGTGGCACTTAAAGAAATTAAATATCGTTGCTTTGGGTACATACATGTGTTTTTTCAACGTAAATATATATAATTCTTGATATATAATTCAATGTTTGATACAAGCGTCTTTTGTTACTACAGGTTACACTGCCAACTACAATGCAAAAGAAAAGTGACAACAACTGTGGACCAACAGCACCATCGAAGCGCAAAAGTAATGTCTCTATTGAAGCCCTAAAGCAAGCTATGCCGGCGAAGAGTCAAAAGTCTTTAAATTATGGTACTTGAGAATTTGATTATGTACGACATTACAATTGTATATTCTGTTCAGTTATATACATTCGAGTTTTATTCAATTTCAAATTTCTTTTTGTTTATGATTCTGTTATATATATATATATATAATATACTCATTCCAGCAGCACTAGCATAGTACTAGCAGTAGCAACTCTGCTCCAACAGTACTAACTTAAAAATAACAGTAATAACCCTGTGACTAAAAGATGCAGTCACGTATTATGGTCACGCTTATCAACATTATTGGTCACTCTTTGTTTAATTCGATGTGTGACTAAATATTACAAAAGGCCACACAAACATAAAATTCAAGTGGCCATTGGATGATCAATAGTCACACAAAATACAAATTTCTATACTTTAAATAGCATATGGTCACACTTATTACCACTTTTGGTCACTTTATGCTTAAGTGTATGTGACTAAATACCCAAAACAAACATGCTTTGTGTGACTGAATATTACAAAAGGCCACACAAACATAAAATTCATGTGATCATTGGATGATCAATAGTCACACAAAATACACATTTCTTCACTTAAAACAGCATATGGTCACACTTATTAACACTTTTGGCCACTTTATGCTTAATTGTATGTGACTAAATACCCAAAACAAACATGCTTTGTGTGACTAAATATTACAAAAGGCCACACAAACTAAAAATTCATGTGACCATTAGATGATCAATAGTCACACAAAATACACATTTCTTCACTTAAAACAGCATATGGTCACACTTATTAACACTTTTGGCCACTTTATGCTTAATTGTATGTGACTAAATACCCAAAACAAACATGCTTTGTGTGACTAAATATTACAAAAGGCCACACAAACTAAGAATTCATGTGACCATTGGATGATCAATAGTCACACAAAATACACATTTCTTTACTTAAAACAGCATATGGTCACACTTATTAACACTTTTGGCCACTTTATGCTTAATTGTATGTGACTAAATACCCAAAACAAACATGCTTTGTGTGACTAAATATTACAAAAGGCCACACAAACTAAGAATTCATGTGACCATTGGATGATCAATTGTCACACAAAATACACATTTCTTCACTGAAAACAGCATATGGTCACACTTATTAACACTTTTGGCCACTTTATGCTTTATTGTATGTGACTAAATACCCAAAACAAACATGCTTTGTGTGACTAAATATTACAAAAGGCCACACAAACTAAGAATTCATGTGACAATTGGATGATCAATAGTCACACAAAATACACATTTCTTCACTTAAAACAGCATATGGTCACACTTATCAACACTTTTGGCCACTTTATGCTTAATTGTATGTGACTAAATAACCAAAACAAAGATGCTTTGTGTGACTAAATATTACAAAAGGCCACACAAACATAAAATTCATGTGGACATTGGATGATCAATAGTCACACAAAATACACATTTCTTCACTTAAAACAGCATATGGTCACACTTATTAACACTTTTGGGCACTTTATGCTTAATTGTATGTGACTATATACCGAAAACAAACATGCTTTGTGTGACTAAATATTAAAAAAGGTCACACAAACTAAGAATTCATGTGACCATTGGATGATCAATAGTCACACAAAATACACATTTCTTCACTTAAAACAGCATATGGTCACACTTATTAACACTTTTGGCCACTTTATACTTAATTGTATGTGACTAAATACCCAAAGCAAACATGCTTTGTGTGACTAAATATTACAAAAGGCCACACAAACTAAGAATTCATGTGACCATTGGATGATCAATAGTACACATTTCTTCTCTTTAAACAGCATATGGTCACACTTATTAACACTTTTGGCAACTATTTTTTAAATTGTATGTGACTAACTCGAAAAAAACAACACACGATGTGTGACTAAATCATCACAAACGTCACATTTATTATATTTTCGTGTGGCCATAGGATGGGAAATAGTCACACATACTGATGAATCCAACAAAACTTGTGCCTAATTAGTCACACATATTCGGGTTTTGGTCACTCTTTTTCGATAAAAACGGCCACAAACTAAACAATGTGACCATATGATACCTACGGTGGCGCGACTTTTTGTCACACACACCCAAAAAAATGTGTGTGACTATATGCATATAGTCACGCATTTCCAGTGTGACGATAGGTGAAATCTGTACCAGTGCATTAAAAGAATTTTCAAAATTCAATTTTAGTATTTCGATAATAACTTTTCAAGAAAATTAAACACCCAAGGTAAATAAAATTTAACCATTTAATTTTCATTGAAAATTAGGATCCAAATTGACGTCGTTTCATCACATCAGCTGAGGCTGCTAGCAATGAAAGTACTCAATAAGGTAGAGCTACACTCAATTGCCAATATACAATTGCAATTCCTAGAATCATCGGACTTACATATTATGCCAACCTCAGTTGCAAATGTAAGCATGTTTCATCCCCAAATCTTTATGCCTTGACGCCGCTCCATCACATCACTGAGGCTGCTAGTGATGAAAGTGCACAATTAAGTTAACCAATTTAGAAACGTGTAAATTGACGTCGTTTCATCACATCAGCTGAGGCTGTAGCAATGAAAGTGCTCAATTACCCCTTTTGACTACCATTCTTGAAAACCATTGCATCAGCTGAGGCTTGCTAGCAGTGGTTAGAATGTCATCTTAGGTGTTTCCGTATTAATTGGTCGGCATATTACTTAAATTTTAAAGGGTATTAAAATTTTTTGATGTGTGAAATCAAAAAATATGTACAAAGATGTCATGCACTCATCTTTGTATCATATGTTTTCTACAAAAACCATTTACCAATTCGCAGCTTAAAATCAACAAAATTTTAATTGATGGCGTTGAGAAACTTACAACATTGCCTTAAGATGCTTCGTACTTTTTCATGGTGTACTTGGTAAGTCTATTATTGACGCACAGGCGAGCGGAGGAGCAAACGTTCACCCTAAGGTGATTAAAACGCGCCCCTTTCGGATGACAATTTAATGTCAAGCCTCCTTATACCCACTTTATAGTTTGTCAATAATAGGTCCGCCGCTTCGACCACTTAGTACAGTCGCATCAATCAACTAAAACTTATGATTTTCTTGCTTAAAACAATTTTATGTAGTAAATTATTAATTGCTAGTCTCGCCTGGGAGCAAATTACCGTGCGAAGCGAACCACTGTCGGCACATAAGACTTGGCAATTAAATGGTTTACTACAAAGGTTTCATAGTTATTAGGTTCATTTATTTTTATTTGAAAAATTACCTTCTTTGTTGTTACAATCCATCATAATTAAACACACAAAGAACAAGTAATTAATAAAAAATAAATAAACACTCAATAACACATATATGATCATTAACAATATCATATAGCCACATGCAAACCTTTTTGATAAATCATATTAATTATTTATGTGAATTTTAATGTATCTAATCAATAAAACTCTCATTGGTTTTCGAGCTCATTGTACCCAATGGATCACAGACGCCAAATAAATTTGGCCGCGTAAGTTTTGATTAATTAGATACCACATTGCACATAACCAATTTTAATTAATATATTAGGGTCTTCCCTAATTTAAGATTTATCTTAAAAATCATGTGGCAATTAAATCAACAAACATTCCATGAAAAAATATGCAAGATTTTGTCATGGATCCCATATAGCACTTAAAATCATGTAACACATATTTACAAGCCTATATAGTACGCAATCTAATAATTAATGACATCACATAAGGTATTCATTAATTATTCCCTAAAAATTGCATGCAAACCTAGGGTTTTCTACAAGTTTTAATCAAAAACTAAAACCCTAAAAAATAAATAATGGGTGTCGACCCAATTTTTACAAATTAGGGTTTATAAAAATAAAAACCCTAGCTAAACATTGCATGTATCTATAAAGATTCAATTTTTAAGGTTTTTAGTAATTAATTGCATGTTAAAAACGCGGCTCATGATGCCACTGTTGGAAAATATGAATCATAAAACTATAAACATATTAACCACACATCAAGTACACGCAGCGGAATAAACAAGATCTACTAAACATATAATTAATTAACTAAATATAAAAGAAACGCATACCTTTTGGTTTCTAGCAAGAATAAGAAACCACGTGATCACCAAGAACAATATAAACCCTAATATGGGTTTAAAGAGGATCGACCACTATGTAGTCGAATAGGGCAAATAACAACAAGCTAAAATAAGCTCGCACTCCGTTCTTGTACACACGTATTACTAGCGTCTCAATGTGAAAAACTAGGTTCATGTATCACAAATAAAACATCACAACAACTAGGGTTTGATGTTCTATATATTATACGATCTAACCCCACTAACAAGAAGACAAAAGGAGTAAACAATTATCATGCATAGATATGCATGTACTCCCTCCGTCTCAATTTATTTGTCCATATTTCCTTTTATGGATGTCTCAAATTAATTGTCCACTTTTCTTATTTAGTAAAAACTAGAGAATCTAGTGGAGGAATATTCCATTTTAGTGGTTAAAAATTAAAGTGACCCCACTTTTATTAAACTTTGTGTTTTCTCTCTCGTGACAAATAAATTGAGACGGAGGTAGTAATACAGTACGTATGAATAATAGAACCATGTGAATGGAATATATCATACAATATATCATACTCCTTTTATGTTATCATGTCAGTGAGTAGGTAGAAAAGAAAGAGAACCGAATGGTTAAATTCAGTTTAGGGATATGTGTTGATCGATCATCATAAAACAAGAGCCAAAGGTTGTTTTTATAGCAATAAAACTTGTCCTCCAAGTTTTATTCTCCACCTCCTCATGTTTCATAAAACGACACTTAACCCCCTCCTTTTATCTTTGTTCAACCATATAAATATTTTGTGAAATTTAATAATTAAACATAACTTAATATATTAATTATTAAAACATTGAGACTCATACGTAATGTGTGCAATCCCGAAGTCTCGTGTTCGAAACTGGACATACAAATATTAATTTATATCCACAAACTCTAACACTATATAGTTTGACTAAACGTATTCATTGGTAGAGAAATGCTTATATTATAATTTTTATTTATTTATTTTTGGTTTTAGGTTTAAGGTTGCAAACTTGCAACCGTTTATTAATGCTAGATCTATCACTTTTTGTAGTTGATTAAACGCGGATGATGTTTTATAAGGCCCAATGTCATTTGGTTTCGTTTAATTTATCAGTTTGTTGTGTCTTTCTTAGTTCTGTATATTTTTTTGCATTATAGTGTTAAATGTAATTGTCTGTGCTTTTTTTTTTATGTCATTACATCATCTACTTTTTAGTAATATAAAACAAAAATTTTGAACTCTAATCTTTGTGTATGCAAATAAAAGTTTTGAGTAGTATCCTATTCGCCGCTTTACCCACACATCTGACACAACAATCATCACACAAAAACCCACTTCCTCTTACAATGGAAGAAATTATGAAGCTAAACAATCATCCAGCCCGGTCTATCCTATTCGACGCTTCACAACAATCATCTGTAAACGCTTCACAACAATCATCTGTAAACCCTCGATCTCTTTTCTATTTCCTTGTTTTCTAATTTAGATTTGTAAGTAATAAATGTGTTTTAGTTGTTTTTCATATATGTTTGTACATGCAGAATTCGATGGAGGGAGGTTTGGTGCCGGAATCTGAACGCGTGCCGCCACTTCCTCTTACAAAGGAAGAAATTATGAAGCTAAGCAATCATTCAGTGACTTTTGAGCAAGCCCGGTCTATGTTTGATGGTAATTTCTCAAACTCTATGCAATTCCATATTTACCCAACCTAAATATAAAAATTTCATATTTACCCGAAACACAAGTTTTTAATGCATATGTTCAATACTTTTAAAGCGGAATTATGGTTTTTAAGTTGGGTATATATGGAATTGCCCTGTAGTATGGTATGGTTATTGATAAATTTGGTTTTTCAATTGGGGTTAAGTAAACCTCTTCTAGTTTTTTCTAATAAGGTAGTATAATGTTAAACTTGTAGGTTTTAATCATCAATAATTATCAAGGATGAAAAAACTATATTATCTTCAACTTGCTTGGTACTAAAAGAAGAGCATATATTAAAAGCAAACATATTATTGTTTAATCCTTTTCTTATAACTAGAAAATCCAAACGAGTGTCTTTATGTTCTTCATGGATTTTTGGGGTTTACGTTGGTGATGAACAATGGCGTCAAATGGTTGTTAAACCACCGATGATGGGCTATTCATTTTTTACCAGTCTTGCTTTTAGTTCGTTTTTCTTCATTTCTTTTATAATCTTTGGGTATGCACTGATCATTTTACAGTATCATAGAGGGTGTGCACATGTAAATTAAATCTCTAGTGTATTTTGTACCAAGTTTTGAAGCCATCATTTTTTTATTTTTTTAACACTACTTATAGTTTACACAGGGTATGCACTTGCACACCCTGCCCGCAAGCTAGATCCGCCCCCTGTATATATTATTCAACATGTCTCTTTGATGAATTTTATAAACTTAAATTTGTATCAATAGAGCTCGGCATTGTAATTATTATGCATTACAACTGATTGATGTGTTTCCCAAAAATACATAAATATTTGGCCCATAAACTTACTTGAGACCATATGTTCAGAGATCTGATTCCTAGTGCTCATCTCTAATTTTCATTTTTTCGTTCTAGTCTTCTCTACACGTCGTCTTGGTTTTTATTTAGTATAACTTGAGATAATTTGTGGCATTTTTACCTTTTGGTTTCGATTATTCATATTACATTTGACCAACGCAACAGTTAAACGTATACCTACAGTATATTGAAAATGGGTTTTAATAATTATACCCGAGCCCATGTCGAATACTAAATGCTTGTTTTCTGGTTACCATACGAAAACTATTAACTTTGCTTTATTTATTATTTTTTTTCCAGTTTCCAATTCATATTTATGCTATACAACAGTGTTATTTACATATGCCTATAGTGAAAAACTGGTATCTTTTATCATCAGCACCATTATTTTTTTTTTATTTGCATTGTTTTTTTTATTGATATTATACTATCTTTATTGATATTATACTATCTTGTGCAAGTTTTATCGAGTTTTGATATGTTTGTATGCAGTTGACTTGCCGACTTTTAAAGCAAAGCTACTGGAGTTTAACATCCTTGTTTGGAATGAGCCTAATGGAAAACAAGTAAGGATTCATGGGGATGATTATGAAATACCTATTTTCATCAACAAAATACAACATGATTATGGTGTGAAAGGCACTGCGACGCTTTCTGATGTTCGTAAGTTAATTGTGTGTGATCTTTATCTGACTCCTGGAAGTTACGAACTAACCTACGAGCTACCCCAAACATCAAACTATAATTTGCTCAAGACAGATCTTGATTGGCACCATGCGGTTGAGGGTTCCCAGGCGAGATTTGTGCGTTTGAACTTGGAGGCCAAAGATAATAAATTTGTTGCTGCTATGAAGGCTGGTTATGATGAGTATGTCAATGATATCTCTGATGATGAGTATGTTGATGAGTGTGATGATGCTTTTGATGAGCAGTATGTTGATGGGTATGCTGCTGCTTATAAGGATGCTTCTGATGATGATTATGATGATGAGTATGCTGGTGAGTATGCTGCTGCTGATAAGGATGCTTCTGCTGATAAGGCTTCTGCATCGCGTCTGGCGATACTGAATCTAGGTTGAATATGTCGTTTTTAAGACCTGGATTTTATGTTGTCGGTTGTTAATGTTTGTGTCTGTTATTTTTGGTTATGAACTTTGTTAGTAGAACAATGTAGTATTTGTTTAATATAAACTTGTTGCTAAATCCTTATATTATGTCATTACATCATCTACTTTTTAGTAATATAAACAAAAATTTTGAACTCTAATCTTTGTGTATGCAAATAAAAGTTTTGAGTAGTATCCTATTCGCCGCTTTACCCACACATCTGACACAACAATCATCACACAAAAACCCACTTCCTCTTATAATGGAAGAAATTATGAATCTAAACAATCCTCCAGCCCGGTCTATCCTATTCGACGCTTCACAACAATCATCTGTAAACGCTTCACAACAATCATATGTAAACCCTCGGTCTATCCTATTCAACGCTTCACAACAATCATCTGTAAACCCTTGGTCTATCCTATTCGACGCTTCACAACAATCATCTGTAAACCCCCGGTCTATCCTATTCGACGCTTCACAACAATCATCTGTAAACCCTCGATCTCTTTTTTATTTCCTTGTTTTCTAATTTAGATTTATAAGTAATAAATGTTTATTTAGTTGTTTTTCATATATGTTTGTACAGAATTCGATGGAGGGAGGTTTGGTGCCGGAATCTGAACGCGTGCCGCCACTTCCTCTTACAAAGGAAGAAATTATGAAGCTAAACAATCATTCAGTAACTTTTGAGCAAGCCCGGTACGGTCTATGTTTGATGGTAATTTCTCAAACTCTATGCAATTCCAATGTCGTCTTACTTTTTTGTTAATTCCATATTTATCCAACCTAAATTTCATATTTACCCGAAACACAAGTTTTTATATGCATATGTTCAATGCGCGGAAATATGGAATTATGGTTTTTAAGTTGGGTATATATGGAATTGCCCTGCACTATTGTAGTATGGTTATTGATAAATTTGGTTTTTCAATTGGGGTTAAGTATAGTTTTTTCTAATAAGGTAGTATAATCATAAATAATTATCAAGGATGAAGAAGCTATATTAACTTCAACTTTCTTGGTATCCAAACACTTTGATGAATTTTCTAAACATAAATTTGTATCAATAGAGTTTGGCGTTGTAATTATTATGCATTGCAACTGATTGATGTGTTTCCCATGCATAAATATTTGGCCCATAAACTTACTTGAGACCATATGTTTAAAGATCTGATTCCTAGTGCTCATCTCTAATTTTCATTTTTTCGTTCTAGTCTTCTCTACACGTCGTCTTGGTTTTTATTTAGTATAACTTGAGTTAATTTGTGGCTTTTTTACCTTTTGGTTTCGATTATTCATATCATTTGACCAACACAACAGTTAAATGTATACCTATACTGAAAATGGGTTTTAATAATTATACCCGAGCCCATGTTGAATACTAAATGTTTGTTTTCAGGTTACCATATTAAAACTACTACCTCCGTTCCAAAATAAATGTCCAGTTTGACTTTTCTGAGTCAAACTAGTTCAACTTTGACCTTATATATTTTTGCGGATATCATATAATACTTAATGCAAAATATATGAATAGATTGAGTTTTAAGTATATTTTTCGTTGGTATAATTTTTCATCAAATATTATATACCACACAAAAAATATTTAAGGTCAAAGTTGAACCAGTTTGACTTTGAAAAGTCAAACTGGACATTTATTTTGAGACGGAGGGAGTATTAACTTTGCTTTATTTATTATTTTTTTCCAGTTTTCATTTCATATTTATGCTATACAACAGCGATATTTACATATCCCTATAGTGAAAAACTGGTATCTTTTATCATCAGTACCATTAATTTTTTTATTGATATTATACTATCTTGTGCAAGTTTTATCGAGTTTTGATATGTTTGTATGCAGTTGACTTGCCGACTTTTAAAGCAAAGCTACTGGAGTTTAACATCCTTGTTTGGAATGAGCCTGATCCTTATCTGACTCGTGGAAAACAAGTAAGGATTCATGGGGGTGTTCATGGAATAATTGTTGTCATCAATAAACTACGAACTCGTAGTCATAGCGTGAAAGGCACTTCGACGCTTTCTGATGTTCAAAAGATGATTGAGTCTGATCTTTATCTGACTCCTGGAAGTTACGAACTAACCTACGAGGATCCCCAAACATCAAACTATAATTTGATCAAGACAGATCTTGATTGGCACCATGCGGTTCAGGGTTCCGAGGGGACATTTGTGCGTTTGAACTTGGAGGCCGAAGATGAACACATTGCTCTTTTGAAGGCTGCTGATGTTGATTATTCCTCTGATAAGTATGATGCTGAGTATGCTGGCTGCTGATAAGGATGCTTCTGCATCGCGTCTGGCGATACTGAATCTTGGTTGAATATGTCATTTTTAACACCTGGATTTTTTTTTTTTTTTTTTTTTTTTTTTTTTTTTTTTTTTTTTTTTTTTTTTTTTTTTTGTTCTTTTAATTTGCTCATTTGTTATTTTTGGTTATGAACTTTGTTAGTAGAACAATGTAGTATTTGCTTATGTTTTCAGTATTGGATGTGGTTCCTTTTTAGCATGATTCCTGTTTATTAACCCTTTTAGTTTCCATGTTTATTGATAAATTTGGTTTTTCAATTGGGGTTAAGTATAGTTTTTTCTAATAAGGTAGTATAATGTTAAACTTGTACGTTTTACTCAAGTTAAACATAAATAATTATCAAGGATGAAGAAGCTATATTAACTTCAACTTTCTTGGAACTATCCGCGTTTTCAACTTGATTATCTGATTATTGCGTTTCTTGTAGTGTTTGGATATGAAGAGCGGATAAGTGATTATCTGCGTTTATAGTCTCTCATAACGCCATTTTGGAAAAGCAACTACATAGCTGCTGTTGCAAAACGCAATTTCCTTCATATGGCAAAATTACCTACTCACCCTGATGCATTTATATTTTTGCTAACCTTCTGCTAGTTGATGCTTTAGGATGGTAACAACTTTAAAAACAACATGAAATAAATTTATGGAAACAAATTATTGTTTAATCCTTTTCTTATAACTAGAAAATCCAAACGAGTCATACATGTGTCTTTATGTTCTTCATGGATTTATCCGATAAGTAGTGGTTATGGGGTTTACGTTGGTGATGAACAATGGCGTCAAATGGTTGTTAAACCACCGATGATGACCCTGATGATGGGTAAATAGCTGCTGGAAGAGGGGTCAATGGAAGTGATAACTGTTCATTTTTTACCAGTCTTGCTTTTAGTTCCTTTTTCTTCATTTCTTTTAAAATCTTTAGGTATGCACTGATCATTTTACACTATCATAGTGGGTGTGCACATGTAAATCTCTAGTGTATTTTGTACCAAGTTTTGAAGCAATCATTTTTTTTTTTACACTACTAAAAGTTTACACAGGGTATGCACTTGCACACCCTGCCCGCAAGTTAGATCTGCCCCTTGTATATATTATTCACAATAACTCTTTGATGAATTTTCTAAACATAAATTTGTATCAATAGAGTTTGGCGTTGTAATTATTATGCATTGCAACTGATTGATGTGTTTCCCGTGCATAAATATTTGGCCCATAAACTTACTTGAGACCATATGTTTAGAGATCTGATTCCTAGTGCTCATCTCTAATTTTCATTTTTTCGTTCTAGTCTTCTCTACACGTCGTCTTGGTTTTTATTTAGTATAACTTGAGTTAATTTGTGGCTTTTTTACCTTTTGGTTTCGATTATTCATATCATTTGACCAACACAACAGTTAAATGTATACCAATACTGAAAATGGGTTTTAATAGTTATACCCGAGCCCATGTTGAATACTAAATGTTTGTTTTCAGGTTACCATACTAAAACTATTAACTTTGCTTTATTTATTATTTTTTTTCCAGTTTTCAATTCATAATTATGCTATACAACAGCGATATTTACATATCCCTATAGTGAAAAACTGGTATCTTTTATCATCAGCACCATTAATTTTTTTTTTATTTGCATTGTTTTTTTATTGATATTATACTATCTTGTGCAAGTTTTATCGAGTTTTGATATGTTTGTATGCAGTTGACTTGCCGACTTTTAAAGCAATATGCAGTTGACTTGCCGACTTTTAAAGCAAAGCTACTGGAGTTTAACATCCTTGTTTGGAATGAGCCTGATCCTTATCTGACTCCTGGAAAACAAGTAAGGATTCATGGGGGTGTTCATGGAATAATTGTTGTCATCAATAAACTACGAACTCATAGTCATAGCGTGAAAGGCACTTCGACGCTTTCTGATGTTCAAGAGATGATTGAGTCTGATCTTTATCTGACTCCTGGAAGTTACGAACTAACCTACTTGGATCCCCAAACATCAAACTATAATTTGCTCAAGACAGATCTTGATTGGCACCATGTGGTTCTGGGTTCCGAGGGGAGATTTGTGCGTTTGAACTTGGAGGCCGAAGATGAACACATTGCTCTTTATAAGGCTGCTGATGAAGATTATTCCTCTGATGAGTATGATGCTGAGTATGCTTCTGCATCACGTCTGGCGATACTGAATCTAGGTTGAATATGTCATTTTTAACACCTGGATTTTATGCATGTTTTTTTTGTTTTTTTGTTTTGTTTTTGTTTTGTTTTGTTTTTTTTTTTTTTTTTTTTTTGCTCATTTGTTATTTTTGGTTATGAACTTTGTTAGTAGAACAATGTAGTATTTGGTTATGAAATTTTGAAGTAGAGATTATCACTGAAGTTGGGTTAATTATTGAACTTAAGTGATACTATCAATTCCAAACCATACTACTTTCCTTAAGACATATCGTCCATATACAATACACAATATAACCAAGGAACATGTTCACTCTTCAACCTATGTGGGATATAATGTTAAAATGGGTTTTGTCAAAACAAATTAACACTACAAGAAATAGGAGAACGGGTGACGAAGACGATCCCGTCGACACAAGGTCGTCGGGACCACACAGAAAACGACAAAAAAAAACGCTTGACCGAGGCCAAACGCGTTGAATTTTTTCGTTTACTATTTTCCCGTCGACATGTCGACGGGGCAATATTGCCAAAACTTTTCAACCTCAATAATTGCCAAAACTTGGGCGCGAATTTGTCCCGCCAATATTCTCCCGTCGATTTGTCATTTTTAATTTGTTTCATCTTATATATATGCATGCGTATATACAGTTTGAGAACAGCCAGGACCCCCGATACCCATCACTCATCCAGAGCTTCTACGACACGCACTGCGACAAGGATGGTGCGTGGTTGCAGGACGAGACTAAGGTTCAATATGTAAGGTTTTTTTTTTTTTTTTTTTTTTTTTTTTTTTTTTTTTTTTTTTTTTTTAATTTTTTTTTCCAAACACGCACTTTAATGATTTATTGAAACATACTCTTGTAATTAACCCGACTAATTTCTCAATTTTTTTCAACTAAATAGGAAGAGATGGTTCGGCTACGTGATTTGGGAGCGAATACGCCTACAGGGGTGGCGTACACAGAGGAGCAGATACTTGCTATGGTTCTGAAGGGCAAGCAGCGGGGTCACATAGCCGGTAGGGGTAGGGTGTTACCCGGCATGAGCAGGCCACCGTTATCATACACCCCGCCTCCACCTCCAGGTATGTACAGTGTGATAATATTAATTATAGATTACTCATTACTCAAATTATGTATTGCAATGGCTATTTTTAAATTTTGATTATTTCGTTTTTAGGTATGGCCGAGATGGACGAGAAGCTTGCTGAAGCTAAAAAGAAGATTGCTGAGGTCGAGAAGAAGAGAAAGAAAGATCGACGAGAGCGCAAGGAAATGAAGGCGCAACTCGCTTTGTTGACCGGTTTTGTCTCGAGCAACCCAGCATGGTCCCAGTATATTAGTCAGGTTTCTTCTCAGCATGTGGAAGGCTCGGGCAGTGGGTCTGGCGCTGGAGGTAGTGGCTCAGCTGGAGGGAGCGGGAGCGGGAGTGTGGGAGGCGATGAAGATGGTGATACTGACGAGAACGGGAGTACTGGAGGGGGCGAGAGTGGCGACGAGGGGAGCGAGAGTGGCGACGAGGGGATGTAGGTACAAACTTGGGTTATTTTGTGTTGTACTTATGTTTGAAACAATATTTTGGCGACCCTTATCTTAGTATTGTGTAGTTTAACCTTTTGGCAACTTGAACATTGGGGATATTGCAACATTTGTGGAATTGGCAGCTAGGTTTAGAGATTACCACACCCCGTTTTGTAGACTTTATATGTTTTAATGCATTTTGAGGGTGTTTAGCGATAATTTGGAAGTGTTTTAGACGATGGCGAGTTGTACATGTTAGGACATGTTGATATTGAGTGGTTATAGCTTCTGTTACAGGTTTTGGTATTACAGGTTTTTGTAGATTTTTTCCGAAAAAAATCTGGAATATTGCTGCTTTGCAGCCTGTTGCTTAGCAGCATAACAGCTTGATACCGTCGACATGTCGACGGCATCATAAGCCCAAAAATATTTATACTCTAATGGTGCCGTCGACATGTCGACGGCATCATTAAACCCAAAAATTTATAATCGAATGATTCCGACGTCTTGTCGACGGCATCATAAACCCAAAATATTTATCCTCTAAATATGCCGACGTCATGTCGACGGCATCATAAACCCAAAAATTAACAATCACTAATTAACACGATAATTAGTGTTATTATCCCGTCGACATGACGTCGGGATAAGATTGACGGAACACCATTCTCTTTGACTGGAAAACCAAGTGGGACCCACGTTGTCGTCGGGAGTGGTCGACGGGAATGTCGTTACCGACCAAGCATTCTCGACGAGATGTTGTCGACGTCATGTCGACGGGACGAGATGGTGCCGACGTCGAGGCGAAAAAGTCGCCCCCGAAAGTCCTGAATGTACTAGTGTAATAAGGTGCCTAAATGTTGTTTCCTCAATTTTTTGTGTGGAAAACTAGAAGGGGGTTGAATAGTTTTATCGGTTTTTAATTCGTTTTAAAAACTTTACTTGTGAAAAACTTTGATTCGATTCTTTTGTAAAAGCAATCAACACCAATATGAACACTAAACAATACTAACAAATATAAACTGTGGGAAACTAGAAGGGGGGTTGAATAGTTTACCGGTTTAAAATCCTTTTAAAAATCTTGTTTTAAAAGTTGGCTATTGGAAACTTTGATTCGAACTCTATGTGTAATCAATCAACACCAATATGAACTACACACTAAACAAACAAATATAAACTAATGAAAGTAAAGAGTAGAGTTGGAAAGATAAAACCGAGACAGAGGATTTATAGTGGTTCGGCTACGAAGCTCTTCTTCGCCCTACTCCACTCCCCGAGTACCACACTCGAGAGTTTCAAATACTATATCAACAACCTCCCTTCAGGCGGAGAAAAACCGTACACGTCGCTTATCCTATTACCGACACTAAGCTAGATGTCGAGTTCTAATCTTAGCTAACACCAATCTACCAAGGTCCACGTGACCAAACACTCAAGCCTAGTGGCATCAAGAGATCACCAAGATCTCAACACGATCACAATGATCAACACTCACTTCACTCTACTCCACTAACACTAATCTATCGACCCTTGATCTTCTTGATCAATCACACAAGCCCAATGGCTATAAGAGATGTTCACTATCTCTATAGATCACACTTGATCTTCACTCTCACTTACAAAAGATAAATATTATTAGACTTTTGATTTTAATTTTCCTATCTTTTAAATAATATTTTAGACTTATCCTGAATTTTTCAGATTTTTCTATAATCATTTGATATTTTTAATCTTTTTAATTAGTTTCTAATAGTAATTAAATCATAATAAATAGAATAATAATCAGAAAAATATAAATCTTTTTTACATAATTTTCTTTTGTCATTTATAATCCAGGAAAAATATAATTATATTATTAGACCTTAAGAAAAATAAAATAGAAAATAAGTGATAGCTTCTATTTAATAGATTTTATCTTTTTAAAATTTTAATTAAGTAATTTTCATTTTTATAATTTTCTTAGCTTCTTTTCACTTAATAATATTTATAGAAAAAGTTTTAGATTTTTCTTTGTTTATTTAGTATTTATTATAATTTAAATTAGTTTTAAATAATTATTAAATAATAAATAATTAATAATAATTAGATAAAAAGTATAAAAAATATAATTTTAGTTTTAAAAATAAGTTTTAAATAATTTTACACTTTTAGGTTTTAATTTTATATTATTTCACTTTTTCGTCCCATTTTAGATTTCCTGCTACGCGTTTTCAGTTTATTTAAATTCGCGTTTAATTTTCTTGTGTATATTTGTTTATCATTTGTCAATTAGAATTAATAAAAAAGCAAAATCTCATATCTATTCATCAGTCACTCTAATCCTAGCTTTTCACAGTTTGCCCATTCACACCTCGTTGGGAAACGATCCGGGTAATCACTTACCTGGTCTCACACTACACACGAACGTGAGTTTTTGCAAGTATCCTTTTTCACAAAGGGGTAATTTGTATTTATTCACGCGTATCCGCTGTCTGCATTTATTTATAAGTATATTCGGCACGGATCAACTGTAAACTGTGGCACTTAAAGAAATCAAATATCGTTGCTTTGGGTACATACATGTGTTTTTTCAACGTACATATATATAATTCTTGATATATAATTCAATGTTTGATACAAGCGTCTTTTGTTACTACAGGTTACACTGCCAACTACAATGCAAAAGAAAAGTGACAAGAACTGTGGACCAACAGCACCATCGAAGTGCAAAAGTAATGTCTCTATTGAAGCCCTAAAGCAAGCTATGCCGGCGAAGAGTCAAAAGTCTTTAAATTATGGTACTTGAGAATTTGATTATGTACGACATTACAATTGTATATTCTGTTCAGTTATATACATTCGAGTTTTATTCAATTTCAAATTTCTTTTTGTTTATGATTCTGTTTTATATATATAATATACTCATTCCAGCAGCACTAGCATAGTACTAACAGTAGCAACTCTGCTCCAACAGTACTAACTTAAAAATAACAGTAATAACCCTGTGACTAAAAGATGCAGTCACGTATTATGGTCACGCTTATCAACATTATTGGTCACTCTTTGTTTAATTCGATGTGCGACTAAATATTACAAAAAGCCACACAAACATAAAATTCAAGTGGCCATTGGATGATCAATAGTCACACAAAATACAAATTTCTTTACTTTAAACAGCATATGGTCACACTTATTAACACTTTTGGTCACTTTATGCTTAAGTGTATGTGACTAAATACCCAAAACAAACATGCTTTGTGTGACTGAATATTACAAAAGGCCACACAAACATAAAATTCATGTGACCATTGGATGATCAATAGTCACACAAAATACACATTTCTTCACTTAAAACAGCATATGGTCACACTTATTAACACTTTTGGCCACTTTATTCTTAATTGTATGTGACTAAATACCCAAAACAAACATGCTTTGTGTGACTAAATATTACAAAAGGCCACACAAACTAAAAATTCATGTGACCATTAGATGATCAATAGTCACACAAAATACACATTTCTTCATTTAAAATAGCATATGGTCACACTTATTAACACTTTTGGCCACTTTATGCTTAATTGTATGTGACTAAATACCCAAAACAAACATGCTTTGTGTGACTAAATATTACAAAAGGCCACACAAACTAAGAATTCATGTGACCATTGGATGATCAATAGTCACACAAAATACACATTTCTTCACTTAAAACAGCATATGGTCACACTTATTAACACTTTTGGCCACTTTATGCTTAATTGTATGTGACTAAATACCCAAAACAAACATGCTTTGTGTGACTAAATATTACAAAAGGCCACACAAACTAAGAATTCATGTGACCATTGGATGATCAATAGTCACACAAAATACACATTTCTTCACTTAAAACAGCATATGGTCACACTTTTGGCCACTTTATGCTTAATTGTATGTGACTAAATACCCAAAACAAACATGCTTTGTGTGACTAAATATTACAAAAGGCCACACAAACTAAGAATTCATGTGACCATTGGATGATCAATAGTCACACAAAATACACATTTCTTCACTTAAAACAGCATATGGTCACACTTATCAACACTTTTGGCCACTTTATGCTTAATTGTATGTGACTAAATAACCAAAACAAAGATGCTTTGTGTGACTAAATATTACAAAAGGCCACACAAACATAAAATTCATGTGGCCATTGGATGATCAATAGTCACACAAAATACACATTTCTTCACTTAAAACAGCATATGGTCACACTTATTAACACTTTTGGCCACTTTATGCTTAATTGTATGTGACTATATACCAAAAACAAACATGTTTTGTGTGACTAAATATTAAAAAAGGCCACACAAACTAAGAATTCATGTGACCATTGGATGATCAATAGTCACACAAAATACACATTTCTTCACTTAAAACAGTATATGGTCACACTTATTAACACTTTTGGCCACTTTATGCTTAATTGTATGTGACTAAATACCCAAAGCAAACATGCTTTGTGTGACTAAATATTACAAAAGGCCACACAAACTAAGAATTCATGTGACCATTGGATGATCAATAGTACACATTTCTTCACTTTAAACAGCATATGGTCACACTTATTAACACTTTTGGCCACTGTTTTTTAAATTGTATGTGACTAACTCGAAAAAAACAACACACGATGTGTGACTAAATCATCACAAACCTCACATTTATTATATTTTCGTGTGGCCATAGGATGGGAAATAGTCACACATACTGATGAATCCAACAAAACTTGTGCCTAATTAGTCACACATATTCGGGTTTTGGTCACTCTTTTTCGATGAAAACGGCCACAAACTAAACAATGTGACCATATGATACCTACAGTGGCGCGACTTTTTGTCACACACACCCAAAAAAACGTGTGTGACTATATGCATATAGTCACGCATTTCCAGTGTGACGATAGGTGAAATCTGTACCAGTGCATTAAAAGAATTTTCAAAATTCAATTTTAGTATTTTCGATAATAACTTTTCAAGAAAATTAAACACCCAAGGTAAATAAAATTTAACCATTTAATTTTCATTGAAAATTAGGATCCAAATTGACGTCGTTTCATCACATCAGCTGAGGCTGCTAGCAATGAAAGTACTCAATAAGGTAGAGCTACACTCAATTGCCAATATACAATTGCAATTCCTAGAATCATGGGACTTACATATTATGCCAACCTCAGTTGCAAATGTAAGCATGTTTCATCCCCAAATCTTTATGCCTTGACGCCGTTCCATCACATCAGCTGAGGCTGCTAGTGATGAAAGTGCTCAATTAAGTTAACCAATTTAGAAACGTGTAAATTGACGTCGTTTCATCACATCAGCTGAGGCTGCTAGCAATGAAAGTGCTCAATTTACCCCTTTTGACTACCATTCTTTGAAAACCATTGCATCAGCTGAGGCTGCTAGCAGTGGTAGAATGTCATCTTAGGTGTTTCCGTACTAATTGGTCGGCATATTACTTAAATTTTAAAGGGTATTAAAATTTTTTGATGTGTGAAATCAAAAATATGTACAAAGATGTCATGCACTCATCTTTGTATCATATGTTTTCTACAAAAACCATTTACCAATTCGCAGCTTAAAATCAACAAAATTTTAATTGATGGCGTTGAGAAACTTACAACATTGCCTTAAGATGCTTCGTACTTTTTCAAGGTGTATTTGGTAAGTCTATTATTGACGCACATGCGAGGGAGGAGCAAACGTTCACCCTAAGGTGATTAAAACGCGCCCTTTTCGGATGACAATTTAATGTCAAGCCTCCTTATACCCACTTTATAGTTTGTCAATAATAGGTCCGCCGCTTCGACCACTTAGTACAGTCGCATCAATCAACTAAAACTTATGATTTTCTTGCTTAAAACAATTTTATGTAGTAAATTATTAATTGCTAGTCTCGCCTGGGAGCAAATTACCGTGCGAAGCGAACCACTGTCGGCACATAAGACTTGGCAATTAAATGGTTTACTACAAAGGTTTCATAGTTATTAGGTTCATTTATTTTTATTTGAAAAATTACCTTCTTTGTTGTTACAATCCATCATAATTAAACACACAAAGAACAAGTAATTAATAAAAAAATAAATAAACACTCAATAACACATATATGATCATTAACAATATCATATAGCCACATGCAAACCTTTTTTATAAATCCTATTAATTATCTATGTGAATTTTAATGTATCTAATCAATAAAACTCTCATTGGTTTTCGAGCTCATTGTACCCAATGGATCACAGACGCCAAATAAATTTGGCCGCGTAAGTTTTCATTAATTAGATACCACATTGCACATAACCAATTTTAATTAATATATTAGGGTCTTCCCTAATTTAAGATTTATCTTAAAAATCATGTGGCAATTAAATCAACAAACATTCCATGAAAAAATATGCAAGATTTTGTCATGGATCCCATATAGCACTTAAAATCATGTAGCACATATTTACAAGCCTATATAGTACGCAATCTAATAATTAATGACATCACATAAGGTATTCATTAATTATTCCCTAAAAATTGCATGCAAACCTAGGGTTTTCTACAAGTTTTAATCAAAAACTAAAACCCTAAAAAATAAATAATGGGTGTCGACCCAATTTTTACAAATTAGGGTTTATAAAAATAAAAACCCTAGCTAAACATTGCATGTATCTATAAAGATTCAATTTTTAAGGTTTTTAGTAATTAATTGCATGTTAAAAACGCGGCTCATGATGCCACTGTTGGAAAATATGAATCATAAAACTATAAACATATTAACCACACATCAAGTACACGCAGCGGAATAAACAAGATCTACTAAACATATAATTAATTAACTAAATATAAAAGAAACGCATACCTTTTGGTTTCTAGCAAGAATAAGAAACCACGTGATCACCAAGAACAATATAAACCCTAATATGGGTTTAAAGAGGATCGACCACTATGTAGTCGAATAGGGCAAATAACAACAAGCTAAAATAAGCTCGCACTCCGTTCTTGTACACACGTATTACTAGCGTCTCAATGTGAAAAACTAGGTTCATGTATCACAAATAAAACATCACAACAACTAGGGTTTGATGTTCTATATATTATACGATCTAACCCCACTAACAAGAAGACAAAAGGAGTAAACAATTATCATGCATAGATATGCATGTACTCCCTCCGTCTCAATTTATTTGTCCATATTTCCTTTTATGGATGTCTCAAATTAATTGTCCACTTTTCTTATTTAGTAAAAACTAGAGAATCTAGTGGAGGAATATTCCATTTTAGTGGTTAAAAATTAAAGTGGCCCTACTTTTATTAAACTTTGTGTTTTCTCTCTCCTGACAAATAAATTAAGACGGAGGTAGTAATACAGTACGTATGAATAATAGAACCATGTGAATGGAATATATCATACAATATATCATACTCCTTTTATGTTATCATGTCAGTGAGTAGGTAGAAAAGAAAGAGAACCGAATGGTTAAATTCGGTTTAGGGATATGTGTTGATCGATCATCATAAAACAAGAGCCAAAGGTTGCTTTTATAGCAATAAAACTTGTCCTCCAAGTTTTATTCTCCACCTCCTCATGTTTCATAAAACGACACTTAACCCCCTCCTTTTATCTTTGTTCAACCATATAAATATTTTGTGAAATTTAATAATTAAACATAACTTAATATATTAATTATTAAAACATTGAGACTCATACGTAATGTGTGCAATCCCGAAGTCTCGTGTTCGAAACTGGACATACAAATATTAATTTATATCCACAAACTCTAACACTATATAGTTTGACTAAACGTATTCATTGGTAGAGAAATGCTTATATTATAATTTTTATTTATTTATTTTTGGTTTTAGGTTTAAGGTTGCAAACTTGCAACCGTTTATTAATGCTAGATCTATCACTTTTTGTAGTTGATTAAACGCGGATGATGTTTTATAAGGCCCAATGTCATTTGGTTTCGTTTAATTTATCAGTTTGTTGTGTCTTTCTTAGTTCTGTATATTTTTTTGCATTATAGTGTTAAATGTAATTGTCTGTGCTTTTTTTTTATGTCATTACATCATCTACTTTTTAGTAATATAAAACAAAAATTTTGAACTCTAATCTTTGTGTATGCAAATAAAAGTTTTGAGTAGTATCCTATTCGCCGCTTTACCCACACATCTGACACAACAATCATCACACAAAAACCCACTTCCTCTTACAATGGAAGAAATTATGAAGCTAAACAATCATCCAGCCCGGTCTATCCTATTCGACGCTTCACAACAATCATCTGTAAACGCTTCACAACAATCATCTGTAAACCCTCGATCTCTTTTTTATTTCCTTGTTTTCTAATTTAGATTTGTAAGTAATAAATGTTTTTTAGTTGTTTTTCATATATGTTTGTACATGCAGAATTCGATGGAGGGAGGTTTGGTGCCGGAATCTGAACGCGTGCCGCCACTTCCTCTTACAAAGGAAGAAATTATGAAGCTAAGCAATCATTCAGTGACTTTTGAGCAAGCCCGGTCTATGTTTGATGGTAATTTCTCAAACTCTATGCAATTCCATATTTACCCAACCAAAATATAAAAATTTCATAATTACCCGAAACACAAGTTTTTAATGCATATGTACAATACTTTTAAAGAGGAAATATGGTATTTAAGTTGGGTATATATGGAATTACCCTGTAGTATGGTATGGTTATTGATAAATTTGATTTTTCAATTGGGGTTAAGTAAACCTCTTCTAGTTTTTTCTAATAAGGTAGTATAATGTTAAACTTGTAGGTTTTAATCGTCAATAATTATCAAGGATGAAAAAACTATATTATCTTCAACTTGCTTGGTACTAAAAGAAGAGCATATATTAAAAGCAAACATATTATTGTTTAATCCTTTTCTTATAACTAGAAAATCCAAACGAGTGTCTTTATGTTCTTCATGGATTTTTTGGGTTTACGTTGGTGATGAACAATGGCGTCAAATGGTTGTTAAACCACCGATGATGGGCTATTCATTTTTTACCAGTCTTGCTTTTAGTTCCTTTTTCTTCATTTCTTTTATAATCTTTGGGTATGCACTGATCATTTTACAGTATCATAGAGGGTGTGCACATGTAAATTAAATCTCTAGTGTATTTTGTACCAAGTTTTGAAGCCATCATTTTTTTTTTTTTTTTTTTTTTTTTTTTTTTTTTTTTTTTTTTTTTTTTTTTTAACACTACTTATAGTTTACACAGGGTATGCACTTGCACACCCTGCCCGCAAGCTAGATCCGCCCCCTGTATATATTATTCAACATAACTCTTCGATGAATTTTATAAACTTAAATTTGTATCAATAGAGCTCGGCGTTGTAATTATTATGCATTACAACTGATTGATGTGTTTCCCAAAAATACATAAATATTTGGCCCATAAACTTACTTGAGACCATATGTTCAGAGATCTGATTCCTATTGCTCATCTCTAATTTTCATTTTTTCGTTCTAGTCTTCTCTACACGTCTTCTTGGTTTTTATTTAGTATAACTTGAGATAATTTGTGGCATTTTTACCTTTTGGTTTCGATTATTCATATTACATTTGACCAACACAACAGTTAAACGTATACCTACAGTATATTGAAAATGGGTTTTAATAATTATACCCGAGCCCATGTCGAATACTAAATGCTTGTTTTCTGGTTACCATACGAAAACTATTAACTTTGCTTCATTTATTTTTTTTTTCCAGTTTCCAATTCATATTTATGCTATACAACAGTGTTATTTACATATGCCTATAGTGAAAAACTGGTATCTTTTATCATCAGCACCATTAATTTTTTTTTATTTGCATTGTTTTTTTTATTGATATTATACTATCTTTATTGATATTATACTATCTTGTGCAAGTTTTATCGAGTTTTGATATGTTTGTATGCAGTTGACTTGCCGACTTTTAAAGCAAAGCTACTGGAGTTTAACATCCTTGTTTGGAATGAGCCTAATGGAAAACAAGTAAGGATTCATGGGGATGATTATGAAATACCTATTTTCATCAACAAAATACAACATGATTATGGCGTGAAAGGCACTGCGACGCTTTCTGATGTTCGTAAGTTAATTGAGTGTGATCTTTATCTGACTCCTGGAAGTTACGAACTAACCTACGAGCTACCCCAAACATCAAACTATAATTTGCTCAAGACAGATCTTGATTGGCACCATGCGGTTGAGGGTTCCCAGGCGAGATTTGTGCGTTTGAACTTGGAGGCCAAAGATAATAAATTTGTTGCTGCTATGAAGGCTGGTTATGATGAGTATGTCAATGATATCTCTGATGATGAGTATGTTGATGAGTGTGATGATGCTTTTGATGAGCAGTATGCTGATGGGTATGCTGCTGCTTATAAGGATGCTTCTGATGATGATTATGATGATGAGTATGCTGGTGAGTATGCTGCTGCTGATAAGGATGCTTCTGCTGATAAGGCTTCTGCATCGCGTCTGGCGATACTGAATCTAGGTTGAATATGTCGTTTTTAAGACCTGGATTTTATGTTGTCGGTTGTTAATGTTTGTGTCTGTTATTTTTGGTTATGAACTTTGTTAGTAGAACAATGTAGTATTTGTTTAATATAAACTTGTTGCTAAATCCTTATATTATGTCATTACATCATCTACTTTTTAGTAATATAAACAAAAATTTTGAACTCTAATCTTTGTGTATGCAAATAAAAGTTTTGAGTAGTATCCTATTCGCCGCTTTACCCACACATCTGACACAACAATCATCACACAAAAACCCACTTCCTCTTACAATGGAAGAAATTATGAATCTAAACAATCCTCCAGCCCGGTCTATCCTATTCGACGCTTCACAACAATCATCTGTAAACGCTTCACAACAATCATATGTAAACCCTCGGTCTATCCTATTCGACGCTTCTCAACAATCATCTGTAAACCCTTGGTCTATCCTATTCGACGCTTCACAACAATCATCTGTAAACCCCCGGTCTATCCTATTCGACGCTTCACAACAATCATCTGTAAACCCTCGATCTCTTTTTTATTTCCTTGTTTTCTAATTTAGATTTATAAGTAATAAATGTTTATTTAGTTGTTTTTCATATATGTTTGTACAGAATTCGATGGAGGGAGGTTTGGTGCCGGAATCTGAACGCGTGCCGCCACTTCCTCTTACAAAGGAAGAAATTATGAAGCTAAACAATCATTCAGTGACTTTTGAGCAAGCCCGGTACGGTCTATGTTTGATGGTAATTTCTCAAACTCTATGCAATTCCAATGTCGTCTTACTTTTTTGTTAATTCCATATTTATCCAACCTAAATTTCATATTTACCCGAAACACAAGTTTTTAATGCATATGTTCAATGCGCGGAAACATGGAATTATGGTTTTTAAGTTGGGTATATATGGAATTGCCCTGCACTATTGTAGTATGGTTATTGATAAATTTGGTTTTTCAATTGGGGTTAAGTATAGTTTTTTCTAATAAGGTAGTATAATCATAAATAATTATCAAGGATGAAGAAGCTATATTAACTTCAACTTTCTTGGTATCCAAACACTTTGATGAATTTTCTAAACATAAATTTGTATCAATAGAGTTTGGCGTTGTAATTATTATGCATTGCAACTGATTGATGTGTTTCCCATGCATAAATATTTGGCCCATAAACTTACTTGAGACCATATGTTTAGAGATCTGATTCCTAGTGCTCATCTCTAATTTTCATTTTTTCGTTCTAGTCTTCTCTACACGTCGTCTTGGTTTTTATTTAGTATAACTTGAGTTAATTTGTGGCTTTTTTACCTTTTGGTTTCAATTATTCATATCATTTGACCAACACAACAGTTAAATGTATACCTATACTGAAAATGGGTTTTAATAATTATACCCGAGCCCATGTTGAATACTAAATGTTTGTTTTCAGGTTACCATACTAAAACTATTAACTTTGCTTTATTTATTATTTTTTTCCAGTTTTCAATTCATATTTATGCTATACAACAGCGATATTTACATATCCCTATAGTGAAAAACTGGTATCTTTTATCATCAGCACCATTAATTTTTTTATTTGCATTGTTTTTTTATTGATATTATACTATCTTGTGCAAGTTTTATCGAGTTTTGATATGTTTGTATGCAGTTGACTTGCCGACTTTTAAAGCAAAGCTACTGGAGTTTAACATCCTTGTTTGGAATGAGCCTGATCCGTATCTTACTCGTGGAAAACAAGTAAGGATTCATGGGGGTGTTCATGGAATAATTGTTGTCATCAATAAACTACGAACTCGTAGTCATAGCGTGAAAGGCACTTCGACGCTTTCTGATGTTCAAAAGATGATTGAGTCTGATCTTTATCTGACTCCTGGAAGTTGCGAACTAACCTACGAGGATCCCCAAACATCAAACTATAATTTGCTCAAGACAGATCTTTTGAAGGCTGCTGATGCTGAGTATTCCTCTGATGAGTATGATGCTGAGTATGCTGGCTGCTGATAAGGATGCTTCTGCATCGCGTCTGGCGATACTGAATCTAGGTTGAATATGTCATTTTAACACCTGGATTTTATGCATGGTTTTTTTTTTTTTTTTTTTTTTTTTTTTTTTTTTTTTTTTTTTTTGTTCTTTTAATTTGCTCATTTGTTATTTTTGGTTATGAACTTTGTTAGTAGAACAATGTAGTATTTGTTTATGTTTTCAGTATTGGATGTGGTTCCTTTTTAGCATGATTCCTGTTTATTAACCCTTTTAGTTTCCATGTTCCTTATTGATAAATTTGGTTTTTCAATTGGGGTTAAGTATAGTTTTTTCTAATAAGGTAGTATAATGTTAAACTTGTACGTTTTACTCAAGTTAAACATAAATAATTATCATGGATGAAGAAGCTATATTAACTTCAACTTTCTTGGAACTACTCGCGTTTTCAACTTGATTATCTGATTATTGCGTTTCTTGTAGTGTTTGGATATGAAGAGCGGATAAGTGATTATCTGCGTTTATAGTCTCTCATATCGCCATTTTGGAAAAGCAACTACATAGCTGCTGTTGCAAAACGCAGTTTCCTTCATATGGCAAAATTACCTACTCACCCTGATGCATTTATATTTTTGCTAACCTTCTGCTAGTTGATGCTTTAGGATGGTAACAACTTTAAAAACAACATGAAATAAATTTATGGAAACAAATTATTGTTTAATCATTTTCTTATAACTAGAAAATCCAAACGAGTCATACATGTGTCTTTATGTTCTTCATGGATTTATCCGATAAGTAGTGGTTATGGGGTTTACGTTGGTGATGAACAATGGCGTCAAATGGTTGTTAAACCACCGATGATGACCCTGATGATGGGTAAATAGCTGCTGGAAGAGGGGTCAATGGAGTGATAACTGTTCATTTTTTACCAGTCTTGCTTTTAGTTCCTTTTTCTTCATTTCTTTTAAAATCTTTAGGTATGCACTGATCATTTTACACTATCATAGTGGGTGTGCACATGTAAATCTCTAGTGTATTTTGTACCAAGTTTTGAAGCAATCATTTTTTTTTTACACTACTAAAAGTTTACACAGGGTATGCACTTGCACACCCTGCCGCAAGCTAGATCTGCCCCTTGTATATATTATTCACAATAACTCTTTGATGAATTTTCTAAACATAAATTTGTATCAATAGAGTTTGGCGTTGTAATTATTATGCATTGCAACTGATTGATGTGTTTCCCGTGCATAAATATTTGGCCCATAAACTTACTTGAGACCATATGTTTAGAGATCTGATTCCTAGTGCTCATCTCTAATTTTCATTTTTTTGTTCTAGTCTTCTCTACACGTCGTCTTGGTTTTTATTTAGTATAACTTGAGTTAATTTGTGGCTTTTTTACCTTTTGGTTTCGATTATTCATATCATTTGACCAACACAACAGTTAAATGTATACCAATACTGAAAATGGGTTTTAATAGTTATACCCGAGCCCATGTTGAATACTAAATGTTTGTTTTCAGGTTACCATACTAAAACTATTAACTTTGCTTTATTTATTATTTTTTTTCCAGTTTTCAATTCATAATTATGCTATACAACAGCGATATTTACATATCCCTATAGTGAAAAACTGGTATCTTTTATCATCAGCACCATTAATTTTTTTTTTATTTGCATTGTTTTTTTATTGATATTATACTATCTTGTGCAAGTTTTATCGAGTTTTGATATGTTTGTATGCAGTTGACTTGCCGACTTTTAAAGCAATATGCAGTTGACTTGCCGACTTTTAAAGCAAAGCTACTGGGTTTAACATCCTTGTTTGGAATGAGCCTGATCCTTATCTGACTCCTGGAAAACAAGTAAGGATTCATGGGGGTGTTTATGGAATAATTGTTGTCATCAATAAACTACGAACTCATAGTCATAGCGTGAAAGGCACTTCGACGCTTTCTGATGTTCAAGAGATGATTGAGTCTGATCTTTATCTGACTCCTGGAAGTTACGAACTAACCTACTTGGATCCCCAAACATCAAACTATAATTTGCTCAAGACAGATCTTGATTGGCACCATGCGGTTCAGGGTTCCGAGGGGAGATTTGTGCGTTTGAACTTGGAGGCCGAAGATGAACACATTGCTCTTTATAAGGCTGCTGATGAAGATTATTCCTCTGATGAGTATGATGCTGAGTATGCTTCTGCATCGCGTCTGGCGATACTGAATCTAGGTTGAATATGTCATTTTTAACACCTGGATTTTATGCATGTTTTTTTTGTTTTTTTGTTTTGTTTTTGTTTTGTTTTTTTTTTTTTTTTTTTTTGCTCATTTGTTATTTTTGGTTATGAACTTTGTTAGTAGAACAATGTAGTATTTGGTTATGAAATTTTGAAGTAGAGATTATCACTGAAGTTGGGTTAATTATTGAACTTAAGTGATACTATCAATTCCAAACCATACTACTTTCCTTAAGACATATCGTCCATATACAATACACAATATAACCAAGGAACATGTTCACTCTTCAACCTATGTGGGATATAATGTTAAAATGGGTTTTGTCAAAACAAATTAACACTACAAGAAATAGGAGAACGGGTGACGAAGACGATCCCGTCGACACAATGTCGTCGGGACTACACAGAAAACGACAAAAAAAACGCTTGACCGAGGCCAAACGCGTTGAATTTTTTCGTTTACTATTTTCCCGTCGACATGTCGATGGGACAATATTGCCAAAACTTTTCAACCTCAATAATTGCCAAAACTTGGGCGCGAATTTGTCCCGCCAATATTCTCCCGTCGATTTGTCATTTTTAATTTGTTTCATCTTATATATATGCATGTGTATATACAGTTTGAGAACAGCCAGGACCACCGATACCCATCACTCATCCAGAGCTTCTACGACACGCACTGCGACAAGGATGGTGCGTGGTTGCAGGACGAGACTAAGGTTCAATATGTAGTTTTTTTTTTTTTTTTTTTTTTTTTTTTTTTTTTTTTTTTTTTTTAATTTTTTTCCAAACACGCACTTTAATGATTTATTGAAACATACTCTTGTAATTAACCGACTAATTTCTCAATTTTTTTCAACTAAATAGGAAGAGATGGTTCGGCTACGTGATTTGGGAGCGAATACGCCTACAGGGGTGGCGTACACAGAGGAGCAGATACTTGCTATGGTTCTGAAGGGCAAGCAGCGGGGTCACATAGCCGGTAGGGGTAGGGTGTTACCCGGCATGAGCAGGCCACCGTTACCATACACCCCGCCTCCACCTCCAGGTATGTACAGTGTGATAATATTAATTATAGATTACTCATGACTCAAATTATGTATTGCAATGGCTATTTTTAAATTTTGATTATTTCGTTTTTAGGTATGGCCGAGATGGACGAGAAGCTTGCTGAAGCTAAAAAGAAGATTGCTGAGGTCGAGAAGAAGAGAAAGAAAGATCGACGAGAGCGCAAGGAAATGAAGGCGCAACTCGCTTTGTTGACCGGTTTTGTCTCGAGCAACCCAGCATGGTCCCAGTATATTAGTCAGGTTTCTTCTCAGCATGTGGAAGGCTCGGGCAGTGGGTCTGGCGCTGGAGGTAGTGGCTCAGCTGGAGGGAGCGGGAGCGGGAGTGCGGGAGGCGATGAAGATGGTGATACTGACGAGAGCGGGAGTACTGGAGGGGGCGAGAGTGGCGACGAGGGGATGTAGGTACAAACTTGGGTTATTTTGTGTTGTACTTATGTTTGAAACAATATTTTGGCGACCCTTATCTTAGTATTGTGTAGTTTAACCTTTTGGCAACTTGAACATTGGGGATATTGCAACATTTGTGGAATTGGCAGCTAGGTTTAGAGATTACCACACCCCGTTTTGTAGACTTTATATGTTTTAATGCATTTTGAGGGTGTTTAGCGATAATTTGGAAGTGTTTTAGACGATGGCGAGTTGTACATGTTAGGACATGTTGATATTGAGTGGTTATAGCTTCTGTTACAGGTTTTGGTATTACAGGTTTTTGTAGATTTTTTCCGAAAAAAATCTGGAATATTGCTGCTTTGCAGCCTGCTGCTTAGCAGCATAACAGCTTGATACCGTCGACATGTCGACGGCATCATAAGCCCAAAAATATTTATACTCTAATGGTGCCGTCGACATGTCGACGGCATCATTAAACCCAAAAATTTATAATCGAATGATTCCGACGTCTTGTCGACGGCATCATAAACCCAAAATATTTATCCTCTAAATATGCCGACGTCATGTCGACGGCATCATAAACCCAAAAATTAACAATCACTAATTAACACGATAATTAGTGTTATTATCCCGTCGACATGACGTCGGGATAAGATTGACGGAACACCATTCTCTTTGACTGGAAAACCAAGTGGGACCCACGTTGTCGTCGGGAGTGGTCGACGGGAATGTCGTTACCGACCAAGCATTATCGACGAGATGTTGCCGACGTCATGTCGACGGGACGAGATGGTGCCGACGTCATGACGTCGGCATGGAGGCGAAAAAGTCGCCCCGAAAGTCCTGAATGTACTAGTGTAATAAGGTGCTTAAATGTTGTTTCCTCAATTTTTTGTGTGAAAAACTAGAAGGGGGTTGAATAGTTTTATCGGTTTTTAATTCGTTTTAAAAACTTTACTTGTGAAAAACTTTGATTCGATTCTTTTGTAAAAGCAATCAACACCAATATGAACCCTAAACAATACTAACAAATATAAACTGTGGGAAACTAGAAGGGGGGTTGAATAGTTTACCGGTTTAAAATCCTTTTAAAAATCTTGTTTTAAAAGTTGGCTATTGGAAACTTTGATTCGAACTCTATGTGTAATCAATCAACACCAATATGAACTACACACTAAACAAACAAATATAAACTAATGAAAGTAAAGAGTAGAGTTGGAAAGATAAAACCGAGACAGAGGATTTATAGTGGTTCGGCTACGAAGCTCTTCTTTGCCCTACTCCACTCCCCGAGTACCACACTCGAGAGTTTCAAATACTATATCAACAACCTCCCTTCAGGCGGAGAAAAACCGTACACGTCGCTTATCCTATTACCGACACTAAGCTAGATGTCGAGTTCTAATCTTAGCTAACACCAATCTACCAAGGTCCACGTGACCAAACACTCAAGCCCAGTGGCTTCAAGAGATCACCAAGATCTCAACACGATCACAATGATCAACACTCACTTCACTCTACTCCACTAACACTAATCTATCAACCCTTGATCTTCTTGATCAATCACACAAGCCCAATGGCTATAAGAGATGTTCACTATCTCTATAGATCACACTTGATCTTCACTCTCACTTACAAAAGATAAGAAAGCTTGATGTATGCAAAGATACAACAAGATTGTAACAAGTGTTACAAAAACCTAACAACTATAACTCTTGTATCTTCTTGAATACTTGAGTTCTTCTCTTGCTAATGAAGAGGAATGACAACACCTTGTATCTACTTGGATACTTGTGTTCTTCTCTTGCTAATGAAGAGGTATGACAACACCTTATATCTACTTGGATACTTGTGTTCTTCTCTTTCTAATGAAGAGGGATGACAACACCTTGTATCTACTTGGATACTTGTGTTCTTCTCTTGCTAATGAAGAGGTATGAAGAGGATCACTTGAAGGATGATTGGATCACTCTTGAAACAAAGAAAACTAACCTAAAGAAGTGAAAGGTTTGAGAGAACTAAGCTAGGGGATTTTTCTGTGTGTGAAGGGTGCCTAAAACTGTGAAAGGGGTTGGTATTTATAGGCAAAGAAAATCTGAACGTTACAGAAAAAATGGTACGGACGGCTCCTTTAAATAACCCACGGCTCCGTTAAATTTAACGGTACCGTGGAGCCGTGGTAGACTAGGACGCTCCAAATTTTGTCTTTTCTGGTGAAAACTTATTTGGGGAAGGTTGGAGCTGATTTTGGGGGGAAAATAGCTGTTGTGATTTTCAAACTAATTTTTCCATTAAAACATTTCTTAATATTTAAAAAATAATTTGTCATGTGTATTTTTGAAAAAATGTTTTGTCTCATTTAAAATGTGAATTTTCAAAACATAAATTCACTTCTTTGATCACTAGTTCAAGTTGTAACTTTGTTCAAGAGTGATTTGCGTAGAAACGGGATCTTCCGATTAAAGACTTGTTTACGTTAATTTTAACGTATCGTGATTTCACATTTTGTCATCCTCAAAACGTGAAGTAATCGAAAAATATAAATAACGTTTTTAGAACATTATTTGCATCAACAATCTCCCCTTTTTGATGATGACAAAATATAAACTCATGTTAGATTAAAATTAGTTTTAACAAGTTTTTAATGAGTTTACTCCCATCTCTCCCCCTTTTTGTCTAATCAAAAAGGTGACGAAGGCTCCCCCTTGATGTGTACTCCCCTTATTTGGAGAACACAAAGGAATCGAGCAATGGTTCGTGCTACAAAACAAGGTTAGGCGACAAGTATACAATATCTAACAAGTAGCACATTTGACAAATATTCAACCACAGAAAGAAAATATGGCTAAGTAGCCAAAATGAAAAGCCCAATTCATAAATATGAAATAAATGTCATACATAAGTATGACTACAATAGGAAAGCAAATTAAACTAACAAGAAGGCACATAAACTTCTAAAGTAACATGAGGCTTCTAGATTTGCTTCCAACTTCAAAAGGTTCCTAATCTTTTATTGAGGGGACTAAACATAACCATGTTTAGTTTGGGCTATTGGGTGGTGGAGGTGGTGGAAGGATGATGGGTCCTATGGGTGGTGTGAGAAGGTGTTCTAGGTATGAAAACCTAAAGCTAAGCTCATCTCTAAGGTTCATGATGAGCTCAAAGTTGTGATGGCAACAAGCACAACTTAAGGTGTGTGTGTGTAGGGGATAAAGGATGGGATAACCCATTAAGTGTTGAGGTGATGGTGATATGGAAGGTGATGATGTGTTGCTCCCAAATGGAGTTATTGGTGATAAGGTGAGGGTGAGAGCAAGAGGTTGTGGTGATGGTGAAAGTGATGAGGGTGTTGTGTTAGTTCCCAATTCAAGGGAAGTTGATGGTGATGAGTTGAGTGCTAAGGCTAAAGGGTGAATGGGACTAGGTTGAGATGAGTGTGTGTTGGTTCTTGTTGTGGAAGATGAGGATATGGGTTTGTTAGAGGTTGCTGGATGAGCTTGGGTTAGTGAAGGAGTGTGGTGGTGGTTAGGTGTGGAAGTATGGTGAGTTGGTAGATGGTGATGGGTGTGTGAGTTTCATCTTCTCATCCAGTGAATCAATGAAGGCATTGTCATTGTGATGGTTTGAGTGTTGAATTGAGGTTGTCATATCTTGATCATTGATTCATGATGGTTTGATTGTTGGTTGATTTTGATTGAATCTGACCTGATAGGATGGTGGTGGTGTGAAGGTGTAGGATGGTGTAAGGATGGCAATGCATGATGTTAGCTTAAATAGCCAAATCATAAGCATGCAAGGTTGAAAAGGATGTTTAATTTGGGGATTTGGGTGCATGGGAATCAGGTTTTGTTTGCAGTTTTTTAGGAAAAGAAAGTCAAAAAGTGAAAGAGAATTGTCAAATTCGTCTTCCAGAGGCACGGTACCATTAAAGGTACGACGGCACCACTAAATTTAGTGGAGCCGTGGCCTATTTAATGGAGCCGTGGGCTCTTTTGACCTTCTTTCCAGGTTTGCAAGTTTTAGGCAGCCTAAATGGGGAAATTTCTGGGGAATCCATTGGCTGCAAATCTCAAAGCCTCAAATCACTAAACACATAGAATTCCTAAAGCTAGTTTCAACTAGCAACTAACATGATCATGTGATCATCTATGTATTTAGGTAACTATTAAGCATGCATGAATCCAAGCATTTTTAACATCTAGTGCATGTAATAAAATAAGCTAACATGCATGAGTTAGGCAAGATAAACCAACATGAGGATTAATTAACAAGAGAATTAACCATGTTTAAGTGTTAAAATGTTAAAAGGGAACATTCCAAGCAAGTTAATGCCATGACTTTATTTATAATAGCTTAATAATACTTAAGTTAATAATACTACTTAAGCTAATCCTAACTAGTCTCGTTTCTTCCCCAACTTTTTAATCTTGTTCCCAAGCCCTTTGATCGCCTTGCCGATGGACTTGAATCCCCCGATAGTTTGCTCATGCATCTCAACTTGTCTATTGTACATTGTGGTTTGCCTTCTCATCACGTGGGATAGGTTGACCATCCCGTTTTCGAGGTCGGTTGTACGTCAAAATGATGAGGTATCAAGGTTGTCAAAGAAGGTGTCGGGAGAGGGAGTATTAGGACGAGACGTTCCTTCTTCATTCACCTCATCATCATCCTCATCCATGGGTTGAGAGGACGAACTGTGACCGAATGAGGAGGAAGAATGGGGAATATCGGAAGTGGATTTACGACCATGTTTGGACCCTTTGTCCTTACGTTGCTTTGTGCGACGTCGTGGTCCACCAAGAGGTTTCATAACCGGATTGACTAGGACATAGTCGACATCATTGAGAGATGGGTAGGTTTGTATAACCCACCTGAATAAATGAGTAAGCAACATGCCGTATGGCATGAGCTCATCGGAACGACGATGAATACTGGCCATCCGTTTGACCATGTAGTATGCGAGGTTGTAAGGTTCCTCGATACTAAGACAGTAGAGCATGTGGGCAAGACTTGCCGGAACGTGATCACGGTTGCCTGCAAGGCTTAACGCGTTCTCACGCAGAAGAAGTTCCCAATTTCTAATATCGGGACGAAGCTCTTTGAGGTATATTTTGTTTGGGTCGAGGTAGACAATGGAACCATCACGTTTTTGATACGTGTTGGTGACTCGAGGGATTTAGATTACTTGTTTTATTACTTCAATATCGGGAACTTGGGTACAATAGGCACCTTCGGTCTCAAGATTGTAGTAGAGAGACTCTAGAGAATGGTCTTTAGTGAATGCACACTGACCATATGATGGAATACCGAGAATGTGACCAATCTCGGTGACAGACAAGATGATATTTTGGTGTCGAATCCAAAAATCAAGAAAGACGTTTCCGTCAAGATCGGTGTAGGTACGGACACGACTATAAAACTCGAGAATAAAACGAGGGCAGACTTGATCGTTTATTTTGTATAAACAATCGAACTCGATAGAGGGGAAACAAGCACTGATGTTGTCTGTCGTGACATAGAGTGCATCGACTACACGCCCTTCGTGTATGTATCAATTTTGGACTTTTTCGAGATAAGCTCTTTGCTCATCAGGAATGTTTAGATTTTCAAGAGTACTAAGAATGTATTGTTTGGTATCTTGATAATCATTTCGAGGCATTATTGTCTACAAAAAAAATAATTTTTGTATATGTTAGTTCGTTGCATTTTAATGATTACACTTCTAGTGTGTGTGCCTAAATGCAAACAATGTGGAGGTGCGGCAATCTCGACTCTAAAACTATCCTAATGAGATTACCCAAACGCTCCTAACTTCACTTTTGCTCAATCAAATATGTCGAACAATACATATCAATTATGTACATCGACCCATATTTGAGAGTTCATGTATGCATGCAAAAACGTTTTTAATTTGCATCAACAATGCATGAAAAAGGTTTCATGATCCTAGACTTGTGATGTTTTTCAAAAAATGATCAAATTGGGGTGTTTGGCAAATGCCTCAACATGGCGCCACCGAGCTTTTAGTTTGAAAAGCTTTAATGCAGAACGTTCCTAATCCAATTTTAGTAATCCTAAACATGATTCCATTGCAAATAATCAATCATAATCCGAATTTAGTGATTAATTTCGGATTAGGTTTTGCAACATAAATGGGTTTTTGGAAATCCTAGGTTTAGGGAATCATGTGAATGCTACATTGTCTAATCATAGTCTTAATTTCACAAGGGTTTAATTAATTTTGAAAATCCCCAATTCGGATTTATACTCAAGAACAAACCCTAGACTCAAATTAAATGAAATTAAGAGTGATTTACTTACAATTAGTGATGTTGTGATTAGGATTTGTTGATTCCAATGCCTCAATCTTGATTTGCAAGAGTTTAGTTGAATTAAGGTGTTATGGTTCGATTTTGACAGCAAGTGAAAGTGTTTTTGGGTGTGTTAGGAAAGTCTGTGTAGAAGAAAGGGAAATGGGCGCGTTTTTCAGATGCACGGCTCCACGGTTCCATTAAACATTAATGGAGTCGTGGCTCTTTAATGGAGTCGTATATCTGATGGTCCAATTTTTCTTCCGTTTTGACTTTTGGCTGATTAATCTTACTTATTTAGTAAGACTTTTTGACACGAGGAAAAAGTTTATACCTAATAAACTTTTTGACGAAAGACGATTACATGGGATGACCGGAAATGACCTTAGTGTTTCCAAGAAAATTGACTAAGTTGTCATTTGATGAGGATTTACTTCTAGTATTTCCCGTGAAATAAATAGAACTTTTGAGTTGAGTTTTGGAGGATGACTATAATATTTCCCATGAAATATTAAATTAGTCGGAATACGAGACGCGAGGAATGACTTAATATTTCCCGTGAAATACTCAAGAAGTCATATGACGAGTTGTGAGGGAATGACTTAGAACTTCTAGAGGAATTTCTAAAAGTCATGAGATGAGTTAGATAGATAACTTAAGAAGTCATGGGTGATTCATGGAGAATGACTTCAATATTTTCCGTGAAATATTTGAGGAGTAATAGAAGGGATAAAACTTACATAAGATATGACGCGAGAGATGACTTTAATATTTCCATTGAAATATCGAAATAGTCATAAGCGGGATGAGAGGTATGACTTAAGAGTCATGAGGCGATGTGAGTGAAATGACAAATGAGTCATGAAACAAGACGTGAGAAATGACGTTAATATTTCAAGTGAATTATTAAGAGGTCATGAGGAGAGAGGTGGACGATGACTTTAATAATTCGAAAGAATTATCTAAATAGTCATGAGTGGGGTGACGAGAACGTATTAGTTGGTGAATTGACAATGTTGTCATTCAAGAGACGGAGGAGATGACGTACTTCGACGAGCTTCGTTCATGAGAAAACTACAGGGTTCCCGGTCAAGTCTAATGGCATCTTGACTGCTACTCTTCATAGGAGGTTGTCTCACCTATAGTGTTTGTTGTCAAGCCTTTCCGGCGCTTACGTACTCGGCTTCGGTCGTGGTGACAATAAGAGTAGTTTGTTTCTTGGGGAACCAAGATGTTTGTTAATCAACCTATGAAGGTACAAACATTACTCTTTATGTTACAATCCACACTAACTCTCACATTATCAGAGTTGGTATAGAAACATTTTCTACATCAGTCTCCTCAAGATATCGTAATCTCAAGTGTGTAGTATCTTTAATGTATGGTATGATACATTAAACACTTTGATGTAAGAAATTTTGGGACACTTCTTACAAGTGGGCACAAAGCCAACACTATTCATGATAATGGACCTACTTGCCGTTAGGTAAACTACTTTACCTATTATGCCCTTAACCTAGTTATATCCATGCACTCACCTTCTTCGTCTCTTGTGAGTTTCGTTTTTGCGGATATGGGCGTCAGTGTCAATAAAGACTATTACTTAAACTATGTATCTCATACATATAGTATACATAAGTTTAAAGGGATACTTAATTTAGGCAAGATTACTTATGTGCAAGGAAGGAAACTTGATTCACTCATCAATGCTTAATTCAAACTTGTCACGCATGATCTTCAAGCGATCATTGAACATTTCTGGACAAGTTGAGTTTGACATGATGAGATGTGAATAGAGTTTCTGTGTTATAGTGCCTACCATGTTAGATTCTAACTACACTATTTCATGCCAAACATTACTACTAACAAAGGGTGTTTTAAGAAAGCGTACCTGTGCCTGAGGTGTTGCTCTTAAAACTAGAGGATAAGACTACCTTTGTTGAATGTTGAGCATATAAGACACGACTTGACTTTTGCGTCATCAGACTTATTTGATAACACATCATACTCCTTTTGTTAGACTCCGAAATTTATTTACACTCATGTTTTCCTAGCAAAATAAAAGTTCAAACATCTGGTCCCCAATATCTCATGGGTCCAAAGTTGTTAGAGTTAAACATCCTACGCATTTGTTGCGTTAGTTTAGGATGTGAGAATGGAGGACACATTTCCCATGGTAAGTAACCTTTTGGTGGACGATCATTCCAAGTTACGGGAAAGTTACTTGGATGATTTTGTCTTCTAAAGTTACCTCTCGGTAGAGGAGTTCTAGACCGAGGTTTGGGAGAGTTCACCTTTCTAGGCGGAGGAGTAGTCGACCTAGTGTCACGCTTTACAAATCCATGTTTGGGAGATGACAATGGTTTGTAAGAGCTTTTGACCTCCCCTTTACTTGGAGTAGACACACTAGAACTATTTTTAACTATGTGACTCGGTTTAGGACTTAGGCTATTTTTTAAAATTGACCCAGTTTCGTCTTCAGCACCAGACGGTACACGGTACCACTAAATTTAGTGGTGCCGTCTGTACCTTTAGTGGTGCCGTCCCCTTTAGACTTAGACGTTTCAGGCATTACAAATTTAACTTGTTTGGTACCACTTGTAGAAGCCTGATTTGGGTCAAATCCTAAACCCGAACGGTCATGTTCACTATATCTAATATTTTCAAGTATATCATTAAGCTTTTTAGTTCCTTCATCAAACTTAATGATTCTTAAAGCATTTTCTTTAAGCTTTTCATTTTCTACTTGAAGACTTATACATGACCCACATCCTAAGTCTACTTCCTTGTTTTTCTCAAGTCTTTTGACTTGATCTTTTAGTTCTAGGACTTGTAGTTCTAGTTCTTGTAGTTTTAACTTAAGTTTTGTGTTTCTACCTAAGATCTTAGTACTAACTACGCATAGTTTGTTGTATTCGTCATGCAATTCACTACGAGTACCAAAATAATTTTCCTACGACTTAAATATAAAAAGAAAATTTTGAAAAAAGAAAAAATATTTTTTTGACTTTTTAATAATTTTTTATAAATTAAAAACTATTTAAAAGAAAATAATTGATTAAAAATACTAAATGGAAAAAGAAAATTCTGAAAAAATTTTCTAAAATACTTAATACTAAACTTGAGCTATGAAAAATATAAAAAGTGAAAATGCTTTTTTAAATAGCCGAAAATAAGCAGACAATTCACAATAAGCTAAAAAGGAAAAAAAAAAAATAAAAGGGTTTTAAATAAAGTTTTGTAAGGTTTAACAAAGAAGAGAAGTGAGTGTAGTGGTTGGTTGCTTGTGTTGCGAGCTAACTGTCCTGGGTTCGAACCCCAGGACTGTCAAAATTTTTTTTTTGCTATTTATATTTTTTTCTTGATTTAAAACCTTAAACTTTGAATTAGATTCCACTGATAACAAACTAACAACTAATTTTTAAGCTATGATAAACACAAACACAAACAATAAAACACAAACAAATCCAAATCCAACTATAATAAACACAAACACAAACACAGACAATAAACACAAACAAAATGCAAATAAACAAAATGCACAAAACCAACAACAGGCAAATGACTGATTTTTAAGCTACTTAAACTACTAAAACTGATAAACACAAAATCAATAATCCTACTCAACTACTAAAACTGATAAACACAAAATCAATAATCCTACTGAACTACTAAATAAAACTCTTTTTAAATCCAAAACAAGCTTCAATACTCAGTACACCAACAAACTTCAACAAACTTATAAACTTCAACAAACTTAAAATCATAAACTCAGAACACAACATATTAAACTGAATAAGCAGTAACTAAAAAAATATTTTTTTTTTCTTCTTTTTAAACTATAAAAAGACTAATGAAGAAGCAAACATATTAATCTGAATACGCAGAAATTAAAAATCAGATAAGCAAAGATAAGCAGTAATATAACAATAAGCCGAAAAAAATAAACTTAAATTAAATTACGAGTCAATTACAACTGAAAAATAAAAAAAATACAAACCTTAAATTAAAATTGCTAAAATAAACCTCCGGGAAAAACAACTACTGCTACTGCTATTTATATGAAAATAATTCTAGGGTTTCATCTGTGTGTGTTTCTTCTGTGAGTATGTTCCCTTCTTGCGTTTGTGTTTCTTCCATGGCCATTGGATCATAACTTGGTCACCACACTTGGAAATCTGAGCCGTTGATCTTTCTTTGTAGCCCTCGGATTGATGAGGTGGAGGGGAGGGGACCAAGACAAGGTCATGTGAAGGTTTGGCTGGTTGTGGTGAGGTGGTGAAAGTGATGGGTGTTTAGCAGGAGGATTAGGGAGGGAAAGTGGGATTGAAGAAGATAAGTGACGATCGATAGTGGTATTTGAGTTAGGGATTTTGACTAAATTGTTGACCCCGGTATGTTATTAAAAGGGGATGGGTTTGACCCGGGTATTGACCGGGTATTATGGGTTGTGGGCTTTTTTGGTGAGATGGGCTGGTATTGGATTGGGTTCGTTTGGGTTAGGATTGTGGGGGTATAAGTGGGTCGTGGGTTAGATTTAGTGGGTTGGGAGGTTAAAGGTTAATGTTTGATCCGGTTGTGGTTTGTAGCTAAAACAAAATTAGTTTTAGGATAAAGGGTAAATAAACCAAAGGACCAAATGTGTAGTAGTAGTTAACCTCAAGGACCAATCTTGCCATATCTTCAAAATTAAACCAAGGGGCCACATTTGCCAAGTAACAATAATCCAAGGGCCATTGTGAGATTCTTGAGCTCAAATAAAAAACCAAATGAAAATCGTCTTTCCCGGCTTCGGTTTTTGACTCTTTTCCATTCCAAGCTCGGTTTTGTCCATATTTGCCCCATTTTCAATCCTTTTGTACCTGCAACACATAAAACACAATCCAAGGATATTTGTAACATTATATGGTCCATTTGGGTGTTTTTGGTCATTTTTTTGAGGTTTTCCGGGTATAAAATGATGAGTAAAAGGCCACTCATCAATCCCCCACACTAAGCAATTGCTAGTCCCTAGCAATCCGATCATATAAAGTAATGAAAGGATCAAAAATATCAAGGTTACCAAAAATATACCACCCCGTTTTAACTTATTATAAAATGCAAGTAATTTAAACGAGAACAAACGTAAATAATATGCTTGATTCTCAAAAATGGCATCATGGAACGGGATTCACACAAAATGGGTGACTCCGGGGAATTGTAATCGTCATCCTCTTTTTATACTTCCCAACTAAGTCTAAAAGCCCTTGTGCAAACGTTTTTGTAAAATGCTAACACTACTTATATTAGCAACCTATGTAAGCCGAGACTTAACTTTTCACTCCCACAATTATTCATAAGTTAGGTGTGTGCTTGTTTTCAAAGTTTTGATCGTAAAAATCGACATTTATTAGGGTTAAAAACCGACAATGATTTAGAAATTAGAGATTCAAAGGTGAGATCACTCCATGTAGTGACTTTCTTCTCAGCTTATCCTTAGTAAACTTAGGAGGCTAGGTTTTTACACCCTCGAGAATAGTATCGGAGCTCACGGGATCTTTAAAGTCAACAATTTCTAAATCACCGTCCAAATTTTTAGACAATATTGACGAATACTAGTTCAACTTTTGATTTAAATTTGAGAAGAAGCAAGTTTCTCACACTTATTCATAAACAAACATAAACATTTTTTTCATTTTTCATCACTTTTTCATTTTTTTTTTTCACTAACTTTTTACTTGTGTACCCTAAACGACGGAGCTTCACGGTTTAGTTCCAAGACCTTACACCTTTCGGAATAAAGGATCCAAGGGCCGTTACAACGGAGTGTTCCAAGACTCTAGACATTCCTGAAATGAGGATCCAAGGTGGTTAGACCAAGACCTTACACATTCCTGAACTAGAGGTCCAAGGGCCGGTGCAAGAGGGTAGCCAAGACCTAAACGCCTTCCGGAAATAAGGATCTAAGGCCCGATCTCGAATCCGTAGCTTAGAGCACTTATTTATTCATACTTAAAACTTTAACTTTTGCAACTTTCAAGCAATGACTCACTTTCATTTTGCATTCTTATTACGTTTGTAAGAAAGTATGCTTGTTCTAAAATTTAAATAAAACTTTGAACTAGTATTCTAAATCAAGATTGTATAAAAATTTATTTGCTTAACAAAACGGTTTTTGCGTTCAAAAGTTTGAAAATAGCACTAATTTTAGTTAGATTAGGATCTTCTGGGAGGAAAAGCCATAGATTACTTATATAAGCTCTAAAGAGAACCAACTACTCCACGTTTAGCATTTTCATTTGCACAATTCGTAAAAACTTAGCCTAAAAGTTAAGGGTAGCAGCTAGATCAACACTCTAGCAGAGTCGGGATTCCCCTTGTTCTAGCCTAATCAAGTCTAAACTTCCACTAATGCCGAGATATTAATGCATAGCAAATTATTTTTATTGTGCAAAGCACTTCTTTTAGACGAAAAATACGATAAAAATTTTAAAATTTTTGGTCAAAACGGGGGTGCTAGGGGACTAGTAGGTACAATATGTGAAATTTTTTTTTTTAAATTTGGTCAAATTTTGGTCAAATGAGAATTCCCCCCCCCCCACACTTAGAATTGAATATTGCCCTCAATATTCAAAGTACCGGCCTAAGCCGACACTATAAAACGTAAAAGGGTAAGACTACTACCTAAGTGTGGAAACGAAATCTTTTTTTTTTTCACAAAAAGGATTAATAAGATATCCCTGGATAAACATAAATATAAAGATAGGATATTGGGCGGCTGGATTGAAAACAGGTGCGTCAATCATCACGATCTACGGGAATCCTGAAAACAAAGGCAAACATACAACCACAAAGCAACAAGTAGAGGAACTCCCCCACACTTAGTGTTAGAAATAAGAAAGAAGATAGCAAAAGAGAGAGTTCATCGGAGAACTCCTCGTGATAGAGATCATTCAATTCGAAGAGAAATGAATCATATTCGGGAGGAGAGATATGAGCATGAGAAGTGGGATTGCCACTACTCGTCTCCTCCGAATGATCAATATCAAAGTAGAAGGCCTCAATAGCCGGGAGAAAGAAATCAGGATGAGAAGTGGGACTGCCACTACTCTCTTCAGCCGTATCAAACATAAAATTCTCATATTCGGGCAAAGCATCCTCGAGCTCGAGTGCTGGAGGATCTGACGGCTTTTCTTCAAAAATAACTTCTTTAACTTCTTCCGGGGGAAGGGAAAGTGACGGTTCATCAGATATCTCCTTTTCTGATAACGAAGCATCTCCCCCCGGATCAAGATCGGTATCATCAATTTCTGGTGAAATTGAATCATCAAGGGCAAGAAAAACATCGACCTCTTCCAAGAGAGAATCACTTCCCTCAACCGGAGTGAGGGAAGGGGAAGAGTCGGAAATGATAGGTGGAGTGGGATTGCCACTCGGAGGTTCATCTGATATTTGAAGATCTGCAGGGGCACACTCCTCGTCATAACCGTCGCCGATCTTATGCTAAAAATATAAAGCTCTTATAACTTGCCTCCGCTCTTCTTCTAATAATTCACCCATAGTTCTTGTACCTTCCTGCTTTTCAACGGGTGCGACAACAACTGGTGAACTACTGCAAAGCTTCTGCTGGACGGGAGTGGCTGCAGCTGACGAACTCTCACAAACTCCCCACATAGAATCCTCATCATCGTCGTCTTCTTCGTCATCGAGCATGCAAGCCTTATTAAACAAGAAACGGTTATGTGCTGCACGTTCAATGGCGAGTAAATCTTCCATAGATTCACCATGACGATCCTCTTGGGTCTGTTTAGCAGCCCAAGCATTAAATGCATTCCTCACATTATGAAGTTTTTGGAATACATCTTCGAAAGCAGAATCCAGAAGATTATTCCTAATATTATGAACTTCTTGGAATGATTTATGAGGAAATGGCTGAGGTTGAGTTTGAATCGTTTCATACTGTGGAGGTTGGTCATGATAAGAATAGTCATAATTGTCACAAGGGACATGCTCATAGACAAGCGGGTTCCTTGTTTGACAATCAGAGCTATAGTGAGGACCTCCACAGCACTCACAACAATATGATTGTTGTGACTGATTTGGTGAATTGTATGGATAATGGTCATAACCGAAGTTTTGATTACATGGAACTTGCTCATAGACAAACATGTTCCCTGTTTGACAATCAAAACCCGGGTGAGGACTACCTCCACAATATTCACAAGAATATGTTTCCATCTCATGGTGTGGTGGCTGGTTGAAAAAGTCGGTTGTTTCATGGTAGGAATAAGGATTTTGGTCATAGACAAACCCGTTTCCCGATTCCACCATGCTACAACCGGGACAATTCCCGCCATTTGGAGGACCTCCACACCATTGACAACCATAATGGTAAGATGAAGACATAGAGAAGAAGAATTAAACGGATAGAGGGATAAAGAGATAAGAATTAAACATATAAGAGGAGACGAAGATTATTTTTGGGTTTTTAAATTTTGGAAACATTGAAAATCACAAAAGAAAAAGGAAAAATAATTTGGAGAAGAAAATCTTTTTGGGTTTTCAAGGTTTTTCAATTTTTTTTGGATTTTTGACAAAAAAATATTCACAAGATATATACGAAACTTCACGAGGAAGGTTCTTCAAGTCACTAATCGTCAAACCGTAACGATATTGTCGCAACACACCTCCCCGGCAGCGGCGCCATTTTGATAATGGTTAAATTTGGTCAAAGTAATCACAAGTCAAACTTCTCACGAAGAAAAGTCAACTTGAAACCATTAACGCAAAAACAACCAATTGTAATAAACCGGATAAGCGTGTACCCGGGTCGTTCTCCCTGCGAGGTGTGAAATTGAGGATATCGTTTTCGGTTTGGTATTAAAATGCTTGAAACACGATTGAGTTTTGATTTCTAAATCTAATTAAAGTAAATAAACAAAGCAAATATCGCAAAAATCTAAAAACGTAACGAAAATCTAAAAACACGAACGGAAATCAAATAACGAGCATAAATGTAAAAATCTACAAAAATAAACCCTACGAGTGCAAAATTAATTTTCCTACGTACTAAATGATAAAATAAAATTTTAGAAAAAAGAATTGCATTTTTTTTTTTTTTACTTTTAAATAAGTAAATACGAATTAAAATCTAATTAAAAGAGAATAAATGATTAAAAATACTTAAACTGTAAATAAAAATCTGGAAATTTATGTGAAGTAATTTTAGACTGAGACAGATCTAAGAAAAATAAGGAACTTGAAAGTGCTTTTGGGAATAAGCAGAAAAATAAGCCAACAGCCTATATTAAGCTAAAGTGTAAACAAAGACAAACAAAGTTAAATGAAAGTTTTTGCAAAAATAAACTGATAAGAATGACTAGGGCAGATGGTAACTATGTGGGTTTGTATTCTGAGTGACCATGGTTCGAATCTTACTTGTGTCACTTTTTTCAAACTTTCTTTTTTTTTTTTTTTTTTTTTTTTTTTTTTTTTTTTTTGTTTTTCTTTTCAAAATCTCAAATGATAGGTTAACTTAAGCTATTTTTAAAAAATTGGAAAAGTTTTTGAACTAACAAATAAGTTATATTAAGCTGAAAAAGGAAAAGCTAGCTAAAGGGCAAAATGGCAAAATGGCAAAAAAAAACTACTTTAATAAGCTAAGATCATGGAAATAAGTTAAAATCCAACTAACATCTAAAATGGGACTCACAATAAGCAACGAAATCAATAAATAAGCTCAGATAAGCCAAAAATAAGCCTAAGATAAAAGAAATCTGCTGATATAATCTAAGGGGCAGGGCACAAATAGGGCTGTTCAGGGTTTCAAAAAGCTACTTAGAAAAAAATCTAAAAATGAAAACAAAAATGTGTGAGGCTAGATAAGCTGGCCAACTACAAAAAATCCAAAAGATCAGCTTCTAACTACTTAATATGAGCCTGGGAAAATTCCACTAATATCTGCAAAAAAGGGAAAAACTAATTCTAAGCAGTCTGCTATACTAGCTGTTTTAAAGCAACAATCATCACAAAATCACTCAACTACTTCTGAACTAACAAGAAACAATAAAAAGCAGTAAAAAGCAACAAATAAGCAGCAACATAAGCAGTTTGACCACGTTGACCAAACAAGAAAACTAGAAATTTCATTAAAATAGCAAACTGAAGGTGAAATTACAACTTAAATTAAAACATTACAGTACGAAAGCAATAATTAAGACAATAAAAATTGGTCTAAACTTTTCTAAAAACATGAAAAGAGGGACAAGAAAAACTAAAAAAAATAAACTGCTACATATATAGGCTTCTTGTTGTGCTTTCTTTGTGAGGGGAGTTCTTGTGCTTCAATCTTGACCCTTGGATTAAAACTTGCTCCTCACAACTTTTATCTTGAACCGTTGATCTTTCTTTTTGTTCCACGGATCGCTGAGGTGGAGGTGAGGGGACCATAGACACACCCATGTGATTGTTTTGGATGGTAGCGAGGGTGATGGTGACTGGTGGGTTAGGGCAAGGATTAATGGCGGGAAGGAGATTAGGGAAGAGGATAGTGCAGTGGTTAGAGTGTGAGAGTGATTAGGGATTTTGACCATTTGGGGTTGGGGGTTTGACCCCGTGTTTAGTTATAGTAAGGTGGGTCGGGTTTGGTTAAGATGTGGGCCGGTTTTAAGTTTTTAAGTAGTGGGCTGTGGGTTTAAGGGTAGTGGAGTTAATAATTTTGTGGATCCGGTTGTAGTTATATTAGGATAGAATGGTATAACACAAGGACCAATATTGTAAATTATGAAACCTCAAGGACCAAATCTGCCAACATACCAAAGTTCTTCTAGGGTCCATTTTTGCCAAGTGAGAATAATCCAAGGGCCATTTTGTGATTTTTGAGCTCGAATAAAAATCCATATGAAAAACGTCTTTCCCGGCATTGGCTTTCGGCTCTTTAAATACTCTTTCCCAATCTCGTGCTCGGTTTTTGTTGTTTTTTTCTTCGTTTTTGTCCTTTTTTCGGGATATCCGTACCTGCATATTAACAAACACAAAAACACAAATATCTTTGGCATTTTGGTCAGTTTTTGGTCATTTTGGTCTTAATTTGGTCAAGAAAATGTATGTGTTTTAGCACATACCAAGTGACAATGCCGCCAAGTCCTTTGACTCTTCTATGGCGGTGAACTTTGCTCTCCATTTAGGATGTAGAGCTCTAAGAAACTTCCTGACATAGTTCTTACTAGAATAACCTTCATCAAGAGCTTTAAGACTAGTGATAATAGTATTAGATCTAGCAAAAGCATTATCTATTGACTCATCCTCCGAAATGGAGAATTGTTCATATTGTTGAACAAGAAGATCTATCTTGTTCTCTTTGACTTCGTTATTACCTTGGTGAGTGACTAACAAAGTTTTCCAAATATCTTTTGCCGTATTACACATGAAGATTCTTTCGAATTCCTTTTTAGGCAAAGCATTATAAATCATCATTTTAGCCTCATTATTTTTGGCTAATTTCCTTTTAAGTTCATCACTTTGTTTATCATAAGAAACTATTTCATCCTTTTTAGTTTCCGGATTCATTTGAATAGGTTGAAAGTCACCCTCGGTAATAACATGCCAAAGATCAATGTCTTTTGATTTCACATACGTTTCGAATCTTGTTTTCCAATATATAAAACAATCGGTTTCGAAAAGTGGTGGTCTTTGCATAGATTGCCCTTCTAGATATTTGTCGGAATCCATTGATCGATTCAAGCTTTAAAATAGAATATACTTTAAAAACTTGACTGACGTGGCTTCTGATACCAATTGTGGGAAACTAGAAGGGGGGTTGAATAGTTTACCGGTTTAAAATCCTTTTAAAAATCTTGTTTTAAAAGTTGGCTATTGGAAACTTTGATTCGAACTCTATGTGTAATCAATCAACACCAATATGAACTACACACTAAACAAACAAATATAAACTAATGAAAGTAAAGAGTAGAGTTGGAAAGATCAAACCGAGACAGAGGATTTATAGTGGTTCGGCTACGAAGCTCTTCTTCGCCCTACTCCACTCCCCGAGTACCACACTCGAGAGTTTCAAATACTATATCAACAACCTCCCTTCAGGCGGAGAAAACCGTACACGTCGCTTATCCTATTACCGACACTAAGCTAGATGTCGAGTTCTAATCTTAGCTAACACCAATCTACCAAGGTCCACGTGACCAAACACTCAAGCCCAGTGGCTTCAAGAGATCACCAAGATCTCAACACGATCACAATGATCAACACTCACTTCACTCTACTCCACTAACACTAATCTATCGACCCTTGATCTTCTTGATCAATCACACAAGCCCAATGGCTATAAGAGATGTTCACTATCTCTATAGATCACACTTGATCTTCACTCTCACTTACAAAAGATAAGAAAGCTTGATGTATGCAAAGATACAACAAGATTGTAGCAAGTGTTACAAAAACCTAACAACTATAACTCTTGTATCTTCTTGAATACTTGAGTTCTTATCTTGCTAATGAAGAGGAATGACAACACCTTGTATCTACTTGGATACTTGTGTTCTTCTCTTGCTAATGAAGAGGGATGACAACACCTTGTATCTACTTGGATACTTGTGTTCTTCTCTTGCTAATGAAGAGGGATGACAACACCTTGTATCTACTTGGATACTTGTGTTCTTCTCTTGCTAATGAAGAGGTATGAAGAGGATCACTTGAAGGATGATTGGATCACTCTTGAAACAAAGAAAACTAACCTAAAGAAGTGAAAGGTTTGAGAGAACTAAGCTAGGGGATTTTTCTGTGTGTGAAGGGTGCCTAAAACTGTGAAAGGGGTTGGTATTTATAGGCAAAGAAAATCTGAACGTTACAGAAAAAATGGTACGGACGGCTCCTTTAAATAACCCACGGCTCCGTTAAATTTAACGGTACCGTGGAGCCGTGGTAGACTAGGACGCTCCAAATTTTGTCTTTTCTGGTGAAAACTTATTTGGGGAAGGTTGGAGCTGATTTTGGGAGGAAAAATAGCTGTTGTGATTTTCAAACTAATTTTTCCATTAAAACATTTCTTAATATTTAAAAAATAATTTGTCATGTGTATTTTTGAAAAAATGTTTTTTCCCATTTAAAATGTGAATTTTCAAAACATAAATTCACTTCTTTGATCACTAGTTCAAGTTGTAACTTTGTTCAAGAGTGATTTGCGTAGAAACGGGATCTTTCGATTAAAGACTTGTTTACGTTAATTTTAACGTATCGTGATTTCACATTTTGTCATCCTCAAAACGTGAAGTAATCGAAAGATATAAATAACGTTTTTAGAACATTATTTGCATCAACATAAACAATAAATATAAAGATATGAGATAGAAAGATCAAACCGGGACAAAGAGATTTATAGTGGTTCGGTCACGAAGCTCTTCTTTGCCCTACTCCACTCCCCGAGTACCACACTCGAGAGTTCTAAGCACTATGTCAACAAAGCTCCCTTCAGGCGGAGAAAACCGTACAACGTCGCTTATCCTTATTTCCGACACTAAGCTAAATGTCGAGTACTAATCTTAGCTAGTACCAATCTACCACGATCCACACGATCCTTACTACTTCACACAATCAACACACTTGACTCGATCTACCCGATCTACCCTTGATCCACTTGATCAACACACAAGCCCACAAGCTACAAGAGATCTCCAAGATCTCGACAAGATCACAATGATCTACTATCACTAACAACTCAAAAGAAAATCAACTTGACGTATGCTAGGATACAACAAGTATGTAACAAGTGTTACAAGTGCACTAACTAAAACTACAACACTTTGTATCTTCTTTGATACCTAGTGTTCTTCTCTTGCACTAGTAGAGGAATGAAGGTGATCACTTGGTTGGATGATTGGATCACTCTTTAAACAAAAGAAAACTAAACTAAATGATCAAGAAGAAAAGATGTGATAAGAGTTTGAACTCAAAAAGATGTGTGTGAAAAAGGATGCCCAAAAACTGTGAAAAGGTCTTGTATTTATAGGCAGAAAAATTCTGACCGTTATAGAGACACGGCACCACAAAATGTCACACGGTACCACTAAATTTAGTGGTACCATGGTAACATGCCAGACAAGAATGCTCAATTTTTTGTTTTTAGTGGTGAAAGTTTATTTGAGGAAGCTTGGAGCTGATTTTGGGGGGAAAAATAGCTGTTATGATATTTAAACTTATTTTTCCAATAAAACATTTCTTTATAATTCAAAAATAACTTGTAAGGTATATTTTTGAAAAAATGTTTTGTCACATTAAAAATGTAAAGTTTGAAACACAAATTCACTTCTTTGATAATTTGTCAAGTTGTAAATTTGTTTGTTCATACCTAGAGTGATTTACGTAGAAATGAGATATTTCGACTAAAAGCTTGTTTACGTTAATTTTAACGTAAAGTGATTTCACATTTTGTTATCATCAAAACGTGAAGTTATCGAAAGATATAAATAACGTTTTTAGAACATTATTTGCATCAACAATCTCCCCTTTTTGATGATGACAAAACCTAAACTCATTTTAAGTTAAAATTAATTTTAACAAGTTTTTAGCATGAGTTTATATCCCATTTCTCCCCCTTTTTGTCGAAGAAAAAAGGTTGCTAAGGCTCCCCTTGATGTATACTCCTCCTCGTTTTGAGGTGTAGGAAATAACCATCTTGATTGTGTGGATGATTCGGGTGGTCTTGGGTTATGGAAGATTAGATCCATGGAGTTAGATGGAAGTACTAGAGAGAGAGAGTTGGGAAAACTTGAGAGAAAACCTGGATCTATTAGATTCAAGTGTGTGAAATAATACAAGAGTTCCAACCCTTCCCAAGTGTGGGAAGGGGTATTTATACTAACTAATATTGGTGCCCCTAGTGGGCTGTGGAGTGAGCTGACAGTGGGGAAAGCCCCGACCCACTCCACAAATATAGATACGACTAATACTATTAATACTAATACTAATAATACTAAGCTAATATAAATAATCCTACGAGCTATATAAATGCTAATTAGATGCTCGGGGTGACCGAGCCTTCATATGAATATTTATATTCCTAACAATCTCCCCCTAAGGGAGGTCACCCCGGAAATAATAATTCGAATTCTAGCATTCTTTCTTCTGAACTTGTCTTTATAGCTCGTAGTCTTTGATTCTTCAAAGTCTTGAAACTTTGTGCATTCAGCAGTGATCTTTTGATGACTGATCTGTAGTCTTGGATGATCTTTGAGAATTCTTCGAGTTTATCATCCAACATTTGTCTTCAAGTCATCTTTCAGCAATATGTTTCTATGTGATGTGTAAATCTTTGAGCAGACATGCTCACACTATTTGGTGTCATGATCTTTAGCATCAGAGTTTGCAGAAGCCGTGTTAAAGGTCTTTTAGGTTGATCATGACTTTGTTGAGTTACAATGATGATGTAGTGTGAACATGTGGTAGAGGATTGGCATCTTTTCTGCAACCAGCTACAACCGCATTTAGCCGTAACCTCAATCAGCTACAACCGCAAACAGCTGCAACAGCAATCAGCATCAACCGCCAGATGTTCCTGCATACGACAGTTAGCAAAAAAACGTCCGGTACTTACAAGTTCGGACTTCGAGATAGTTAACAACATAGTGTGAAAACTCTCTCTAATCCTTACCAAGACCGTTCCTAATCGAAAACCCACAGAGGGCTTTTTAAGATCGAAACGTAGCACATCAACGATTAGGTGAGTCGCTGGAGATCACTCCACGACTGTAGACCGTTAGAAACCACCGTGACCACTAAGCGTAATCCATAAAGAATTACCGAAGTGACCTGCTTACAGGGCTGCTTGATGTTGACCCTGGCAGGAATTTCCATTCAATCATTGAGAATTACATTTGTAAATTCCCTCATGAATGTTCTGGCAGATTGCTAAGATCTGCGTAGGACTCATAAGTTTACAACTGGTGTCCTTAATGTTGAACAACCAGTGTAGAAATAATTCGTGTCCCTATGAGATCTTATTATGCATCTCGTGGCTCTAGACTCTATAGTGCGTTTTGATTTAGTGAGCGGAGGCTGGAGAGGACTGCCACCTTTTCAATATCATCTAACTCGGAGTGAGAGAGACGATAGGGATGTATTGAACTCCGTGACAATTGAAACAAGAATCCTTTGAGGGACCTTGAGTGGCTAGGGAGGGTTGTGCAGCGTATCACTGGGTCCATGATACTTTGTCTTCAATGCCAGCAATCAACTAAGTGATTCTGACAGCATATGTATTGACCCGGTTTCTGCCTAAGTTGTAAGGAGGGCTATTTCTTTTCACCCTTTATCTTTACAATTCTTTTTCATTCTTCAACCCCTTCAGTGCTTACCGAGACTTCATAACTAGCACCTTGTTGGGTTTGTTCCAGTACTAGCTCCATCTCAGTCGGCACTTTTCCCTTATCCACTTTTCTCCTTTTAAATCATACCTAAGGACTTCTACACTATCTAGTAGATTATCCCTGGGTAGATCCCTCCGGCTCTGGTGGGATCATGGGAACTTGAACCTAACCTAACCATCCTTATAACTCCATGCGTTAATTAAAATGGTCGGTCTTTGATATTCTTCCACGATTGCCATAAACCAAATCTTTGAAAAATCTCTCAAAGTGTTCATGATTCTGAAACACATTTTTGCAAACACTTGAGAGTTTTATATTTTTCAAATGCTCCCCCTCAACATGTGCTCGAGTGATAGTTTTATAAATTTGCACATGTTAGGTAGAGCTCGCACTTTTTGAATTGATCCACTTTCAATGAACATGACCGATTCGAGACACGCTTACATCACTAGTTAGACTAGCTTGAAATTATTACCCGGCCTGGTCAAGTCCACAGAAAGTTTCTCGAAATGGTACACTCTACTCAGATACGTCTTTTTCGAGACACGCTTACATCACTGGTTAGACCAGCTTGAAATTATTACCCGGCCAAGACGTATCCTTTCGATTGATGACAGTATATGTTTCGTCAATTCATTTGTTAAGTCTGAGTCACGATCTCATGCTATGCCAAATCCTTTTCGTTCATTTGCTCCCCCTCAATATGTGCATCGATATACGAAAGAGTTTAGCACATATGGGAGAGCCTAACGTTTAAGTCCAAAACATCACATTTTCATCAGGTTTCATATTTAAATCACATTCTCTCCCCCGATCAAAAATTTCAAACCTTTTGAGATTTGTGATCCCAATTGATTTACATAAGTTAGAAAATGTGGGAGAAAATGTGTCCGATTTAATATATTCTGATGATGAGAACATACTATGCTCCCCCTTAAACTAAGAGGGAGATTCACTGCTTATTATGCACAATTCGACAATTATGACACAAATGATATTGACCTTTTTTGCGCAGATGATGTAATCACCCGCTTTTCTGAGTTAGTAGTCAACATCAATTATCCATCCACCAACAAATCTTTCGCAAATGTCGTTGATCCCCACTTGGCGAGACCAACATAGATGAATGGTGGTGGCGATGGTGAAAGTGTTGTTTTTGTTGTTGTTGCCGAAGTTGTTGTTGAGGTGAATTTCGAGCCAATCAATAGAGTTTGATCGTCTGATCAAATGGTTAGAATGGGAACTGGTACATTCATTTTGGCTATGGAATCTGCATAAGAATATCAACACAGATATACATACATGCAGATACACTATTCCTAAATAGCTACCCTTCAGCAGCTTGCCACATTATAAAACCAAGTTCATCTTATAATCAAACCATAATCAGGAACTACGTCAAACCACTATCTAGCATGAAGAGCAAATAGCAATCATGAACATGGCAATTCACACGGATTTCAATATTCAATTCAGGATCTTAGGAACATGATTCTAACATAATAGCAATCTACCTAAGCGAATCCTGAGAACATATGCACAATATCAACAACCATTAAGTAGCAGAGACAAACAACATTTGAAACTCATTCATTTAGATCATACAAATGCCAGTGGAGTATTCAAAAACATCAAACACAACTGGTTTTCTAACTTCTTTTAGGTTTTGAGTCTTACAGCATTTTGGGGATTATACGAGGATTCCAAAGTAACACAAATGAACCTTCTAGATACATAAAGCAAGGAAACTATAAGCAAATTGCACATAATATCCTAAACTTTCTAGCAACTAACACACTTGGTCATTTGATATATTTAAGCAAGATCCTCTTCAACTAATTCCCCATTAACTACAAAACCTTTACTAACAAGTATGTTTCAACCAATAAATCCGTTTGATGATATAAAATTTGAATTCACTCTCCCCCTCAATCAATGACCCGTATTCTAGTTGAACCTCAACTAAAATCAAGCTTAACCCCACAACTCATCAAACAAGAACTGTCATGAGGTTTTGTAGTCGTTGATTGAGTGACAAATTTTATGCATAATCCAAGTATAAACAAATTTCATACAACACATATTCACCAAGTGTCTCACAAATAATTTTCAGAAGAATCATAGAATGAAAACTATTTGTTATACTAAGAAGATTTCTCTTCTTTTACAAGAAATGATGCACTGAAACGTACATCAAATCAGAAAACATGGATATGAAGTAATCCATGCCCAGGTGAACATCACCCAGTTGGAGGAACAACCGTCTTTTTGGCGACGTGCTTTCCCCAATATGAAGCGCGGGTTGCTATCTAAAGTAATAGCAAGCCATTTAGACATGTTTTAATAATCCATTTTAACTTCTGCTCGAGCTTCATTTAAAGACCCGTGCCATTATTGAATGACATTTCTAAGTCCGTAAATGTTATCGATAAACAGAAGACATGCCTAGGTGAAACTATTTTTGGTATTTTCTAATTTTTCAATTTTTATGGGATTTTCTGATTTTAAGTTTCTCTATTTACAATTAGCAAGATTTCTATAAATCTATTTACAAGATGGTATAAAATATGCCTAAGTATATATGTACAAGGATACGAACCAGAAACCATTACTCCTCAGCATTCTGAATCTTCACCGCATTCATCACTTGACTTGCTGAAGAGCAATGTGAGCACTTTCAATCAGGGAATGATTCTGGCTTTTCACTCTCCCCTAATTAGTGCTCTCCCCCAATCTGACAACCTCTGACGAACACCCATAATAGGAAGAAGACTTTGGATGAACGCCCGAAATATGAAGAAGTCTTTTGATAACCAAATGCATGCCGTCTTTAATCTTCTAACACTCCCGTCCTAGAGTGACTCCGTCAAAAACCTTAGGCATCTTTTCGGTAGTTTAAGTTGAGCCTCAACTGAAATCTAGCTTAACCCCACAACTCATCAAACAAGAACTGTCATGGGATTAAGTTAAATATCAAGTTGTAAGAAAAGAGCTCAACATTCTTGAATGTAGAGAAGACTGAAGACTCGACCTTCTTCAAGATTGCCCAATGTGGAGGAACAGAATACCAATCATCTTCATCTCACCAAATGCCTTCCAGTAACCTTACATATAACCCATCAGCCCGCAGCATACACATGAGATGATAACACCCAACAGAGAATGAAGAGTAGACTGACGACTCGACCTTCTTCAGTCTTTAGTATAACACCAAAGTAACAAGTTGAACCACTGATCATATATAATATGTATCCATCCTTGGATATTAAGCCCTGATCACGTGAACCTGTTGTGCGTCCTTGATGTACACATTCTCTCTCCCCTGATGGTTACGATTAATCAGCCCATGACGTAACAGTGAAACGTAAATACCAAGGTAACAAGTTGAACCACTGATCATCTCTGCGGTTATCAACACCGGAATATATGATTAAGCCCGATCACGTGAACCTGCTGTGCATCCTTGGTGTACACATTTCTCTCCCCCTTGATGGTTACGATTAATCGGAATCATCATCATGATGTGTACATGTAGCCTGATGACGTGTACTTGAAGCATTGACTAGAAACCCATTGTTGCTGATTGTACCAGCCCGTGAGACTTTGTCAATTAGCATTCCATGACCATGTTCTTCAACACCTTGATAGAGGAAGAAGATGTGTTGGAGAACCATGGTTTGCACGACTCCTGAACTGACGTATTCAGGAGTCGTATGACCATTTCTCAATCATCAATCAACATGTAGAATCATATTCACCCTTGACGGTTCTTGAAGACTGACATGTTGTTTATTCACCCTTTCCCCCCCTCAAAAATTGCATATGCCTGTCAACTGCAATTTTTGGTTGAATACGTGAATAAAAATATACTCCAATATGCGCCGATCCACTTGATGACTGAATAAGCACGGAAAGAGCATGAATCTTGTTGATGAGAATGGCCATTAATAAGAAGATTCCTCTTCTTTTGAAGATAAAGTGCACTCAAGCGTACACTTTTCTTTTCTTTGAAGAACGAGGCCTGAACTGATGAATTCAGACGTCATTATGATGAAGAGCGAGGCCTGCACTGACTTGTACAGACGTCATTATGTTGAAGAGCGAGGCCTGCACTGACTTGTACAGACGTCATAATGTTGAAGAACGAGGCCTGCACTGAAGTGTACAGACGTCATTACTCTCTCTTTACTTCTTCTCTCATCTAACTCGTTACCAACCCCATTATCATTCTGTCGGCTTGATGTCGTGACCACTGATGAAGAAAACCCAATATGATGAACTTGATGCTGAAGTAATATAACCCGAACTTGTGACTTAAACTTGTACTAATGCGTGACAAAGAGCGGTGTAGAGACTTCGTGCAACATTGAATCTCTAAGTACTCTATACTCTTCAACCAACCAACCATCAAGTATAAGACGTACATCACCTCTTGGATATCCACGACTTCGTGTGACACTGAGCACTACAACGTGACTCCTTAAAGTGATAGTTATTTTGTAATAGAGAGAAAGACAAAATAACTAGATATCCAAGTCCTCGTCATTGTATTGAAAGCTCGAACAAGGATCTCGAAGAATCTTCATCCAACCTCCCCGATATCTTCAGATACTAAGTACACGCACCCATGAAATTTCACTTCAGCTTCAAATACATAATAATGAATTAACGCCGTAGTCACGTCTTGTGGATAATGCCCAAATCTAGCCCTTTATGATGTATCGACTGAACTTTGATAATGGTTTTAACCCGATCATGGTTAAGAGCGCATAGACCATCATCACGGGAATTTACAAATCTATGATTTAAACCGAGAAATAAGTTCTTTCGCGGGATTTTACAAAACCAAGAAGAAACCGTGAGACAGTAACAGATTGAATGTGGCATGACTGATTTGGTTTTGGTGAACATCACTTTGGGTTAAGACTATCTCGTGACTATTACAGATCACATTACAACTTTTTACACCTTTGTCCAACTAACCAACCTCGTACACAGATTAGTGACCACTTGATGAAGGAAACCCGATACACCAATACTGAAAACTGAAGTGGAAGTCCCCAAATTTGTTACTTAAGCTTGCACTAACGTTGGAAGAATGGTGTAGAGAATTAATGCTCCAAGCAAATCTCTAAGTGCTCAATACCCAACCAAAGTATGAGACATTAACACCTCTTGCGATTATCGAAATCGTCATTGACGTGTGACACTGAGTACTCCAATAACTCTTAAGTGATAGTTACCCCGACAACTGGTAACTAGATAACCCAAGTCTTCAACTTAAATTTCAAGCACGAGCAAGTTATCATTGAAAGTCATGCATCCAACCAACCCCGACTTCAAGATAAAATAAGTAGACGCCTTCGTGAAATTCAACTTCAATCACAGATAAAGAATACTTGATTAACTTCGTGATCATCTTGTGCTGTTGACTAGGCAAAAAGAAAAGAAACATGCGCTAGTTCTTAGAAGTGCCCATGACTCATAGTCAGTCCTATCAAACAAAGCTGTCTGACCCAGCTACTTGGATGTGGAATAGTTGTCGTACTGTGTACAGGATTTTACAGTTCTTGAGATTTATCTGAGAAATAAATTCAAGAACTAACTGCACAACAGTAAGTATCAAACTGCTGTAGACAGAACCGATACGGTCTGACCCGCTGTAGACTAAAATTCACATCGCTGGAGACGGAACTTCTAGGAAACTTGCGATAATTCTCCCCCTCAAAAAGGACATGAAATGACCTTTTTGCCAAAGCTGAGAGTCCGTGACGTTTGTGAATTTGTCAGGCACAAAACATGGAAAGAGACAAATGAAACTACTGCAACGAAGATGGTGATTAATGTAGCAACCGCCAATTTTCCAGGTCCTTGCGTAACCTTAAGCTCAATATGATATACTTGTTTAGTTTATGTGTTCTCTATTATGTGTGCTTGTGAGCTAGACCACACAACGCGAGTCGGCACAATAATGAGGCAACTTGAATGAACCCGAGAATGGTGGTGAAGCATTTTTCTAACCTCGATTGAGTTTCGTCAAAAATAATCAAGAAAACGTCATGTTTTATTTTACAAACGTATTTGTTATCAAATTTAACGGAAAATCGTATTTAAAGTGAATGGTGACGGTTAAAAAATTATTTCGGTGACGTTTAATATTTTCGGGAATAAAAACTAGTAACCTCGGGAAAGTTTAATAAAATTATACCGCTAGTCCTTGCACCGACCCCTCCTTTGGAAATAAATAAAACACAAGGACTTATTTACAATTTCTGAAAACTACTCTATACTAATAACCCTAACCCTAGCACTATATATATCTCTTTATAAAATTTGTAGGGCTATACCCTCCCTCTCAAATAAACAGCCGACAATCCCATCTCCCTCACCTCTCTCCTCTCTAATATTTTCCGGCCATAAATCCGGTCGCCACCAGCTCACCGCCGGTCACCACCTCTCACAGCCACCACCAGTTTAATCCTCTCATCATTTCCATCATTTTGATGTACTCCACGCGCCTTCTCCAACACTGCTGCTGCGCTTCACCTATTTCCTTCTTTCTCGGTAACTTAAGATTTTCCGGCAATACTTCCGGCGACTGAAGCTCCTGCCGACACCACTGCTATCGCCGCTTCCTCTCGCTCTCTTCTCGTCATGGTAAAACCGAGAAACGTTGTTATTTATTTCTTTTAAAAACCAATTAATATTGTTAAAGTTTTCGTGGATTTTAAAATGGTTAAAAACTTGTTATCAATGTTGTGATCTTAAAACTGGATTTAAAACGTATCTAAATCAAGCTATATAAATTCTTGCAACTATGAAATGGAATAAAAAAAAAGTGTTGGAATTCGTTTATCGTGAGGTAAGAAAATGCTTGTGTGGTCTGTTTGTTTCGGGTTTGTTCTCGGGTCGGGTCAAACCCGATGGTCTCAGTTGGATACGTCGTGGGTTAATTCTAAAAATCCTTGCGTGATCGCTGTTAAGGAATTGTTGTTATGGTTTCAAGTTGATGTTAAACCTGAATGTGGTGTTGTTCGATTCCTGTGGTCAACGGGTCAATACATAACTTGACTTTTGTTCCCGAGTTGATTTTAGTTATTTATCTATGTTGGTTTCGGTATGGGAATGAGATTTTGCTTCTCTATTTGAGTTTTGAGTTACAGGTTCTCATTTGTACAATTTACTCTTGTCTATACGGTTAACAGAAGTACGTATTTGTGACTCCTTGATTTGGTATAGATGGTTACAATTGCGGTTGTGTGCCATTTAACGAACCAGGCTCGTATTTAAGTTGCGTTTGGTTATACTTGGGCTTATCAGCCCATGTAAGGTGCGTTTTGTTTTAGTGTATCATCAGGCCAAAAATGCTCCATTCAATCTAAAGGGGAATATTGAATTTCAAAAGTGGGTCAAGCCCACTAAGTTTAAATAAAATGGTAACATTAGTTTTGATAAAGTTAAATAAGTTTATACACATAAAACTTTGGTTATAAAAAAACGTTAACTAACGTGAATGACTCATTTTGTCTTGGCGAATTTTGGTACGTTTCGGATAACTTGGAGTCATTATTTGAATATTGGATGATTTATATACATAATGAAATAAATGCTTGGAAATGTCTATTATATATACGTTGGACAATTTAAACATTTAATATTATTGGACTGGGGGCGAAGTCAATATATTAGACTCTCGACGAATTTAATATATTTGATTCGTAACAAATACTTTTATTAAATTTTAAATAAAATGTTTTGAGTAAATTGATTTATTTAAATCACGACGACTTGAGAAAAACAAAATTTATTAGTTAAACTTACTTTTATTTATAAAACGTTTATGTTTTATACAAGTTATTTGGGGATAACGGAGTAAATGTCGAAACGTACAAACTGAGTTATTTGTTTGAAGTGATTAATTGTCGTTAACTTCTAGAGTTGTCTTCCTTGGTTTGAGTTCTCGTCAGTATTCTCTCGAGTTTGTTGATGTCTCTTCTCCTTGGCATGAGTTGTTTGTCGATGTCTAATCCTTTTTGGCATGAGTTGTATGTCGAGTCTATGTCTTCTTACCACACCACACGAAACGTTGAAACTAAGCTTTTGATAAGTTTTGAAAATCGAGAAAATCCACGAAAACTACGACACATTGTCTTTTATAGACTTTATTATTTTGCGAGGCATATTTTGAGATAACCGTATACGTATTAGGTTGTGCCGAGTCCGTTGTGCCGTGAGACCCTAGTTGTCGTGAGATTTTAGTTGCTGTTGCGTTAGGCTACTCTTGAGTTATTGTGATGTCCTACTCTCTGACATTGTTGTGATCTTTCATGGCTGGACTGAGGTGAGTTCTCGTAGCCCCTTTTTTATTATGTTTTACTTGGGGGAAAATGGTACTCAATGCTTTACAAATGTTTTCATGCTGTGAATTACTGTTTTACATGATTTTGGACATACGTGTGATGATGCGATTATATGCTGTGACATGCTTTGTTTTGTGCAACCATGACTGCGCGACTGTTAACTCTCTGCGGAGGGCCCACAGGTTATAGGTTCAGTTGGTATAACTGTTAACTCTCTGTTGAGAGCCCACATGTTGATAGATCTATCGGGGTAGCTCCCCACGTGATATTGGTTACGAGTATGATGGACACTATAGGTTCAGTTGGCGCGACACTATTACTGTTTGGATAACATGCCTGTAATTGGTATTCATGTGCACTATTTGTCCTACGTTATATTATTCACAGCTCAGTGGTCTTTCTTTTAAACCTACGAGCTCACCAACATTATGTTGACGTTTTCTAGTACCATTTTCAGGTGTTATTAAAGCTGCTTAGAAGGTTGAGTATTGACTGGCTTAGCAAGACTTAAGACAAGACCCTCCCGGGTTATACCTCGTGGAGTTGCATTTGATATTCCTTAGTGACGCTGTTTAACTTTGAGACTTATGTATATTTTGGATCTTTGTACAAATCCCGGTTGTGGGAGTTTGCGACTATTATCTATCGTATGTTATGCATTTAGTGTTTCTCTATTGTGACACCTTGTGTTCTTGACTATGAGGTCATACCCCGTAAATGTCTTTCCGCTGCGCCATTTTTGGGGTGTGACAGATTGGTATCAGAGACCAAGGTTATAGAGAATTAGGTGGTTTAACCTAGACTATAACCTAAGAATCCTCATATAGTTTGCATTATAGGAACTACGTGTGCGATTATGCGTATAGTATGACACGAAGTGATGATGATAAGTAAATGCATCATGATGCTATCCTAAAAACGCCTGGCCAACGTTTTTACGATAACATGATGAGGCATGGACTTATCAAATTCATGGACTGTCAGATAGGAAGTTGAGTGTAGTAGTACGATGCGTATACCGACCTATCCTACCTACCTCTTACCGAACATCTACCAATGTCCTATTTTGAAGAATCATGCCTCCAAGAAGGTCGACCCGAGTTAACCGAGGCATTCCACCATCGAGGGGTGGAAGGACTGGTGGGCGAGGAGGTAGAGCAGATGGTCGCGGCACCAAGGACAACGACAACGACAATGTGAATCCTGACCTTTCCGCCATGATCGCCGAGCAACTACAAGCATTGCTACCCACTATCGTCACCCAAGTTGGCGACCACATCAGTAATCTAGGAAACAACGGAAGCGGGAATGACCATGCAGACGATGGCATTGGTAGTGACCGCAACGACTATGGCAAAAACAACAATAGTGGCAAGGGATGTTCGTACAAGGAGTTGTCAGCATGCAAATCAGTGGACTTCGATGGCAATGGAGGAGTGTTGGTGTACACGAGATGGATTGAGAAAATGGAGGCAGTAATGGACATAAGCGAATGTACAGCTGATGAGGCGAAAAGTGTACCGCTTTTAAGGGGTCATTTAAGCCCGAAATCGTATTTATTTGATCAAATATTGCCCTAAATCGTTCCTTTTGTCATTTTAGGTACTTTTGAGGAGAAATCTGGAAAAGGAGGCATTTTGGACGTTTTTGGAGCATTAAAGTGAAGAAAACGGCAAAGTCTCAAGAATCGGCTAAAAGTTACTCTTGACGGCGTCACAATTAACATGGGACGGCGTCATGCCTTGGCAAGAAAAGTTGGATGTGAAATTTACTCATGACGGGCCAGTGAGTTTGCATGAGAATTCTGACGGCGTCACGCTTTAACTAAATCAAGGGCGTCACGGCTTAAATCATAAGGGGACGGCGTCACGTTCAGGATCCGACGGCGTCAAGCCTTGATAAGCCAGAATGGATTTTTGAAGAGCTAAAGAGGGACGGCGTCAAGATGGTCATCCGGGAACCCTAAAAGCGGCGAGGTGACGGCGTCACAATGCATAAGGTGACGCCGTCAGATGTCAAAGTCTATATATAGTTTTCTAATTTTTTGTCATTAAGGGAGAGCTTAGTGTGTGGAATTTTGGGATAAAACCCTAAGACGATTTTAGCTACTTTTTCAGGGCTTTTTGCCTTGAGATCTTCCATGTTTCATTGAAAGATAAGTTATCAATTAATCATTCAATATGTCTATGTGTTGTTTGATTCTATCTTATGCTTGTCTTTTGTTTAACATGTTAGGCTAAATTTATCTTGTGTTTGCTTAGATCTAATGAAACCTAGCTATTGATTATTGGTTGTTAGTGTGTTATTAGTTGTATTGGATGATTGTTTATCTATGTTAGGCTTAAGAAAACTGGCTAACTTCCTATTCGGTAACTTGCTTGAACGTCTTAAGAAACATGAACCAAACGCGTACTAAAGGTTTTTATGGTTGTATTTAATGCACAAGCGAATTCTAGTGATCCCATGTTAGGAGCTTCCTAGCCGGCTCGACATAGGAGTGAAGTAGGAGCTTGTAGAGTTTGGGGAAGTAAGTACGCCACCCCACGAATGGTATTAAGGAATACACCCGTCATCCACGCGACTAATACACACTAATTAACCGGTAAAAGATAGTTAGGGAGTAAGGAAATCTAAGTAAACACATTTCTCTACACATAAGTTTCTCACCACTTTTCATTTTTGTTATTATATTTTATTTGCATTTGTAGTAATTTGGGTTAGTTGACTAGCAACTAATTCCGCCCACTCCTTCAAAACCCGAGATTTTACTTGCTTTTATAAAATATAAAAACATAAAAAGAATCTTCCTCAACCCTTAGACCTAATTAGAGTAGCCTTTCACACCTAACGAACACTATTCCCTGTGGAGAACGATCAATCCCCCGTACTTACCACTACACTATACTACATCGGTCAGGTACACTGCCTGGTGGGGTTGTAAGCCTCTTGAGATCCCTCGAGAGGTAAAACCTGTTGTAAGGTTGCAAAACCCACGCATCAAGTTTTTGGCGCCGTTGCCGGGGAATAGTTATTGTTTAGGGTGAATTTTTATTTCTATTAGGTCTACTCACTAGATTCCTTTCTAGTGAGATTTTTATTTTATTTTTCTAGGTTTTCTTTAGTCTATCTATTTTCTTCGTGTCTTTGTTCGTAACCATTACCGTCCGACATCATGGAAGATGGTAATATCCTTAACCCACACAACCCACCACCACAACAACCACCACCACCTCCTAGAGCCCGTACTTTAGGAGAGTATTCCCGTCCTAGCCACCACGGCTATCGAAACACCATTGAGCTCACTCAAGGAGCCAATATCACACCCTTGCGATCCGACACCATCCGGTTGGTGCAAAGTGGATGCGCATTCCATGGACTTCGTTCTGAAGATCCTAATCAACATCTCAAGGACTTTCTTAAAATCGTTGATTCTATAGACCTTGATGTTGCCACTCGAGAGACGACCCGATTGCGTCTCTTCCAATTCTCTTTGCGGGACCAAGCTAGTCAGTGGCTAGAACGTCAACCCGCAGGATCCATCACCTCTTGGAATGATCTCACCACTCGTTTCCTTGCTCAGTTTTTCCCACCGGGAAGAACTACCAAGCTAAGGAATGATATCTTGATGTTCCAACAACGTCAAGGCGAAACTCTCTACGAGGCATGGACTCGATTCAAGGACTTACTCCAAAAAGTCCCTCACCATGGCATAGAACTTTGGCTCCAAGTCCAAATCTTCTATGACCATATCAATCTCTCCACAAGGCAAACCATTGACCAATCGGCCGGTGGCAAGCTACGTGATCTAAGTGCGGAACAATCATGGGCTCTCCTAGAGGATCTTGCTCTTTATGACAACGAAAGTTGGAGTGATCCCCGTGATTTGAATAAAACGGTCAAGGCAATATCTTTGCCTTTGAACAATTCAAGCACTTCCGACCGTAGGATCGTAGAACTTGAAGACCAAGTCAAGTTTCTCATGAAATCCTACGAGGCTCCTAAACCTTCAAGCCAAGTGAACAAAATCACTTCTTCATGTGAATTATGTAGTGGTCCCCACGACACTCGTGATTGCATGGAACTCCCCGAACAAGCTTTTGTGGACTACGCATCCTCGCGTACCGACGGAGCGGGAGACAAGTGGTACACTTTCAAGCCCGAGCCAAACCCTTATGGTGATTCATACAACCCCTCATGGAAAAATCACCCGAACCTTAGGTGGAAACAAAACCAAAACTCGCAACAAACCAATTCTTCCAACCCACCTAATCATTTCCAATCAAGCGGTTCCAACTCGAACCGTACTTTCAACAACAATCCTTCCGGCAATGGTAGTACCAATAACTTTGAAGGATTGATGTCTCAATTTATGGCATCTCAAGAAGCTCGGATAGCTAGATTCGAGACCGAATTCAATCAACAACAAACTGAGATGACCAATAAAATTGACAACTTGTTGAAAGCCCTCCATAACCAAGTGTTATCACCTCCACATAAGGACGCTAGGAACACAAATAGCGGACCCCAAGTCAAAGACCCTTCTTCATCCAAACATGTCCACTTCGTCAACATTGTCACTATTAAACCAATCGATAGGAGCATGGAAGAAAGTGAACCAAAGGATGAGGATAGGAAAGTCGAGGTTGATAAGGAAGTTAGGACAAGTGAGATTGAAGAAGTAGATGATGATGAGGACTACTTCAATAGGCTACCCACTAAGGAAGAGCGTGCATATCATACAAACTTATTCGATGATCCCGAGACACCATACTTCCTAGGTAGACCAATCATAGAAATAGGCGACCCTTCTAATCTCAACATACCATGCAACATAGGGCATCTACATGTGTGGAAAGCTTATATCGACCTTAGATCACCCATAAACATCATGACTAGAGCCCACTACAACTTGATAATGAAAAATCAGCTTGGGTATAGGATGTTCCCTGACAAGGGTTGGATGAGTAACTTCACGGGAAGAGTTAAGGGATTACCGGTTTATGTAGGAAACTTCACCTATGTCACCGACTTTGTAATTGTTGAAGATATCCGCCCAATAGTCGATGCATCCTTAACTCAAGTGGTTTTTGGAAAACCATTTGTTGAGGTCTCTAGAATGACTTATGAACCTTCCTTAGGGATAGTTAGATTTAAGGATGAGACCGATGAAGTAAGCTACCAAATGCCATATAAGATAGAACAATTCCAAAACTTGTCAAATGTTGAGAAGGAGCTTAAACAAGCGGTCTACTATAGGAATGATAAGGATAGAAGTAAAGGAGTAGACTATGTTATGGAAAGGATATTCGGTTTCTACAAGGATTGTTTGAAATTAGGACCGGAATATAAAACCGGGAAGGAGAATGGCCTAGGAACCGTGACCGATGATGGAGTCACGTAATGTACGTGACTTTGAGTCTAGCTACAAGACTCGTTAATAAAGAAAAGCGCTTCTTGGGAGGCAACCCAAGCTTTATTTATTTTATTTGCTTTGTGTGTTCATTTGTTTGTGTGTTTGTTTTATCTGTTTCGTATGTGTGTGTAATTTTTATTCTTATTGATTCATGTTCAAAACTAATTTGTGAAAATGCTTTATGTTGTTTTTAACTTCGTCTTAACTACATATAAAGGTATTTTGCAAAAGATAAGTGTAAGGGAAATCTAAATCGATTTATTAGAACACAAATTAACATGAATCGTAATAATAATAAGTTAGCATACATATTCGTATTTGTTTGAGTCAAATGCTTGTATCGAGTCATAATGATGTTTTGCAGAATTTCCAGGAAGTAAGGTAAAGGTTTTTCCAGAAATTTTCCGGAAACTTAAAATGAAAATTTTTGTCAGGTCATTTCTGACGGCGTCAGGGGTTATAACCTGACGGCGTCAGATTTAATTTCCAGAAATTTTTGAAAATTTTGTTTTCATAAAAAGTTTTTATTAAAATCTCCAACTTATAATCTCCAGGAATCTGCAAAGTTATCATTCCACAAGCATTATATCCTTATATATAGATTTTATCCCGCCGATGTTATGCAGGTTTTCGTGTTTGTTTTCTCAGGTTCAACAGGTTATTTTGGACAAGGAAATGTTTTGAATCAAGCTTATGGCGATGCATTAGTCATGGAGCTTCAACATTCTCTTTCGAGGAAGATTTAACCGTGTAATTTCATTATCCAACGAGCGAATCAGGGGAGTATTTGATTTCATTCTTTTACTTTATGCTTTTACATTTGTCATTTGAACATTGGGGACAATGTTCATCTTAAGTGTAAGGGGAGGGTAAAAGTACGATTTTAGAGAATACAATTGCGCTTGATTTTTGTTTGTTTAATAGTAGATGTGTAATAAAACTGAGAGAAATACTTGTTAAGGTAATTTTAGTGCCAAATTTAAAATTTTTTACAACATATAGGAGTGAAACTTTGATCTTAATGAGCGTCTCACGGATAGGAGTTATATGACTAGCACAAAAACCGTACCACTAAAAAATTTTCCACCCCCAAATATGTGAGGTTCGCCCCTAGAATTGGTAGGAAAAGCATTTATGCTATGATGTGTGTACCGGTAGCACTTAGATTCTAGAACTTGCGTTAGGACCATTCCGAGGCCACAAGTGAGACTACATTCGTGTAGTTAGATTTACTACATGATAAGAGGCATTAGGATTAACCCATGTTTTACACCTGTGTTTTTGTTATAATTACATTGGCTACATTGGTCAAGTAATTCTCCCACACCCTTTGCGTTGTACTCATTTTTAGTACACGATACCCCTAGTACACCCCTCAGAGCCTATCTTTTCGTTTCGACCTTTAAGCATTTTACTTAAAGGAAGAATTTGTTACACCCCACTTAAATGTACACCCAAATCGCCTTAGCCTACCTTGTATGCACTCATCTTTAGTGCATTATTGTTACAACATTTGTTTAAACCCAAGTTAATTATCTAGTTGATTACATGGTTGCTAAGTCGAGTCATATCCTTGTACATATTGTTTTGGGACGATTGGGACTCGTGGGTAAAGTACTAGTGTAATGGAGTAATGGGGAAGAACATCATTTATTACCCCCATATGTGCTAAATGTTTTAAAAGTACTCCAAGTTTTTTCAATTATCTTAATTCGAGTCATTAGAATAGTTATTTGTAAAGTTATGTAAAAGTTCAAGTGTAAGGGGATGCAACGCCCCTATGATGTATTATTTTGGATGGTAGGGTAAAAGTGTATGCAAAAAAAAAAAAAAAAAAAAAAAAAAAAAAAAAAAAAAAAATCAAGAAAAATACAAAAAAAATGAGAAAAAAAAAAGAAAAATAGAAAAAACATACGGACTACCATCCCGTTTCATTTTATGTTTATTTTATGTTTATGTTTTGTTATTTTCTTTCATTAGCTTAAGATCGAGTCTAGTCTTGGCTTAGCAACGTTGTATAGTACATGTAATTGATCAAGATCTTTAACTCGCCACCAGTAAAATATCCTTTATCCAACAAAACCGTGTTTTCCTTTTCCCTACACCTAACGTTATAACCCATTTAAAAGCCCTCTTTGATAGTTTATCTTAGGTGCTTACGCCTAGTGGAGGAGGTTTTCGATCCTTTCCCAAGCCTATGGTAATCTATTTGCTATGACAGGTAGTGAGAGATATTTTCCGTTTTCATTTATGAGATTTATTTTGATGACACTTGAGAGATGTGAGTATCTAAACACTACTTGTGAGGTGCTAGTATGTAATCTCCGTGCTTATTATGATTGAAGTGGAACGAATATTTGTTGTAATTACTTTTATGTTTGCATTAAATGACCCCTAACTTGTATTTTGATTAGAATAAAAGCGCATTTGCTTGAGGACAAGCAAATCTCAAGTGTAAGGGTATTTGATGAGGCGAAAAGTGTACCGCTTTTAAGGGGTCATTTAAGCCCGAAATCGTATTTATTTGATCAAATATTGCCCTAAATCGTTCCTTTTGTCATTTTAGGTACTTTTGAGGAGAAATCTGGAAAAGGAGGCATTTTGGACGTTTTTGGAGCATTAAAGTGAAGAAAACGGCAAAGTCTCAAGAATCGGCTAAAAGTTACTCTTGACGGCGTCACAATTAACATGGGACGGCGTCATGCCTTGGCAAGAAAAGTTGGATGTGAAATTTACTCATGACGGGCCAGTGAGTTTGCATGAGAATTCTGACGGCGTCACGCTTTAACTAAATCAAGGGCGTCACGGCTTAAATCATAAGGGGACGGCGTCACGTTCAGGATCCGACGGCGTCAAGCCTTGATAAGCCAGAATGGATTTTTGAAGAGCTAAAGAGGGACGGCGTCAAGATGGTCATCCGGGAACCCTAAAAGCGGCGAGGTGACGGCGTCACAATGCATAAGGTGACGCCGTCAGATGTCAAAGTCTATATATAGTTTTCTAATTTTTTGTCATTAAGGGAGAGCTTAGTGTGTGGAATTTTGGGATAAAACCCTAAGACGATTTTAGCTACTTTTTCAGGGCTTTTTGCCTTGAGATCTTCCATGTTTCATTGAAAGATAAGTTATCAATTAATCATTCAATATGTCTATGTGTTGTTTGATTCTATCTTATGCTTGTCTTTTGTTTAACATGTTAGGCTAAATTTATCTTGTGTTTGCTTAGATCTAATGAAACCTAGCTATTGATTATTGGTTGTTAGTGTGTTATTAGTTGTATTGGATGATTGTTTATCTATGTTAGGCTTAAGAAAACTGGCTAACTTCCTATTCGGTAACTTGCTTGAACGTCTTAAGAAACATGAACCAAACGCGTACTAAAGGTTTTTATGGTTGTATTTAATGCACAAGCGAATTCTAGTGATCCCATGTTAGGAGCTTCCTAGCCGGCTCGACATAGGAGTGAAGTAGGAGCTTGTAGAGTTTGGGGAAGTAAGTACGCCACCCCACGAATGGTATTAAGGAATACACCCGTCATCCACGCGACTAATACACACTAATTAACCGGTAAAAGATAGTTAGGGAGTAAGGAAATCTAAGTAAACACATTTCTCTACACATAAGTTTCTCACCACTTTTCATTTTTGTTATTATATTTTATTTGCATTTGTAGTAATTTGGGTTAGTTGACTAGCAACTAATTCCGCCCACTCCTTCAAAACCCGAGATTTTACTTGCTTTTATAAAATATAAAAACATAAAAAGAATCTTCCTCAACCCTTAGACCTAATTAGAGTAGCCTTTCACACCTAACGAACACTATTCCCTGTGGAGAACGATCAATCCCCCGTACTTACCACTACACTATACTACATCGGTCAGGTACACTGCCTGGTGGGGTTGTAAGCCTCTTGAGATCCCTCGAGAGGTAAAACCTGTTGTAAGGTTGCAAAACCCACGCATCAACAGCTCACTAGATGGTGAAGTACGCTGCAAGCTCGTTCACGGGAAAGGCTTTGACCTGGTGGAACACGCAAATCCAGGCCAGAGGAAGAGAAGCTGATATGGGAATGAGTTGGGATGACCTTAAGGCATTACTAAAGGATGAGTATTGCCCAAACAACGAGATGCAGAAGTTAGAGCATGAGCTCTACAACCATGCTATGGTAGGTGCTGGTCATGCAGCTTATACAGACCGATTTCATGAACTTGCAAGACTAGTACCTCACATGGTCACTCCTGAATCCAAAAGAATTGAGAGGTACATCTATGGTTTGGTCCCGGAGATTCGCGGGATGGTGAAAGTGACTGAGCCCCCTACCCTTCAAAGCGTGATACTGAAATCTGAAACCTTAACGGATGAAATGGTTAGGAATGGGAAGTTGTCCAAGAGTGGTGATAAGAGGAAGACCGTGAGTGATCCAAACAAACAAGGAGGTGCAAATGACGAAAATAAGAAGGCGAAATGGGGAAAAGGATTTGTGGCAACGAGCTCGGGCCGTAAGGGATATGAAGGTCCTCACCCTAAGTGTTCCAAATGTAACTACCACCACCTAAAGACTAAACCCTGCCTAGTGTGTTTCAGCTGCAACCAGACTGGTCACATTGCAAGGGATTGTCGAGCAGTAGCCATGCAGGCGAATCCAATTAATGTCATATACCCAAGGACATGTTTTGAGTGCGGGAGCTTGGATCGTTTTCGAAACACGTGTCCTAAGCTTAATAGGTCACAGGGGCAAGTGCAAAATAACCCAAATCAGGCCTTAGTGACTAATGGAACAAACACACATAATGAAAGCAATGGCAACCCAGATCGTGGGCGAGTATTCTTGATGAACGCTGATGAAGGATGCCAGAAACCGAACCTCGTGACGATTATGTTCTCCTTAAATGGATATTAGACTATCATACTGTTTGACTCCGACGTCGATTATATATTTGCTTCCACTTAGTCCATGCCTCTGTTAAAGGCGAAACCTAGTGTCCTAGTTCTTAGTTATGAGATTGATATTGTGTGTGACCAAAAAGGCAGAAACCGATAAGATGGTTCAAACTTTCACCACCTGATAGTAAGATCTTGGAGTGCGGAAATGCCATCCGTTCATTTTTGAGCAACCCCAAAACTTTAACTAAAATTTTCTTTTTCTTTAAAAATAAAAATAAAAATAAAATAAAGTAAGCTATCTAACAACTTTTAACTTAATTTCATGTCAGTTCTTGTTTGATGAGATGTGAGATTAAGTTTATAGTTGCTACTTAGCTTAAAATTTTTAAAAGATTTTGCTCAAGAATGGACGAGGCATTTCATGAAGCCTAATCACCCGATGGTTACTAAAACCGCCTATTTCAGTGCGCCTAGTAGGACGAGCAGAAACCCAAAGATACCTCACGTGCTTAAGACTTTCGTGAAGTACTTCGTAAAGACCTGACATGATTCACCTCTCATTGACGAATTGAGCTTCTTATAAACTTAACCCCCGGAGCGGAACAAATTTCATGACATGCGATATTTCTCGAGGAAAGATTTCGAACAACAAATATTATTAGTTGAGAGTGCACGAGACTGATAACCCTAAAACTGCATTAAGAACGATATACAGGAAACTCGAGTTAAAGGATAAGTCTTTTAGTTTGATTAATGCCTCCGTAGTATTCAATGATAAGAAATCCAATTAGAGCGACATACATGAGGAGCGCCTTACCTATGATATCGAATCGTGACAGACGATTCACATCGTGATTTTGGTAGACCTTATAGGACGCATTAGGAACACGGTTAGATTGGAGTACGACCTACCATCCCTAGACCGATGGTCAGGGTGAGCATACTATCCGACATTAAGAGATGGACTTAGAGCATGCACTGTTGATTTTGGGTTAAACATGAATACCCATCTCTCTTAGTTAAAGCTTCTCAACCTTCTAAATCTAAGCTTTGTGTGTTTATTGAGTTGTTTGTTTGAAAGCGATCCAAAAATTGAGCCAATCTTTCAAAAATGTTGAGTTTCTTTTCTTACAACTTGATGCTTAACTTAATCCCATGACAGTTCTTGTTTGATGAGTTGTGGAGTTAAGTTAGGTTCAAGTTGTTTTGTAGTTTAAGGTTAGGTCCAACTTGATTTTAGCCTAATCTCATGACAGTTCTTGTTTGATGAGTTGTGAGATTAAGCTGAAATCAAGTTGTTACTGGGCTTAAACTTGTGGTTTAGCTTAACTTCATGACAGTTCTTGTTTGATGAGTTGTGGGGTTAAGCTAGACTTCAGTGGAGGCTCAACTTAAACTACCGAAAAGATGCCTAAGGTTTTTGACGGCTTTACTCAAGGACGGGAAAGCTTGCCTTACTGTGTGATTATTATGTGGTTTCATTTGTGTGATTTCTAGAGGTTAGGAAGTATTGATAGTACCAATTGGGAAGTAGCACCCGGTACTGTTTGGATTGACACCCACACCCTTACTCTCCCGTGTGCAACCAAATCGAAGGGTGAATACTATCCGATCAAGCAGACTCTTAGTCAATTGAATTTTGAGGACAAAATTCTGTTAACGGGGGTAGACTGTAGCAACCGCCAATTTTCCAGGTCCTTGCGTGACCTTAAGCTCAATATGATATACTTGTTTAGTTTATGTGTTCTCTATTATGTGTGCTTGTGAGCTAGACCACACAGCGCGAGTCGGCACAATAATGAAGCAACTTGAATTAACCCGAGAATGGTGGTGACACATTTTTCTAACCTCGATTGAGTTTCGTCAAAAATAATCAAGAAAACATCATATTTTATTTTTCAAACGTATTTGTTATCAAATTTAACGGAAAATCGTATTTAAAGTGAATGGTGACGGTTAAAAATTATTTCGGTGACGTTTAATATTTTTCGGGAATAAAAACTAGTAACCTCGGGAAAGTTTAATAAAATTATACCGCTAGTCCTTGCACCGACCCCTCCTTTGAAAATAAATAAAACACAAGGACCTATTTACAATATCTGAAAACTACTCTATACTAATAACCCTAACCCTAGCACTATATATATCTCTTTATAAAATTTGTAGGGCTATACCCTCCCTCTCAAATAAACAGCCGACAATCCCATCTCCCTCACCTCTCTCCTCTCTAATATTTTCCGGCCATAAATCCGGTCGCCACCAGCTCACCGCCGGTAACCACCTCTCACAGCCACCACCAGTTAAATCCTCTCATCATTTCCATCATTTTGATGTACTCCACGCGCCTTCTCCAACACTGCTGCTGCGCTTCACCTATTTCCTTCTTTCTCGGTAACTTAAGATTTTCCGGCAATACTTCCGGCGACTGAAGCTCCTGCCGACACCACTGCTATCGCCGCTTCCTCTCGCTCTCTTCTCGTCATGGTAAAACCGAGAAACGTTGTTATTTATTTCTTTTAAAAACCAATTAATATTGTTAAAGTTTTCGTGGATTTTAAAATGGTTAAAAACTTGTTATCAATGTTGTGATCTTAAAACTGGATTTAAAACGTATCTAAATCAAGCTATATAAGTTCTTGCAACTATGAAATGGAATAAAAAAAAAAGTGTTGGAATTCGTTTATCGTGAGGTAAGAAAATGCTTGTGTGGTCTGTTTGTTTCGGGTTTGTTCTCGGGTCGGGTCAAACCCGATGGTCTCAGTTGGATACGTCGTGGGTTAATTCTAAAAATCCTTGCGTGATCGCTGTTAAGGAATTGTTGTTATGGTTTCAAGTTGATGTTAAACCTGAATGTGGTGTTGTTCGATTCCTGTGGTCAACGGGTCAATACATAACTTGACTTTTGTTCCCGAGTTGATTTTAGTTATTTATCTATGTTGGTTTCGGTATGGGAATGAGATTTTGCTTCTCTATTTGAGTTTTGAGTTACAGGTTCTCATTTGTACAATTTACTCTTGTCTATACGGTTAACAGAAGTACGTATTTGTGACTCCTTGATTTGGTATAGATGGTTACAATTGCGGTTGTGTGCCATTTAACGAACCAGGCTCGTATTTAAGTTGCGTTTGGTTATACTTGGGCTTATCAGCCCATGTAAGGTGCGTTTTGTTTTAGTGTATCATCAGGCCAAAAATGCTCCATTCAATCTAAAGGGGAATATTGAATTTCAAAAGTGGGTCAAGCCCACTAAGTTTAAATAAAATGGTAACATTAGTTTTGATAAAGTTAAATAAGTTTATACACATAAAACTTTGGTTATAAAAAAACGTTAACTAACGTGAATGACTCATTTTGTCTTGGCGAATTTTGGTACGTTTCGGATAACTTGGAGTCGTTATTTGAATATTGGATGATTTATATACATAATGAAATAAATGCTTGGAAATGTCTATTATATATACGTTGGACAATTTAAACATTTAATATTATTGGACTGGGGGCGAAGTCAATATATTAGACTCTCGACGAATTTAATATATTTGATTCGTAACAAATACTTTTATTAAATTTTAAATAAAATGTTTTGAGTAAATTGATTTATTTAAATCACGACGACTTGAGAAAAACAAAATTTATTAGTTAAACTTACTTTTATTTATAAAACGTTTATGTTTTATACAAGTTATTTGGGGATAACGGAGTAAATGTCGAAACGTACAAACTGAGTTATTTGTTTGAAGTGATTAATTGTCGTTAACTTCTAGAGTTGTCTTCCTTGGTTTGAGTTCTCGTCAGTATTCTCTCGAGTTTGTTGATGTCTCTTCTCCTTGGCGTGAGTTGTTTGTCGATGTCTAATCCTTTTTGGCATGAGTTGTATGTCGAGTCTATGTCTTCTTACCACACCACACGAAACGTTGAAACTAAGCTTTTGATAAGTTTTGAAAATCGAGAAAATCCACGAAAACTACGACACATTGTCTTTTATAGACTTTATTATTTTGCGAGGCATATTTTGAGATAACCGTATACGTATTAGGTTGTGCCGAGTCCGTTGTGCCGTGAGACCCTAGTTGTCGTGAGATTTTAGTTTTGCGTTAGGCTACTCTTGAGTTATTGTGATGTCCTACTCTCTGACATTGTTGTGATATTTCATTGCTGGACTGAGGTGAGTTCTCGTAGCCCCTTTTTTATTATGTTTTACTTGGGGGAAAATGGTACTCAATGCTTTACAAATGTTTTCATGCTGTGAATTACTGTTTTACATGATTTTGGACATACGTGTGATGATGCGATTATATGCTGTGACATGCTTTGTTTTGTGCAACCATGACTGCGCGACTGTTAACTCTCTGCGGAGGGCCCACAGGTTATAGGTTCAGTTGGTATAACTGTTAACTCTCTGTTGAGAGCCCACATGTTGATAGATCTATCGGGGTAGCTCCCCACGTGATATTGGTTACGAGTATGATGGACACTATAGGTTCAGTTGGCGCGACACTATTACAGTTTGGATAACATGCCTGTAATTGGTATTCATGTGCACTATTTGTCCTACGTTATATTATTCACAGCTCAGTGGTCTTTCTTTTAAACCTACGAGCTCACCAACATTATGTTGACGTTTTCTAGTACCATTTTCAGGTGTTATTAAAGCTGCTTAGAAGGTTGAGTATTGACTGGCTTAGCAAGACTTAAGACAAGACCCTCCCGGGTTATACCTCGTGGAGTTGCATTTGATATTCCTTAGTGACGCTGTTTAACTTTGAGACTTATGTATATTTTGGATCTTTGTACAAATCCCGGTTGTGGGAGTTTGCGACTATTATCTATCGTATGTTATGCATTTAGTGTTTCTCTATTGTGACACCTTGTGTTCTTGACTATGAGGTCATACCCCGTAAATGCTTTTCCGCTGCGCCATTTTTGGGGTGTGACAAATGAAACTACTGCAACGAAGATGGTGATTAAGACTCTCTTGTAGTAACCCCTTGCTTTCCTCATCATCAATGGTTTAGTAGATTAACAATTCATTGAAGCTCGTAATATGCCAAAACCGCTTGATGAAATGCATATGACTTTAAAGTGAGTAAAAGGTTAAAACATGTCTCCAAACAAATCACCTCTTGTCTTTAAGCCTGACTACCTCTTGAGAAGATCTTGAACAACAATCCCATTAGAAGCTTGAGAAACAACAATCACTTGATGAAGCTTGATAAAGAACAAGTCCGCGACTTAAACTTGCACTAAATTATGATTTAGAACCTATATTGAGCACAACAACATAACTCCTTTAAATATAGGTAGTGATATATACCCAACCTTCCATCCTTAATTGTATATATCCACTTCGTGAACATCCAAGTCTAATCACCTTAAATTGCAAATTGTGATTTAGAACCTATATTGAGCACAACAACGTAACTCCTTTAAATATAGGTAGTGATATATACCCAACCTTCCATCCTTTATTGTATATATCCACTTCTTGAACATCCAGGTCTAATCACCTTAAATACGCTTGAGCAAGGGTCAACAAACATCGTGCATCCATCCACCCCGAGATGTTTGTGACACTAAGTACACCAACCCATGAATTAACAAACCAACCAAGTTATCATAATTTCCCAATTCCTGCCGATCTTGTAGCACAAACTTATCCCAAAAAAAATAGTCAAACCCCGTAATTCTTATTTTGTCTAAATCCAAGTCCCGCCTACTTGTCCAAAATTGATTTCACGGGATTTTACAGTTCTTGAGATTTAAACCGAGAAATCGAATCTTTCGCGGGATTTTCTAAAATCTACAAGAGAAACCGTGAACTCAACAAGAGTAGCCTAGAGTGAAGTGCAATATTAATCTTCGAAATTCAAGTCACAGGAGTCAAATCACTACTTGATCAAATCGCAACAAGTCGAGTCACAGATTGTCAAATTGCAACAAGTCAGATTGCAATCAACCAAGTCACAATTAGTCAAATCGCAAGTGTCAACTTGCACCGTCATATCGTAACTGGTCAAGTCGCAATCCGTCTAGTCGCAATAAGTCAAAACGCAACTTGACAAATCACACTTAATCAAATTGCAATTTGTCAACTGTAACTCAAATCGTAAATATCAAATTGCAGACTCACTTAAGTCGCGGGTACTAATAGGACACTGCTGCCAAATCCACACCTCTGAATTAACGAAGACATTCATAAACCCAAAAAAAATAGCCATGACATGTGTATAATCGTGAGCTCAATTACACTCTTTTATCAATCGAATAGACATAACTATCCATTGCAGTTCATCTTAGCAATGCAACTCAACTTTGCATTCAAATTAGTGTAATCGAATAGGACATTATCATTGCAACTCAACTTCGCTCACAACCCACTAATCAATAGCCTAAAACCATTTAATCAGTCCGCTTAAAATACAGGTAAGCGGCCCATTCAAGTCTCTGGTCCAATAAACTTATCAACATTCTTGGCCCATGTCCATTTCTCTCTTAACCCTAAAAATCCGGTATTTAACTCCCACTTAACACACAAGTCAAACCCTAATCCCTTAATTACTATAATCCGCCCCTTTTCTCTCCTTCATCATAACTGCTCCTCTTCCCCACCCTTGATAATAGATGAAGCATCCTCTCTTCCATTCACTTATGCCTCCTTCGTGGTAAGTTGTTACATTTTGTGTTTTTGTATTTCATATCGAATCAAAAAGAAATGAGCATAACCCCCATGTTATGACTTGTTCTTTAATATTCGGATATTGACCACACGATCTATGATGATTATCTCAATGGTTTATGTCTTCGGACGAATCCTTAAATACCAAAAAGACGAGATAAACTGAGATCGTGACTCAATTCGTTAGTGACACGAGGCAGAGAAAATAAAATAACGTAATTGTTAAATTTCTTTCTCGAATAAATCTCGGATAGAAGTAAAAGCAAGGCATCCAAAGTCTATGATGATTTTCTTTCTTTCGATAGGTCGACCTTTAAAGGCTTGATTTTACTTTGAGTTACACGAAAGACAAGAAACTGAGATCTTTGTAATTAGACTTCTTCATTTGGATTCGAGTAGGGTAATGGAGATGGGATTAGCTGATTTGATGTAGGATTAGTTGAAGTTGGTTGTTGTATTATGTTGGTTGTTGTATTATGTTGCGATAATTAGGTCGACCAAAGTCTATGTTGTTTGTTTGAGATTGAATGCATTTGATTTGATTACCAGGGGAGAGTGTTTGGTCTGGGTCTGTATTACTGCTTCTTTCCCTTAAATCTTTCCTTTTGACATTTGATAATCCTTTTTTGACCAAAGTAACTAGTTTGACCATTTGACCGAGTAACAGACAAACCGAGTCGATGAAATGGTAGACAAACCGCATCTGTGCAAAACACAAACCGAGTTCGTGATTATGCAGACAAACCGCATGCACCTTGTATACACAAACCGAGTTCGTGGTTAAACAGACAAACCGAGTCTACTTTATATACACAAACCGAGTTCGTGACTATACAGACAAACCGAGTACGTGGTTAAACAGACAAACCGAGTCCATGACTAAGTAGACAAACCGCGTTTGACCAGTCAAAGCTGTCACTCTCACCCTTTTGTCTTTTACCCCATTTTACAACTACACTCCAAACACCAATCTCAATGTCACACAAACCGCATCAAGAACATGGCATTTTTACACCAACAGCAGTCAATAACATTTCCGTATACATACCAAACAAGCACATTCAACCTCAAATAAGCCACGAAAACACATGAAGCTTGTGAATACTTGACTGACATGTTGTTTTGAAATGACATTCAAACAACCGAAAATTAAGCAAGAAACCGTAGCACATAGATTTGCAAACAAACGAATTGGACAAAAGGATTGACTTCTTGTTGTGGACTGACATAATCTTGTAGACTTAACAAAAGATTGGACAACAGCCAAGAAAATGAAAATGAGCCCCATACTTACCTTGACTTTATATTCAACAAGTGGAAAGCAGCAATCATAATAAATATTCGAACAGCCAAAAGATTTACATATTTGTTGAACACAAGTGTTGACCAAAGAACATGAAGCCACAAAGAAAAAAAAAACCAGTCAAATGGACTTGTGATATTCTTCTCAAACCAGTTAAGCCCAACATGAAATTCATCAACATATGAACAATGTGAAATGATTCGACCAAAGCAGATGAGTGAAACAGTTTAATAAATATGGTTCGAACCCAAAAAAAATGAAACCAACACACAATCAAACCGGACCTAACCATGGCTCTTGATACCAATTGTAGGAAATAACCATCTTGATTGTGTGGTTGATTCGGGTGGTCTTGGTTCATGGAAGATTAGATCCATGGAGTTAGATGGAAGAACTAGAGAGAGAGAGTTGGGAAAACTTGAGAGAAAACCTGGATCTATTAGATTCAAGTGTGTGAAATAATACAAGAGTTCCAACCCTTCCCAAGTGTGGGAAGGGGTATTTATACTAACTAATATTGGTGCCCCTAGTGGGCTGTGGAGTGAGCTGACAGTGGGGAAAGCCCCGACCCACTCCACAAATATAGATACGACTAATACTATTAATACTAATACTAATAATACTAAGCTAATATAAATAATCCTACGAGCTATATAAATGCTAATTAGATGCTCGGGGTGACCGAGCCTTCATCTGAATATTTATATTCCTAACATGAGGACACCAAGGAATCAAGCAATGGTTCTTGCTACAAAACAAAGTTAGATGACACATATACAATATCTAACATATAGCAATCAAGAAAAATATCCTACCACAAACTAAAAAAAATGGCTAAGTAGCCAAACACCATAAAAGATAAAACAACCACATAAAAAACCCATCCATTCATAAATAGAAATGTCATACATGAAGTATTACTACACCATAAACATAAAAACAAACAACAAGAACATAGAAATCTTTAGTGACAAGAGGCCCTAAGATTTGCTTCAATAACAAAAGGGTCCTAGACTTTTATTATTGGAAACTAAACATGAGAATGTTTAGTTGTTTGGGCTATTGGTTGGTAGAGGAGGTGGTATGATGGGTCCTTGTGGTGGTGTGAGGAGGTGTTCAAGGTAGGAGAACATGAAGTTCAATTCTTCCCTAAGGTTGAAGATGAGGTTTCGGTTGTGATGACAACATGCACAACTTAGGCTATGCGGCTCTAGAGGGTAGAGAATGGGGTGACCCAGTAGCAGTGAGCTGTGGGCAGTAGCCACAACTCACAGCTTCTTAAAGAAGCATTGAAAAAATGAGCATTCCTAAAAAATAGCAAAGCTCACTGCTCCTTTGCCAAACGAATAATAAAAATCAAAAAGCCTATTGCTCACCGCTCATCGCCCCAAAAGACTCCAAAAAGCTCCGCGCCAAACATAGCCTACATATTGTACAAATTATATATGTAGATAACGCTTATGACTTAATTATACTAAAGTAACAAATGTAAAGTTCAATACATTTTAAGACAGTATAGTCGACGTTAATACAAAGTAAGGTATTTGTTTCTTGAACAATTTTAAGACAATATATTCGGTATTAATACATGATGAAAAACAATAATATTAAAACTCCGTGCGTGCACGGGTATTATAACTAGTTATCCTAATAAGAATTTCGCGATACCCAGGCATATAAAATGTCAAGATACTTTATTCGAAAAATGAACATACACGATACTTGTGGAATATCCAATATTATGACCACAACCTTTACCCAATTTTCTCACAATGTTGCTTATTTTGAAACAAACATGTTTTTACCGTCCTTTTCGGATTGCATCTGGACAAAAAGATCATGAATCACATGTTTAATGACGTTTCAAAGAAAAGGATTAAGGAACATGAATCATTAGGAAAGGCTGACAAATTGGACACCCTTTTTATATATAAAACAAACAAACAAACAAAAGGAAAATCCTTGTGCCACGTTAAGGATTAAAGGCGAGAAGGTCAGGACTAGGGACGTAAACAACTCAGATCTCGGCATCGGCTCTAAGGTATCTAGGCAATTATCGAGCTCAACCCAAGGAGCTCTCATGATGTAAACAAAACATTGGAGTACGTGTGTTAAGAAACATAATTCAAAAGGTTAACTTATACAAGTGTTTTTAGTATTCCGTTTCCCGTTGGAGACAATGATGTGGAAGCAAATTCAACTCCAACATAAATGAGGATTGGCTTTAAAAACGGGGATGGGGAATATGATTCCCGACATTCCCTTTGTTAGAGTTTATGTATAATTATTAATATAAGTATGTCCGGTTTCGAACCCGAGACTCGGGATTGCACACAATACGTGAGAGTTCCAATGGTTTGAATAAATTAAATATATTTTATATTTATATTTATTCATTTCACAAAACAAATACTTAACGACAGTTAGTACTTAACGGAGTTAGCAATAACGGTCGTTAAAGGACTAATTATGCAATGTAGGAAGAGAAGGATCTAGAACCCAAATCCATTGGGTTTATTCGGCCGATCCAACCCCTATGGGCGTGGGAGTCGGTTTGATGGAGTGGGGAACAAGCTAGGGATTGCCTATAAATACAATTCATTATATTTGGTTTTTCCCTAATCTTGAATCCCTAAACAAGCCATTCTTCTCCTTCTCTTCTCCTCCTAGCTCAAACCGATCGGCCTATTTTTAATACCACTAGGTATTGCCGATCCAAGTAAAGCTTACAAAGTGTTTCGTTTGTTTTTGTGATTTGAACCTAGCTTTTCCCATTGGAACGCTAGCATTGCGTGTGTACAAGAACGAGTAACAAGCTTCCTTTAGCTTGTGTGTTTTGCCCTTGTTCGATCCATATAAGCCTTATTAGGGTTTATATAATTTTGTTCTTGAAGCACGTGATTCCTTGTTCTTGCTAGGAATCAAATAAGGTACGCTTTCTATTTAGTTTTTAGTTAATTATATTACATGTTAGTGTAGATCTTTCCGCTGCGTATACTTGTGATGTTTATGTGTTTATAGTATTTTTATGATTCACATATTCCAACAGTGGCATCATGACTCATGAGCCTCGTTTTAACATGTAATTAATTACTAAAAACCTTAAAAAGTGAATCTTGTTCAGATACATGCAATTATTTTCTAGGGTTTTGTTTTTTTTAGTAAACCCTAATATAGGTCGACACCCATAATATTTTTTAGGGTTTTAGGTTGTTGATAAAAAACTTGTAGAAACCCTAGGATTGCATGCAATTTTTAGGGATTAATTAATGAGTACCTTATGTGATGTCATTAATTAATTAGATTGCGTATATATATTGACATGATAATATGTGATTACATGATTATATGTGCAATATGGTATCCATGACAAAATCTTGCATATTTTGTCATGGAATGTTTTGTGTTTATTTGCTACATGATTTTTAAGATAAATCTTAAATTAGGGAAGACCCTAATATATTAATTAAAATTGGTTATGTGCAATGTGGTGTCTAGTTAATCAAAACTTACGCGGCCAAGTTATTTGGCGTCTGTGGTCCATTGGGCACAATGAGCTCGAAAACCAATGGGAGTTTTATTGATTAGATACATTAAAATTCACATAGAATTATTAATAGGATTTATCAAAAAGGTTTGCATGTGGCTATATGATATTGATTAATGATCATATATGTGTTATTGAGTGTTTATTTTTTTTAATTACTTGTTCTTTGTGTTTAATTATGATGGATTGTAACAACAAAGAGGGTAATTTTTTTAATAAAAAATAAATGAACCTAATAACTATGAAACCTTTGTAGTAAACTATTTAATTGCCAAGTCTTATGTGCCGACAGTGGTTCGCTTCGCACGGTAATTTGCTCCCAGGCGAGACTAGCAATTAATAATTTACTACATAAATGTTTTAAGCTTTAAATCTTAAAGTTTTAATTGATTGATGCGACTGTACAAAAGTGGTCGAAGCGGCGGACCTATTATTGACAAACTATAAAGTGGGTATAAGGTTGGTTTCGCATTAAATTGTGGCCTTAAAGAGACTCCATTCTGTCTCTCCGCTCGCCTGTGCGTCAATAATAGACTTACCAAGTACACCATGAAAAAGTACGAAGCATCTTAAGGCAATGTTGTAAGTTTCTCAACGCCATCAATTAAATTTTGTTGATTTAAGCTGCGAATGAGTAAACAGTTTTTTGTAGAAAACATATGATACAAAGATGAATGCATGACATCTTTGTACATATTTTTTGATTACACACATCAAAATTTATACCCTTAAAATTTAAGTAATATGCCATCCAACTACAAAAAGGAACTGATGAAGCGAAAAGTGTACCGCTTTTAGGGGGTCATTTAAGCCCTAAATCGTATTTATTTGATCAATATGGCCCTAAATCGTTCCTTTTGTCATTTTAGGTACTTTGGAGAAGAAATCTGGAAAAGGAAGCATTTTGGACGTTTTTGGAGCATAAAAGTGAAGAAAACGACAAAGTCTCCTAAGCTGCTGGAAAAGTACACTTGACGGCGTCAAGGATTGCTCCTGACGGCGTCATGGCTTGGCAAAAGAGGTGGATATGAAAAAATACACATGATAAGCCAGGGAGTTTTACAAAGGAAGTCTGACGGCGTCACCCTTTGAAGTGATCAAGGTCATCACGGTTTAACTTAAAGAGAGACGGCGTCAAGCTCATTTCTGACAGCGTCAACCCTTGATAGGCCAGAGCGGATTTTGGAGCACTAAAGAGGGACGGCGTCAGGAAGACCATCCGGGAACCCTAGACACAGCGAGGTGACGGCGTCAAGATCTACAACGTGACGCCGTCAGCCCTTAAACTCTATATATAGTTTTGCAATTTTTAGTCATTAGGGTGCAACTTTGTGAGGAGAAACCCTAAGACGAATTTCTGCCATTTTTAAGGGTTTTCATACCCTTGGATCTCCTATGTTTAATTGAAGATAAGTAATCACTTAATCAATCAATATGTCTATGTGTTGTTTGATTATATCTCGTTCTTGTCTTTTAATTAACATGCTAGGCTAGATTTATCTTGTGTTTGCTTAGATCTAATGAAACCTAACTATTGATTATTGGTTATTAGTGTGTTATTAATTGTATTGGATGATTGTTTATCGATGTTAGCCTTAAGAAAACTGGCTAACTTCCTATACGGTAACTTGCTTGAACGTCTTAAGAAACATGAACCAATGCGTACTAAGGTTTTTATGGTTGTATTTAATGCATGAGCGAATTCTAGTGATCCCATGTTAGGAGCTTCCTAGCCGGCTCGACATAGGAGTGAAGTAGGAGCTTGTAGAGTTGGGGAAGTACGTACGCCACCCCACGATTGGTATTAAGGAATACACCCGTCATCAACGCAATTAATACACACTAATCAACCGGTAAAAGATAGTTAGGGAGTAAGGAAATCTAAGTAAACACATTTCTCTCCACATAAGTTTCACAACCTTTTCATTTTCAGTCATTTTATTTTATTTGCATTTGTAGTTATTTGGGTTAGTTGACTAGCAACTAATTCCGCCCACTCCTTCAAACCCGAGATTTTACTTGCTTTCATAAAAATATAAAAATACAAAAAAGAATCTTCTCTCACCCTTAGACCTATTAAAGTAGTTTTTCAATCCTAACGACACTATTCCCCTAGAGAACGATCAATCCCCCGGTACTTGCCACTTCACTATACTACATCGGTCAGGTACACTGCCTGGTGGGGATTGCAAGCCTCTCGAGATCCCTCGAGAGGTAAAACCTGTTGTAAGGTCGCAAAACCACGCATCAGGAACACCTAAGGTTTCATCCTACATCACTAGCGGCCAAAGCTGAATGTGATGTTCAAAGGGTGGTTGTCTAAGGGTAAATTGAGTACTTTCATTGCTAGCAGCCAAAGCTGATGTGATGAAACGACGTCAATTTACATGTTTCTTAAGTTGGTTAACTTAATTGGGCACTTTCATTACTAGCAGCCAAAGCTGATGTAATGGAACGGCGCCAAGGCATAAAGATTTGGGGATGAAACATGCTTACATTTTGCAACTGATGTTGGCAATATAATGTAAGTCCCAAGATTTCTAGGAATTGCAATTGGATATTGGCAATTGGGTGATCCCGTACCTTATTGAGCACTTTCATTACTAGCAGCCAAAGCTGATGTAATGAAACGGCGTCAATTTGGATCCTAGTTTTCAGTGAAAATTAAATGGTTATTTAACCAATGGGTGTTTAATTTTCTTGAAAAATTTATTATCGAAAGTACTAACTTTTGAACTTTTTCTGTAGAAATGGCCCAACACGGAAACTCGTCAAACATTACATCTTCTTTCAAAATGATGATTGAAAAAGAGAAATTGACTGGGACTAAAAATTTCAACGATTGGTATCGTAATCTAAGGCTTGTTCTTAGGATAGCCAAACGTTTTGATTGTCTTAGTGAGCCGCTTCCGGTTGCTCCTCCTGCTAACTCTTCTAATAATGCACTTAGAGAGTATAACGAAGCTTATGACAAGCACAATGATGCGGCTTGTCTCATGCTATCGGGGATGGATCCTCAGCTGGTAAAACATTTTGAGAATCATGGTCCGATGCAAATGATTGAGGAACTCAAACGTATGTTTGAGAAACCTCCAATGGCTGAGTTGTATGACGTACTTGACAATATAGCCAAGTGCAAGCAGGAAGCAACAAAACCCGTAAGTAACCATGTGCTAGAGATGAAAGGATATCTTGACCAATTGGATGCACTTGGATGCGGGTATGTGGAAGATGTTAAAGTTGGCCTCATCAATAAATCCCTCAATGAGGAATTGTATGGTGACTTCGTGCGCAACTTCAACATGCATTGCAAGGGGAAGACATTTACTGACTTGCATGCAATGCTCATAGAACATGAGAAGGGACTCGCTAAGAAAGCTCCTACACCTGCTGTGATGGCAATTAGAGGTGGTAGGGTAGCTAAGCCCGGTAAACCGCACAATGTGAACAAGAAGGGCAAAGGGAAAGCTGACAAAGGAAAACATGTCATGATCCATCAGCAGAAGCCCAAGAAGTAGAATCCTCCTCCTAAGAAGGATTATCCTAAAAAGGATACGGCTGCTTGTCACCACTGTAACACTCCTAGACATTGGAAGAGGGACTGTCTATTGCTGCTTGAGGAGTGTCGCAAGAATAAGAATGCCAAGGCTGGGCAGGGCGCCAGCACTTCAGGTATTTTTATGGTTGAATTATTTTCTTTTCCTCGTAAGCAAAATGCCTGGATATATGATAAAGGATGTGGTACTCACATTTGTAATACATCGCAGGGGCTTAGAGGAGTGAAGAAGCTGAACTATGGGGAATGCTACTTGTATGTCGGCAACGGTATACGTGCAGCAATGGAAGCCATAGGGACTTTTGATTTACTGTTACCTTCGGGTTTAATTTTAGTATTGAACAATTGTCATTACGCACCATCTATAGTTAGAGGTGTCGTTTCAGTTTCTTTATTGTTGGATAATGGTTTTGAGCATACTTTTAATAATAATGGAATTTCGGTTTATTTAAATTCTGTTTTTTATTTTAATGCAATTCCATTAGATGGTGTGTTTGAAATTAATATGGAAAATCATGTATCCAACGGAAATAATTCTGTGTATAGCATCAAAAATAAGAGAATCAAGTCTAACTTTGATTCGTCTTATCTATGGCACTGTCGTCTTGCTCATATAGGCAAGAAATGCATGGAAAAGCTGCAACACGATGGGCTTTTGAAAAATATCAATGATGATTCAGTTGATAAATGCGAATCTTGCATATCGGGTAAGATGACGAAGAAATCTTTCCATAGCAATATGGAAAAGGCTTCGGATCTACTTGGATTGATACACACGGATGTGTGTGGTCCACTTAGACATGTGTCTAAACGCGGTGCTACCTACTTCTTGACCTTCACGGATGACTATAGTCGTTATGGTTATGTTTATTTACTTAAACATAAATATGAAGTCTTTGAGACATTCAAGGTCATTAAAAATGAAGTAGAATTACAACTCGGAAAAAAGATTAAGGCCCTTCGATCCGATTGTGGTGGTGAGTATTTAAGCTAATAGTTTAAAGATTATCTAGCTGAGTGTGGCATTGTCCAACAACTCACTTCTCCTTATACTCCACAACAAAATGGTGTATCTGAAAGGAGAAATCGTACATTGTTAGATATGGTACGATCTATGTTTAATCTAACAACTCTTCCCTTATCCTTTTGGGACTATGCTCTTGAAACAGCTGTTCACGTGTTGAATAGGATTCCAACTAAGAAGGTTGATAAGACTCCATATGAAGTATGGACTGGAAAAGCTCCCAACTTTTCTTACTTAAAGGTCTGGGGTTGTGAGGCGTTTGTCAAACGTGACTCACCTGATAAACTCCAACAAAGATCTGTAAAGTGCATCTTCGTAGGATACCCTAAGGAAACGAAGGGTTACTACTTTTACTTCCCACCTGAATATAAAGTCATCGTGGCTAGGTATGGCGAATTTCTTGAGGATAATCTAATATCTCAAGAATTCAGTGGGAGAGTATATGATCTTGAAAGTGATCATGAAGATGCGTCACCTTCTGAGAACACTAACGCACTTCCTGTGGAACCTGAAAGTTTAGGTCCTCCACCTGAAGTTGAAGTGGTTCCCGTCCGTAGATCTTCAAGATCTATAAAAGCTCCTAATCGTCTATGTTTAAACATAGAGGATGAGGATTCTATACTAGTGGATCTCGATAAGCCAACTAGTTATAGGGCTGCCATTAATAGTCCTGAAAAGGATAAATGGCAGGTAGCCATGGATGGGGAAATGCAATCCATGAAAGATAATAAAGTCTGGATTGAAGTAGACCTTCCTCCCAATGCTAAGGTAGTTGGGAGTAAGTGGCTCTTCAAAAAGAAGACTGACATGGATGGCAATGTACACACCTACAAAGCTCGTTTGGTGGCTAAAGGCTTTACCCAAACATACGGTGTTGACTATGAGGAGACATTTTCTCCTGTGGCCGACATTAGAGCTATTAGGATTCTTATAGCCATAGCTGCCTACTATGACTATGAGATTTGGCAGATGGATGTCAAAACCGCCTTTCTGAATGGTCGCCTAGATGAAGACATCTATATGGAGCAACCTGAGGGGTTTGTAAATCCACAATTTCCTGAGCGTGTATGCAAACTTCAAAGATCTATTTATGGATTGAAGCAAGCATCCAGGCAATGGAATAAGAAATTTGATGAGGAAATCAAGAAGTTTGGATTTACTCAAAATTTCGATGAGTCATGTGTATACCACAAAGTTAGTGGGAGTAACACTACTTTTCTTATCCTATATGTCGATGACATATTAATCATGGGAAATCATATACCAAGTCTTGATGAAGTTAAGGCTTATCTGAGTAAATGTTTTTCCATGAAGGATTTAGGAGAAGCAGCTTATATCCTTGGAATCAAGATCTATAGAGACAGATCTAAGCGGTTGATCGGAATAAGCCAAAGTGCTTACATGGATAAAATATTGAAGAGATTCAATATGCAAAATTCCAAGAAGGGATATTTGCCCATGCAAGTAGAACATGGCTTAAGTAGCGAAATATGTGCTTCTACACCTGAAGAGGTGGCATACATGAAGAAGGTTCCGTATGCTTCGGCAGTAGAATCTATCATGTATGCAGTTAGATGTACAAGGCCAGATGTGGCATTCGCACAAAATTTAACCAGTCGTTATCAACAAAACCCAGGGAAAGATCACTGGCATGCTGTTAAGAACATACTTAAGTATTTAAGGAATACTAAAGATATGTTTCTTGTTTTCGGGGGAAATCCAGACGCAGAACTGAATGTTACAGGTTTATGCGATGCGTCCTTTCAAACTGATAAAGATGATACGAAGTCTCAGACGGGTTACATTTTTGTCATAAATGGAGGAGCTGTAGACTGGAAGATTAAGAAGCAGAGTACAACGGCCATGTCTGCTACAGAAGCTGAGTATATTGCAGCATCGGAAGCTGCACAAGAAGCTGTTTGGATAAGGAAATTTATTTCGGATCTTGGAGTGATGCCGACAAATGAATTACCTATAAATGTGTATTGCGACAACTCTGCTGCAATCACATTCGCCAATGAACCTGGAGTTATGAAAGGCGCCAGACATTTTCGTAGAAAATACCACTATGTTCGAGAACAAGTCAAACTGGGTGAGATCAATGTACTCAAAGTTCACACAGATGACAATCTGGCTGATCCTTTCACGAAGGCAGTACCTAAGGAAACGTTTACTCGACATGCTAAGGGTATTGGTCTTCGTTTAGCCGATAGTTTCATGTAAATCTGTGATTAGTATTTTGGATAGGGACGTGTAAACAATTATTATTTTAATGAAATAAAGTGCGGATAACGTTTATTCTCATTATTAATATTTGTGTCCTATATTTGCATGTTTAAATCCGTGAATAATTTAATTTATTCTAAATAGTCCGTTGTCAATTAATAATATGGGAATATTATTGAACTAAGACAAATGTGAGGATTGGTAGAATGTACTGTAAGGTTAAGACACCAATGTCACATGATATTCAATATTGGATAAATTGAATATAAGACTTATCCCAACCGCATGATTATACTTTATGGATCATAGTCATTAAGTATACCATGAATATTTATCCTCTGACTTGAGATACCAGATAATTTCCGAGGATGTAGCTCATTTTCTGTAAGGTAGTCTAACGCTATCCGTAAAAGGTAGTTATAAGGGCTATTTTCGAAAGTGATGCGAAGTTCGAGGGTTATGCTCGTAGTCAATAAAGGATTTGTTCCTTCAACTTTGTGTTGAAGTTTAATACTGCTTGGCCACTCGTAGGATTGACAAGATGTTTGCGTGCGCACGCCCAAAGTCTATCTGGAAGATGTTCAGATGTTTTGGTAATCTTGTTCAATTATGTATAAACGAGAAACTAATAGTTAATTATGGAATGATCAAGATCCATATCCATATTAAAGCGGTATTAGTAACAAAAGGATAAGTATGATGATTATATCATCACGTGGTTTTTTCCAGGAAAACCATACTCGGATCAAGCTGGGGGCATTGAGATCTGTTAAGCTAGACTAGCCCATGTCATTACTATATTAATAGTTATCCAAGTGGGAGCTGTTAGAGTTTATGTATAATTATTAATATAAGTATGTCCGGTTTCGAACCCGAGACTCGGGATTGCACACAATACGTGAGAGTTCCAATGGTTTGAATAAATTAAATATATTTTATATTTATATTTATTCATTTCACAAAACAAATACTTAACGACAGTTAGTACTTAACGGAGTTAGCAATAACGGTCGTTAAAGGACTAATTATGCAAAGTAGGAAGAGAAGGATCTAGAACCCAAATCCATTGGGTTTATTCGGCCGATCCAACCCCTATGGGCTTGGGAGTCGGTTTGATGGAGTGGGGAACAAGCTAGGGATTGCCTATAAATACAATTCATTATATTTGGTTTTTCCCTAATCTTGAATCCCTAAACAAGCCATTCTTCTCCTTCCCTTCTCCTCCTAGCTCAAATCGATTGGCCTCTTTTTAATACCACTAGGTATTGCCGATCCAAGTAAAGCTTACAAAGTGTTTCGTTTGTTTTTGTGATTTGAACCTAGCTTTTCCCATTGGAACGCTAGCATTGCGTGCGTACAAGAACGAGTAACAACCTTCCTTTAGCTTGTGTGTTTTGCCCTTGTTCGATCCATATAAGCCTTATTAGGGTTTATATAATTTTGTTCTTGAAGCACGTGATTCCTTGTTCTTGCTAGGAATCGAATAAGGTACGCTTTCTATTTAGTTTTTAGTTAATTATATTACATGTTAGTGTAGATCTTTCCACTGCGTATACTTGCGATGTTTATGTGTTTATAGTATTTTTATGATTCACATATTCCAACACCCTTTCCCACTACTACTCCTACTTGAAGATTGTTATTACCTTCGACACGGTAATCTCACGAATACAACAACATTCGTTGTATATAAAAGAGTGTCATAAAATATGTGATTATAGGTAATCAAAGTTAGACTATGATTTTTGATCCATTATATGTCTTTGTACATGTCCAATTTGTTGTCACAATTTAACATATGAAATGCATAGCAAAGTCCTCAAGTTATTGACAACATCATATATGTCCAATATGTTTTTTTAGTTATTTAATAATTTGTAGGATTACCTATATGTTTCATTTGCAGACAATTTATTTTTCCAACTAGATATTCTCATTTGTTTTGTTGTCTTGTTGTGTAACATATAAACATTATTTAATATATATATTTATGTTACTACCTTTTTAAATACCCTTAAATTTTAAGGGTCTTCGGGTCTTTTAACTAATTAATTCAAATTAAGTAGTGATGACCGTTTAGTATTGTTTTGTGTTAAGATTAACCTTAAACCTGGAAAATATGACAATGGCTTATTGTGTCATTTGTTGATTCTTATTTGTAGCTTAGCTGGGGTTTGAGCTGTAGATAGCAAGGTGGAAAGAGTTGAAGGGCTAAAGATGTGAACCTTGAAGTTAGGTCGATTGCTGGAGTATTTAAAGGAAAAAGCCAAGGCTCTCTCATAACTCACCATCCGTTTTCTCTCTCATTGGTCTCTGCTCTCCCTCTCTCTCTCTCTCTCTCTCTCTCTCTCTCTCTCTCCTCTCTCTTCTCTCCTCTCTCCTCATATTGTAAACCCTAGATTGATTTTAGCTAAGTTTAATCATCTTGATCATTCCTAGTATTGATTCTGATTGTATTGTTTGTGATAGCAGATTGAGATATGTTTATATTGTTGTTACTGGTTGAGATCAGTTGTGATTCATTTGTTTGAGTTTCAGGAATAATAAAACTGTTTTTAGTATAAACTTGTGTTTCTTTACATGATATCCAAGCAAGGCTGTCTAATCTTGCTCTAAAAATCATTTTCTAAAAATTAGGGTTTCGTAATAAAATTGGGGGGTTTTCTATAACACTTTGATTTCTTTCAATTAACTTGTGTTAATTGATAGATCTATTGTTTAATTAGTCATATTAATAAGTTTTTTGGAAAATGCCTAATTTTTGAAAAAAAAATAAGGTTTGGTATAATTTGGGGCTTTTGATCTTTAAATGCTTCTGAGGTTGATTAAGAGTTTTTAATCAACAAATTTGGTGTTGTTGATTCAATTGGAGGTGGTTCTAGTTATTTTCCCTAATTTTGAGAAATTAGGGTTTGGTGTTCTTGGATCTTGATTCTGGGGTTAGGATTATTGGAAGTTGAGATTGTTGGTTGTTGGTTGTTTGTGTTCTTTGTGTGCTATCTGTTTTATATCTTTCTTTGTTTTTTGTGCTTGTGTGCGCCCTTGACCTACCACTTTAGTGGCAAGGAAAGCCTGGGAACTACCTTCTCGTCTCTTTTGAGTGCTTGTTTGTTTTATCTGTGATTCATTATGTCTGTTCATAATTTACCTCATAATACACCACCTCCTTCTGTTCATGCTTCTGATGCTGAGGAAGATTATGTTGAACCTGTTACATTAATAAGTAAACTGGATATAAGTCACCCTTTACATTTACACCCTAATGACTCTGCTACCCTTATTGTTGTGTCAATAAAATTAAAAGGGACTGAAAACTATAATGTTTGGTCATGTGCTATGCTTTTAGCTCTTTGAGGGTAAAAATAAAACTGGTTTTGTTGATGGCACATACAAAAGGTCTAATACTGATGAAGTTTTGGGTAGACAATGGGACAGGGCCAATGCTATTGTTTTGGGATGGATATTAAATTCAATATTTGAAAAGTTGTTTCTGGGGCAAATTTTTTCTAAAAAAGCTTCAGATGTTTGGAATGAATTGAAAGAAACTTTTGACAGGGTTGATGGTTCTGTAACTTTTAACTTGCATCATAAAATTAATTATTTGACTCAAAATGGATCATCTATTGCTGAATATTTTAATAAACTGAGTACTGTGTTGAAACAATTTGATGCTCTTGTTAAACTGCCAAGATGTACTTGTCATGCTTCTAAGGACTTTAAAAAACGTAATCAGTTAATGAAGTTAATGCAATTTTTAATGGGCCTAGATGACTCTTATATGCAAATTAGAAGCAATATTCTATCTAGAGACCCTTTACCTGATGTCAAAGGGGCTTTTGCCATTATCTCTAGTGAGGAGTCTCACCGAGCTGTGGTTACTGGTTCAGGGGCTGGGGTCTCTCAAAGATCTCAGTCATCTGTTTTTAATTCGAGTGTGGCCAATAGAGGTAATTCACAGAGGCCCCAAACCTCTGGAAATTCTTTCAGACCTAATAATGCACCTAGACCTAATAACAATGGGAATAATAGGGTTGCTGGTGGTCCTACTTTGGTTTGTGAGCATTGTGGTTTTAATAGACACAATGTGGATAGATGTTTTAAATTGATTGGGTACCCTGCTAATTTTGGAAAAAGAAATAACTCTTCAGGGTCTAACTCTAATCAGGGTACTCAAAATTTTAACAAAAGATTTGTCAATAACAAATCTGTTGGATCTAGCTCTTCTTCTACTTTTTCTGATGAACAGATTTCAAAACTTTTATCACTTATTAAAGAAACATCAGTTAATGATGATGGAAAATGAAAAGGTGTACATGCCAACATGGCATGTATAGTTTTGAATAACAGCAAGTTTTTTAATCAAAACTTTAAAAGGTTTTTTTGTAATAACAGTAAAATCAGGTCTGCACTTGTTGCAGCTGGCATTATTGTTGATTCTGGTGCCAACCAGCATTTAACATATACAGATAAGTTTTTGGTTAATGTGATTGATATTTCCAAACTTGGAATTAAAGTTTCACATCCTAATGGAACTGAAGCCTTAATTACAAAGGTTGGAAATATGATTCTAACCAAACACTTAACTTTATATGATGTGCTTGTTGTTCTAGAATACTGTGTTAGCCTAATGTCTGTTCATAAAGTGGCTAGAGATAGCAAATTTGTTATTGCTTTGATGAGTCTAAGTGCTATGTTTTACCTCAGGATTTGAAGGGAATGAATGTTCTGGGGATTGGTAAACAAAAGGATGGTTTATATTACTTTGATGGAAATCAAGGTATTGATTTAGAATTTAAGAGTTTTAAATCTGATAGTTTTTTGTCCAAAAGTTTGTAGCATTCTAGACTTGGTCATCCTGCTGATCAGGTCTTGGCTGTCTTAAAAATGACATCACTTTTCAAAATAATAATAAGGATGAACCTTGTGAAGTCTGTCAAAAGGCTAAAAAAACTTGAGAACCTTTTCCTATAAGTGAACATAAAACTTCTGTTCTTGCTGAACTAGTCCATCTTGATCTTTGGGGGCCTTATAGGGTGGCTAGTAAGGAAGGATATAGATACTTTCTGACCACTGTTGATGACTTTACCAAATCTGTGTGGGTTTACTTGATTAAAACTAAAGATGAGGTGTTTGATTGTATTACTACTTTCTTTAATCTGATTAAAAATCAGTTTAATAAATCTGTTAAAACTTTTAGAAGCGATAATGGGACTGAATTTGTTAATCACAGATTTTCTGAGTTTTGTGCTAAAAATGGTATTATACATCAAACATTTTTTGCTTACACCCCTCAACAGAATGGGATTGTGGAAAGGAAACATAGGCAACTACTTAATGTTGCCATATCCCTTATGTTTCATGGGGAATTCCACTTAGTTTGTGGTCTAAATGTATTCTTACTGCTTGTTATTTGATTAACAGGTTGCCCTCCTTAGTGCTGAATGGAAAATCTCCTTATAATTTGGTCTTTAATAGAAAATGTTCTTTGAATCATTTAAGAGTTTTTGGGTGTCTTTGTTTTGCTACTGTTCTAAATAATTTTGATAAATTTAGTAGCAGATCTGAGAAATGTGTTTTAATAGGTTATGCTTCTTTTAAAAAGGGGTATAATCTTTATAGTCTTGAAAGGAAACAATTTTTATACTCAAGAGATGTAACCTTTTTTGAAAATGTCTTCCCTTTCAAGACTAAAATTGTTTCTGTGGATAAAGATGATAGTCATGGTCTGGATCATACAAATTTCTTTAATGAAGTTGTGTATGAGGAGCATGGCATATCGAATGATGATTTAAACAAAAATGCAGTACCTCATGTTGAAGGTAGCAACTCTTCTTCTAATGGCAGTCCAACAATTGACCGAAATGAAAGTGATTTGGGGCACTTTCATGGTTCCAATGGTTTTACCTTAGAGAATGAGAGGGTTGCAACACTTGAGAGTGAAACTGAATTGGACCCTTTGAATGAACTTGAAACTGCAAATTCTGAGGGTATCAATCCAATTTTTCAAAACACAGAAACAAATCAAAATCAGCCTTTGAGAAGGTCTGAGAGAACTTATGTTTTTCCAAATAAATATAATGAGTTTGTTGTTGATTCAAAAGTGAAATATGGTCTTGAAAAATTTGTTGGTTATTCCAAGTTGAGTTCTGGGAACTTATGTTTTGTAATTGAGTTAAATAAATCTTTTGAACCAATAACTTATAAGGAAGCCTGCAAGTTTCAGCACTGGGTGGAGGCAATGAATAAAGAAATGGAAGCTTTATATGGTAATGATACTTTTGAAATTATGGTCTTGCCTGCTGGCAGAAAAGCTATTGGTTCTAAATGGGTGTTTAAAATTAAGTATAAGTCTAGTGGTGATATTTATAGATATAAGGCTAGACTTGTAGCAAAAGGGTTTAATAAAAAAGAAGGGGTAGATTTTGATGAAACTTTCTCACTTGTTGTTAAAATTGTCACTATTAGATGTGTCATTAACTTAGTTGTTCAGCAGTCTTGGCCTATATTTCAGCTTCATATTAATAATGCCTTCCTTTATGGTGATTTAGAGGAAAATGTTTATATGTCTTTGCCTAAAGGGTATTTTGATGAAAATTATAATAGAGTTTGCAGACTTAAGAAATCACTATATGGGTTGAAACAAGCACCCAGGCAGTGGAATGCAAAGTTAACTTCTGCATTAATTGAAAATGGCTTTAAACAGAGTAAGAGTGACTATTCATTGTTTCATTAAAAGTGAATCATGTATGTTTGTTGCTTTGCTTGTTTATGTGGATGATATTATCATAACTGACAATAAAATTGAAGCTATTGAAAACTTTAAAGTTTTTTTGGAAACAAAGTTTCAGATTAAAGATTTGGGAAAACTCAAGTATTTTTTAGGTATTGAAGTTTTAGAAACTAAAAATGGCCTTTTTCTTACTCAAAGGAAGTATTGTCTTGATCTATTAACTGAGTTTGGTTTGCTAGCTTGCAAACCATCTTTTTCTCCTCTTGAAAGTAATCTTACCATTACTAATGAGCCAACTGAAAATGATCCTGTTTTAGATAATATTACTGAATATCAAAAGTTGATTGGCAAATTGATTTATCTTACTCATACCAGACGTGACATATCTTATTCAGTTCATTGTCTAAGTCAGTTCATGCATAAACCTTTAAAGTCTCATTTGAAAATTGCTCTAAAACTGTTAAGATACTTAAAGGGTGCTCCTGGGTTGGGTATTCATATTCAGAAATCTGCAAATACTTCTCTTGAAGCTTTGTAGATGCAGATTGGGCTAAATGTGTTGTTACTAGAAAATCAGTTACTGGCTTTTGTTTATTTCTTAATGGTTTATGAGTTTCTTGGAAGAGTAAAAAACAAAATACCCTCTCTAAGTCATCTGCAGAAGCTGAATACAGAGCTTTAGCTTCTGTTACATCAGAGATTGTTTGGGTCATTAAGATTTTAAAGAACTTAAACTGGGAACATTTTATTCCTGTCAAAGTCTTTTGTGATAGTCAAGCTGCTATTAAGATAGCAGCTAATCCAGTTTTTCATGAAGGAACTAAACACTTAGAAATTGATCTTCATTTTTTGAGAGATAAAATTTTAGCTGGAGTTATTGAAACAAAAAGATTTTTTAGCAGAGCAAACTGCTGATATTTTTACAAAAGGACTTGATAAGTTTCAACATAAAAAACTGGTTTCTAAACTGGGCTTGGTTAATGTATTCCAGGTTTAGGTTAAGGGGGATGTTAAAATTAACCTTAAACCTGGAAAATATGACAAGGGCTTATTGTGTCATTTGTTGATTCTTATTTGTAGCTTAGCTGGGGTTTGAGCTGTAAATAGCAAGGTGGAAAGAGTTGAAGGGCTAAATATGTCAAGCTTGAAGTTAGTCGGTGGCTGGAGTATTTAAAGGAAAAAGCGAAAGGCTCTCTCATAACTCACCATCCGTTTTCTCTCTCATTGCTCTCTGCTCTCTTTCTCATATTGTAAATTGATCCGTCTGAAAACACTTATCTTTTATTTCTCTATCACACAAGTCAACCACTTGTGAATGGTCAACCGTAATAAATTATAAAAGGCAAACAGTTTCAGAACGAATGCTCGTGTGTAGTGTGTGAAACCAGGCAAGTGATCACCCGGATCGTTTCCCAACGAGATGTGAATGGAAAACTGTGAAAAGCTAGGATTAGAGTGATTGATGATTTAGATTGCTTTTGATTTTGATTTATTTAACAATTCTAAATAACAACTTAAAAACAGATATGCACAATAAAATTAAACGCGAATAAAATTAAACCAAAACGCGTAACGGGACAGCTAAAATGGGACAAAAATAAAATTTATGAAAATTAAATCTTAAAAATGTAAAATAACTTAAAACTTATTTAAAAACTTAAATTATATATTTTTTTTTATATTTTTTATTTAATTATTATTAATTATTTATTATTTAATAACTTATTAAACTATTTAAATTTATAATAAATACTAAATGAACTAAGAAAATTCTAAAACTTTTTCTAAAAATATTACTAAGTTTATAAAAGCTAAGAAAATTATAAAAATGAAAATTACTTAATTAAAATTTAAAAAGATAAATTCTATTAAATAGAAGCTATCACTTTATTTCTATTTTTGATTTTCTTAAGGTCTAAAAATATTTTTATATTTTTCCTAGATTACAAATGATAAAAGAAAATTATGAAAATTGGAATTATATTTTTCTGATTATTTTTCTATTTATTATGATTTAAATACTATTTTAAACTAATTAAAATGATTAAAAATATCAAAACTATTCAGAAAATTATGAAAATTTCTGAGTAAATCTAAAATATTTTTAGAAAGATAAGAAAAATAAAATGAAAAGTTTAAAAAAAACAAATAAGCAGAAATGGGCAGATAAGCAGTTTGGAATAAGCCCAAATATAAGCAAATAAGCACTAAACTTAACCAACTGATCAGAATAAGCTTAAACAACTTAATTAAGCACAAATCAACTTAGATCCAACAGATAATCCAACAAATAAGCACAATCAACCCCAAATCTGTTTCAAATTTAAGACAGAAATAAGCAGAAAAAAGGCAAACTTGCAGAGCAGATTAAGCTATGAAATAAGCTACTGAGATGCAATACTAAGGGGGCAAAACTTAGATTAGCTTATGAACTATCTTAAAAACACAAAATCCCCATCACAAACTAACCAATTGAGGTCTGATTTAACCTTAGATCAGCTGGGAAAAAAAATATGCAAGGTACTGCTGATGTGAACAAGGTACTGCTGATGAAATTGACTTTTGCAGAAAATCACAAGGTTTTACTTTAGTGGACTTTGGGCTTAATCTAATGCTTGATTATGAGATGATAAGCTACAATAAGATGATATTAAGCTATGGTAACAAGTTCCACACAACTGTGATGGATTTCACAAGTCAAAAACCCAACAGTTATCAACTTATATGAGATTAAAAGTGATTTTGACTTTTTGCTGATTAGAGACTAGTTTTTATGGTTCCTCTGAGTTATTACCAACTAATATGACATGCAATGATAACAAACAACAACAATCAAGCAAGGGTCTGCTGTTATATCAGCAAATCCAAACACCCTGATTAGAACAGGCAAACAAGAAATTCAAAGCACTCTTGGATTTAGACCAAAACACTGATTTACACCTTTATATTATCATTACACAAGATCATTGAAGCACAAAAACAACAATGATTTAAGCATGAAACACAGGGATATACCAAATGCTATATTGACTGCTATGATGAGATTTTTAGCAACTATGATTATCAATGAACAAGCTACCAATATTAAGCTATTTTACAACTTAATAACACCACAGAGATATAAGAACACCAGAAATTCAAGCAATAAGCAAATGATGTAGTGAAATGCTAAACTTGATCAAAACCTTACAACTGAGAGAGTGGCTATAGGGATAGCATGCATAGAACAGGACTATCTAGCTTGTTAAAGGCAAGCTAGAAAACCACAAAGAGCTTTCTTGATCAGCTTATACAACCCATGGAAGCTTTTAAGAGCTTATGTTGACCATGGTTGTCCATTCTTGTATCTTGAGTTTTAGAACTGAGGTATACTAAATAAGGGTATAGTAAGCTATATTAAGCTTATATAAACTTATTACAAGGGTGTGGAAGCTTGTGAGAGCTTTTTAGTTATGGTTCGAACTTAACTTCTTAGCAGGAACATACAAACTTGAGCAATATTGAATTCAAACAACAAAATAACATGAAACAAGATTCTTATAGCTTAAACGAACTTTGATTACAACTGGGAATAAGAAATTACAAGATTACAACTGAAATAAGTAAAATGCGATTTAAACTAAATTAGCTACTACTGAATTATTTATTACATTGCTCTATTTATACTAAATACAAATGGGAAACCCTAATTAGACATCTCTGAACACATCCCTACCCTTGAATTGCCTTCAATCGATCTCAGCTGTTGATTCATCATTTTGGCGCCAAAATTGAGTTAGTGGATTGAGCAGGTTTTAGCATTAAATGCAAATCAGGGTAGTGGAGAAGAAGCATTAAATGTTTCTTGTATTGTTAGGTGAGTTGGATTTGATGGGAAGTGGTTTAGCAGAGAAACCATGGGCAAGGTGGTATTGGCGGGGTTGAGAGGTTGGGGATAAGTTTGACCAAGTCAAACTGGTTTTTAAATACCAGGCTTGGGTCGGGTTGGGTTTTTAAGGGAATTGGGCTTGTGGCTTAGAAGTTGGGCTGGGTTTATTAGTAATAGGATAGTGGGTTGGGTTATTTTAATTAAGGGTGGGTTGGTTTGTTTATTTAATTAAGGTCCGGTTTGGTTTATAGCAAAATCACAAGGACCAAAATTGTAACTTCTGATTTCTTGAAGGACCCAACCTGTAAATTCACAATACATATCACAAGGACCAATAATGCCATATATGATTAGTTCAAAGGTTTATTTTTGATAAATTCCAATTTTAAAACCTTAAGGACTATTTCTGACATTTTTCAAAGTTGAGGGACCAAAGTTGTAAATTTGTAATTTTTAACTTCAAAGGACTTTTCTAACAACTTATGAATCCCCAAGGACCTAAAATGATATTTGTACAAGTTTTTAGTGAACAGGGACTAGATTTGACAACTTTTAAAAGTTGAGGGACTGAAACTGCCAATTATGCAAACTTTGTTCGTTTTTCAACTGTTTTTAAACATTTTGCATCTGAGACATATAAAACACAATTCTGGGATAATTTCAGTATTATGATGCATTTCTGAGTGTTTTTGAGAGTTTTGGCAGCTCAGATTAGGTAAAAATGATGAGTATTTAGACACTCATCAATCCCCCACACTAAACTATTGCTAGTCCCTAGCAATATTTTATGAAGATTTAATGGATTTGAAAGACTCTTTACCAAAAGCCATTACTTCGGGAGTAGCCAATTGTTTCAGTTCAAGTAAGAACTTTGGTACAATGATAACCAAGTGATTTTGAGCAAACCACAAGCTGTCAACGGTTTTGATTTGTCTTTACCAGAAGCCGTTTGCTTCAGGACTAGCCAACTCTTAGATAAATTATTAATATTATCTTTGGTGAGCTGATTACCAATTATGGTTTTTCCACTGCCTTTACCACAAGCCATAACCTTGCGGGCTAGCTAACTCTTCACTTGTGAAGATATGGTGAGTTGAATACCATACAATTTTCGGCAAATTGTAAGCCATCAACGGATTTGAGACATCTTTACCAAGAGCCGTTTGCTCTCGGATTAGCCAATCCTTATGTGGGTTAGACATGGCGGACTGATAACCATTTTATTGAGTTCTAAGTGAGAAAAAATTTTAAAATTTTGGCTAAAATGGGGGTACTAGATGGTACATTTGATTAAATTCGCGAGAATTCCCCCCCACACTTAGAACTGAATATTGCCCTCAATATTCAAAGAACCGGCTGTTAAACCAATACTTAGAACGTGAAAGGGAAATATTAATAGCCTTTTATTTTAGTTTTATTTAATTTGCATTTAAGCCGTTAAGGCATGCAAATTCCTCTCTTTTTTTTTTTTTTTTTTTTTTTTTTTTTTTTTTTTTTTTTTTTTGAACTTTACATATATACAACATGTGGGGCATCTCCCCCACACTAGATGGTAGAAAAGAGAAAGAAAACAGAGACACGGGTGAAAACCCATGTTGGGCTAATGTTTTTGATCACCGAGTCACTAGCTTGACTCGATCCCCGCATTCATTGGTTCATGGGGAAAGTTTGAAGATCTGGGATAACCATTGGTGGTATATCCTCTCCAAAGTAGTGTTTTAAACGATGACCATTCACTTTGAAATTAGGACCGTCAGCTTGAGATAACTCAATGGTACCATACGGATAAACCTTTGTGATAGTGAATGGACCGGTCCAACGGGTTTTGAGTTTGCCTGAGAAGATCTTTAATCTTGAATTGAAAAGAAGGACTCGATCACCAACGTTAAAAACGCGGTTCTTTATTTTTGAGTCATGAATCTTCTTTGTCTTTTCTTTATAGATCAAAGAGTTCTCGTAGGCCTGATCACGTAGTTCATTTAGTTCATTCATTTGAACTTTACGGTGATCACCCGCAGTTTGGAGGTCAAAGTTAGCATGTTTCAAGGCCCAGTAGGCTTTGTGCTCTAATTCGATCGGTAGATGACATGCCTTTCCGTACACAAGTTTGTAAGGCGTACACCCAATTGGTGTTTTGTAAGCTGTACGAAAGGCCCATAGTGCATCATCCAACTTATCCGACCAGGATGCACGATTTTCTCCTACAGTCCTTTCTAGAATTCTTTTAATACCCCGATTTGAAACTTCTACTTGGCCACTTGTTTGTGGGTGATACGCAGTAGAAAGACGGTGAGTTACACCATACTTTTGCATGACTTTGTCAAATTTGTCATTGCAAAAATGCGTACCACGATCACTGATTATAGCACGTGGAGTTCCAAAACGGGCAAACAGAGCCTTCAGGAATTTTACAACCACTCGGGCATCATTAGTGGGTAAAGCTTTTGCTTCAACCCATTTTGACAAGTAGTCAACGGCCACGAGAATATATTTGTTTCCTCGAGATGATGGAAATGGCCCCATAAAGTCAATGCCCCAGACATCAAAGATTTCACAAACTTGAATAGCATTCTGTGGCATTTCATTTCGTTGTGAAATATTTCCGTGACGCTGACAAGCTTCACAAGTTTTGATGAGATCTTGGGCATCCTTATAGATTGTGGGCCAATAAAACCCGGAATCAAACACCTTTTTGGCGGTGTAGTTTGGACTATGGTGGCCCCCAGTGGGTCCAGCATGGCAAGCTTTGAGAATGTCAATAGCTTCCTGTCCGTAAACACACCGTCGGATGACTTGATCCGCACAGATTTTGAATAAGTAGGGGTCGTCCCAGAAGTAATGTTTAACATCCTTGAAGAATTTATTCTTCTGTTGGGTCGACATCCCTTTCACTATGAAGTTACCCGCACGGTAATTTGCGAAGTCAGCAAACCACGGGGTAGTAGAATCTCCTCGAAAAGCAACCACATTGAGTGTCTCAAGAGGAAATGTTTCATTTATTTCCTTTTTCTCGAAAACATCTTGGTGTGGGTTCTCTAATCGGGACAGATGATCAGCAGCTAGGTTCTCAGCTCCTTTTTTATCACGTATTGTGATATCAAATTCTTGCAGGAGGAGAACCCAACGGAGTAATCTCGGCTTTGCATCTTGTTTTGCAAAGAGATATTTGAGAGCCGAGTGATCCGTATACACTACACATTTTGTCAAGATTAAATATGGCCGAAACTTTTCAAAGGCATACACCACAGCCAACAATTCTTTTTCTGTAGTGGTGTAATGAGTTTGAGCTTCAGTCATGGTTTTACTTGCGTAGTGGATAGGCTGAAAATGTTTAGCTTTTCGTTGCCCCAAGACTGCACCGATAGCAAAATCGCTTGCATCGCACATGAGTTCAAAGGGAAAATCCCAGTCGGGGGCAACCAGAATGGGTGCTTCAGTAAGCTTTTTCTTTAATGTTTCAAAAGCTTCGATGCACTCGGGTGAGAAGATAAAAGGAGCATCCTTTTCAAGAAGATGAGTCATAGGCCGGGCAATTTTAGAAAAATCTTGTATGAATCTACGATAAAAACCGGCATGACCCAAAAAACTCCTAATACCTTTGACGGTAGTGGGATGAGGTAATTTACCAATGACATCAACTTTAGATCTGTCAACCTCAATCCCATTCTTTGATATCTTATGGCCGAGGACAATGCCCTCTTTGACCATAAAGTGACTCTTCTCCCAATTTAGACAAAGATTGGTGTCTTCACACCGTTTCAACATGTTTTCTAAATGGGAGAGACATGTTTCGAATGAATCCCCAATGACTGAGAAGTCATCCATAAAGACCTCCATCGTTTTCCCGATCATGTCGGAAAATATGGACATCATGCACCTTTGGAATGTGCCTGGAGCATTACATAAGCCAAAAGGCATACGTTTATAGGCAAAGGTTCCATAAGGGCATGTAAATGTGGTCTTTTCTTGATCCTGTGGATCAATAGGGATTTGAAAGTAACCCGAGAAACCATCAAGGAAACAATAGTACTCGTTTCCCGCTAATCTCTCAAGCATCTGATCCATGAAGGGCAGAGGAAAATGGTCTTTTCGGGTGGCATCATTTAACTTACGATAGTCAATGCAAACACGCCACCCAGTAACCAATCGAGTTGGAATCAACTCATTCTCCTCATTTGTGACAACAGTTATGCCACCCTTTTTTGGAACGCAGTGGATGGGACTAACCCAAGGACTATCAGAGATGGGGTAAATCAATCCTGCATCAAGAAGTTTGATAACCTCCTGTTTGATAACATCGTGGATTCTGGGATTTACCCTTCGTTGGTGTTGGACTGCTGGTTTGAAGTCATCCTCCATTAATATTTTGTGAGTACAAAATTCAGGGTCGATACCCTTTATGTCGGAGAGTTTCCAAGCAATTGCTTGCTTGTGTGACTTCAAGACTTTTATTAGAGCAGTCTTTTCCTCATCACTTAAGTCTTTAGCAATAATGACGGGTAATTTATCATCACCCTCCAAAAATGCGTACTCAAGATGAGGTGGTAAGTCTTTGAGTTCGACCTCAGGAAATTCATCGTTTTTCTCAACCGATTTGATTTCCTCATTATGAAGTTCAACGGGAGGGAGTGGAGGAGAATTGTCCTGATTTAACAATGTCTCAAGAAGAAGAATATCTCCCTCCAGATCAATCTCAGCGTCATCAATTCCTTCCAGAAATGAATCACACTCGAGATAAGCCTCGATCTCTTCCAAATTGAAATTGCTTCCCTCAAACGGAGTGAGAGAAGGGGAAGAGTCGGAAATTATAGGTAGAGAAGATGTGGTGGTATCCCCACTCACAGAATTATGAGAATAACCAAGAAACTCTTGTGAGTATTCCTCTGAAACAATATCAATGACATCGATTCGGTTAACCGATTCAGGATCTTTATTTGAAGAGTACTTCGAAGTTTGATCGAGGTTAAAAGTAACAGCTTCATTATCCACACGTAATGTGATTTCATGCTCAAATACATCAATGAGAGCATGTCCCGTTTTTAGGAATCCTCTCCCAAGAATGAGAGGAACCCTGGGATCAGCATCGAAATCCACAACCACAAAGTCAGCCGGAAAATGGAACTTTCCCACTTTCACAAATACATCCTCAGCAATGCCGCGAGGAAGAGATGTGGAACGATCTGCAAGCTCAAGAGTCATGCAGGTAGCAGTGAGTGCGGGAAGAGAAAGTTTTTCCCAGACTGAATAAGGCATCAGGTTAATGCTTGCACCAAGATCGGCCAAGGCATAGCATTCAACCATTCCTGGAAAGACACAAGGTAGTAAAAATCTTCCAGGATCTCCAAGCTTCACCGGAAGCTTTTTCAAAATAACTGCTGAGCAGTTCTCATTTAACGGAGTCTTTGCCATTTCAAACAGCTTTTCCTTGTTGCTTAACAAGTGTTTGATTGTGGATGCAAACTTGGGCATCAGAATGATAGCATCCGCGAAGCTTATATCAAAATGTAGTTCCTGGAAAATTTTGAAAAACTTTTCCATTTGTTGACTGGCTTTTTCGCGGAGCTTTTGCTCATGTAAACGTGATGGATAAGGAATAGAAGGTTTGGATTTAGGGTTTTCAACAGGGATTTCAAAAACAACTCCTGGTTTGGGTTTTGGTTTCTGGACAACTTGAGGTAGGACGGTGTCGGCACCTCCGTTATTAATAGGAAGTTCCTTGTCCTCAGTCACCTCAGGTTCACTTTCCACTACCCTGGGGAGAGGAGAAGAAGTGGTAGTAGAAATAGTGGGTCCATCATAAGCTTTACCACTGCGTGTGGTGACAGCTTTCAGTTCACCCTTTGGGTTTGGGATGGTATTACCAGGAAGACCTCCCGAGGTAGAAGGTGGATTGATATGATTCATGAGACTGGTAAGCATATTCTTAACTTCGCTTTGAGAATGATCAATTTTATTAGAAAGCTCATTCTTAAGCTCAGTTCCTTGCTTGTATATTGTAGTTTGAAATTCATTTCTCAATCCAGATATCTGATTTTGTATTGCCTTCATTTTGTTCTCATTAAACTTGATGTAGTTATCAAGTTCATTTGGGAGAGGTCCTTGATGAATCGGAGCTGAATACCCTTGATTACCCCTCTGGGGTGGGTATTGATTGTTTGGGGCAGTAAATTGATTTTGCATGTTCTGCCCTCTCTGTTGATTAGGATTACTCCTATTTGGATTGTTGGTAGGAGGAAATCCGGGTGGCCCGAATTGATTGCTAGCACGGTGGTTTGGGTCCACTTGAGGACGGTATTGATTACCTCCTTGATTGGATGTTCCGGCTATAGCATTGACATCAAATGTATTGCCATCGGTGGCAGTACAATTGTAGTAAGCGTGAGGACCACCACAAGTAACACAAACTTCTATTTTTTTAACCTCAGCAGTGTGAGAAGTTTGCGGAGCGGACTCTTTCTTATGTGTGGAGGAAACCAAAGCTTGAATAACCTTCGTGAGTTCAGCAAGCTGAGTATCAGTACTGGACTGACTCACGGGAGATGAAGTGGAAGGACCAGCACTAGCCTGGGAGTTATATGTCCTGTTTCGTGTAGTGCGGACCTTAGACTTATTTTCAATGAGAGCAATGGCTTCCTTAGTGGATTTGCTCAGAAAATTACCTCCAGCTGAGGCATTAAGAGAATCTTGATCAGATTGGTTTAACCCACTGTAAAAAGTATCCATCTGCATCAAATCGGTGAAACCGTGATGAGGACATTTGCGGAGCAATTCTTTGAAACGATCCCATGCTTCTCCAAATGGTTCATCAAACCTTTGAGTGAATTTCATGATTTCGTTTTTTAGATGCGTGGTTTTAGAAGGAGGAAAGAATTCATTCACGAATTTCTGAACCAAATCTTCCCATGTTGTTATCGATCGAGGGGGTTGTTTGTCAAGCCAAATCCGGGCTGCCCCATCGATGGAAAACGGGAAAAGAAGAAGTTTTATTGATTCCTCAGGGACACTTTTGCATTTGATGGTAGATGTGATTTTATTGAACCATCGAATGTGATCTTGAGGATCGTCCCGTTCAAAACCATAGAATTGCCGCTGGGTTACCAGGTTTATCAACCCAGTCTTGAGCTCAAAATTCTCAGCCACGATGGCTGGAACAACAATGGCATCTCCGTACCCAGTGGTGGGAGCTTGGAGAAGCTCATTCATAGGGCGGTCTTCTGCCATGATGATAGTGGTAATGGGCTCAGTACGTAACTCGGGTACGACTGACGGAGCAGAACGTCTACGACGTCTTCGAGGTATTTTTCCAAGCTCACGAAGAGGGCTTGTAGACCTAGAAGAACGAGTGCGCATGCACTTAGCAAAATTTTTCAATTAAAATCAAGATCGAGAGAAAACACAAGTGAACTTAAACCAATAATCAACAAGCGTACGGTAGCTCTCTAAAAGATAAACGCACAGAGTGGCGGAGAAGCAGAGGTGGGCAACTTAATGCTCCTTAAAAACCCGCTTCTTTCAGTCCGACAATTTAATGTCAGACTATCCTAGAACCTCCGTTAGAGTTTGTTTATCAATTAAAGGTGAGCCGATATTCGCAAGTGATACAAAGGCAAGTTTTTATCTTAAGTTTGGGAACTTATTATGGCCGCACCCCCAGTTAGGTAGTGCTCAGTCTTGGTTCTCGATGGTTAATTTTTATTTGTTATTATTAAAGAAAACGGAAAATATTTTTGGGTTTTTTAATTTATATGATAATTATAATAATAATATATATAGAAAAGAAAAGAAAAATATTTTTGGTATTTTATATTGTTTTTGAGAAATAGGAACTTCTGATAGAAGGATCTCGAATCACTAATCGCTAAAATTCTTCACAATAGTCGCAGCACACCTCCCCGGCAGCGGCGCCAAAAATTGATCCGTCTGAAAACACTTATCTTTTATTTCTCTATCACACAAGTCAACCACTTGTGAATGGTCAACCGTAATAAATTATAAAAGGCAAACAGTTTCAGAACGAATGCTCGTGTGTAGTGTGTGAAACCAGGCAAGTGATCACCCGGATCGTTTCCCAACGAGATGTGAATGGAAAACTGTGAAAAGCTAGGATTAGAGTGATTGATGATTTAGATTGCTTTTGATTTTGATTTATTTAACAATTCTAAATAACAACTTAAAAACAGATATGCACAATAAAATTAAACGCGAATAAAATTAAACCAAAACGCGTAACGGGACAGCTAAAATGGGACAAAAATAAAATTTATGAAAATTAAATCTTAAAAATGTAAAATAACTTAAAACTTATTTAAAAACTTAAATTATATATTTTTTTATTTAATTATTATTAATTATTTATTATTTAATAACTTATTAAACTATTTAAATTTATAATAAATACTAAATGAACTAAGAAAATTCTAAAACTTTTTCTAAAAATATTACTAAGTTTATAAAAGCTAAGAAAATTATAAAAATGAAAATTACTTAATTAAAATTTAAAAAGATAAATTCTATTAAATAGAAGCTATCACTTTATTTCTATTTTTGATTTTCTTAAGGTCTAAAAATATTTTTATATTTTTCCTAGATTAAAAATGATAAAAGAAAATTATGAAAATTGGAATTATATTTTTCTGATTATTTTTCTATTTATTATGATTTAAATACTATTTTAAACTAATTAAAATGATTAAAAATATCAAAACTATTCAGAAAATTATGAAAATTTCTGAGTAAATCTAAAATATTTTTAGAAAGATAAGAAAAATAAAATGAAAAGTTTAAAAAAAACAAATAAGCAGAAATGGGCAGATAAGCAGTTTGGAATAAGCCCAAATATAAGCAAATAAGCACTAAACTTAACCAACTGATCAGAATAAGCTTAAACAACTTAATTAAGCACAAATCAACTTAGATCCAACAGATAATCCAACAAATAAGCACAATCAACCCCAAATCTGTTTCAAATTTAAGACAGAAATAAGCAGAAAAAAGGCAAACTTGCAGAGCAGATTAAGCTATGAAATAAGCTACTGAGATGCAATACTAAGGGGGCAAAACTTAGATTAGCTTATGAACTATCTTAAAAACACAAAATCCCCATCACAAACTAACCAATTGAGGTCTGATTTAACCTTAGATCAGCTGGGAAAAAAAATATGCAAGGTACTGCTGATGTGAACAAGGTACTGCTGATGAAATTGACTTTTGCAGAAAATCACAAGGTTTTACTTTAGTGGACTTTGGGCTTAATCTAATGCTTGATTATGAGATGATAAGCTACAATAAGATGATATTAAGCTATGGTAACAAGTTCCACACAACTGTGATGGATTTCACAAGTCAAAAACCCAACAGTTATCAACTTATATGAGATTAAAAGTGATTTTGACTTTTTGCTGATTAGAGACTAGTTTTTATGGTTCCTCTGAGTTATTACCAACTAATATGACATGCAATGATAACAAACAACAACAATCAAGCAAGGGTCTGCTGTTATATCAGCAAATCCAAACACCCCTGATTAGAACAGGCAAACAAGAAATTCAAAGCACTCTTGGATTTAGACCAAAACACTGATTTACACCTTTATATTATCATTACACAAGATCATTGAAGCACAAAAACAACAATGATTTAAGCATGAAACACAGGGATATACCAAATGCTATATTGACTGCTATGATGAGATTTTTAGCAACTATGATTATCAATGAACAAGCTACCAATATTAAGCTATTTTACAACTTAATAACACCACAGAGATATAAGAACACCAGAAATTCAAGCAATAAGCAAATGATGCAGTGAAATGCTAAACTTGATCAAAACCTTACAACTGAGAGAGTGGCTATAGGGATAGCATGCATAGAACAGGACTATCTAGCTTGTTAAAGGCAAGCTAGAAAACCACAAAGAGCTTTCTTGATCAGCTTATACAACCCATGGAAGCTTTTAAGAGCTTATGTTGACCATGGTTGTCCATTCTTGTATCTTGAGTTTTAGAACTGAGGTATACTAAATAAGGGTATAGTAAGCTATATTAAGCTTATATAAACTTATTACAAGGGTGTGGAAGCTTGTGAGAGCTTTTTAGTTATGGTTCGAACTTAACTTCTTAGCAGGAACATACAAACTTGAGCAATATTGAATTCAAACAACAAAATAACATGAAACAAGATTCTTATAGCTTAAACGAACTTTGATTACAACTGGAATAAGAAATTACAAGATTACAACTGAAATAAGTAAAATGCGATTTAAACTAAATTAGCTACTACTGAATTATTTATTACATTGCTCTATTTATACTAAATACAAATGGGAAACCCTAATTAGACATCTCTGAACACATCCCTACCCTTGAATTGCCTTCAATCGATCTCAGCTGTTGATTCATCATTTTGGCGCCAAAATTGAGTTAGTGGATTGAGCAGGTTTTAGCATTAAATGCAAATCAGGGTAGTGGAGAAGAAGCATTAAATGTTTCTTGTATTGTTAGGTGAGTTGGATTTGATGGGAAGTGGTTTAGCAGAGAAACCATGGGCAAGGTGGTATTGGCGGGGTTGAGAGGTTGGGGATAAGTTTGACCAAGTCAAACTGGTTTTTAAATACCAGGCTTGGGTCGGGTTGGGTTTTTAAGGGAATTGGGCTTGTGGCTTAGAAGTTGGGCTGGGTTTATTAGTAATAGGATAGTGGGTTGGGTTATTTTAATTAAGGGTGGGTTGGTTTGTTTATTTAATTAAGGTCCGGTTTGGTTTATAGCAAAATCACAAGGACCAAAATTGTAACTTCTGATTTCTTGAAGGACCCAACCTGTAAATTCACAATACATATCACAAGGACCAATAATGCCATATATGATTAGTTCAAAGGTTTATTTTTGATAAATTCCAATTTTAAAACCTTAAGGACTATTTCTGACATTTTTCAAAGTTGAGGGACCAAAGTTGTAAATTTGTAATTTTTAACTTCAAAGGACTTTTCTAACAACTTATGAATCCCCAAGGACCTAAAATGATATTTGTACAAGTTTTTAGTGAACAGGGACTAGATTTGACAACTTTTAAAAGTTGAGGGACTGAAACTGCCAATTATGCAAACTTTGTTCGTTTTTCAACTGTTTTTAAACATTTTGCATCTGAGACATATAAAACACAATTCTGGGATAATTTCAGTATTATGATGCATTTCTGAGTGTTTTTGAGAGTTTTGGCAGCTCAGATTAGGTAAAAATGATGAGTATTTAGACACTCATCATAAACCCTACATTGATTTTAGCTAAGTTTGATCATCTTGATCATTCCTAGTAGTGATTCTGATTGTATTTTTTATATAATAAAATAAAACCTCAAGTGGAGACTTTTTCATTTTGAAAAACTCAACCTTCCCTTATTGAGTAATAATTTAATAGTAATTATTTTTTTAAAACTATATGTTTGATTAAAAAAAAAAAAACCTAAATTTTTCCATATTTGGCTAATTTTTTGTTTAGTTTCATTTAAAAAAAAACAATAAAAAAAATACATGTGTCAAATATATAAAAAAAATAAAACTTTGATAAGGTGGGGTTAAACTAAAATAAGTTAAAGGTTAAAACTGAAACAACACGTCTTCCTATAACACGATTAATTAAAGGTATCTTTTTCAATCAATGCATTCGAGTTAAAATTTATCATAATTAAAGGTATCTTTTGAATTATTTTTTTGGTACATGTTTAACGTGATTTATGTGTTGTCGTATCATCATCATCATCATCATCATCATTAGAAATTGATGTTTCTTTGATCATCAAAGACTACCAATCAAAAATTGAGAAGGAGCTCAATGATATTTGCAATAAGGTCTCTAATATCAAATTTAAAGTTGATATCAAGGACTATGTCGATTCCATCCCGAGTAAGTAAAGATTGAATTTTTTTAGTTTTTGGTTTTGGCTTTTTTTTTATTTGTTTGTTTCTTGTGATTATACCAGTTGATCGTTCAATATAATTAAGTTTGATGATTTAAATTTAACTGGGTTATTAACTTCCTTGGATTCTTCATATTATATTATTGAATTATAGTTGCTATTATAATATATACTAAAAGTCATTTTTGCTTAGGCTTAATGGTAGATCATTATGTTGGTTGTTATGGCATAAAATTGCATTTGATTGGTCCACCTATTATGCTTAAGAAACTAAGCAGCCATATTAGCCTGTATGGATCCATTGTGGCCGCTTTTGGTTGGCCCATTCCAAGACCCATGTTTCCTGTTCATGTACGGTATCTGATAATCACTCCTCTAATAGAAACTTCTTCGGAATTAGTTAGGTAAACACTCTTTACTTATACCGACATACAATCTAAACCATACATGTATATACTAAACATGTACTGCTTCTGACACTGAAGCTTCTTGAATACATTCAGTAAAAAAAATCTACAACATATAATAGATACTTAAACTTATACAGTTTCCTCCAATCCAGTCGATTCCGAATCGACTAATTCCGGGATCTTTTCCAGCGAAGGCCAGTAATCGATTTCTTCAAACTTTGTCCTCTAATACTCTTTATCATTCATTATGATTTAATTTTGGTTAATTAATGATTTAATTTAGGTATTCCTTTAATTTTAATCTTTATTTCCAATTAGGTTTTTTTAAATTTGGGGGTTTTCTTAATGATCTACTATTAAGCCTAAGAAAAAATGCCTTTTAGTATATATTATAATTATAATTAGGGTTTTTTAATTTGGGGGTTTTCTTGATTTGTTTTGCAGATGGCCTTGCTGATGATTTTTGCAGCTAACGATGTTCAGGTGTTTCTTTCCAATTTTGTCCTTACTGAAAATCATTTACTTGCGTATTTATGGTGTGGGATTACTTATATGTTGTGCATATGCATTGTTTACTGCAGGCCGTATCTTGGCGGGGCAGCCATACCATGATTGTGGGTGCAGCCATGGCAAGTGTTTGGTAACGGGAAGTGATTTATATGTTGCTATAAACCCTGGTCACAAATATATAGGACACAATCGCAGTTACCATCGTCAATAATAAATATAGATGGTTTCGTTGTTGGTTGTGCACTTTGCTTGCATCTGATGATCCTTTAAATATGTTGTCTTGCTGCGGAAGGTGGAAGGATGGTAGAGTGCAACAACCAGTTGCCTCAGCAACCTCTACGTGTGCAGCCAGGCCATACTATCAACTCTATTATACTAATTCAGTATGTTTTACCCTCCTATTCTTTTGACCTTGATAAGTATACCCTACTGAGGTTACCTGTTGTAACTCAGATATGTTTGTTGTGTTGATTTATTAGCATTAATAATTGTAATTAGCCAATATCCCACGGCCTTTTCCTGTGGTTTTTTGTTACACTATTTCGGTCGACTATAGTAATGGCCTATGATGATCGACTGTTGTTTACTGAATCAAATGATATCGGTCATAGGAAATCGGAACCGTAACTTGGCAGGGCAATTACCGGATGGCGTCATAGCATAGTTGCTATTGTGCAGCCACGTTTATTTGCAGCCATGGCGGCACTCTGAGTTTTTTGACCATTTTACAGTTAAAAATGTGAGCTTCATGATCTATTAGGCTTAATAGTGGATCATTATGTTGGTTGTTATGTCATAAAATTGCAGTTGATTGGCCGACCTTTTATGCTTAACAAAATAAACAGCTATATTACTATTTAGGTAACCATTGTGGCCGCCTATGGTTCGCCCATTGGAGGACCTTTTTTTTCCTGTTCATGTACGATATTTGCTAATCACCCTCCTAATACAAACTCCTTCGGAATTAGTGAAGTAAAATATCTTCACTTATACCGATATGCAATGCAAAACATACATGCGTATACTAAAAATGTGCTTTTTTTTTACGCTGTTTCAATGCAGTATAGTAATGGGCTATGATGATTAACTGTTGCTTACTGAATCAGATGATATCGGTCATAGGAAGTCGGAACCGTAACTTGGCAGAGCAATTACCGGATGGCGCGATAGCATAGTTGCTATTGTGCAACCGCGTTTATTTGCAGCCATGGCGGCGCTCTGAGTTTTTTTGACCATTTTCCAGTTAAAAATATGGGCCTAATGCTCTATTGTATCCATTTTGTGGTTTCTAAATTTTTAAACAACTTTATATATATCGTTGGATCAGAAAGCCAGTGCTGTAGCTTGCTATTATTTTTGTAATAAAAGTTGGTTAAATGATATATGGTTTTCGATCCCGTATTAATACCAACTGTTTTTCTTTCCAAATTGGTTGTCATGATTTTCCTAATCTAAGTGTACTGAAATAAGTCTTCCAAGATCCAACAGTAAACTAGCAAGGCAACAATCGGTTGGCATACTTTATATGCTTAGTATGCAGCTGTCTCTGTTTGCAGACATGGGATAATACAATTAGGTCTGTCACTTCATCTTTATTTTAATGGTTACTATCACCAACAGAAGATGTATATAATAAAAAAAAAATTAAATGGTTACTATCACATTCACTTTCAAAGGTATAAAATTTAATTTTAGTCAATTTCAAATTGAAAATAAAAATTTCTGTAGGCATGAACTTAGGGATTAATATGTGTTCATGGGATTCAATTTGTAGTTTTTGATAGCGATCAATTGTTGAAATTTGATTTTGTGAAATTGATCAAGAGGTTCAAGTGAAGCTTAAATCAATAGATTCACAAAGACGAGATGTATGTGAAATACCCTAATATATTTTTCCTTTTTTTTTTTTTTTTTTTTTTTTTTTGTGCAGCTTCATGATCTATGGCTTGAATGAAGATGTAGAGAAAGCCAAGAATCTGAAAAAGAATGCATTACAATAACTTGGGAGAGCCTGATACTATCAATTACTTTCACTATTAACCTCCATTGAAAGCTAAAACAAAGACCCCTGTAGTTTTAGGATTTGCTTATTTCACACCTTTTGTGGTTATTTGGTTATCTAATTAGTGTACATTTTTATACAAACTCAATTTGTTTTATGCATGTTGACAGGTTCTGTAATACCCCGTAATTTTCGGACGTATTTTTATACGAGATTGTCTCTTTTTTTCATTTACGAATCCTTCTGAACCTATTTGACTCTAAAACGTGAAGTTATCTCGCGAAACGTGAAATTCGTACACAACGCGTACTGGCACAACCGACGATTTGATTTGATTATTTTATTACTTATGAGAAACGAGGCGTATGAATAGTCATTTTTATTGGAAATATTATTCTGAGCGCGATGGCGTAAATCTCGAGTCTTGAATCGATCGTTTGCTAGTCTAAATGAGCCCCGAGCCTCATTTAGTGAAAGATAGCCTAAATGACAGAATTGGTCCCTGTGGTAACAGATTCCCCGCCACCCCTAGACTTTTGTTATTAACAGTTTGGTCCCTAGGGTTTTACACAACTTTTGGCTACCTATATAAGGCTTATTATAAGCCAAAATAGGGTTATTATCACCCTCATATCCGGAAGCCCCCCTATTCCGGCTACTGTTCTGCCCCACCCCCCTCCGACCACCTACAGCCGCCACCATCCCTCTTCATATCCACCATCAAACACCACCACTTATTGATTAAGATTTGAATAGATCCAAGAGATTTAAAGGCGTTTTTAGATTGAATTTGGAGTGTAAGTTCGCTTAAGGGTTTCGTGGGTTCAAGGGCCTCTACTGCCGCCATCACCACCTCCATCTTGTCATCTTTCTTTCTCTCATTCTTGTGGTATGACGGGTTCACAACTCGTTTTGTTGTCTAACTATTTAAAAACCGATTACAATGATTTTGTTATAGTTTTTGTGGGATTTAAAAATCGCATAAAACATGTTTTTGAAAACTGATTCGTGTGGTAAGAAAAACTAGTTATGGTGTTTACTCGATTTGTTTTGGTCACTGGTCATGAGATAAACCCGTAAGGGTTCGGATTTGGATATTTTGGTCTCGTTCATTTCGTTACGTGATGTATTCGTGGCGAGTTTGGTATACGGGTGAGTCATAACCCGACTAGGATTTCAGTTGTGGACTGTTGTTAACATATATGTTTTGTGGTATTAATTCTTGAGGTTATTGTTATTTTTTGTGTCTCGGATTTGATGGGATTAAATTGGTTTGTTTGGTGTACTTGTGGTTGTCTGTCTCGGCCTGGAAAGGGCACCACAACCTGGTGTAGGCTAGGTCTTGGTTTGGTCACAATCACTCAAGGGTGCGTTTGAGTTTGTGGTTGTGGGTTGGTTCAAAATAGGAAATGCCCACATAGGGTACTTCTTGTCGTTTGGTTTGTTTGCGATTCAGGTAAGTCACCCACGTAGGGTGTTTGGTTATCTCCAGTCGTGCAGGGCTGCATTTGGTTTGGATTGTATTTTGGGGGTCGATACTATGGGGTCATTGGTTTTGCTTTTAGATTTGTTGTTGTCTCGGCAGTTAGGAACCCTCAAGGGTGCGTGTGTTTGTTTTGGGTTTGAGCCATGGTTCTACAACCCACATAGGGTGCTGATTTGGTTCGTTTAATGCTGGTCCGACCACACCCGCAAGGGTAAGTTTAGCTTCCATTAGCAGCCATCACAAGGGTGTGTCATTTGAAATCATTTTCCAGCTTTTGGCGAAGTTAGTGAATGGGTAATTGTGGTGTTAGAAATGTTGTTAGGGTGCATTCTTGTTGTTTAGTCTTTGGTTCCGGCTGCAAAATGGTAACAGTTGGGGTGCGTTTGTTTGTTTATGTTACACCCCGTGCCCGCTTAGACCAAAAACTAAAACTTTTTACGCGGAAATGCTTGACTTTTACGGACATCTGGTTACTCTTTTGACCACTGACAAAATTAAATTCAGACCTTAAGACTATTTTTAAATGAAACTAGACTCAATTACCTTCAAAACGACGGGTGGCACGACCCGTGACGACTTACGGATTAAAAGATATGATTTTTCAAAGATTACCAAAAATATTACCGAGACGCCCAACCGATCGGATGGCTCTCCAACCGAATCGGTTGGGGACTGCTGATCAGACAAAATCACGTTTAGGTCCGTAAATAGCAAACCCGACCTCGAAACTTCTCCAAACTTTCCAGATTCATTTAGTACACCATTTGGCTCATTTTCATACAAAAACATTTACCGTTTGACTCCCGAAATGGTACTTTACAAATTAGACTTATTAAACCCATTTTGACCCATTTTCACTACATATCACCCATACGACTTCCATATTACATCAAACTTGGCCAACTTCCTTAACTTAACATAATAAACATGTTCCAATGACACTTGACCCGTTTACAACTCAAAAGGGGTACTTTTACACATAATCCAAACGCCCCTTTAACTTTATGCATAAACACATAAACTACACTTTAACACACCAATTGACTACCAAATCGTTTGGATGACCTTAACATACAACTTGCCATATGGCTACACTTTACCAACCCATAAAAGACCAACGGGGGTACAAACTTATACATGAGCCCAGTATTCTACCTAGGCTCCAACACATACTACCTTAATCTCGCATATCCAAATCCTTAATCATTACATCTAAGCCGTCCATATAAACATGCCAACCTACAAAACGGTTAGACAACTAAACTGTAAGCACAAAGGCTTAGTAAGTAAAACGACCATAACATCATCTACCATCAATAGGCTCAACTGGCATAAAACGTAATCCATCTAACACTTAGCAATTACTTTCCGCGTGACTAACACTTACGTACAATGATTCTATGAGTGGTTTAAGTCTAGGCAATCCTAATGAAAACCTAATTCACTTAAACCGAGGCTCTGATACCAATTTGTTACACCCCATGCCCGCTTAGACCAAAAACTAAAACTTTTTACGCGGAAACACTTGACTTTTACGAACATCTGGTTACTCTTTTGACCACTGAAAAAATTCTATAAATATTTAGACCTTGAGACTATTTTTAAATGAAACTAGACTCAATTACCTTCAAAACGACGGGTGGCACGACCCGTGACGACTTACGGATTAAAAGATATGATTTTTCAAAGATTACCAAAAATATTACCGAGACGCCCAACCGATCGGATGGCTCTCCAACCGAATCGGTTGGGGACTGCTGATCAGACAAAATCACGTTTAGGTCCGTAACTTGCAAACCCGACCTCGAAACTTCACCAAACTTTCCAGATTCATTTAGTACACCATTTGGCTCATTTTCGTACAAAAACATTTACCGTTTGACTCCCCGAAATGGTACTTTACAAATTAGACACATTAAACCCATTTTGACCCATTTTCACTACATATCACCCATACGACTTCCATATTACATCAAACTTGGCCAACTTCCTTAACTTAACATAATAAACATGTTCCAATGACACTTGACCCGTTTACAACTCAAAAGGGATACTTTTACACATAATCCAAATGCCCCTTTAACTTTATGCATAAACACATAAACTACACTTTAACACACGAATTGACTACCAAATCGTTTGGACGACCTTAACATACAACTTGTCATACGGCTACACTTTACCAACCCATAAAAGACCAACGGGGTACAAACTTACACATGAGCCCGGTATTCTACCTAGGCTCCTACACATACTACCTTAATCTCGCATATCCAAATCCTTAATCATTACATCCAAGCCGTCCATATAAACATGCCAACCTACAAAATGGTTAGACAACTAAACCGTAAGCACAAAGGCTTAGTAAGTAAAACGACCATAACATATCATTATATTTCAAACCACACATAAGCATCATATACATAAAACACTTACTTTACGGCTTACTACCCAAATCTCATCTAACACATAACATCAACATATTCCATAGCATCAACGCATCACATAAGCCACATTCATGGCATCACATAAGCATATTCCAAGTCCATATACTTGACACCAAACATACATAATACACATGGGTTAGAAATCCATATAACACATGTTACTATCATTTTACTTACCTTAATCCAAGCTAAATAATAACAAGAACATCATCATCATCACAATCTTCCATCATCATCATCATCCTTCATAATTAACCAAAACCTAACAACATAACAATCAATAACATAACAAGGGTTATCAAAACCCATTAAACATACTTATCTTTCATTCTACATCATCATATGATCATATCTTGATCATATGATGAAAACCCACTTAATCCATAATCTATAACTTCATTAATCATCAAGAACATAGATACTTACTTGTGGGAAGATCATTACTAAGGAAGACTATGAACACTTGATCTTCACCTTCTTCTTCTTAGATCATCATTTAGCTTTTCCCTCTCTTTTTCTCTCTAAAGAACCGGACCACAAGCTCCATCTCAATAATGGAGGAAAACTCTAGAAAATCCTGGATATATTTAGTTAGGTGGCAAGTTTGGCCATTTGGCAAGATTGGCCCCTCAAGTCTCATTCCTTCTTATTTAGCCACAACTAACTTTATCACATGTTTAATACTTGGCAACCTAGGCCCCTTTAGTTATGCAACACATTTTATATAACTACATTAGTCATACCTTGACTATTAAATTTGACTACAATGCAACATTCGTTGACTGACCAATCACGAAAGACCTTAATCCATTTTCATCCAGGGTGGGGTCCCAATGCCCGGGAAACGGGTCTAACAGTTTAAAAATGGGCCGAGACCAAGTATAAACTAAGGGTATGTTTTGGTTTAACAACGAGTGAGACCATATAAGAATTTAAAAGAATGTGTTGATTGAAGGTAAAATAGTTTTATGCTGTCATTTGTTGGTAATAGGTATATTTGGTTATTACATTATCGGACTAACGTATTTTAATTGTTTTGACCTTGTGTTCTGTGGTACGTTTCGGTTACTTTTGGATTGTTACATTTGGATTTGGATGGTACATATACATAACAAAATAAATGTTTGGAATTGTCTATTATATATTTGGACATTAGACAAGTAATGGATCGTTATTGGATTTACGATCTTAGGCATTGGACTTATTGGACATTTTGAGACTCGAGACGGTATAATATATTAGATTCGAATTGAATTTAACATATTAGACACGAAACGAACACAAAATCTTCAATAAAACCAAAACTAATAATTACGCGAATGATAACGAGACATAAAACTTATAAAATGTTGTAAATTCAGACTTGGTTAATTTTAGTCACGACGACTTGGGAAAAACTGATTTTTATTAGTTAAACTTATTTCTATCTATAAGATGTTTAGGTTTTATACAAATTATTTGGGTTATCAGGGTAAATGCCGAAACGTACAAACTGATTTATTTTATTTGAAGTGTTTATTTGTCGTTAACTTCTAGATTTGTCTTCTTGGTTTGAGTTCTCGTCAGTATTCTCTCGACTATGTCGATGTCTATTTCTCTTTGGCGTGAGTTGTATGTCGAGTTAATTTTTTCTTACCACACCACACGAAACATTGGCACTAAGCTTTTGATGAGTTTAGAAACTGAGTAATCCACGAAAACTACGACACGTTGTCTTTTATAGACTTTACTATTGTGCGAGACATATTTTGAGATAACCGTATACGTATTAGGTTGTGCCGATCCTAGACCGTTGTGTACCACCGTGCTTGTACCTCTGTGTACCATTGTGCCTGTATACCTTGGAACCGTCATGCTGTATGTCTTGAGACCGTTGTGTTTTGCTTCTCGATGCCAGTCGTGTAAGTTGTGATCTTGCATTGTTGTGGCTAAGGTGAGTTCATGGCCCCTACTTTTACTTGTTTTATAACCGTTTTGGGGGAGAATACATGCTCGTTATTTTTTTAAGTAAACTCAATGCTTTTGAATGCTTTCATGTTGTGATCTACCGGTTTCGTGATTTTGGACAATATGTGTGTTTGATTGCAATATGTGCCTTATTGTGTGAATTCAATTAGTGTGACTTAGCTGGAACATGTGCAACTATTCAGTGATACATTGATAGTATATATTTTGGGAAGTGGCACCCAGTATACATTTTGGGAAGTGGCACCCAACACATCATTTGGGAAGTGGCACCCAATCTATGTGTGGAACATTTATGCGTGTTTGTAGTCTGAGGTTCAGCTGTTGCTAGTTTGTTATGTGCTCACATTTGTATATCCTGCTCACTGTTGTCCTACGCTTCATTATTCACAGCTTCGTGGTTTAATTAACAAACCTATGAACTCACCAACCTCGTGTTGACACTTTTAGCATGTATTTTCAGGTTTAGGCGATAGCTTATTTCTGGAGGCGCTTGGCAAGGGGCATTGTCATAGACGACTCTGATATTTATATTTGGGACCGCTTTATTATTATGGGCCTATATTCCGCACTATATTTTGAATGATGTAAACTTAATGGTTTGATAATTAAAATTTTCTTCTAAACGGTTGAGGTAAAACCGTTCTTGGTAACTTGTGTTGTGGTACCAATTATGTAGCACCCCAGTGACATGTATGCTTCACTGGACCCGATTTTTGGGGTGTTACAGATTGGTATGAGAGCCAGGTTATAGAGAACTGAGTTTATTTTCTAAAACCTGGGCTATAACCACTTTCATGAAACCTTAACCTTATGACCGTCACGTGCCTGCCTGCCAAAACGATGCCTCGCGTTTGATTTGATTTGAGGATATAATCGATATGACGAGATAGTTGATGATATACTAGATGAGTTGTTCATGATATATTTGACGAGTTGTTTGATGAGATGTTTGATTATATATTTGTTTGAGATGTGTGCCTAACTCTTGGATATTTTTTATCCGCTCGTTTTAGATGTTCACTATAAGCATTTCCATATGCTTATGCACGCACCGTACCTGTCGCGGAGTTACGCTATTTCCTTGCATAATCTCACTATTGAATGTTGAGTTTGTACACTTGTCGTAGTTTTGGGAATGATTTTGGATATAAAGGACATACTACTAGAATAACTAGGCTGAGTATTTCAAAATTCATTAAACCTCGGGTGAATATAGACTGATCACCTATATTCAACCAGGGATCGTGGGACATAGCCTGATCACCTATGTCTGACTCAGAGGTGAATTTTGCAATACTGAGAGTAGTTATAATGGAATTATGTCTGGGTTGACTTTTGATTTTGGAAATGGTAAAGTTTTGCGTGTGTACATGGACATGGAATATTACTTCCACAGACACAACACACTAGCATCACAATACTTCATGAACTGTAATACTTCTAGCACCGCTATACGTCTTCGTTATATGGAAATCCTGTTTGTCGCCGTCTGGCCGTAGTTTGCATCGGGTCGGATTAGACCCGATTGGCACTGTTTGAATCCGAGTTACTTATTTGTAACCCCTTAAGAGCGTAATAAGCCGTCTGAGCTTATTGGAGTGTTTGGATTTGATTTTGGCTACGTTTGGATTTGAGTTTGGCTACGTTTGGATTTGATATTGGCTATGTTTGGATTGGTTTTGATTCTGATTGAATTCGGATTGTTTGATTTTGTGATTTTGGAAGTCATCCTAGATTTTGATTTGTTATTCGGCCTTGTTTTTGTTGTGGCCTTGTTACAGTTACCTCTACCTTAAGCCTTGTGCTCAATCGATGTTGTTCAATCGACGCTGTTCAATCAATGTTGTACCTTCTGCTTTAAGTACTATGTACATCACTGATTCAACCGACTGATTGCTGGTAGCAATCAACATCTTCCCTCAGAGTTGTACTCTGAACTCGCTAAACTCTCCATTTGACAGAGAGTCCACGCCCAACAGAAATCTTAAGAAGCTAAGGAGTAACCTGAACCGCGTTCCTTGGGACAACCACCTAACTTTTCTCTCGTCCCTCAGGAATACCAGTTATCTTTGCTAACCTCTTATAGGATAATAAACTGTTTTGCCATTAATTTACAAACTACATTTGATTTTTCTATCGACCATTTTGCGGTCATCCTACAAACTGTTTTACTGCTATTTCACAAAAATCAAAATTTTGATCTTACTACCATCTTATAAATGGCGAACTGCTTTCCTGTTACGATGTTATGAATCAAACTAAAAATCAAAATTTTGACCTTGCTACAATTTTATAAACGATGAAATTGTTTTTCTATTATCCTATAAGCCGCTTCACAAATCATTTTATAAGACGATTTGCTGTTTTGCTACTATATCAGAACATAGACCTCCGGAGCGAATTTCGCATCTCTACTTGAGTAATCGAGTGCGGAAATGGTTGGGATAGAGACCTCCAGTTGGCCAAGTTCTTTTATAACGATATCTACGACTCTAGAATTTCAAACGGCACCGTGTGAAGTGTTTTGTGGTCGATCGCCGAATTGTTAAGTAGAAGTTGGAAATACCCAACTTACTAACCCTAAACTTGTTCATGAGACTACCGAGAAGATCGTTCAGATCAGAATCAAGTTGCAGGTTGCTCACGAATTGTTAGAAAAGTTATGCTGACGAATGACGTAAACCTTTTGAATTGAATCGCGAGGTCGCGATTTCGTTTAAGGAGGTAAGACTGTAATACCCCATAATTTCTGGACGTATTTTTATACGATATTATCCATGTTTTTCATTTACGAATCCTTCTGAACCTATTTGACTCTAAAACGTGAAGTTATCTCGCGAAACGTGAAATTCGCACACAACGCGTACTGGCACAACCGACGATTTGATTTGATTATTTTATTACTTATGAGAAACGAGGCATATGAATAGTCATTTTTATTGGAAATATTATTCTAAGCGCGATGGCGTAAATCTCGAGTCTTGAATCGATCGTTTGCTAGTCTAAATGAGCCCCGAGCCTCATTTCGTGAAAGATAGCCTAAATGACAGAATTAGACCCTGTGGTAACAGATTCCCCGCCACCCCTAGACTTTTGTTATTAACAGTTTGGTCCCTAGGGTTTTACATAACTTTTGGCTACCTATATAAGGCTTATTATAAGCCAAACTAGGGTTATTATCACCCTCATATCCAGCAGCCCCCCTATTCCGGCCACTGTTCTGCCCCCCCCCCCCCTCGGACCACCTACAGTCGCCACCATCCCTCTTCATATCCACCATTAAACACCACTACTTATTGATTAAGATTTGAATAGATCCGAGAGATTTGAAGGCATTTTTAGATCGAATTTGGAGTGTAAGTTCGCTTAAGGGTTTCGTGGGTTCGAGGGTCTCTATTTTCGCCATCACCTCCTCCATATCGTCATCTTTTTTTCTCTCATTCTTGTGGTATGACGGGTTCACAACTCGTTTTGTTGTCTAATTATTTAAAAACCGATTACAATCATTTTGTTATAGTTTTCGTGGGATTTAAAAATCGCATAAAACATGTTTTTGAAAACTGATTCGTGTGGTAAGAAAAACTAGTTATGGTGTTTACTCGATTTGTTTTGGTCACTGGTCATCAGATAAACCCGTAAGGGTTCGGATTTGGATATTTTGGTCTCATTCATTTCGTTACGTGATGTATTCGTAGCGAGTTTGGTATACGGGTGGGTCATAACCCGACTAGGATTTCAGTTGTGGACTGTTGTTAACATATATGTTTTGTGGTATTAATTCTTGAGGTTATTGTTATTTTTTGTGTCTCGGATTTGATGGGATTAAATTGGTTTGTTTGGTGTACTTGTGGTTGTCTGTCTCGACCTTGAAAACAGGAAACAACCTGGTGTAGGCTAGGTCTCGATTTGGTCACAATCACTCAAGGTTGCGTTTGAGTTTGTGGTTGTGGGTTGGTTCAAAACAGGAAATGACCACATAAGGTACTTCTTGTCGTTTGGTTTGTTTGCGGTTCAGGTGAGTCACCCACGTAGGGTGTTTGGTTATCTCCAGTTGTGTAGGGCTGCATTTGGTTTGGATTGTATTTTGGGGGTCGAGACCATGGGATCATTGGTTTTGCTTTTAGATTTGTTGTTGTCTCGGCAGTTAGGAACCCTCAAGGGTGCGTGTGTTTGTTTCGGGTTTGAGCCATGGTTCTACGACCCACATAGGGTGCTGACTTGGTTCATTTAATGCTGGTCCGACCACACCCGCAAGGGTAATTTTAGCTTCCATTAGCAGCCATCACAAGGGTGTGTCTATTGAAATCATTTTCCAGCTTTTGGCGAAGTTAGTGAATGGGTAATTATGATGTTAGAAATGCTGTTAGGGTGCATTCTTGTTGTTTAGTCTTTGGTTCCGCCTGCAAAATGGTAACAGTTGGGGTGCGTTTGTTTGTTTAAAAATGGGCCGAGCCCAAGTATAAACTAAGGGTATGTTTTGGTTTAACAACGAGTGACACCATATAAAAATTTAAAAGAATGTGTTGATTGAAGGTAAAAGAGTTTTATACTGTCATTAGTTGGTAATAGGTATATTTGGTTATTAAATTATCGGACTAACGTATATTAATTGTTTTGACCTTGTGTTCTGTGGTACGTTTCGGTTACTTTTGGATTGTTATATTTGGATTCGGATGGTACATATACATAACGAAATAAATGTTTGGAATTGTCTATTATATATTTGGACATTAGACAAGTAATGGATCGTTATTGGATTTACGATGTTAGGCATTGGACTTATTGGACATTTTGGGACTCGAGACGGTATAATATATTAGACACGAAACGGACACAAAATCTTCAATAAAACCAAAACTAATAATTACGCGAATGATAACGAGACATAAAACTTATAAAATGTTGTAAATTCAGACTTGGTTAATTTTAGTCACGACGACTTGGGAAAAACTGATTTTTATTAGTTAAACTTATTTCTATCTATAAGATGTTTAGGTTTTATACAAATTATTTGGGTTATCAGGATAAATGCCGAAACGTACAAACTGATTTATTTTATTTGAAGTGTTTATTTGTCGTTAACTTCTAGATTTGTCTTCTTGGTTTGAGTTCTCGTCAGTATTCTCTCGACTATGTCGATGTCTATTTCTCTTTGGCGTGAGTTGTATGTCGAGTTAATTTTTTCTTACCACACCACACGAAACATTGGCACTAAGCTTTTGATGAGTTTAGAAACTGAGTAATCCATGAAAACTACGACACGTTGTCTTTTATAGACTTTACTATTGTGCGAGACATATTTTGAGATAACCGTATACGTATTAGTTTGTGCCGATCCTAGACTGTTGTGTACCGCCGTGCTTGTACCTCTGTGTACCATTGTGCATGTATACCTTGGAACCGTCATGATGTATGTCTTGAGACCGTTGTGTTTTGCTTCTCGATGCCAGTCGTGTCAATTGTGATCTTGCATTGTTGTGGCCAAGGTGAGTTCATGGCCCCTACTTTTACTTGTTTTATAACCGTTTTGGGGGAGAATACATGCTCGTTGTTTTTTTTTAACTAAACTCAATGCTTTTGAATGCTTTCATGCTGTGATCTACCGGTTTCGTGATTTTGGACGATATCTATGTTTGATTGCAATATGTGCCTTATTTTGTGAATTCAATTAGTGTGACTTGGCTGGAATGTGTGCAACTGTTTAGTGATGCATTGATAGTATATATTTTGGGAAGTGGCACCCAGTATACATTTTGGGAAGTGGCACCCAGCACATCATTTGGGAAGTGGCACCCAATCTATGTGTGGAACATTTATGCGTGTTTGTAGTCTGAGGTTCAGCTTTTGCTAGTTTGTTATGTACTCACATTCGTATATCCTGCTCACTGTTGTCCTACGCTTCATTATTCACAGCTTCGTGGTTTAATTCACAAACCTATGAACTCACCAACCTCGTGTTGACACTTTTAGCATGTATTTTCCGGTTTAGGCGATAGCTTATTTCTGGAGGCGCTTGGCAAGGGGCATGGTCATAGATGACTCTGATATTTATATTTGGGACTGCTTTATTATTATGGGCCTATATTCCGCACTATATTTTGAATGATGTAAACTTAATGGTTTGATAATTAAAATTTTCTTCTAAACGGTTGAGGTAAAACCGTTCTTGGTAACTTGTGTTGTGGTACCAATTATGTAGCACCCCAGTGACATGTATGCTTTCACTGGACCTGATTTTCGGGGTGTTACAGGTTCAGTCCCACAAAAGGGTTTGATCATCGGTCGTGTGCATTTCACCAAAGATACATGGGAAACTAAAGAGAATGCTTTGACAAGTGATTTGGTGCAGATTACTTCTTCGCACCATCCTCTTTTGTTACCCATCTATCTTTGAGAATTGCACGCTATTATTGATCATGACCTTCTGTGGAACTGCAACTGCCAATATGAAAGAAAGAAATTTTTATAACAAACACGGAACATCAAGTGTTGGGATTAAAAGTTTTTACGGGTCCTATTTGAGCTTATAAATGATAACTTTTCACATGATCTATTACCCTTTAAAAACAAACATGGACACCCAAAGAGATTGTAGTAAGCATGCCCATATTAAGTATCATTTCAGTTAATTTTGAGCCCTTACGAATAAATCCGACAATAAAAGAAAGCTGTTGCGTGAACCTTTGGATAACCCGTTTCCCCATACTTACATTTGAATTTTGGTGTGCAGTTGGTTTTCTCATCTTCTGCTACCGTCTATGGGCAACCTAGGAAAATTACATGTGTTGAGGACTTTCAACTGAAGGCAATGAATCCCTATGGGCGCGCCAAGGTATCATATTACTGCCCTTAAAGATGCTCTGTCTGTCAAGTATTATGCCTTTTTCTAAATGATGCTTTAACTTGGCTCATGCTATGCAGGTATAATTTAAAAGGGTTTATCACAAACCCATCTACAGCCGCTCCAATCACTTTATTTACCCTTGCAAGAGATGCTGTGACCGGGTACTAATGTTCACCGTTATTTTTAATGCACAAAGCAACAAATCCAGACGAAATACCACACAAGATCTTTGCAATTGAAGGTCAAAAGAATACTTTTCAAATCCATTTCAATCAAACAGCCAGAACAGTTAACTTTATTCTACAACAAGTTTTCAACAACACCAAATCAGATCAAGGAACAATCAAAATAATAGAAGCAAACCCAGGTACCAACATTCGAGTTAACAATTTCTCTAATTTAAAGATAACATATGCAAATACAAATATTAACTACTTTGTTTGCAAAAAATAGGAACACCAACAACAACCCTCGCACTAACAAATCAACAAGACGCAAATGAAAAGACAGATGAACAAAACAGATCAAGATCAGCTAGGAGAGCATTGTTTGAAAATGAACTACCACATCTAAGGAAGCAAAAAAGGTCAGTTACACAATTTAACTTAACATAAACAATAACTTTTATAACATCTTACAATCCAGTCACATAGGCTCCAGGCAAACATTACAACAAGACTCATAATAAAATTAAATACAGATACATAACTGCAAATACAGACACCAACATGAATGACACAACATAACCAACAACAATTCCCTCTGAATCTAGCCACACAGTCAGAAATCCATCAGACCCTTAAGCTTCTGAACAAAGATCTCCTTATCACGAGCATTTAGCTCCAACTCGGCTGTCATTATGCGCATCTGCATGACCTTTTGGTCATCTTTTACAGTGTCTAGCTCCTGAATAAAACTCGCCCTTTCACGCATTACCCCAACCAGTCTACCACATAGCGCATTCATCTGTTGTGCCATTTGAATGTCTTCAATTCCAGATTTATGACAATATAGAACTAACATTTCAGACCAATTGTTTGAATTAGCCTCAATTCTAAGCTGATCACACCTAGGACGCCTAGACATTGTTTTTTCTTGCTTCTTTATGACAAGTTGGAAAATGAATTGTGAAAATAAACATACACCATAGCTTCCTTAAATAGAGAAACAAAACTCAAAAAGTAATTTGCATATATATATATATATATATATATATATATATATATATATATATATATATATATATATATATATATATATATATATATATATATATATATATATATATATATATATATATATATATATATATATATATATATATATATATATATATTTTGCCACATGCATATCATGAAACAAGATACCCTTATGTCCTTTGGCTTATTGGCATCATACACCTATTGAAAAAAAGATTTGGCATACACCATACCTGCAAAAAATGCACAGTAAATTTTTTTATATCCATTATAGGCATTGAACATAGTTACAACTATTGTACTATTACTCTTTTCAATTCATCCATACTATCATCCAAAAGAACCCAGAATGATCGCCTTGGAGGGTTTAAAAGTTGGCAGAAATAATAGACTCCCTACTGTTTATTTCATTATGCACAACTTAATAATTGCAGATGCATAATATAGTCTGAACACCCGCTATCGATACCTACTTTGAACGAGCCATTGTAGCTACTGGATAGACACATATTAAATGCTTGCCTATGCACGGATGACTACTGCTGCTTAAATTTAAAAAAAAAAAAAAAAAAAAAAAAAAAAAAAAAAAAAAAAAAAAAAAAAAAAAAAAAAGATGTCGACAATGGAAATGCTATATATATCAAATACATACCCTTTCCGGAAAACTGAACCATGCTTTTGGAAAATGGACTTATAAAAAAATGTATAATAAGAACCATTTGCCTTGATTTTACGGATCCACTAAATGTGCACAATGGAAATGGTATATATACATGTGAATAGGACCGTTTCCCGTTATTGTTGAATACAAATTTCTTTTTCTAATTTTCATTTAAAGATTACTTCCGCCTACATTGATTGCTACTGTTTGATAGATATTGCAACAATCCATGTTTCGTATAAAAAATTAACGTTTATAATTTATTGTAGATGTTTGTTTTTCAGGTAATAGTACAGTCCAAGGTAATTGCAATGTTATTGAAGCTTCTACAAATGCTGTTGACACTTCAAACCATTCTGGCCGTGATGATTAAATGTAAATGTCAACAAAAATATGTTTAGAGGCTGATATGTATCTTGGCTAGGCAATCCGGATGGTAATTGCTACTTGAAAAGGTGGCATTTGCAACTGTGATTGCAGCCATGGCTTATTAGCCCATGATGATCTGAATACAACATATCTGAGCCTCCCTTAAAAATATCGGTTTCATTTTTGTGTTCGTTTATTTACTGGTAGAAATAACGGAGGCCGTGATGATGAAATGTAAATGTCAGCAAAATGATGTTTAGAGGCTGATATGTATCTTGGCTAGGCAATCCGGATGGTACTTGCTATTTGAAAAGGTGGCATTTGCAACTGTGATTGCAGCCATGGCTTATTAGCCCATGATGATCTTAATACAACATATCTGAGCCTCCTTTAAAAATATCGGTTTCATTTTTGTGGTGATTTAAAACGTTGTCGTTTTACCAGCTAAACTCGGTTTAAAATAATGTTTATTGTTGTGGGCCAAGTTTTGTGGCGAGGGCTTATGTTGGCCTTAGGCAGCGTTTATGCTAACGCAGCAATCGCCGCTTTTCTGGGTTTGCAGCTGGAAGGGTTCCTACTTTGGGCAAATTTGATCTGCTATGTCAAGTGGTATTCAGGAAGCTTCATTGTCAAAAGAAGGACATGATGAGTGTACACATGTATGGTTTACATTGTATATCGGTATAAGTAAGCATGATTTACCTCACAAATTCCGAAGGCATGTGTATTAAGGGGGTGATTAACAGGCGTCGTGCGTGAACAGTAAAGTTTGGCCATGCAATGGGGCAATCATGCGCGGCCACAATGGGTCCCTACATAGCAACTGTGATTGCAGCCATGGCTTATTAGCCCATGATGATTTGAATACAACATATCTGAGCCTCCTTTAAAAATATCGGTTTCATTTTTGTGGTGATTTAAAACGTTGTCGTTTTACCAGCTAAACTCGGATTAAAATAATGTTTATTGTTGTGGGCTAAGTTTTGCCGCGAGGGCTTATCTTGGCCTTAGGCAGCGTTTATGCTAACACAGCAATTGGCGTTTTTCTGCCTTTGTTATGTTTGTCCTGTTAAGGGTCTGAGATGAATGTTTATGGGTTCTTGGCGACGCAACATGGTATGTTTGCAGCCATGGCGGGTGCGTCCTATTGATGCACACATTACTTTTTAATGTAGTAAGCTGTGATGAATTGCTGCATAATGTGGAACGATGCCAGACTGCAAGTTAAGTTTCAATAGCGTACCCAAATTATGTTTTCGTTTGTATGTTTTAAGATTATTCACACATTCGCTTTTCTCCACGGCTTTGCAGGGATACGCATACTCAATTGGTGTTCGAGTTGGAGGTAGTATTTTGGCGGAGTTGCAAAAGGTAACTGCCATTGTTGTTATCTATGTTATTAGCTGTATGTGAAGATGGGATTGTTTGACAGTTTGATTTGTAGTAACCTTTAGTAATTCGTTTGTCACAGGTTTTGGTTTTGCTGAGGATGGAAGAATGGGATTGTACCAAATTCTGGAACAGTGTTAAGCCAAATATATTAACAGAAGGTGAAACTGAATTCGTTAAATAAAGTTAATCCATGTTTCGTATAAAAAATTAACGTTTATAATTTATTGTAGATGTTTGTTTTTCAGGTAATAGTACAGTCCAAGGTAATTTCAATGTTGTTGAAGCTTCTACAAATGCTGTTGACACTTCAAACCATTCTGGCCGTGATGATTAAATGTAAATGTCAACAAAAATATGTTTAGAGGCTGATATGTATCTTGGCTAGGCAATCCAGATGGTAATTGCTACTTGAAAAGGTGGCATTTGCAACTGTGATTGCAGCCATGGCTTATTAGCCCATGATGATCTGAATACAACATATCTGAGCCTCCTTTAAAAATATCGGTTTCATTTTTGTGGTGATTTAAAACGTTGTCGTTTTACCGGCTAAACTCGGTTTAAAATAATGTTTATTGTTGTGGGCCAAGTTTTGCCGCGAGGGCTTATGTTGGCCTTAGGCAGCGTTTATGCTAACGTAGCAATTGTCGTTTTTCTGGCTTTGTTATGTTTGTCCTGTTAAGAGTCTGACATGAATGTTTGTGGGTTCGGCAAAACTTGAGAGTGTCCGTATCTTGGCGGGACAACATGGTATGTTTGCAGCCATGGCGGGTGTGTCCTGTTGATGCACACGTTACTTTTTAATGTAGTAAGCTTTGATGAATTGCTGCATAATGTGGAAGGATGGCAGACTGCAAGTTAAGTTTCAATAGCATACCCAAATTATGTTTTCGTTTGTATGTTTTAAGATTATTCACACATTCGCTTTTCTCCACGTCTTTGCAGGGATACGCATACTCAATTTTTCCAGGTTTCTCCATACCAATCCATCTATGAATGAGTAATATTGATCTTATGTTTGCTGTTAGTGTTAGGTGCTGCTGGGTTTTTCAGGTTGTGTGACAATTATAATTATGCGTGACTCTTTTGTAACAATTATTCTTCTTATCACACCATTGTTGCTCAGCTTACATTATTTCTTTGTCAATAAAGTTAGATTATATAGTTTATTTTCAAGTGACTATTCAATAATCAACCATGTATGAGATGCAATTAATTTTTCCGTATGAATTAGTTGCACTTGCTTAGAGTTGTGACTCTCAAACTTTTATTCGTATAAATTTGTTTCGTAAGTACCATCTTTCTTCCCCCTTTTTCTTTTGCTTTGGAAGACGGGCACCACATACGCGTCACTTTAAGTTGCTACATACCTAATTGTCATACTCATATGTGTTATTTTGGCATGCATATATATCAAGAATTTAAGTTGTAGTTTTCCTAAATGTTTTAACATAAATATGTCCGCTTCGCAGCAACACGCGGGCAATCCTGCTTGTTTGGATTAACATTAAAAAGTTTGAATTGATTCAACATAAATTACCAAACAGTAGCTAAATTGTATATAAAATTGTGATAACTGATCATTGTGTTTGTATCTGCAACATTAACAGGTTGTTAGACGGAAATTAAGATTGCATGACTTACATATGCTCTAATGGGTTGTATTCAAAAGTATGGATTTTTAGTGAAGTTGACTATAATAATGTTTTGTATACGTGTGATATTCTAATCAATGGTTTATGTGTATAGGGTGATTTACAGGATGCCGATAAGTTGTTTTTATAAGGGCTATACTATACAAACCCTTCCTATACAATACCCTCTCTACCTATTTGTCCTTTTTGTCTTTTGTTGTCTGTATATATATATATATATATATATATATATATATATATATATATATATATATATATATATATATATGTATATATGTATATATATATATATATATATATATATATATATATATATATATATATTTTTTTTTTTTTTTTTCTGTCCCTTTTTTTGTCCATAGTTTCACATAATAGAAGCCATGGGAGTGTTTAAGTACTTCATGTACATAGTGTATTTCACTGTTGAAGAATCTTTGTTTTAAGTTATAAAAATGATCGAATGCAAAGTTACATTCACAAAAGTTTCACATAAGCAGTTTCACATAAAAGTTACATTCACAAAAGTTTCACATAAGCAGTTATAAAGATAGTGCTAGAAGATCAAAAAAGTTGAGTTTACGATGAATACATCACCGTTTTACACGAACGAGGTATAATTTTACGCTATTACTTTAAAAAATGAGTAACGTTTATAAAAAAAATGATAAATCGAGATGGCTCAGATTTAATCATATGGCTGCAAATTTGAAGGTTGCAAAGTGTTTGCCGTCCATTCGGTTATGCCATGCCAATCGATAAGGTTTTTTTTTTTTTTTTTTTTAAATCATCATCGCCGTATCTCGGTTTTTTTAATCATCAAACTGCTAGCAGATCAGAAAAGATCAAAAGATCAAAAACTGCTTAAACCACCACATAAGCAGTTTCACATAAAAGATCAAAAACTGCTTAAACCACCACATAAGCATTTTCACAAAAAAGATCAAAAACTACTTAAACCACCACATAAGCAGTTTCACATAAAAGATCAAAAAGATCAAAAACTGCTTAAACCACCACATAAGCAGTTTCACATAAAAGATCAAAAAGATCAAAAACTGCTTAAACCACCACATAAGCAGTTTCACGTACAACCACATAAGCAGTTTCACATAAAAGATCAAAAAGATAAAAAAAAAAAAAAAAAAATTTTGCTTAAACCACCACATAAGCAGTTAAATATAAGCAGTTTCACATAAAAGATCAAAAAGATCAAAAACTGCTTAAACCACCACATAAGCAGTTTCACATAAGCAAGAACACAAAGACAACCATGGATCTAAACCACCACAGAAACAACCAAGAACACAAAGACAACCATGGATCTAAACCACCACAGAACCACCATGGTTTTTACCATGGATCTAAACCACCATCAATTATGTGAAACTGCTTATGTGAAACCACCAAGAAACCACCATCAGTTTCAATCAGATCTAAACCACCAAGATATTAGGGGGGGGGGGGTTAGAATAACTCGACCCTTATTTTAACACAAATCTAACCAAGAAACCACCATCAACTTTTTTTAGATCTAAAAGATCTAAAAAGAGTCGAGTTATTCTAACCCCATCAACTTTTTTAGATCTAAAAAATCATAAAAGTTACATTCACATAAGCATCATAAGTTTTTCCCAGATCTTTTTTAGATCTAAAAAGATCTAAAAAAATATAAAACCGCGTAAACCACCATCAGTTTTTCCCTTATCCCACCCCACCCCCATCCCATCTATACTGTCTCACCATCAATTTTTTTAGATCTAAAAAGATATAACACCAAGAAACCACCAAGAACACAGGGACGAGTTATTCTAACCCCCCCTATATCTACAAAGGAAACCACCATCAAAGCAGTTTTAGATCTAAGAGGATCTAAACCACCATCAAAGCAGTTTTGTGAGAGAGAGAGAGAGAGAGAGGGGGAGAGTATAGAGGGAATAACTGTGGGTGGGAAGGGTATGAGTGAGAGAGAGAGAAGAGAGAGAGAGAGAGAAGAGAGAGATGAGAGAGAGAGAGAGAGAGAGTGAGTCAGAGACAGGTATAGATGGGATGGGGGTGGGGTGGGATAAGGGTAAAACTATGGGTGGTTTACGCGGGGTTGTTTTTTTTTCAAAGACAATGTAAAAAAAAAAAAAAAAAAAAAAAAAAAAAAAAAAAAAAAAAAGTTGTAAAAAAATTTTAACAAAAAAGTATATATATATATATATATATATATATATATATATATATATATATATATATTTAAAAGTTGTAAAAAAGTATTTTGTTAAAAAAAATAAAAGTTGTAAAAGTTAAAAAAATAAAGTAATTTGTTAAAAAAAATAAAAGTTGTAAAAGTTGTAATGTATTTTCAGGTGTTCATTTCTCCCGAACAACTAACTGATTGGGTGCAAAATATAGCTCGAGGGATCGGTTTTATTATTGTTAAAAAAGAACCAAATCAGAGAAGGGGTATTTGTACGAAATCAATTATGGGTGTTCAAAGGGTGGGAAGTATGAACGTGAAGGTTTAGAAGATGAAATTCAACGGCAAACTAGTACCTCTAAAACCGATTGTCCATTCAAATTAGTGGCGAAATATTCTAAAACACAAGATTTTTGGAGGTTGAGGGTGAAGTGTGATAGGCATAATCATGATTTTGCAGAGTCCTTGCATGGTTTCCCATATGCAATGCGATTAAAGGATGATGAGTTCAGTTTGGTGAAATAATTGACAGAGTATCACGTACCACCACGTCATATACTTTTGTTAATAAAGGAGCGTAATCCGGATAACGTGTCTAGCATTAGAACTATATATAACGCACAAAATAAGATCCGTGGAGCCATAATAGGTTATAGAACTCCAATCCAAGTCCTTTACTCACATTTGATGCATTCAGGGTATATATATTACGAGAGGGTAAATAAGCATAATGAGCTTGAGAAACTATTTTTTGTTCACCCCACGTCATATGCTCTATGGTGTACATTCCCTAAAATCATGCTAATGGACTCAACATACAATACCACGTTGTTTAAATTGCCATTTTTTGAAATTATCGGATTAACTTCAACAAACAAAACATTTTCAATGGCGTTTTGCTTTTTAGACAAAGAAAATGGGCCTAATTTTCAATGGGTATTGCAATGTGTGAAGGAGGTGATAGACGAAAAATATTACCCGCGTGTTATCATCATTGACAGAGATTTAGCGTTGGTTGGGGCATGCAGAGAAGAATTCCCGAACGCAAACAAATTACTCTGTCAATGGCATATTTCACAAAATGTGCTTCAGTATTGCAGAAATAGATGCGATACGCTAAAGGAGTATGAGTCCATTAAAGGAACATGGGATTGGATGGTTAAAGCTCCGACACGCGAAATATTCTTGCATTATTACGAATACCTACAATAGTTATTGGTCGAACATGCAGGTACTTAATTATTAATTCATTGTTTTTATTATTTAATAAATAAGAATGACTTTTTATTAATTCATTGTTTTTTCAGATATTTCTTCCTATCAATTGTAGATTCACTTTTGTGATGCCAATTTGTATTATCGGATACTTGACATGGGATGGCGTTTGTTTCTAATAAGCTTATGTGAGCTAATCAGGATGATTTCATGCCAAGAACAAGCATAGCATAGCATTAGAGGTACTATTCAAGTCACTTTTCTGGTATGCTATTGAACTCTTGGTCACATTTATGTATTCTCTAATTTGAATCTTATGATTTTCATGCACAATGATTGCCACTTTCAAAAGATAATTGAACATGTTATCCCCTTCATAGATGGTCCTCCTCCTTCTAAAAAGATGTCAGTTTCCATGTAGGTTTCATATAAGAAAATAAATCTCTGATCAGTAATAGGCTGCATAGGATGTCTTGGATCAAGGTAGCTGTTGAGAAGGGTATAATAGTATCATTTATTAAAAATATATATAATGAATACAAAATTAAACATGTCTCAGACAACAACAATACATTCACTTTGGCATAAATATACACAACATATTAGGGGTGTTTGGATTTGACTGTGTTATTATTTTAAGAACAACTCATGGCTCACAGGGGTGTGCTTTGATTTAATTGAACGGGTGTGTTATAGCTCACTGATTGATGTTAGAAGCTCAAGAAAGGCAATCAGGCACACCATTCTATTGACAGATAATTAGCACGAATACGGGGTGTTTGGATAGTAATCACATAGACACGTGGTCACTCAATTGAGGGGTTGTTTGCATCAGATAAAAAACCACATGGGCCATCAAATTAACAGCATGCACGAAGAACTAGACGTGGAGTTTAGATTCAAGAACTTGAACAAAGATGGTTGATCGACGATATTAATATTGAGTAATCACTGTTAAACTGAAATAGGTATTTTTACATTTACTCTTTCAATTTTAAACCTCAAAAAAAAAAAAAAAAAAAAAAAAAAAAAAAAAAAAAAAAGTCAGCCTGCTACATACTTGGATACTAGATGTTGGATGAATTTCTCAAGAAGTGCTTGATCAAATGTCTAAGAGAAGAGGACTTTAAAAGTTTTGTGTGTTTTCCTTTCTATGATTTTTTCCTTGATGTTTAGTTTTGTTTGGGGTCTTCGGGTCTATTTGTATCCCCTGTTAATTTGCATTTTTTTTTTCTTAGTTGATGATTTTGTCCTTGAAATTGTTGATGAATATATTAGCAGCTACTGATGCAAAGGGTATACAATATTACTAAATATGTTGTTTTAATTGCCTTGGTGTCTTAACCTTTATATTTAGTAGTGTTGTTGTCTTGAATATATAGCAACACAAAGTAGAATATACTTAAAATGAAACAAGTTGTATCCGTAGTGATTTGTTGAGTCCATTATGGCATACTATTTGGCCTTTAGTATTTGAGAATTTTCATTTGAAAGCCATTATAACTTTAAAGGATTTTGAAGAGGTTAGCCATTTTATGATTCTTTCAAACTTCAAGATCTTTGAATATTTCAGAATTTGTAGACACTTCACAGAAGTTGAATAGAAGAAAGTGAATCTGAATAGGAGACTTCAATTAAGGCTTTTGTGTCTTGGCTTCTCTGTGTTGTAGGATAGTGGCACCAAAATAGACAGATGAGATGCAACTAGACTGAAAAGGGTGATGGATTTGGAAGGTTTTTGTAAGTAAAATTTTTAAGTTTTTTTTATTCTTAATTTGAAATGTTGATATGGCAGGAAAAAAGGAGCACATTTTGCCAAAGCTACAAAAAGGTACTAATTATGCGAAACTATTAACACCTTACAACAAGAAACATGGTTCAAAGGACCTTTAAAGGTACTTTTTTGTTATATTTTTCTTGGAACAATTGGAGTATTGTAATAATGTTTTCTCAAGCTTTCAGCTTGAGTTGTAGAGCTCCTATTTAGACATCGAAAGTGTTTGGGTCATTACTTTGGCCCGTGTTAAACTGTCTTAGTAAACTATATCTGTACTCTTTCATCTTAAGTATGTTTATAGATGGTTAATTGTAAGATCAAATATTACCTATGCAAATTCAAAATAGCCTGACCAAAAAGCTACATAATTTAGGGAAGAACAATGATAAAATGAGGTGTTTATGAAGACGGTTGCATCTCCTCCTTTGCCATCTTAGCAACAGTTACCTCCATGTGCTCATGCGCGACTACCTTAACCCAGTGTTCCTATAGCTCCGCCACCGCCTGTCATCCAACATAAAAAATGATTACCATCTCCCACCCTTATTTGTGGGTCTATTTTATAAATGTTAAGGGTGTTTGGATGAAGCACAAAGGGGCAATTATTGTCATTTTTTTATTTTAAACTAAGTTTTTGTTATATTGATGGATGTACGCAAGGGTGTTTGGTTGACAAAAGCTTAATCAAGTAAGATTAGTTTGCTCGAATTTTCCTTTTACAAAAGATTTACGTATGAGATTTGGAGTCGCTATATTTTCGTGGAGAACTTTGAGTTTCACATTATTATGTTTTCTGTTACAGTTTCTCTCTTTTAGATCCTATAGAAGAGCTTTAGTTAATGCCTAAGTGAAATTCCTCCAAATGCTCGATCGAAAAGATAAAGCTTGAGGTATGGTATGAGTGTATGACTAGGTAGTGTGTGTTGACACCATACTTTATTAAATTGGTTTTTGTCAATTTCTTTGCAACTTGCAAGTGCTTGCATTTAATCAGTTTGCTCCTAAACTTTAATGGGCTTTTGTGTATTATGATACACACTTTATTAAAGCAACTTATTATTACCATCATACGTATTTGAAGTGAAAAATCAAACCCTGAATGAGACGAGCCAATTTGATAAGTAAAGAATTACATTTGATTATTTTTAAGATTATTGCTATATTTTTGTCTTAGTGGCTTATTTAACTAAATATCTTATGTAGTCCACTTTATATAATTGAGTTGTTGTTAAACTGTTTTTGTTGTTTAGTTTCATGGCCATGTAATAGGATATAAGTGTGATGGTCGAATTTTGATTTTGTTTGAGTTTGTAAATAGGTACTATAAATTTGTCTGTGTAGTGCCCTTTGTTGCACAATTTTGAGGCTTTAGGTACTGTTTGGTTTTGTGGTTTTATAATTCTAGCTATTATTGTTTTGTTAGGGTAATGGTTTTGGGACCTATTAAAAACTTTCATTGCAACGGTTTATTTTCTAAGATGAATCTTGCATTCCCTTCACAAACTCAGCCCAAGCATTTGTTTTTTTCTGCATCTTCTATTCTTCATTGATAGAATGATAGATGTTTGAAACTCATCCCAAAAGAGCAAGTTGTGGCAAAGATGTATACGATGTTGAATTTGACGCCTTTCATGCATAAGTAGGACTTAATTGTGTAATTCATTGCAGCTTTTCCGGTAAGTGGTGTTGGTGGTAATAAGCCCAGAACAGGGTGAAGATAATCAATGACCTAACTATGTACCAATGAATGGTTACCGGATATCACTTGGAATCGTGTTATCGCTTTCCAAAGTAAACTATTCGACCATATTGTCTGGGTATCACAAATATCTACTTGGGATAAGACCAAATGTTTGTTATTGAATTAGGCACAAATCAATAACCCTTGCGCATCAAAGTGTTTATGTTTTCTGTTATATCTCCTCGTGCATGATTGATTTCCAATTTATAGGAAAATACTTATAGCTAGTCAAATGGAATTATGAGGATTAATCGGCCCATTAATCGCCTCATAATTATCCCCATTATAGCCAATAGTTGTTACATGACCAATTAAACGTGGTCATAAATGCAATTTTAACTGCCACTTGAATATGTCAGAGTAGTTACATACTCATTCCAGCAGTACTAACTAGATCAGTACTAACTAGTACTAGCAGTAGTAACTCTGCTACAGCAGTACTAACTTAGTAATAGCAGCAGTAACTCTGCTCTAGCAGTAGTAACTCTGCTCCAGCAGTACTAACTTAGTACTAGCAGTAGTAACTCTGCTCCAGCAGTACTAACTTAGTACTTGCAGTAGTAACTCTGTGAAGGATTGAACCTTCTAATGAGTTACTTCCAACCACTATCAGAGTCAGGGTAATCAGGGACTTAATGGGTGTACACTCCGTACCTCCAAACCCATTTCTAAGTATGATCATATCCCTCAATTGAACTAAATTTCCAACAATCCTCCCCAATTTAGTACAATTCCTTTTGCATGAAAATTAAACATTAAACAAAACAAGTGCATAAACGAAAATATCCTGAGGATTGAATTTCCATCTTAGTACATTACACGTTCAAATATTCGAGAATCAGGGTGTTTTAAGAATTGAACCCTTCAACCCATTTGAATACCTGAAGATAAAATACACACAAGTTTTCAAACACTTAAACGCTCCTGACACTATACAAGCCATGTGTCCATATCCAATTCATAAATGTTGTAAGAGCCAAAAGTACAAAGCTCCCTGAAGCGGCAAAACTTCAACATTCACATAGGTGTTCCTCTTTATTCATGCTCCTGCTTAGCACTATTTCAAAGAAATTAACCATTAAGAAGTAAAGACTTGATCATCCTTTCCAGCAGGTTTCGAGCACAACCTTGGGATGATTGTAAAACATGTGCTCCAGTCCACTTAATGTTCAGCTTTCCACATTGAACTCAAACTCCCAAGTTTCCTCAGGAGGGAGTTGGGTGTCTTAGCATTCAGTGACTAAGTTGGACCTTAAACCCATCCCTTTAGCAGACTTTATGACCAAGTCTCTAGCCAAACTCTTCGTCAAGTGATCAGCTAAATTTTGTTGAGATCTAACAAACTCTATAGATACCACCCCATTCATGATAAGCTCACGAATCATGCTATGCCTGACACCTAAGTGTCTAGACTTCTGTGACAAATGGTAATTTTCACACTTTAAGTTAATAATAAATATTTATTTATTATTTTTAAGCCGAGCATTTCTATGCGCAATTGTATGTTTCTGTGCATTTTTTTAACATTTTTGGGAGCTGTCCCGCATACTGTAGCTTACAGTCACTGCTGAAAAAGTTTATTTTTGTCAGTAAATGTAAATTATGTTAATACAAATATCGTCCTAAAAACGTTATTTATATTTTACGATCTTTACTTAGTTTTGTTAATGACAATTACAAAGTATATCTTTAAGCAAATTATAAATACTAGCTAAAGTCTCTTTAGAACACATTTTACATTTCACAAGTTTACTTGGAAATACATTTCATACATTTACATGTTTATTTCCTTAAAAGGAAACTTTATTTCTAAAATGATACAATGACATCATGGCATGCATCATACATGTAATCTTGGTAAGATCTTGGATAGATCTTCAAGTAAGATAGTTTACATTGGAAGATCTTGATATGACAACACTAAGATATGGAAAGATTGGAGAGATTTAGAAAATCTCTTAGCTGTCTTACCTCTGGCATACCCACGGATCCCTTCGACATAAAGGACGGATCCCTTTTAAGGGATCCGCCGGATCCGCCGAGTGTTTATCAGCTTGCCTATAAATAGCAAGCTGATCACTTGGCCTTCTCATCACTCATATAGTTTAATGTGGGGGATTTGATATGTGTCTAAATACACATATATTTACTTTGTTTAAACCCACATAAACAGTCAAAAACACTTTGAAAAGTCTCAAAAAGACAGAAAAATATTTAAACTGTGTTTTATTCATAAATTGTCAAATCTAGTCCCTGGTTACTCAAAACTTGTAAGATATCATTAAAGGTCCTTGGGGATTCATAAGTTGTTAGAAATAATCCTTTGAAGTTAAAAATGCATATTTACAACTTTGGTCCCTCAACTTTGAAAAATGTCAAAATTAGTCCTCGGGTATTTAAAATGTGGAATTTATCAAATAAAACCCTTGAACTATTCTTATATGGCATATCAGGTCCTTGTGTTAACTTTGGATAAATTACAGGTTAAGCCCTTCAAGTATGCAGAAAATACAACAAAGGTCCTTGGGCTTTACATGCTATAAACCAAATGGACCATTATTCATAAATAAACCAATAAACCAAACCCAGCCCATTCACCCTTTGCTGGCCCAACAAACAACCCAGCCAACCCCGTTTGTATATAACCCAGGTCAACAAACCAGTCAAACCCATACCCCGCCAAACCACCTTCCCTGTTCCTCCCTCTCACCCTCACCTGCAAACCAAAAAACCAGTGGTTTCACCACCACCTCACCACCCTTTCCAGCTCACCTACTCTATATCACCAACTCATCCCCCCTCCTCATCATATACCCACTTTGCATTAAATACATTTCCCACCAAAATTCCCTCCAAACCTTATCACTACCCCTGTTCTTGCTTTACAACTCACCCCAGCCCATAACCTAATATCTAAAGTGTCCCTTACACCTTCACATAACTCCACAAAGCATTAATTACCTCAAACCTGCTTCTATCCACCTGTTTAGAATTTGGCGCCAAAATGCCATGTGTTCAATTTTGAGGAATTAGTGGAATCCAAGTGTTGAAATGAAGTGGGATATTATCAGAGGTCGACAAGGAATTGAAATGATCAATATAAATCAAGAGGGATGCTGAAGAGTAGTTTTTATCATAGAAATAGTTTATGATCATGTAACTTAAAAAACTTTACTGCTTATCTTTTAATACTTGCAATTTACAGCTTTTGGATGTTTATTAAACTTTGACAGAGTGTAATAACCATCTTTGTATTTTCAATTTCAAGTTAACTTTCAGTTTCAAGTTTCAAATTCGTACCATCTTTAAATTTCTTGTCTTTTTAATTCTAGTGGATTATAGATGTTCTTTGGATTCTGAGTGCTCATATAAGCTCATGACAAGGTTTTTAAGCCTTTAGAAACTTAAAAACAGCTTTGATCTATAAAAAAGGGAAAATACCAAAAAAATCAGAAAAATACCAAATAAATGCAAAATTCAATCAAAGAAGAAAGCTTGGAGCAGGGTAAATCTTGGAATGCCTTTGGTTTAGAGCTTCATGGGAAGCCATAGGTAGTGAGTAATCCCTTGATCTTGGTTGTTTTGGCAGGATTGCAATTTTGTAAGAATTTCCTCTTAATTTTGTACTTCACTGTTTCCTTGTTGTTTAGTTGCTAAATTTTGTTCATTTATGTTTCTTTGATGTTATTTAGTGATAATATAGTCTAAAATCAGTATCTTGTTTGTTAAATTCCATAGTTGCTAGTTATTCCATTTTGGACAGTCAATATAGCATTTTATTGATTTCTGAGTTTCATGCTTGTATTGCTGTTGGATCATGCTTATTTAGTTCTATGTTATGATTATATGAAGCCTTAAATCAGTTGCTTGGTCTTAATCTTTGAAATCCTTTGAAAAATTCAGATTTAGTGATTTTAAGGGCTGTTTGGATTAATTTTGTGAAACTGTGGTATAGGGTGTTTTGTGTGGTTGTTCTTGTTTGATGTACTATAAAATATGATCCATTAACTCAGTGAAACATTAAAATCCAGTGCTTGCTTAAGTGAAAGTCAAAATTGCCTTTGATCTCTCTAATTTTGCTAACTGTGTAGACTTTGTGAATCCATAATCTTCATATCAGTGCATAAGTTGTTAGAGTAGCTTAATTCAGTCTTACAATACCTTAATATAACTTAATTAATCAGTAGATTAGGTTTAAAATCCATATTAGTCAACTTTTTAGTTTTTGTTAAAAAGTCAAAATTTCAGCTTAGTAATTTTTTAATAAACTTGTGAATTTCGTGTAGGGCTTAATATTAGCTTTTAAGACTTTTGCTTTTAGGTGATTAATATTTGGCTGCTCATTGTCATTATGGTATTTTTCATAATTTTTAGTTAGCTTGTTAAATTGCTTATTTGCTTTCTTCAATTAAGCTGTTTTTCTTAGTAGTGCCCTGTGCCACAGTTTGCTCCATTTTTCTATCCACCACATCTTGTGCATTAGTTGATCATGTTGTTTGATATTTGCTGATTTGGGAAGCCACTTAGGTCATCTTGTCAACTGTATCATTGTTTGTCCCTTGTCTGCTTTTCAAGAACTGCTTATTTGTCTCTTTTAAGTGCCTGATAAGCCTTTGTCTATACTGGTTCATCAGTATAGAATTGTAATTGTTGATTGGTTGTTGCTTTGTGATCCAGCGATTATTGGTAGTTATTTATAGTTGTTTTGAGTTACTTGAACTTGTGTTTACCAATGTTAGCCCTTATTTGAGCTGGTGTACCCTTGTGACCAAACTGCTACTTGTATTCTCATTTACTCATCAGTGGGTTCAAGTCATTTTGGCAACCCTTTTTCTTGGTCTTTTTCATTGCCCCATAACTTGCTCATTTCTTGGGCTTAGTCCTTGATTTTTGGTGATTTGGATAGCCAGTAGTATAAGCTTGATTTTGCCCCCTTCACTTTCCAAAAAACTGCTTATTACAGTGCTTAAAATTAAGCTAGAAGTAGGTACATTAGGCTTCTTTTATTCAAACTTCTCATTACTCGAAATGGCTGACGGCCTGGGCATATTTTAGTTTTTTGAGTTGAATTAGGTTTGTTTAGGCCTATTACACTATACTTGAGCTTTTGGTGCGTTCTAGTGCTTATTAGCTTATTTTTGTGCTTATTTTCAAACTGCTTATTAGCCCATTCAGCTTATTAGTGGGCTTATCTAGCTTTTTATATTTTTCCTAGTATTCTGCTATCATATAGTATTTACCTTGAATTTTTCAGATTTTTCCCAAGTCATTTACTATTTTTAATCCTTTTAATTAGTTTTAATAGTATTTAATTCATAATAAAAAATATAAAAGTCAGAAAAATATAAATCTTTTTTCTAAAATTTTATTTTATTATTTAGGATTTAAGAAAAATAATTTTGCACTTGTAAGATTAGTTTTCTAATATTTTAGTTTTTAGCCCGTTTTCGTAAGCGGCTGCTTTAATCTGCTTTTTTATGTGCTTATTTCAAGTTTTCAAAAATATTGTCTTTTATAAAAAGTGCTTATAATTAAGTACTTTATCAAAATAAAGTAAAATGGAATAATAAAAAATATATATATATATACGGCTCGTTTTTAGTTCGTACGTAATTTTTATTTAACATACGCGTTTTTAGGTTTTTAAACGTTTCTAAGTATTTTGCTTTCACGTACTTGTTTTTATAGCTTGTTTAATCTATTTCCTTTTATATTTCCTTAGTTTAATCAATCAAAACCCTTTCCCGTTCAATATTCACCCGATCACAGATTCGTTTTACTACAGATTTCACACCTCGCTGGGACTTAACGATCCGGGGATACACTGTACTCCTTGGTAAATTGTATTGTGCCCTTAAGCTGTTTGACTCTTGTTGACCATTCACTTGATCAATATTAGTTGACTGTTTTAGGACCGATCAATTAACGAGTCTTGTACATACTCATTCATATTACTAACATCATTCATTCATATCATTTGATCTTTCTTTTGTAGCAAAGAAGATTAAGCATCAAGGTTCAACACAGACGTGTAAACCTTTAGTATAGTTACTGTGTGATCTTTGTGTAATTCACACATCATCATTTGTATCATTTATCTCAGTGAGTGTGGTTAGTGTTTTAGTCCTCAAAACACAAAGAGTGTAGGGAGTGTTTGTACCCTTGTGAAAGAACTCGACATCTAGCTTAGTGTCGGTAATTATATAGGCGACGTTGGGTTAGTTCTGCCCTGAAGTAGAACTCGGTGTTTAGCTTAGTACCGGAAAAGGAAGTAAGCAACGTGTAAAGGTTTTCTCCACCTAGAAGAGAGTTTGTTTCTTAGTGAAGGATAACTCTCGAGTTAGAGGCTCGAGGAGTGGAGTAGGGCAAGGAAGAGAGTCCTTGTAGCCGAACCACTATAAACATCCATGTTGTGTGGTTTGATCTTTCCTCTCTTTACTTTTCATATATATTGTGTGAATACTTGTTTGAGCTTGTTTCCTTTGAATTAACATAAAGTAACAAAGCGAATTAAATTTAATCGGTAAAACTATTCAACCCCCCCCCCCCTTCTAGTTTTCCACAATTGGCATCAAGAGCTACGTTACTTAAGACTTTTAAAATATATTGTATTTTAAAACTTAAAACGATCCATGGATTTTGAAAACTTTAAAGAAGGACAATCTATGCAAAGACCACCTCTATTTGAACCAAATTGCTTTATATATTGGAAGAATCGCTTTGAGACATATGTAAAGTCAAAGGACATAGATCTGTGGTATATAATTGTTGAGGGTGATTACAAGCCCATTAGTAATGATATTTCAGGTGGTCGGGATGTAGGAGCTTCTCTTACTCGTCACAGTGATGAGCAAAAGAAGTTGATTGCCAAAAACAATGAAGCCAAAATGATGCTTTACAATGCCTTACCTAAGAAATAATATGAAAGAGTTTTTATGTGTAAAACGGCTAAAGATATTTGGCAATCTCTTATTATCAGTCATCAAGGGAACTCACAAGTCAAAGATAACAAAATTGATCTTCTTGTTCAACAATATGAACAATTTGTTATCTCTGAAGATGAGACCATTGATGGTGCTTTTGCTAAGTTTAATACTATTATTACATCTCTTAAAGCACTTGACGAATCTTTTTCTAGTAAGAACTTTGTCAGGAAATTTCTTAGAGCACTTCATCCTAAGTGGAGAGCAAAGGTGACGGCTATTGAAGAATCCAAGGATCTCTCGAGCATGACACTAGATGAGCTCATAGGAAATCTCAAAGTTCACGAAATGGTGATGGAAAAGGATTCAGAAATAGTTAAAGGGAAGAAGGAGAAAATAAAGTCCATTGCCTTGAAAGCTAGAGTTGAGTCAAGTGATGATGAAGAGTCTTGTTCAAGTAGCGAAGACGAAGAATATGCCATGGCCGTAAGAGATTTCAAGAAGTTCTTCAGAAGATGAGGAAAGTTCGTAAAACCACCTCGTGAAGAAAAGAAATCTTTACGAAAAGACCGTGATGATAGAAAGGGCAAGTTAGATAGGAAGTGCTATAGATGTGGAGATTCTGGTCACTTTATAGGTGAATGTCCAAAGCCTCCAAAGAACAAATCTCAAAAAGCATTCGTTAGTGGAGCTTGGAGTGATAGTGAAGGAGATGATGATGAGCCTAAAAACAACGAAGTTGCCCTTATGGCTCATGACACAGAAGAGGTGTGCTTAAAAGTTGAACTTGAACCTGATGAGTGGGTCAAAGATAGTGGGTGTTCAAGACACATGACGGGAAACAAAAGCCTTTTCTCCACTTACCAAGTGTACGACGGAGGTAATGTCACATTTGGTAGCAAGCTTAAAAGTAAAATCATCGGAAAAGGTACAATCTCTCATGACTCCCTCTCCATTGATGATGTTGCTCATGTTGATAATTTAGGCTTTAACTTACTTAGTATAAGTCAATTGTGCCGCAAAAAGTATAACGTCCTTTTCAGTGAAAATGGAAGTAAAATACTTAAAGATGGCATAACAGTAGGAAAAGGTGTCTTAAAGAATAACGTATATGTTATGAAATTAGATAAAACACCGAAAGACAAGCTTTGTCTTACTTCTCTGGACGAAAACTCAACCTTATGGCATCGACGCTTAGGTCACGCCAATATGAGGTTAATTCAATCCTTATCATCCAAAGAACTCGTTAGGAACCTATCTAAGTTGAGATATGACCAACACTTTTGTGATGCTTGCAAAATTGGGAAACAAGTGCATAATAGCCATAAGGCTAAAAACATGGTATCTACATCTAGGTGTCTAGAATTGTTACATATGGATTTGTTTGGCCCGTCGGCTATACAAAGTTATGGAGGTAATTTTTACACATTAGTTATAGTAGATGATTACTCTAGGTATACATGGACTAAATTTTTGAAAACAAAAAATGAGGCCTTTGAAAAATTTGAAATTCTAAGCAAGAAAATTAAAATCAATTAGGAAGTAACATAGTATCTATTAAAACTGACCATGGTCGAGAATTTGACAACGAAATTCAATTCGGAACATTCAATGATAAAAATGGAATAACTCATAATTTTCTCGGCTCCTCGAACTCCACAATCTAATGGTGTAGTAGAACGGAAAAATAGGACAATTCAAGAAATGAGTAGAACTATGTTAAATGAACAAAACATACCTCAAAAGTTTTGGTGTCACGCTGTAGATACTTCCACATATATCCTAAATAGAGTTTTAATTAGACCATTTTTAAATAAAACTCCTTATGAACTTTATCGAGGCAAAAAGCCTACTTTAGGATATTTTAGAGTATTTGGAAGCAAGTGCTTCATTTTAAACACAAAGGATTATCTCACCAAATTCGACCCAAAGTCATATGAAGGTGTATTTCTAGGATATTCACAAACTAGTAAACCATACATAGTTTTGAACAAGGAAACCTCAAGAGTCGAGGAATCATTGAACGTAACATTCGATGAATGTCCACCTCCCTCTAAGACATCACCTTTGGTAGATAATGACTTAGTTGAAAACCAAATGGTTGATAATCAGGAAAATGTTGAAAATAATAAAGAAGATGAACCAGTAATAAGAGATTTAGTCAACATCAAAGAAGATAAAAGTCATCCATTAGAAAACGTCATAGGAAAACTCAATGAAAGAACATTAAGGTCTAAAGCTCAAAATGAAAGTAATTTCTTTTGTTTTGTTTCAACAATAGAACCTAAAAATATAAATGAAGCAATAAAAGATGAATCTTGGGTCATTGCGATGCAAGAAGAATTAAATCAATTTATTAGAAATGACGTTTGGACATTAGTTCTTCAACCTAAAAATCAAACCATAATAGGTACCAAATGGGTTTTTAGAAATAAAATGGATGAAAATGGCATAGTATCTAGAAACAAAGCTAGACTAGTAGCACAAGGCTACAATCAACAAGAAGGAATAGATTACGATGAAACATTTGCACCCGTAGCTAGACTTGAGTCAATTAGAATACTACTTGCATATGCATGTGCACATGATTTTAAATTATTTCAAATGGATGTCAAAAGTGCATTTTTAAATGGCTTTATAAATGAAGAGGTATGTGTAACACAACCTCCCGGCTTTGCCGATTTTGAAAAACCAAATCATGTTTACAAATTAAAGAAAGCTTTATACGGACTTAAGCAAACACCAAAAGCTTGGTATGATCGACTTAAGACCTTCTTAGTTAACCATAAGTACACCATGGGCCTAGTAGATAACACTCTCTTCACCAAGAAAAAGGGATCACATATTATCATTGTCCAGATATATGTGGATGACATTATATTTGGTTCAACTTGTCAAGAGTTATGTGATGATTTCTCAAAAATCATGCATGATGAGTTTGAAATGAGTATGATGGGGGAACTAAACTTTTTCTTAGGTCTCCAAATAAAACAATTAGAAGATGGGATATTCTTCAACCAATCAAAGTATATCAAAGATATGCTTAAGAAGTTTGGTCTTGAAGACTCAAAACCAATGAAAACACCTATGTCCTCCGAAACCAAACTCACAAAGGATGAAGAAAATGAATCCGTAGATAGCACTAAATATAGGGGAATGATTGGTAGTTTACTCTATCTTACGGCTAGTAGGCCGGACATTATGTTTAGTGTTTGTCTATGTGCACGTTTTCAAGAAGATCCCAAAATATCCCATCTTGAAGCCGTTAAATGGATATTTAGGTACATCAAAGGCACTACACATGTAGGATTATGGTATCCCAAAGGAACGGGTGTAGAAACCATAGTATATGCCGACTCAGACCATGCCGGTGACTATGTTGATAGGAAAAGTACTAGTGGTATTTGTACTTTTGTAGAACATTGTCTCACCTCATGGTTCGCTAAGAAACAAACAGCCCTCGCAATCTCAACAACAGAGGCAGAGTATGTATCAGCAGGAAAGGCGTGTCAACAAGCACTGTGGATGAAACAAGCTCTCGTAGACTATGGAATCGAACTCAACGACATCCCCATTCTTTGTGACAACAAAGGAGCTATCGACCTCAGCAAAAATACGGTCCAACACGCTAGAACCAAACACATTGAAATACGTCATCATTTCCTACGCGACAATGTTCAGAAGGGAAATATCTCAATTGAGAAAGTTTCCTCAGAGGACAACATTGCCGACATCCTCACAAAACCTCTCAAAAGAGAACCTTTCAACTACCTTAGACTTGGATTAGGATTAATGGAACCTAGTGATTAGAATAGACAGTAGCGTAAACCTTAGTTTAACCAAACTCGACACTAAACCAAAAACTGTGTTCTGATACCGCGGATCCAAACGATAACAAAGGCGGATCCTTTGTTTGGGATCCGCCGGATCCGTCACATGCACAGGTTGATATATTATAAAATAAACAACACCATGTACTATTCATCACTCTCCTGAAACTTATCACCTACTGAATTCGTCCCATACTTCACCAAATTCACAAATTAAGCCATTGTTCTCAACCAAATTTTGCTCCAAACATCACTGTAAGTATCCTTATCATGTTTATACTCCTGATCTGCGTCTAGGATTTCTATTTCATGCACAAAACCAAACCTTGGGGTTATGCATAATTCTTGAAAAATCATGAAGCATACTTTCCAAATTGCATAACAAATCATGTTTTTCATAGTAAGGAATTGCATCTTATAGTACATTGTCATCATTCATCAAAAACCCCATGAGAAATTTTTGCTAAAATATTCTCACGACTAGGAAAAATGGTTTTTGGACATTGTTCATACAAATACAAAAACGTTAGGTTTTAAGCATCACTTGCATCATGTCTCTTGAATGCTAAAGGGAATACATAACTAATATGTATTTTCGGGTACATTCAAATGTAGCTACATTGAAGTAGGAGCGTTTGGGTTATCTCTTGTTTTATTATAAAACTTGCATAAACATAATTTTCATGCATCAAAATGAGTCGAGATAATCGCACCTCCACATTGTCCCCATGTAGGCACACACTAGACATATTTTTTTTTTATAATTTCAACTAAACTATATATATTTTTCGTGTCTAGGATAATCATGCCTCCCGTCACCAACTATGATCACAAACACACCGTCAATTACCTACCTAAACACCATAAAACCAAAGGACTTAGTGAACAACAGGTTGAAACTTTCAAAGCTCTAGAAAAACACTATGTACATGAGGGTAGGTTTGTAGAGTCCTCATTCTATGAAGGAACAAATCTTAGGGAACAACTAGCAGCCATTCACTTTGATTCCCTCCTAGATATCGATGAACCAATAGTTCCACGATTCATTTTAGAATTCTATGCTAGTGTCACTCTAGAGTCAAATGATCATGGTTACATTAACATTCACTTCAGTGTCAATGGAACCCAATACAACATCCCTTTAAATCAATTCGGTGAGGTCCTAGGAGTTCCAAGTTATGGAACGAGTGTCTATACCGATAAATGGTCATTAACCATTCTTGAGTCAAATCTTGAACGAACGGCACCATATGCGACTCCTTTAGCCTCAAAAGAAGTCATTCGTGAGCATCTCTTCATTCCTAGGAACAACCCCACTAGGATGTATCGAGGTAAAGAAGTAGCTAGAGATCCGTTTGCTATGGAGCAAAATGAGATTAAGCCGGAGTTTAGGAAATTGGAAGAAGTCTTAAGGGCCAATGTCATGTGCACGGTAGGAAACCGTGATCACATCAATGCTTGTCTTTGCCACATGATGTACAATGTGTCAACCCGTCAGCCTTTCAATCTTGCTTATTATATCGCCAAGAGAATGGCCGATATTCCAGTTCAAGGAAAAATGGCATTGCCTTATGGAATGCTCTTAACCCGTCTTTATCGAGCATTTGCACCCATTCCTAGTAATGCCTTGGGTTTTTGTTCCTGACTATGATGAGATCCAACGCACCTTTGCTCCCTTAAGCGACCATAGGGTAGCGCTTGATAAAGGCAAACGTCCTCGTGCTCAAACCTCGTCATCTTCATCATCAATGAGTGACGATGACGGCTTACCAAATTCAAGACTTCCTCCACCCGAGTACTTGAGACAACTTCCACCAATTCAGAATGAATCACCTGAGCATCGTTAAATGAAGGGAATGGTGAAGAATTTAGGTCGATGGATCATGAAGCTTCACAAGGGTATGAAGAAGTTGAAGAAGAAGTTGAGTTGATAGGAGTGTTTGGAACTAATCGTTTCTAGACAATGTTATGTTAAAGGGTTATGTTATTAACTTGTTATGATACCACTTGAATTGTATGTGAACTAACTAATACTTGCAGGTCGATAACACTTAGTGTTATCAATTTTCCAAGAGTAAGCCTATGTTTGGCTTAACTCCTATTAAGGTAAGTTCACATGATCGGATTAATCTATGATTAAATATGTGTTAGTATCATCATATTTAGTTGTTTTGCATTACATATTAGATGATAGATATGCTCCAAGAGAATTTTCGGGTTTTCGTCGAAAAACGCGAAATATGACATACTCTCTGTGAAGTTTTAGCATTTTTGCCAGACGGATCTGGCGGATCCCTTAATTTGGATCCGCCAAGTGTTAGCGTTGGCTCCGTCATTTTACAACCTGCGGATCAGGCGGATCCCAAATTATGGATCCGCAGGTATAACAGTTAATTTCTTAAAACTCTTCGACTCATCCCGATTATTTGATTTTAGTTTCTAGTGTTCTTTAGAATAGGTTCACTGATCACTATAAATCTTAGAATGAGTTAGAAACCCTTAGAAACTTAAGAACAAAATTTCCCACCAAAATTTGAATTTTCAAATCTTAGGAGTAAGTTACCTTTCTGTTACAAGTAAGGAACCCTTTTTAGGGATCCTTCAAATCCGTGGGTACATCACATCACAGGATTTTCCACTATCCCTTTGCATTTACTGCATATCTCCCTCCTCTTACTCAACATAAGTTCTATGGATTGACTTATGTGATGTGATTTGCACAAATTTTTGTTCCAAATCATTCAGAACCAACATTCTCTATTGGATTCACATCAAATCCAAACACACAGACTCATATACCTTCTGCCTATAAATTAGTGCTTTAGGATCATCACTTCACACAACAACCATTTCCTCTCCTGTACATCTTAGCTATCATACTTCACCATGACCAAGTCAAACAACTCTTCCACATCTAGACCTCCAAGAAGAACAGCCCGCATTAGTGTTAAACCTTGTTGTTTTATCAACTTAGCAAACTCCTCATCTGAGGAAAATTCTCCTCTCAATATATCATCACCCATTTCTAGTGAAAATTTCCTTACACTCTCCACCCCAACACCATCAAATGTTGTTATACGAACACCACCACCAACCATTACTCCAATAGCCACTACTCCACCTCCGGCTCCATCACAGCCTGTTAGATCACCATCACCACCAAAATCACCCAAACTCCAACCCTTGGAATTATTTAGGACTCCTCCTACATCACCACATCTTGATGACTTAGAAGAACTTTCACCAAAATTACCCAATCTTCCACCCATGACCTTTGAAGGTCAACAACCCATGCTTTTTCACCCGGTTTACCCGGATATCCATGGTCCTTTATACCAAGATGCACCATCATCCCAACCTCAAACACAACCTCTATCACCCACATCCACTCTAGTTGCCATTGACGAGGCAATGTGGATGAATATGCCTCAAACCCAAGAAGAGATTAGTGAAGAGCTCAACCGTCTCTACACTCTCTCGGGTATAGTTGATCACCGCCTAAATAAAGCCATGGACATCCAAAACATCCTCATGAACTCCCTCCAAACACCACCACCAACCAATGAACAACAACAACAACCATCCAACAACAACAACAACCAACCACCACCACCACAAAACTTGGAGCCTAGTCTTCCTCTCGGTTTTTCAAGTCATGATTGCGCACATTGTGAGAGAACATCTCACTTGGCCCAAAGGACCAACATTTTGGTCCATGAGCTTCAAAATGAGATGAGGTTCATCTTGAACCATTTTCTCGAGCGTCTCAATGCAATCTCTCATCCGCCTCAATAAAAGAGTTGTTAGGAACTTTCTAGGATGATGTTGTAGTAGTTGTCTTTATTTAGGATTTATTTTGTAACGTAACATCATATCATGTTTGTGACTTTTGTCACATAATTTTCAATTAATGAATGTGATGTTTTTATGCTTATGAGTGATCAACATAGCATATTCTCATTATTTAGGTGACTAACATTATAGTTATTTGGAATCTACATTATAGCTTGATCATGTACTTTAGGTACAAAATTTTGATCAGACACTACATTTTGACTTTTAAAGGTCAACTAGATTGAACATCCTTTTGGATGACCATTTCATATGCATTATGCTTCTCCATTGAAGCTATTCATAACTAAAATTTTCTTGTAGCATCTCAAACTCTTCAAATGTATACGTTGGGACTCTTTTAATGGGGAGTATACATCGAGGGGGAGCATATCATATTCTAACCATTTGTTTTGCAGGATCATGCATCATCACCTTGTTGCTCCATTTAGGGGGAGTATCAAACAAGGGGGAGCTCTTAAAGTTCTCAAAATCGCATTCCGCTACGCAACTCTTCTTTTTGTTTCAACAAAAAGGGGGAGAAAGGATTAAGTTTGCATAACTGTGAATCATCACAGTACATACACTTTTTGCATAAAAATAGTTTTTAAACTCAAATAAAATAAACTTAATCTATATTTTAAAGAACTCATGCTATACTTATTCTTTTGCTCAAAAATATACTTTATGTTTTGTCATCAACAAAAAGGGGGAGATTGTTAATACAAATATCGTCCTAAAAACGTTATTTATATTTTACGGTCTTTACTTAGTTTTGTTAATGACAATTACAAAGTATATCTTTAAGCAAATTATAAATACTAGCTAAAGTCTCTTTAGAACATATTTTACATTTCACAAGTTTACTTGGAAATACATTTCATACATCTACATGTTTATTTCCTTAAAAGGAAACTTTATTTCTAAAATGATACAATGACATCATGGCATGCATCATACATGTAATCTTGGTAAGATCTTGTAATATCTTGGATAGATCTTCAAGTAAGATAGTTGACATTGGAAGATCTTGATATGACAACACTAAGATATGGAAAGATTGGAGAGATTTGGAAAATCTCTTAGCTGTCTTACCTCTGGCATACCCACGGATCCCTTCGACATAAAGGACGGATCCCAAGGGATCCGCCGGATCCCAAGGGATCCGCCGGATCCGCCGAGTGTTTATCAGCTTGCCTATAAATAGCAAGCTGATCACTTGGCCTTCTCATCACTCATATAGCTTAAGTACATACTCATTCATATTACTAACATCATTCATTCATATCATTTGATCTTTCTTTTGTAGCAAAGAAGGTTAAGCATCAAGGTTCAACACAGACGTGTAAACCTTTAGTATAGTTACTGTGTGATCTTTGTGTAATTCACACATCATCATTTGTATCATTTATCTCAGTGAGTGTGGTTAGTGTTTTAGTCCTCAAACCACAAAGAGTGTAGGGAGTGGTTATACCCTTGTGAAAGAACTCGACATCTAGCTTAGTGTCGGTAATTGTATAGGCGACGTTGGGTTAGTTCTGCCCTGAAGTAGAACTCGGTGTTTAGCTTAGTACCGGAAAAGGAAGTAAGCAACGTGTAAAGGTTTTCTCCACCTAGAAGAGAGTTTGTTTCTTAGTGAAGGATAACCCTCGAGTTAGAGGCTCGAGGAGTGGAGTAGGGCAAGGAAGAGAGTCCTTGTAGCCGAACCACTATAAACATCCGTGTTGTGTGGTTTGATCTTTCCTCTCTTTACTTTTCATATATATTGTGTGAATACTTGTTTGAGCTTGTTTCCTTTGAATTAACATAAAGTAACAAAGCGAATTAAATTTAATCGGTAAAACTATTCAACCCCCCCCCCCCTTCTAGTTTTCCACAAATTATTCTATTTCTGATAGTTACTGACAAGTTTCGTAATTAACTGAAAAGCTTTCTCGTATTTACTGAAAAGCAACCCCACACGCGAACCGACAACACAGTATATATGGTAGCAGTCAAATAAATGCATTTTTGAGCAAATAATAATATTTTATTAGTATTCTGATGAAAACATCAATAAAAACTTTATTTTGCGTATACGTGTCCAAAAATGTCAAACCGGGACTTTACAGTAACATTTAAGCTTAAACCGACACACGATACACTAACGAGGAGCAAAAATCGTTCCCCCCCCCCTTAGCCTAGCTCATTTTACCGCCCACCTCCCCCACTATATGACAAGAATATTTTATCCTAATGTGTGTTAGTGGATGATGACCATGCATGTATACTTGTTTTTATACCCTAAGTATACACATAATACTTCACACACTCATTTTATCTCATCTAACTTACCAAGATCATTTCTCTCCTCAAAAACTCTCAAACTGCAACACCCCCAAAAATCTGGTTTAGCGGAAGCACACATGTTTGGGTGCTACTAAATTGGTATCACAACACAAAGTATAAAGAATGGTTTTATCTCAACCATTTAAAAATAGATTTCATATTCAAAAGTGATTTGTTTACAACATTTCAAAAATAGTACGGAAATATAAGCCCATAAAAGATTTCAAGTGGTCCCGAAAATATCAGAGTCTTCTATGACCATGCCTTGCCATGCCAAAGCCTTCAACAGTAAGCTATCGCTTTATACCTGAAAATACATGCTAAAAAGTGTCACCACGAGGTTGGTGAGTTCATAGGTTTATGATAAAGCAGTAAAAATACTGTGAGTTTCATAAGAGTTTTGTGATCATTGTGTCGCTCACAATGTCCTGAAAATAGTATTTAACTTCAAGTAAAGTTTGTGATGTGGACCAAGTGTAGGGTATGCAACCCAAAATAAAATAGTTTATTACGCTAGCTCTAAGTTCATGTAACCGAAGCTATAACAGTGTGCATGCTCTAGAAGCATGTTAAATATAAAGGCCCGGCAAGTGTTTATCCCAGACACTTGTGTTTCGACATGGTATACGTTCGTTTGCCTATCCGGTCAACCCGAACGGGGACGTTACTCCCAATAGATCTATTTATAACATTCGCGCTTCCCAGCAGGAATTGACGGTTCATGAGTTTGGGCAATTTGGGACATAATAGTGCTTAGGCTAATCCGCGTAATAGTTTGATAACAACAGTATTGGTCCATAAAATAGTTTTTGCATGTTTCTCACCCCGATTGTAAAACAAGTTCAAATAGAGTGGGGTTACATATCAGTCAATCACATAATGCTTTCAAATAACCAATTCAAGTAATTCAGCTCAACAGTCAGATATTGAGTAAACAGTTTGCAAATTTCAAAAACAAACAGTCATTGAGTTTAGTTAAAACGAGCATGTATTCTCCCCCAAAAACAGTTTAAAAACCAGTAGAAGTAGGGGTCATGAACTCACCTCGTCAAGTAGTAGTTATATCACAAGCAGTTCAAATAGAGTGCGGCACCGACACGCGACCTAGATTAGTAAAGTTGGTTTTAGTTCATAGTTCAAGTTCAAAGATTCCAATTATTTCAAAAGTTTATGTTGGTGTTGCTGGTGTGGCAGCATTTAATGAAAAACCAAGTTTTGAATATTTAAAGTTGTTGGCTCGTCGGGTTGTACGAACGTACAAAAGAATAGAGAATAGCGATTTTTGATTTCGGATGAGCGGAAAGGTACGTACGAAAGGATAATGATTATGAGATGACGATGTGTACGATCATAGAACGTATGGTGGTTAATTGATAGTGCGTGTGTATATATATATATATATATATATATATATATATATATATATATATATATATATATATATATATATAATATATGTATACTTGCGGAAAAAAATAAATAAGGTTGAAAATAAGGATTAATATAATTTGTGAGAAAATAGTATTTTGAAAAATACTATGTCTTTGTGTTAATAAATGATAAGCTTTGCAAAAGAATTCAAATATATTACTAGTGTTGATAAAATGTATTAAAGTTAACGAACGAGTTTAAATATTCAATTGTCCGCTTTACAAGAATAATAAACGGTTTATTATTTAACTATATATGTCTAAGTGGCTATATTTAGATAATTTCGGGAAAAATGATTTTGATGTCAATATATATATATTTAAAGTGTTTCACAAAACATGTGTTAATTGTCAAATTTTTATATTTCGCTAATTAGTTAGCCGTCGTGTGTTAAATAGATTACAAGTTTTATATTAATCAAGTGTCGAGTTATTTTTATAGTCGTCGTTGTGTAACGAACGGTCGCTTGTAAAGAAAATATGACGAGTCTCAAATGACGGAAAAATAATGTGTCGAGGAGGGGGGTTGGGCTGCGGCCCGAGAGAAGTTAACGGAAACAGGCCACGGCCTGTTGGGCTGTTACAAGTCCAGCGAAAAAGAAAAAGACCAAAGGCCCTTTTTGGTTTGTTATGGACCGAACTCAACCACATATAAGTGGGCTGTCCAAGAGTGAGTTAAACGGGCTGGGCCCAATTTGATTTCTAAGTAGCAGACTCAATTCGTAGCAGCAGTATGGTAAGTAAAAGAAAACAATTTATACCTTTGACTACTGAAGTCAACGCAAGGAAAAGAAATATATTTGAACTAGTATAGTAGCAGGATCTAAAAGTAACAACAGGAACAAATATAGTAGCAGAATACAAGACACATTTTTGACCATTTTGCTTAACGCAAGACTAGAAAACAAAGTATTTTGAACAAGTAACCCTTGCTACTACGGAAGTCTCTTAGGCTCGAACCTAGACACGGTTCGGGGAAGTCTTTAAACCATACAAACGAAGCTTAGTTTGGGGTCATTTTTGGGACTTTTAAACCGATCGAAATGGCACCCGTCGGGTGGGTTTTTGCCACGGATTTAATGACCAAAATTTTGAGTTTTGATAAAGTGTGTGAGTCGAGTACCACTCGTTTCAACCACGAGCTCAACACTAATCGCGAGCTTATGCTAGAACAACAACTAGAACCACCTTCGAGGACTTACGAATATCACATGAAACGTTTTAAAATTTGTTTTTCTCGACCCATTTGCTAGTCACAACCACGACTCTAGCACCCATTTTATTCCAACATAGACCCGTTTAGAAGTTAAAACTTTAGAGACATAACATCGAACACCTTGCGAGCACGTTTTTGACATTAACTATTTGACTAGTTCGACTCCAAAACAACACAACTACATGTTTAACTCATAAATCCGACAAGTGCAAAAATAGAAACCCCAATAAGCCTAGTCTACAACGCTTCTAACTATCCTAACGAGTTCGCGGTTACACGAGATTTGACGAAAAGAACAAGTATCGAAGTCGAGCCATACACAATATTTCTAGTTTCAAAAATAAAGTATTTCTACCACACCAACATCGATTCGACAATAATAACGATTCGAACAATATATCACAAAGTTATTCAAGACAATTGTAACAAAAACATGATATCATTCGAATGGAAGAATTAAAATGAAAACTTAGAACTCTTACAACAAGATGTCGATTAACAAGAAGCCGAGAGATGGGTAACTTAGGTGAGGTCGAACGAACCCGATTCCAAACAGCAACCCCACACACCTCTTCACTCTTGAATACGCCCTTTCACCTTGAATCGCTTATCACCTTGCTCTTTGGATTTGATTGGTAGTCTTGTGTGTGTGTGGACTTGTTGTGGATCGGTTTGAATATAACAAGGTAAACAAGGAAGGTTTGATTCCTTCTCTCCTCATCTACAGACGCTCCAAGGCTTAAAGGAGAAACCCTAGTCCTTGCCTTTGTACCTTCTTGGCTCTACGCGCGGATTCTCGGTCTTGAGGGTCGGAGTGGTTAGTTGTCCTCCTTTTGGACACAAGGATAATGGTGAAAGAGATCATGGCCACCACTGTTGTTGTTTTCGACCTAAGGAGATGAGACAAATAGGTATAGCGACTTCTTTGCTTATGGTGGAAGCAGGGTTTTCAGAAAGGCAGTTGAAGAAGAGAGAGAAGCGTGGGTTTGGTTAAGAGAGGGTAGGCAGTGTTTTGTTTCATTATTTTAACTTTTTTTTTTTTTTTTTTTTTTTTTTTTTTTTTTTTTTTGTTTTTGTTTTTGTTTGTATAAATATGGTGAGATGTGATAAATAAATAAAAGTAAGTGAAATGTTTTGTTAAATTAAAGGTGAGGGTTAATTTAGTAGTTTCAAGCGTATCCCGGGTCTCACTGAGACTTAATTTGATAAGTGCTCTCCGGGCTATCGTGAGCACGGAGGATATAGTTCAGGCGTCGTTTTTCTTCAGACTGGCATAGAATAAAATCTATTGACTCCGGAAATAAAATTATAGAATTTAATGACTATTTATGTGTTGTCGGTACGCGTGCGGTGTCGTTTTTCAAGAAAACGAGATAACCTCTCGTTTTTTTGCTACGTTGTTGTTTGTAGATGTCAGAAAGTGACAGTTTCACCTTTACTGCTAAAATTTAAATTGTTTTGGTGAGTTGCTGTATGCTACAGTGTGCGGGTTTGTTTCCCGTGATCTTTATGTAAACACATAAATGTTTAATCTAGTGGTTAGGTAATAATAAATAGACATTTATTATTAAAATATAGGTGGAAATTTACCATTTGTCACATCCTTCCCGCCTTAGAAGGAAAACCGTCCTCGGTTTTCACTTAGAGTTACCCGATGGAGTTGAGAAAAATTGAGGTCATTTACGCTTGATTTTGTTTTCGCGTTCCTACATAAATTCGAGACTTTTTCGAGAGACTGTTGAACCTTGACAGTCGAGAAGTGAAGTGTCAGTTTTGAAGTACAAAATTCTCGAGATGACTATTCCCAACATAGCATGATCCTTCCTGATTTAGAGTGATAAGATAGCATGTTGACTGGTTGTCAAGATTTGATTTGGAGTTGTGTGCTTTTCCTTCTCATAGGATTGAATGAAAGTCTTGTTTGAAAACTTTATTCGAGTAGGTCTTTATATGAATTTGTATGACATTCGAAAGTTTGATAAAGTTTTGGGCAGAAAATTTCACGCATCCCAGTGAGTGGTTTAGAGAGATATCACTATATAGTTCATAAACATAGGTATTCAATTTATTTTAATAGCACCAAAAGGTATAAATGTTTTCCTGGTGGCTGGATAGTTCACCAGGTGATTGCAAAATAGTTTGCAAAACGATTTGTAAAAACAGTTTATAGAGTAATGAAAAACAATTTATTATTTGTGGTTAGTAGCGAAATTGTGATATAGTAGTGAGGCAACAAATCGGTTTATAAATAACTTGTGAAATGATTTGTAAAGCAGTTTATAGAACTAGGACTATTTGTTGTTTACAAAATAGTTGTAATGTTGAAATTTTGATTTCATAAAGTAGGAGTAAAACATTTGTAGAGTGACTGTAATATGGTCTGTAGAATAATCGAAAACAGTTTGTAGGTTTATTATCTTACGAGAGGGTAGCAAAGATAATTGATATCCCCGAGAGACGGGGGGGGGGGGGGAATTAGGTGATTGTCCCAAGGAACGTAGTTCAGGTTATTCCTTAGGGTCTTAAGGTTTCTTTCGGGCGCAGAATCTCTGTCGCATGGGGAGTTTAGCGAGTTCAGAGTACGATTCTGGAGGATGTTGATTGCTACTAGCAGTCAGCCGGTTGAATCAGCGATGTACGTAGTACTTAGAGTGGAGAGGTACAACATTGATTGAACAGCTTCGATTGAACAACATCGATCGAGCACAAGGCTTAAGGTAGAGGAGGCTGTAACGAGGCAACCACAAAACAAGGCCGGATAACAAATCTAAATTTATGATGGCGTCTAAGATCACAAAATCAAACAATCCAAATATAGTCAATATCGGATCAAAACGTAGCCGAAATCAAATCCAATGTGGCCCAAAAATCAAATTCAAACGTTCCAGTAAGCTCGGACGGCTTATAACGCTCTTAAGGGGTTACCACTAAGTAACTCGGTTTCAAACGGTGCCAATCGGGTCTAACTGGCCCGATGCAAATTACAGTCAGATGGCAAAAATTAGAAATCCCGTACAAATGGAGGAGTATAGCGGTGCCGGTGTATCACGGTTGTGATGCCAGTGTGTAGAAGTGAATGTTCATGTTATGCAATAATTGAGTACACACACCAAAAATTTCTGAGATTTTCAAAAATCAAGTAGAAGATCAATCTGGACATAACTTCTAGTATAACTACTCTGAGTATTGCAAAATTTACCTCTGAGTCGGACATAGGTGATCAGGCTATGTCCCACTGTCCCTGGTTGAATATAGGTGATCAGTCTATATTCCACCGAGGTTCAATAAATTTTGAAGTACTCAGCTCAGTTACACCAATAATATGTCCCTTACTTTTAAAAGTTTCTTAAATAATTAAGGTGGATGTCCACACTCGAGGACGATTGATGAGATTGCGTAGAGAAAAGGCATAATGCTACGACGAGTATGATGTGTGTGTATACGTGTGTCGAAGATACTTATAGTAGATAGCAAAAATAGATGGATATACTTATCCAATAACAGTGGGCACATCTCATCAATTATATTAGCAATAAAATCACAAATGAGGCATCAGCTTGGCAGGCAGGCATGTGACGGTCATAGGGTTAAGTTTTCATAAAAGTAGCTATAGTCTAGGTTTTAAAATTACCCAGTTCTCTATAGCCTAGGCTCTGATACCAATCTGTAACACCCCCAAAAATCTGGTTTAGCGGAAGCACACATGTTTGGGTGCTACTAAATTGGTATCACAACACAAAGTATAAAGAATGGTTTTATCTCAACCATTTAAAAATAGATTTCATATTCAAAAGTGATTTGTTTACAACATTTCAAAAATAGTGCGGAAATATAAGCCCATAAAAGATTTCAAGTGGTCCCGAAAATATCAGAGTCTTCTATGACCATGCCTTGCCATGCCAAAGCCTTCAACAGTAAGCTATCGCTTTATACCTGAAAATACATGCTAAAAAGTGTCAACACGAGGTTGGTGAGTTCATAGGTTTATGATAAAGCAGTAAAAATACTGTGAGTTTCATAAGAGTTTTGTGATCATTGTGTCGCTCACAATGTCTTGAAAATAGTATTTAACTTCAAGTAAAGTTTGTGATGTGGACCAAGTGTAGGGTATGCAACCCAAAATAAAATAGTTTATTACGCTAGCTCTAAGTTCATGTAACCGAAGCTATAACAGTGTGCATGCTCTAGAAGCATGTTAAATATAAAGGCCCGGCAAGTGTTTATCCCAGACACTTGTGTTTCGACATGGTATACGTTCGTTTGCCTATCCGGTCAACCCGAACGGGGACGTTACTCCCAATAGATCTATTTATAACATTCGCGCTTCCCAGCAGGAATTGACGGTTCATGAGTTTGGGCAATTTGGGACATAATAGTGCTTAGGCTAATCCGCGTAATAGTTTGATAACAACAGTATTGGTCCATAAAATAGTTTTTGCATGTTTCTCACCCCGATTGTAAAACAAGTTCAAATAGAGTGGGGTTACATATCAGTCAATCACATAATGCTTTCAAATAACCAATTCAAGTAATTCAGCTCAACAGTCAGATATTGAGTAAACAGTTTGCAAATTTCAAAAACAAACAGTCATTGAGTTTAGTTAAAATGAGCATGTATTCTCCCCCAAAAACAGTTTAAAAACCAGTAGAAGTAGGGGTCATGAACTCACCTCGTCAAGTAGTAGTTATATCACAAGCAGTTCAAATAGAGTGCGGCACCGACACGCGACCTAGATTAGTAAAGTTGGTTTTAGTTCATAGTTCAAGTTCAAAGATTCCAATTATTTCAAAAGTTTATGTTGGTGTTGCTGGTGTGGCAGCATTTAATGAAAAACCAAGTTTTGAATATTTAAAGTTGTTGGCTCGTCGGGTTGTACGAACGTACAAAAGAATAGAGAATAGCGATTTTTGATTTCGGATGAGCGGAAAGGTACGTACGAAAGGATAATGATTATGAGATGACGATGTGTACGATCATAGAACGTATGGTGGTTAATTGATAGTGCGTGTGTATATATATATATATATATATATATATATATATATATATATATATATATATATATATATATATATATATATATATATATGTATACTTGCGGAAAAAAATAAATAAGGTTGAAAATAAGGATTAATATAATTTGTGAGAAAATAGTATTTTGAAAAATACTATGTCTTTGTGTTAATAAATGATAAGCTTTGCAAAAGAATTCAAATATATTACTAGTGTTGATAAAATGTATTAAAGTTAACGAACGAGTTTAAATATTCAATTGTCCGCTTTACAAGAATAATAAACGGTTTATTATTTAACTATATATGTCTAAGTGGCTATATTTAGATAATTTCGGGAAAAATGATTTTGATGTCAATATATATATATTTAAAGTGTTTCACAAAACATGTGTTAATTGTCAAATTTTTATATTTCGCTAATTAGTTAGCCGTCGTGTGTTGATAAAATGTATTAAAGTTAACGAACGAGTTTAAATATTCAATTGTCCGCTTTACAAGAATAATAAACGGTCACTTGTAAAGAAAATATGACGAGTCTCGAATGACGGAAAAATAATGTGTCGAGGAGGGGGGTTGGGCTGCGGCCCGAGAAAAGTTAACGGAAACAGGCCACGGCCTGTTGGGCTGTTACAAGTCCAGCGAAAAAGAAAAAGACCAAAGGCCCTTTTTGGTTTGTTAAGGACCGAACTCAACCACATATAAGTGGGCTGTCCAAGAGTGAGTTAAACGGGCTGGGCCCAATTTGATTTCTAAGTAGCAGACTCAACTCGTAGCAGCAGTATGGTAAGTAAAAGAAAACAATTTATACCTTTGACTGCTGAAGTCAACGCAAGGAAAAGAAATATATTTGAACTAGTATAGTAGCAGGATCTAAAAGTAACAACAGGAACAAATATAGTAGCAGAATACAAGACACATTTTTGACCATTTTGCTTAACGCAAGACTAGAAAACAAAGTATTTTGAACAAGTAACCCTTGCTACTACGGAAGTCTCTTAGGCTCGAACCTAGACACGGTTCGGGGAAGTCTTTAAACCATACAAACGAAGCTTAGTTTGGGGTCATTTTTGGGACTTTTAAACCGATCGAAATGGCACCCGTCGGGTGGGTTTTTGCCACGGATTTAATGACCAAAATTTTGAGTTTTGATAAAGTGTGTGAGTCGAGTACCACTCGTTTCAACCACGAGCTCAACACTAATCGCGAGCTTATGCTAGAACAACAACTAGAACCACCTTCGAGGACTTACGAATATCACATGAAACGTTTTAAAATTTGTTTTTCTCGACCCATTTGCTAGTCAGAACCACGACTCTAGCACCCATTTTATTCCAACATAGACCCGTTTAGAAGTTAAAACTTTAGAGACATAACATCGAACACCTTGCGAGCACGTTTTTGACATTAACTATTTGACTAGTTCGACTCCAAAACAACACAACTACATGTTTAACTCATAAATCCGACAAGTGCAAAAATAGAAACCCCAATAAGCCTAGTCTACAACGCTTCTAACTATCCTAACGAGTTCGCGGTTACACGAGATTTGACGAAAAGAACAAGTATCGAAGTCGAGCCATACACAATATTTCTAGTTTCAAAAATAAAGTATTTCTACCACACCAACATCGATTCGACAATAATAACGATTCGAACAATATATCACAAAGTTATTCAAGACAATTGTAACAAAAACATGATATCATTCGAATGGAAGAATTAAAACGAAAACTTAGAACTCTTACAACAAGATGTCGATTAACAAGAAGCCGAGAGATGGGTAACTTAGGTGAGGTCGAACGAACCCGATTCCAAACAGCAACTCCACACACCTCTTCACTCTTGAATACGCCCTTTCACCTTGAATTGCATATCACCTAGCTCTTTGGATTTGATTGGTAGTCTTGTGTGTGTGTGGACTTTTTGTGGATCGGTTTGAATATAACAAGGTAAACAAGGAAGGTTTGATTCCTTCTCTCCTCATCCACACACGCTCCAAGGCTTAAAGGAGAAACCCTAGTCCTTGCCTTTGTACCTTCTTGGCTCTACGCGCGGATTCTCGGTCTTGAGGGTCGGAGTGGTTAGTTGTCCTCCTTTTGGACACAAGGATAATGGTGAAAGAGATCATGGCCACCACTGTTGTTGTTTTCGACCTAAGGAGATGAGACAAATGGGTATAGCGACTTCTTTGCTTATGGTGGAAGCAGGGTTTTCAGAAAGGCAGTTGAAGAAGAGAGAGAAGCGTGGGTTTGGTTAAGAGAGGGTAGGCAGTGTTTTGTTTCATTATCTTAACCTTTTTTTTTTTTTTTTTTTATTTGTATAAATATGGTGAGATGTGATAAATAAATAAAAGTAAGTGAAATGTTTTGTTAAATTAAAGGTGAGGGTTAATTTAGTAGTTTCAAGCGTATCCCGGGTCTCACTGAGACTTAATTTGATAAGTGCTCTCCGGGCTATCGTGACCACGGAGGATATAGTTCAGGCGTCGTTTTTCTTCAGACTGGCATAGAATAAAATCTATTGACTCCGGAAATAAAATTATAGAATTTAATGACTATTTATGTGTTGTCGGTACGCGTGCGGTGTCGTTTTTCAAGAAAACGAGATAACCTCTCGTTTTTTTGCTACGTTGTTGTTTGTAGATGTCAGAAAGTGACAGTTTCACCTTTACTGCTAAAATTTAAATTGTTTTGGTGAGTTGTTGTATGCTACAGTGTGCGGGTTTGTTTCCCGTGATCTTTATGTAAACACATAAATGTTTAATCTAGTGGTTAGGTAATAATAAATAGACATTTATTATTAAAATATAGGTGGAAATTTACCATTTGTCACACAAACTAACATAAAAATCAAGATCTACAAAAATTTTAGTGAAGTTTGAACTAATTGGGGTGTAATTTCAAGTGTTTTGGGTTAATCGAAACGTATTGTGGGTAAATTTGGTGCAATTTGGAGTGTTCTTGGGTCTCCTGCCTCTCGACTTTTTTTTCAAAACTTTGTAAGAATCCATAAAACTTGTTCAATCTTGTTCATTACATGTTCTTGTGATGTTTAAAAGTGTTACCAAGTGCTTATTATGTATGTTTTGCTAAAATGAAAAAGCTAGGGTTTGATATATAGTTTATGGTTGCTCGACTTTTTTTGAAGTTTTTGTACAAGTTATGTTATTTCTTGCTTGTGTGGTAAATCTTGTTGCTTGTGGTACTAGTTTGATGATACAAATGTGATTAGTGTTAATTACGCGAGTTTAAAACGAAATATACACTTGTTTGTGTATATATATAAATCGGCTCACTTTAAAAGAAATAATTATTGGGGTTTTGAAAAACATAAAATTTTGGCTCTAGTGGTGAAATGGTGAAATTAGTGCTTCATAGATTATTTTGGATAGCTTATTGAATAAGCTATAGCTTTTTGTGTTTGACTTGTTTGGGTCAAGACTTGGGTCGTACGACACATGTTGGGCCGAGCCCAATATGTTTTGGCCTTGGTTGACCATTTGACTTAATGGCTTATTTATAAGTGCTTATTTGACTTATTTAAAAATCATTACAAAAACTATTCGGACTAAAAGGGCTTAAAGGTTTAAAACAATTTTTGGGCTTATGAAGGTCTCGACACACAATGGGCCGAGCCCATGTGTTTTCAGCCTTGGGTTGACTTTTTGACCAAACGGCTTATTTGATGTGCTAAATTGATTTTTAGAAACTTAACGATATATATATCGTAACTTAAAAAGGTTAAATGACTTTTGGGCTAAACTTGGACTTTTGGACCCAATATGGACTTTTCGGCCCAATAAATAATTCGGGTGACAAAAATGAGTTTTTGAACATTTTGCGACCTTTTATAAATATTTGGACTTATTAAAACGTTATATAACGATTAAAACCGTTTTGAACTCGTTTTGACACTTTAAGCCCAATAAGACAAATAAATGGGCTTTTCGGCCCAAATTTGTAGTTGTTGACTTTTTGTTGACTTTTTAAAGTAATATGACTAAACGTTGTCTTTTGCATCGAAAACCATAATTAAGAAGTAAACGTAATGATGAATGTAGTTATAACGTAAATATACATTTTGGATTAGTTTTGCAAATATAATTAACATAAGGGATTATTTGAGGAAATTGCAACACTTGGGAAAAATGGAAAAGTTTGAATAAACGAATGGGTCATGCCCGATTTTTCTAAAATTTCGACACTTAGAATATTTTCGGATGAAAACCGACTAAAAGACGAAACGGATTATTTTTATTATTAAAAATATTAATTCTTCTAAATTAATATTTTTAGACCTTATAAGACTTATGAATATATTTTAGACATTTATACACTTACACTTATTTGATTCCTCAAAATTAAATACTTATAAATTTCTTTATAATTATCATTATATTATAAATAATTATAATATTTATAATATAATAATACCCCACTATCACCATTATCATATTAATTATTCAATACCTATTTAATTAATTATCACTATTAATTAATTACATACTTAATTATTAAATATATATACGATAATATATATATTACTTACGCATTTTGCGGCGACAAGCATTAAGCACGGAAGTTTCGTCGCACGTATTTTCACCTTACACTTTCACCATGAGCCATCACCAAAGAGTCTTAAACGATGAACTATTTTGAATTGTATCTTATCACACATCAACCAAGAAATATACGAGCACTTGACACACGTAAACCTTTCAATTGAGTTAAAACATTAAAAACACGAATATTTCGCTAAGACTTATCATACTGATCGAGGTCACGTGTCGGAGCGGTTGCACTGTGTATTTGTTGACTAGCAAATTGCTAATGTTATTAAGGTGAGTTATAGCCCCATTTTTATACGAATTGTTTTATAAACCTTGGGGTGAGAAACATGCAAAACTTTTTTCATGGACCAAATTGAACTTTGTTTTTATACACACTGGTATGCGGTTTAACCTAAGTATGTTTGAATCCCATTGCGCTCACTATCATCAACCATCAAATCCTGCTGAGAAGCGCGTATGATATAAATAGATCTATTGGGGGTGACTCCTGTTAGGATCTCTGGGAAATAAGAGTTTCATTGTTGCTGCCGATAGTGTTAAGCTGGTTCCTGCCGATAGCTTTGGTTCCTGCTGAAAGCTCATTGCTGCCGACAGTGTTATCTTGTTTCTGCCGATAGTGTTGTTGCTGCGGATAGTGTTGTTAGTTATCCGTATATTTAGAATGTTTGTTAAGATTTATTTTTAGAAGAGATTGTTGTTTATCTCTTCACACGTTTACTTGTAGAACGGATTAGGGTTAGGTCATCTTGTTAGAATAAAAGATATATCCGTCTATGAGTTTATGTACGCCTTTAACATTATCAATATTGAATATCACAATTCTTAGTTCATAGTTTGATCCATAGAGGATCATTGTCGTTTAGAGTTTTCTTCTTTATTATACTTGCTGTTTAGTTTCCGCATAAACGCTTGTATAGCTTACAGAGGTTCTTGTTCATACCAAGCTCAATCAAGCTCGAAGTACTCGATCCTACAAGTGGTATCAGAGCCTGGTAAGGATCTCTGATAAAGAAGAAAAAGGTCGATCTCATATCTCTTAACCCTCTCTCAATGGCAGACGAAAACCCAGAAAACAATGTCATTAACCAGGAAGATCAACAACCCAAACCTGAAACATCCCAAGTCCAAACACAAATCGTCACCACTATGTCCACCAACAATGCTAAATTCCCATATCTGAAGAAAGATGAGTATGAAGTCTGGGCTATGAGAATGGAATATTGGATCACAAACAGTGATTACAATCTGTGGAATGTCATTCTCAAGGGAAATAGCAAGAAGAATACAGGAAGGGACGAGGATGGCAATATTTATATAGAGCCACCTGTTACTGCAGAAGAGCACATGGCTGTGCAAAGGGAAACCAAAGCAAGAACCCTTCTGCTTCAAGCTATTCCAGAGGATCATATGAGTGATTTCCATCACTTGGATGATGCTAGAAAGATCTGGCATGCTGTAAAAGCCAGATTTGGAGGGAATGATGAATCCAGAAAAATGAGAAAGTCTATGCTCAAGCAAGAGTTTCAGGAATTCAAGATCTCTGAGGCTGAGGGGATTCACAAAAGGTATGACAGATTCCACAAGATCCTGAGTCAACTCAACCAGTTGAAAGCTAGGCCGGACGATGAAGACTGCAACACCAAGTTTCTGAGGGCTTTGCCACCATCCTGGTCTCAGGTTTCCATAACACTCAAAGCCAAAGGAGGTCTGGATTATATGAGCTTTGATGATCTGTACAACAAGTTGAAAACCCTTGAACTTGATATCAAAGGGTATTCCACCTATACACCCCATACTCCAACACATACTGCTTTTGTTAGTAACTCTGGTGCTAACAAAGCATCATATGGAAACAGTCCAACACCATCAACATCATCAATCTCCTACTCACCTGTCACACCAAAAGCTCAAACCAGATCTGAGAATCTTGTAGTGGATGTGCTCCATTCATTTGTTGCTGAAAGTACACCACAGCAGAAGATTGTGTATGAAGATTTCAATCAGGTTGATGAATTGGATCTGGAGGAGATGGATTTAAGATGGCAGGTGGCTATGATTTCGTTGAAGTTGGATAGGTTTCAAAAGAAAGCAGGAAGAAGGGTCAACTTTGATGGTCAGGGGCCTGCCAGGTTTGACAGAAGAAAGGTGAGGTGCTATAAATGTTCTCAAACAGGACATTTTGCTAGGGAATGTCCAGATAAGAAGGTGGATGATAAAGCTCGGTATTCTGCTTTCAAAATTCAAGAGCTGGATTCAGAGGAACCTAAGGCTTTAGTATCTATGGATTCGATGGTGGACTGGGAGCATCATGAGAAGGCTGTTGCAAGTGGATCAGATAAGGTCTTTGGGATGGTAGCTGGATATGGTGAGAAGATTCAAGTGGCTGGTCAGTTTGGAATGATGGGTCATCCATCTCAGGTACATAACTGCCCATTTGGTTGTAATTCTAAATATGATAAATTGAAACAGGAATTTGATGAAATAGAAAGTGAAAATAAGGATAACTTTATTCAACTTAAGGCTCATAAAAAGGCTGTTAAAACTTTAGAACAACAAAAGGTCTGGTATCAACAACAACAGTCTGCTTATGAAGTAAAAATAAAGGTATTGGAAAGAGATTTAAAAAATGCTATTAATGAGTTTAAACATTCTGAAAGGGAAAAAGCTAAGGTAATGTTAGAAAATCAGGATTTAAAGTCTAAACTAGATAATACCTTGGCTAGATTTGATAAGTGGAAAGAGTCATCCACAAACCTTCACAGGCTTATTGATAGTTCTATGTCGTCAAAAACTAAAAAAGGTTTAGGGTTCGGTGACCTGGTAGGGCCAAATCAGTATTATGACCCTAATGAGTATAGTGTTTTTAACCCAGAACCTGTAGATTATAGAAAGCCTGTAAAGTATGTGAATGAGGGAGGGATGAATGATGTTCCTCCACCCATAACTGGAACATTTAAGCCTGCTAATCCTTTTGATGACTTTGATGATTCACAAATGATGTATGGCAAACAGGCAAAGGACTTGCCTAATCTTGATTGTGACTCTAATGAATTTGTCTCTTGTTCTTACAGTGACAAATCTTCAGAAATCAAGACAGATGAATATGCCACATGTGGATCAAGTGACAAGTCTGCATCAATAAAGTCAGAAGATCTCTCCTCAGAAGTAGCTAATGATGAATCTCAATCAAAGACAGCTGCATTTGAAGATATTTCTTTTGATAGTGTTAAAAACAATAATGTTTCTGGTTTGTGGTTCTATTTCAAACAATACTAGTTGTGGTTCTGTTTCAAACAATTATGATTGTGGTTTTTATTGTGTTAAGGATAATTTTATTTCATGTGTTGGTTTGAATAATTCTGTTTGCAATGAGAAAGTTATTGTTAAGAAAAAGACCCCTAGAAAGAAATCTTGCTTTGTGTGTCGTAGTTATGATCATCTTATTAAAGATTGTGACTATTATGAGAAACAGATGGGTTTGAATGCATGTCAAAATAGGTTTGTATGGAAAAATGTGAATGATATTCCCCCTTATATTCCTCAAGCAGCAAGGAGAACTTCAGTTGCTACTGGCAAGCCAGTTCCTGCTGGTAAGCCTGTTGCTGCTGATAAGTTCATTCCTGCCGATAAGCCTGTTGCTGCTGATAAGTTCATTCCTGCCGATAAGCCTGTTGCGGCTGTGTATTCAGTTCCTGCCGGTAGGATCAATCCTGCTGGTTGGAGAAGCAATATGGCTAGACCTTTCAGAAGACCTACTAGTTCTTACTTTCAAAATAATTTGAGACCTGTTTGTTTAGACACCATGAATAAGGGAGGGGCAAGATGGAAAACTGCTGTTAAGTCCTCAGCAGGTTGTTCTTGGAAAATCAATAATCAACATATGAAAATGGGGTCCAAGATCAATGGTGGATCTCATCAATCTCCAGGGTTTAATTCTAATTGATCCACTAGGCAGGCTCAAGTCAGCAATGGCTTGAGTCTCTCTTGTATCTAATGTTGTATATGTATTCTTTCTCTCAGGATTTTCCTTTTAGAAGCAAAGATGTTGGAATTGTTGATAGTGGGTGTTCCAGGAGTATGACAGGGAATTTGGATAGATTGCATGACTTTGTACCTTTGAATGGAGGTACTGTGACATTTGGAGGAGGAGATGGAATAATTTCTGGGAAGGGAACTACCAAGACTGCTAAGCTGGATTTTGAAGATGTACTTTATGTGAAGGAACTTCAAGACTTCAATTTGTTCTCTGTTTCCCAAATATGTGACAAGAAGAACAGTGTTCTCTTCACTGAGAATGACTGCTTTGTGTTGTCCAAAGACTTCAAGCTGTCTGATGAAAGTCAGATTGAACTTAAAGTTCCTAGGACTTACAATCTTTATAGCTTCAATCTTAGTGATGTTCAGCCTGAGGGATCACTTGCTTGTCTGGTTGCAAAAGCTTCTGTGGATGAATCTAATAAATGGCACAGAAGAATGGCCCATGTGAATTTCAAGACCATTAACAAGCTGGCTAAGAATGGGTTGGTTAAAGGGCTTCCTATGAAGATCTTCTCTAATGAGCATGATTGTGTTGCCTGCAACAAAGGAAAGCAGCACAAAGCATCATACAAGGCCATAACTGCTGTGAGCAACATCTCTGAGCCTTTGCAGCTTCTTCATATGGTTCTTTTTGGTCCTACTTCTATCAGAAGTATTGACCATAAGAACTACTGCCTGGTGATTACAGATGATTTTAGCAGGTTTTCATGGACTTTCTTTTTGGGTACTAAAGATGAAACTTATCCAGTTCTTAGGGATTTTATTGCCTTAATAGAAAATCAGCTAATTAAAAAGGTTAAGTCTATAAGGTGTGATAATGGCACAGAGTTTAAGAACTCTAATCTTATTGAACTCTGTGGGTCTAAGGGGATAAAAAGGGACTATAGTAATGCTAGAACTCCACAACAAAATGGGGTTGCAGAAAGGAAAAATAGGACCCTGATAGAAGCAGCTAGGACTATGTTAGCTGAATCTAAGATGCCTACTATGTTTTGGACTGAAGCAGTTTGCACTGCTTGTTATGTGTTGAATAGGGTATCTATTACTAGTCCTCATAATAAAACACCTTATGAACTTTTGTCTGGGAAGGTTCCAAACATTAGTTACCTTAAGCCTTTTGGATGTCATGTCACTATTTTGAACACTAGTGATTACCTAGGCAAGTTTGATGGGAAGGCTGATGAAGGGTTTATTGTTGGATATTCTGCTCATGGTAAAGCCTATAGGGTTTATAATCTGTCCTCTAAGAGAATAGAAGAGACTCTCAGCTTAAGATATCTTGAAGATAAACCTAATTTGCAGGGTGCTGGTCCAGAGTGGTACTTTGATCTGGATTATCTATCTGACACCTTAGGTTATAATAGATTCAAATCAAATCTATCTGCTGGTACAAATGTTTCTCAAACTAACAATGCAGGTACCTCAGATGATGATTCTGATGTAGAGAGTGATGAACGACCTATAGTTGTTCCTTCTTTTCCCTCTAACAACATTTCAGGTTCAAAGCTCAAAGATTCTTTTGATATGGCTGGAGGTGATTCTAGTTATGCAGAAGATCTTGCTAGGCTTCAAAGACAAGAGTTTAATGCCAAAAGAGCTGCTGAGATGTTTGATTCTGGATTTTCTAAAGAGACAGAGGAGATTTTGAGAAAGGCTGAAGCTGAAGTTAGAAGACAATTGAATTCAACTGGTGGTATTCATGTTCCTGCTGATCCCATTCCTGCTGAAAGTGGATCTGTTCCTGCCGAACCTTCTAGGGTTTCTGCTGATGTTCCTGTGTCTTCTCCATCTGTGGACACTCTGGGTGTTGTTAACTCCCTTGAAAGATTTCCAATTCCTTCTGATCTTGGAAACTCAGTCTCTTCAAAAGATAAGCTGAATGATCCTCATCATCAGTCCAGATCTGGCATTTTCACTTCTTCCTCATATGATGATGACTTCAACCCCTCCATCACTAATCAGGCATCCTCCATTGAAGTCAATCCCATTGCTACCAAGAGGATCAATACAGTTCATCCTCAGTCTTTGATTCTTGGAGATATAAATTCCCCTGTGCAGACAAGAAGCAAGCTACATCAACCCAAGTTTGGAGAATCTGCATTTCTCAGTTACATACAGGATCAGTTGAGGAACAATCATACTGATTACTTACATTGTCTGTATGCTTGTTTCTTATCTCAAGTTGAACCAACTAGCATAGCTCAGGCTCTTGCTAATGATGATTGGGTTGAAGCTATGCAAGAGGAGATGCAGCAGTTCCAGAATCAGAAAGTATGGATGTTGGTGCCTTTACCTGCAGGAAAGCATGCTATTGGGACTAAATGGATTCTAAAGAATAAAAGGGATGCTAGGGGTATTGTGGTTCGAAATAAGGCTAGATTGGTAGCTCAAGGTCATAGACAAGAAGAGGGGATTGATTATGATGAGGTGTTTGCACCAGTGGCAAGAGTTGAAGCTATCCGATTGTTTTTAGCTTTTGCTTCCTTTATGGGGTTTGTAGTATATCAGATGGATGTGAAGAGTGCATTTTTGTATGGCAGGATTGAGGAAGAGGTTTATGTTACTCAACCACAGGGATTTGTGGATCCTCAGAATCCTAATTTGGTTTACAAAGTGGTTAAAGCACTTTATGGTCTTCATCAAGCACCAAGGGCTTGGTATGCACGGTTATCAGCCTTTTTGCTAAAACATGGTTACAGAAGAGGGACTATTGATAAAACTCTTTTTATCAGAAAGAATTTCAAAGATATCATCCTGGTACAAGTTTATGTAGATGATATCATCTTTGGTTCCACTAATGAAGCCTAGTGTAGGGAGTTTGAAGAATTGATGAAGAGTGAATTTGAGATGAGTGCTAAGGGTGAAATGACTTTCTTCTTGGGTCTTCAGGTTAAGCAGAAACCAGATGGGATCTTTATTTGCCAGGAGAAGTATGTTTATGACATGCTTAAGAAGTTTGATATGGAAAATGTTAAGATTGCTACAACTCCTTTTGAACGCCCTAAGCCTAAGTCCAATAATGAACCTGATGCTGTTGTTAATGTTCATCTTTATAGGTCCATGATTGGATCACTCATGTATTTGACAGCTTCAAGACCTGATATCATGTTTGCTGTTGGTGCATGTGCTAGACATCAGGTTACACCATTGACTTCTAACCTAAATGCAGTTAAGCGAATCTTCAAGTATTTAAGAGGACAGCCAAAGATGGGACTTTGGTATCCTAAAGATTCTCCTTTTGTGTTGGAAGCATATAGTGACAGTGATTATGCTGGGGCTAACTTTGATAGGAAGTCTACAACAGGAGGTTGTCAGTTTCTGGGTAGGAGTTTGGTTTCTTGGCAGTGCAAGAAGCAGACTATAGTGGCTACATCTTCTACTGAGGCAGAGTATGTTGCTGCTGCTAGTTGCTGTGGACAGGTACTTTGGATGCAAAATCAGTTGTTGGATTATGGGTTCAACTACATGAACACTAAGATTTTTATTGATAATCAAAGTACTATGTGTATTGTTAAGAATCCTGTTTATCATCAGAGGACAAAGCATATTGAGATTCGACATCATTTCATAAGAGATGCTTATGAGAAGCATCTTATTCAGGTGATTAAGATTCACACAGATGATAATGTTGCTGATCTGCTGACCAAGGCTTTTGATGGACCAAGGTTTAAACATTTGGTGGTTCATATTGGGATGGTAAATCCCTAGATACTGAGCTTAAGGGGAGGATTGCAGATTAAGGGGAGGATGAAGCTTAAGGGGAGGATGATTCTTGTTGTTGTTGTTGTATATTTTCTATCTTTCTTTCTTTCTTTTGGTTTCTTTTCTTATTTTTCTTTCTTTTATTTTGGTGTGTTTCTTAGTTAAAAAAAATAAATAAATAAAAAAAAAAAAAAAAAAATCTTGTATATTTGTGTGCTAATAAGTTGGTTTTGAGCAACACCTTGCAGGTACAGTGTTGGTGTTTACACCTGCACAATAAATGGTACTCAACTCACCATGTCTTGCAGACAAGAAAGAGTTGGCTCACCATGAGGGTACGGCTCTGGTGTGATAATCAAATCCGTTGATAGCTGTAATAGCTTGCTCAAAGCTATAGGGTACTTCAACTCACCCATGATTCAGTTCTGAGAGTTGAAAATGGTTCTCAATTCACCATGGATGTAACCCTTATGGGATCCTAAGGATTGGCTAGTCCACAAAAGTATGGTTTGTGGTAAAGACAATTGGTATCCATATTTGGTATTCAATTCACCAAGGTTTGCTGTAACCTAAGAATTGACTAGTCCTGAGCAAACGGCTACAGGTAAAGACAAGTCAAATCCGTTTATAGTTGCTGATTTGCTAATAAATCAGATGGTTATCAATGTACCATGGTCTAACACACCTAAACATTGGCTACTCCAGTAGTGATGGCTATTGGTAAAGAGACATCAAATCCATTAATTTTCAATGATTCACCTCTCACAGGAGTTAACACACCTGGATGTGATGAGAATAGTATGAAACTTAAAGAGATTTGATGTACATATTGTCATAGTAGCAGCCAAGTTCAAGTGAAAGTAATGGTGACCAGTATACATGTTTTGGAGAAGATTTCTAATTCCTGCTGAACTATTGAGGTTGCTGCTGGATGCTATAGAAGTTGGAATCTTGCAAGTTATGGATGTTACTGCTGGTTACTCAATATTGTTGCTGCTAAGTCGCAGTCCTCAAGCCTGAGAAGTTCAAAGCTCTATCACATTGGAATCTTGCAGGTTAACCTAGTCAACCTCAAGATTAGGGGAGGATTGTTAGGATCTCTGGGAAATAAGAGTTTCATTGTTGCTGCCGATAGTGTTAAGCTGGTTCCTGCCGATAGCTTTGGTTCCTGCTGAAAGCTCATTGCTGCCGACAGTGTTATCTTGTTTCTGCCGATAGTGTTGTTGCTGCGGATAGTGTTGTTAGTTATCCGTATATTTAGAATGTTTGTTAAGATTTATTTTTAGAAGAGATTGTTGTTTATCTCTTCACACGTTTACTTGTAGAACGGATTAGGGTTAGGTCATCTTGTTAGTATAAAAGATATATCCGTCTATGAGTTTATGTACGCCTTTAACATTATCAATATTGAATATCACAATTCTTAGTTCATAGTTTGATCCATAGAGGATCATTGTCGTTTAGAGTTTTCTTCTTTATTATACTTGCTGTTTAGTTTCCGCATAAACGCTTGTATAGCTTACAGAGGTTCTTGTTCATACCAAGCTCGATCCTACAACTCCCCCATTCGGTTGGCCCGGCAGGTCAACGCGAACGTATACCATGTCGGATTTTGCAAAGTGTCTAGGGATTAACACTCGCGGGCACCCTTTGTTTGCTATGCCAGCTTGGCATATTGTTTGTCTAGTTTCGGTTGGATGAGCTTAGTGTTAGCATACAGAATGAGTGTGATTGCTGAATTATTTGCTATGGTCCATATGTGCTTATTTACTTTAAACCTATGAACTCACCAGCGTTAGCTGACTTTTAGCATGTTTTTCTCAGGTGTTTGAGAATGTGTTCATTGAAGGCAGGGCATGGCACTGGTCATAAGTTTTCTGGAAATGTTTTGGCTTTTGCATTGAACTCTGAATTTGGGACAGATTTGTTAAATGGGCCTTGTTTTAATTGAATTGAACTTGATGTATGACAATTAACTTTGAAAATGTAAACTATTTTAAAACGGATTTTTAATCCGTTGTCTATATCTTTGTGTTGTGATTATCGATTTAGTAGCACCCAAATATATATGCTTCCGCAAATCCTGATTTTGGGGGTGTTACAACTTCCCATTGTACATCTGGCTATAAGCCTTTGCCAATGTAGATGCACTATCACAACGGATAGAAATAGGTGCTATAGGTTTAGGCCACAATTGAATCTTTAGAAGCAAGTTTTTCAATCATTCAGCTTCTTTACCAGCAGCTGCTAAAGCCACAAATTCAGATTCCATTGTTGAACTGGTGATGCAAGTTTGCTTTTTGGATGCCCAAGAAATTGCACCTCCACCAAGTAGGAATACCCAGCCACTTGTAGATGAATTGTCTTCAGTGTTACTGATCCAACTTGCATCAGTGTATCCTTCTAATACTAAAGGATAACCAGTATATGAGAGACTATAATCCATAGTCTTTTTCAGATACTTCAGTACCCTCTGAACTGCTTGCCAGTGATGAGCACTAGGATTACTAGTATACCTGCTCAGTTTACCCACTGCAAAAGCAATATCAGGTCTTGTACAAGTCATGACATACATTAGGCAGCCAATCACCCTAGAATACTCAAGTTGAGATACAGCCTTACCAGTATTAGGCATCAGCTTAATGTAATGAGATTGAGAGATAGAAATTTTGTTACTTTCATGTTTAATCCTTATACCAAGGATAACATCAGCCTCCCCCATGTCCTTCATGGAGAACCTTGATGACAAAAATTCCTTTGTCAGGTCAACCTGATTTTGGTCAGTGCCAAAGATCAGCATGTCATCAACATATAGGCAAATGATGACTCCTTTACCAGATTCATCAAATTTGCTATATACACATTTGTCAGCTTGATTAAGAAGATAACCATTTGACAAAACCACTTCATCAAATTTTTGATGCCATTGCTTAGGTGCCTGCTTCAGTCCATAGAGAGACTTAATCAGTTTACACACCTTGTTTTCATTGCCAGGCATGATGAAGCCCTGAGGTTGGTTCATATAAACCTCCTCATCCAATTCACCATTCAAGAAAGCTGTCTTCACATCCATCTGATGAATAATCAGATTGTGAATTGATGCCAAAGCAATCAGCAATATTATGGTACTGATACGTGCCACAGGGGCATAAGTATCAAAATAGCGTTGAACTTTTCAATAGTTCCATCTACCTTCATTTTCCTTTTGAAAATCCATTTGCAACCCAGAGGTTTGCAACCAGGTGGTAGATCAGCCAACACCCAAGTGTTGTTGCCCATGATGGAGTCCATCTCATCATTTATTGCTTCTTTTCAGAAAGCAACATCCTGAGACTTCATTGCTTCATCAAATGTTTTGGGGTCATCCTCAACATTAAAGCAATAGGAGTGTTGGTGTAACACCCAGTGCCCGCTTAGACCAAAAATTAAAACTTTTAGAGCGGAAACGCTTGACTTTTACGGACATCTGGTTACTCTTTTGATCACTGACAAAAATCTATAAACATTCAGACCTTGAGACTATTTTTAAATGAAACTAGACTCAATTACCTTCAAAACGACGGGTGGCACGACCCGTGACGACTTACGGATCGAAAGATATGATTTTTCAAAGTTTACCAAAAAGTTTACCGAGGCGCCCATCCGATCGGATGGCCCTCCATCCAAATTGGATGGAGCCTGCTGATCCGACAAAATCACCTTTTTGCCCGTAACTTGAAAACCTGATCTCGGATTATTACCAAACTTTCCAGATTTACTTAATATGTTATTGGGCTCATTTTCATACAAAAACATCCACCCGAAATAGTACTTTACAAATTAGCCACTTTAGACCCATTTTCACCATAAACCACTTATACCACTTCCATTTTACACCAAACTTGGCCAACTTCATTAACTTATCATAACAAACATGTTCCAAACACGCTTGTGTGACAACTGGTAAAATTTCCCTAATATTTATATTATTAACGAATTCATTTCTGTGACTAGGACACCTGACTTTACCATTATGTGTTAAAACGGATAACAGACCTGCACATATTGACACCTGGATACCTCACCAAGGAACAGTGAAATTATCACTATTAATAATTTACCCATGATTATGGTATTGAAAACGGGAGGTTATCGCGGTTTCACACGGATTGACACCACACGCAAGCCAGGAACAAACAGAAATTCATGAAATATTAGAAAATAATTAAAGACTCGGAGATAAGCTCAAGTGTTATTTAACGACTCTAAAATACACACTCAAGAACTAGAAACGGTTTAGGACGAATCCGGATTGACACAGTTTAACGGGACTCGGGAATTAAAAATACACACTTAATCTAAAACCCACTCAACCCTCAAATTAAATAACCACTCCTTAAATAAAATACACCCACCATCCCACTAATATCTTATCCCCAAAAACCTTCTGCTACCCTCACCTTATTTTTGTCGCCACTCCCTCTCTTCCCCAAACAACACCGAACCATCACCATCCACACTCAGTCACCATTAATACCTTTGACCTAGAAACCTTTGTCTCCTTCATATTCACGAGATAACATAGGAAGATGAAGCTTAGATATAAGGATAACACACCAAAAAGGGGTGATTATTCACCCAACAATCCGAAAGTTAATATGGAATTTATCTCTGGTATTCTCCTTAAATCCGCACCTCCTAAGTGGTATTCGAATCACACAACTATCAAACACACCAAAAATCTGAGAGGTTCTCAAGATCAAGGTCAAGATTGTGATTCGGTTTGGAGGTCGTGGTGGGAGAATATTGGAGCAAGTGGGTTTCGGATTGAAAGGTTCTTACTAGTGTTCATACGCCAAGAATATTGTCAGGTTGATTCCTAATCTTAGTTATATTATATTTTTGAATCGTTTATAAGAAAATCTAGGTCGAATAAATAAGTGGAATAGGTGATGTTATTGTAGTTTCTGTCGAAATAAATACCTAGACACACCCTTGTTTAATCTTGAAGAAGAATCTTAAGTTTTGATATATGTCGAATAGGATTTTCAAGAAGATTGAACTTTTGTTATTGGTTATTGTTTCTGTCGAGTAAATTTCTTAGAAATGGCATTAGGTTGATAAAAAGACTTAGCATTGTTCGAATGAAAGTCCTAGGATTAAAGTGCTTTGAGTTAGTAAAGACTTGATTTTGTTATCATAGGAACTAAGTGGTCATGGTTGTGTTGAATTTGAACCCACCAAAGGAAATGGTGTCTTGAGGCTAAATATATTGTGGTTCCACATAGGCCACAAGACCCTGTTTAAGATGCATTCGAGAAGTCTAGACACCAAAGGTTCATGGGATCGAACCTGTGGTGAAACTGTGACTAAGGTAGTATAGTTAAATAGCCGGCTAGAGTTGCTAGGTTGTGATGAAGTAGTTAACGAGCCCTAGGCATCCCACATGACTATGCCTCAATTCAAAGAATAAAGTGAGGACATAACACTCAAATGACACCAAAAACGCCCTCAACGAACCTCGCATAAGATAAGAATGTTAGTATGAGGGTAACTTGTTTAGCCAACGAGAAAGTGGAAAAGTTTAGAACACTTAGGTTTATAGGGCACTAGTGTACCTATAACAACCCCAAAATAGGTCTAGAATGTAGTGTACAACCATTCCTTAAACACCCAAGAACTTAAGCTCGAGTAGTGTTTGAACGTTGGTTACAAGGTGAGACAAAAGCCACGACTGGTGGCACATTATATCCGCAAGTAAAGGTCTCAAAAAGGACCTACCAAGATGGTAACTTGGCGCGGAAAATTGTGTTTCCATAAGTGTAATACCAGGCAAAACCAAAATCCAAATGACAGCCCATTAAAGCCCACTTAAGAGCCTACCCATTAACTATTAGACAACCTTGGACCAATTCGAAATTTGGGCTCAGGTGTAGCCCATCAGCCCACACCAAAAACCCCTTAAAGACAGCCCATTAGTTAGACTATTCCCCCCCCCTTCTCTTCGAACCATTTGGGCCTCAGCCCATTGAGCATATAAGACCCATTTCGAATGACAGTTAAGATATAGCTAATGAGACACACTAAAATGAAATAAAAACCGTTACAAACCAACTAACATCTAAAAATTATATGTCGAATAACATTAAAACCTTGATAGCTGTCATGAGCTAATACACTTTAACATAGGTCTACAACTTGAAATAGCCGAAATGATAAGCCGGGCGCAAAGTAAAACATGTATACACATTTACAAGTAATTAACTTCACTTACATTTTTGGAATTAGGAATATATATATATATATATATATATATATATATATATATATATATATATATATATATATATATATATATATATATATATATATATATATATATATATAGGGGGCGTTATTGTGGTGTACAAGCTTAAAATAGATAAAATAGGTACACACGTGGACCGTTGGATCAATCTAAGTAGATGAGATTAGATATTAAATAGATGAGTGGCACAATTGTAATTAAGTGAGAGACAAATGGCTTTTGTTTATCAAGTTTTTATAGGATCCTATATATTGTGTTGATCATTAACGAGTATCAGTTAGACTAAGAATTAGGTAGCCACAATTAAGCACCCCCAATTATTTAACCGGATATAATGCAATTCGGAATCAACATCATAATCCCCAAAATCGTTCAATCAATAGAAAATCCCCAAATCGATCAATCAATAGAAAATCCCCATATCGTTCAATCAATAGAAAATCCCCAAATCTTCGTTCTACATTTTTCCTTTAAATACAGGTAGCAAAGGTGTGTGTACAAGTATGCCGAATTTTGTTTCTCAAGTGATTAACAATTCGAATGCACAAGAAATAACGCTTGGTAATTGATTCATGGTTCTTCTTCTTTTTTTTTTTTTTAATTCAGTCTTTAAAGATTGTTTTTTTATTTATTTATTTAATCAACACATTGTTGTGATTTGGTTTCAGTCCGACGAAGTGGAAGGCTGACAATGGTTAGACAACCAAACTATTGACCTAAATCTTGGAAACGACAAAGTGATAATGAGGAACCTAAAACTATCGATCTAACTCTTGATGGAGATAGTGAAGACGATCAAGGTAATGTGTATTGCTTCTTATTAATATACGGTTTTAATTATTGGGATGTGTGTCAGTTCATTTGTGTGTATTTGTCACTTGGTATGTATGAGTTGAGTTGGTTGTGTACGATTCTTACCTAACGGATGTGTATGAGTTGAATTAGTTGTGGAAGGTAGTTAGCTAACTGTTAGTTGTATACGGATGGGTTTTAAAAGAAGTTATTGTTTGATTAAGTGTATAAGTTGAAGTAGTTGATTGTGTATTGCTTATTAACTATTTTGAAATAAACAACTAGTAGTTGAAGTAGTTGATTGTGTATTGCTTATTGCTTATTAACTGTTTTGTGTATTGCCTAAGTTGAAGTAGTTGATTGTATATTGCTTATTAACTGTTGAAGTAGGTGATTGTGCATTGCTTATCAACTGTTTTGTGTATTACTTAAGTTGAAGTAGTTGATTGTGTATTGCTTGTTAACACATTGTGTAAGTTGAAGTAGTTGATTGTGTATTGCTTATTAACTGTTTTGAAATAAACAACTAGTAGTTGTTGTGTGGTGTCGCCTAGTTATATATGACGGTGTATTAGCTACATATAGGTGTTTTTAAGTCTTATGTACGTAAACCAATGTGTGTGTAATGATATTTGTGCATCAGTCGCATACGTGTTTAGTAATAGTTTGGACCGTGTGGTAGTTGATAGCAGGTCATTCGTATTACATGATATACATACATAACAGTGAATGGGTCATATAAGTAATGAACTACTGGTATAACTTTTGATCTGTTGCATTTCATAGATGAGCGAAAGGTATGTGAATCCTTTGAAACTTGAGAGACTGTGGCTATCTAAATCAGACCACATATGTGTCTGTAATGAGTATATAAGAGTGTAATGTAAAACATATTTTGGTGGTTCTAAAAAAAAGGAGGTTCACTTTGTTTGCTTTTTATGTAATGTATGCTGTAACTTTATAATTACATATGTGCATCCTTTGAGACTTGAGAGACTGTGGCTATCTAAATCAGACCACATATGTGTCTGTAATGAGTATGTAAGAGTGTAATGTAAAACATAGATTGGTGGTTATAAAAAAGGAGGTTCACTTTGTTTGCTTTTTATGTAATGTATGTTGTAACTTTGTAATGTATGCTGTAACTTTGTAATGAGGCTTTTCAATTAGTCGCATGCATGTCTGGTAATAGATTGGTATGTGTGTTAGTTGATAGCAGCTTATGTGTATGACATGATATCGTACCACTCATAAAAGAGTTTTAAATAGACTAATCTATATCAGTTGATGACTTATGTGTATTAGGTTGTTTGGTTAATGTTGTATGTAAGAGTGTAATGTTTTTTGGTTGGTGTATGTGGTGAATCAGATATTGGTGTTCAATTTGAAGGAGAAAAGGTGGATAAAGAAACTAAAAAAGGTGCTAGTTTGAAGAATGACGAGGCACGTAAAAAAAAGGAGTTGAAAAGGGACAAGGGTAGTAAAAAAATGGAGGACGAAAGAGAGGGAACTGGAAAAGGTATTTTATAGCTAAGAGATATTATTTATGTGTTTCGTATTTTGTTTATGATTGACTGGTATAATTTATGGAAACTTGTGGTGTCAACAGGAAAACGTGCAACGGCTAAACGGAAGATGGAAACAGAAGCCGGAATAGGGGGAAAATTATTTGATAAAGGTAATTGGATTTTGTATTACAGTTTTATTGAATGGAGCAAGTGATTAGTGTGTACGTGTTTAAATATGTTGATGTAATTGTCGCATTTTATTTGGTGTGTCAGTAGATGAAGATGCTGCAGCTGTAGATGGACAGTCAACAGACGATGATTTTGTTTCGCAGCAGAAAATGAAGATACCCAAAGTTTCTGTCAGTAAGAAAAAAGTGTTCACCAAAAAACGGTTTGAAAGGAAAGGTAAAGTAGGAGCAGAGAGTAAAAAAGGAAAGAATAAAGCGGTTCCTAATGTTGGTGGGAATGTGAATAGAGTACGTTTAAGGAATCCGCCAGGCAATTTGTTTCGCGTGATAACAGAGATGTCGGATATTCAAAAAGAGGATGTAAGGAGGATGGGTTTTGGTGAGTTGCTCGGGTTTCAGATAAAGGATATACCGACCCGTCTTGCTTACTGGCTGTTAGACAACTTTGATGAAAACACATGTAGCTTGTGTGTAGATGGTAGAAGAATAAATATTACACCAGACCTAGTAAAAAATGTGTTAGGTGTACCAAGGGGGGATGTACACATTGAGACTCGGGATAATGCAGATTATAGGAACCCCTTAGTTAAGCAGTGGAAGGAACAGTTTGGGGATGGTGTTAAAAAGTTTTACAACACTCATGTGGCAAGTCAAATATTGAAAACAAACCGAGGTGGGTGGATGTTCAAGTTAAATTTTTTGGTATTGTTTTTTTCAACAATCGGTGAGCTAAATCTGAGCAATACCGTAAATATTCGGTTCCTACCGTGCATCAACAAAGAAGACGATATACGGAAGTTAGACTGGTGCACGTATATAGTCGAGTGTTTGGTAAGAACAAGAAGATCGTGGAATCGGAAGAGACATTTCAATGGTCCTGTAATACTACTGCTGGTATGATATTTCTTATGTATTCGGCGTGTAATATATGTTTATTAAATCCATTTTTTTTTTACTTTTATAGTTAATTATTAATTTTTATTTTTAATCACAGGTTGTGTATGCCACGTTAGATACACATATGATGCGTGGTTTTGTAACCTTACAACAGGTTTTACCTCTCGAGGGATCTCAAGAGGCTTACAACCCCACCAGGCAGTGTACCTGACCGATGTAGTATAGTGTAGTGGTAAGTACGGGGGATTGATCGTTCTCCACAGGGAATAGTGTTCGTTAGGTATGAAAGACTACTCTAATAGGTCTAAGGGTTGAGGAAGATTCTTTTTATGTTTTTATATTTTTTTATGAAAGCAAGTAAAATCTCGGGTTTGAAAGAGTGGGCGGAATTAGTTGCTAGTCAACTAACCCAAATTACTACGAATGCAAATAAAATAAAATAACAAAAAATGAAAATGTGGTGAGAAACTTATGTGTAGAGAAATGTGTTTACTTAGATTTCCTTACTCCCTAACTATCTTTTACCGGTTAATTAGTGTGTATTAGTCGCGTGGATGACGGGTGTATTCCTTAATACCATTCGTGGGGTGGCGTACTTACTTCCCCAACTCTACAAGCTCCTACTTCACTCCTATGTCGAGCCGGCTAGGAAGCTCCTAACATGGGATCACTAGAATTCGCTTGTGCATTAAATACAACCATAAAAACCTTTAGTACGCATTTGGTTCATGTTTCTTAAGACGTTCAAGCAAGTTACCGAATAGGAAGTTAGCCAGTTTTCTTAAGCCTAACATAGATAAACAATCATCCAATACAACTAACAACACACTAATAACCAATAATCAATAGCTAGGTTTCATTAGATCTAAGCAAACACAAGATAAATTTAGCCTAACATGTTAATCAAAAGACAAGAATAAGATAAAATCAAACAACACATAGACATATTGAATGATTAATTGATAACTTACCTTCAATGTAACATGGAAGATCTCAAGGCAAAAAGCCTTGAAAAAGATGCTAAAATCGTCTTAGGGTTTTCTCCCAAAATTCCACACACTAAGTTCTCCTCTAATGACAAAAAATTAGAAAACTATATATAGACTTTTGCATCTGACGGCGTCACCTTATGGAGTGTGACGCCGTCACCTCGCCGCTTTTAGGGTTCCCGGATGACCTTCTTGACGCCGTCCCTCTTTAGCTCTTCAAAAATCCATTCTGGCTTATCAAGGCTTGACGCCGTCGAACCTTGAACGTGACGCCGTCCCTCTTTGATTTAAGCCGTGACGCCCTTGATCAAGTTAAAGCGTGACGCCGTCAGAATTCACATGCTATTTTCACTGGCTTATCATGAGTAAATTTCACGTCCACTTTTTCTTGCCAAGGCATGACGCCGTCCAGAGTAAAATCTGACGCCGTCAAAGGTAACTTTCAGCACAATTTTGAGACTTTGTCGTTTTCTTCACTTTTATGCTCCAAAAACGTCCAAAATGCCTCCTTTTCCAGATTTCTCCTCAAAAGTACCTAAAATGACAAAAGGAACGATTTAGGGCAATATTTGATCAAATAAATACGATTTAAGGCTTAAATGACCCCTTAAAAGCGGTACACTTTTCGCTTCATCAAATACCCTTACACTTGAGATTTGCTTGTCCTCAAGCAAATGCGCTTTTATTCTAATCAAAATACAAGTTAGGGGTCATTTAATGCAAACATAAAAGTAATTACAACAAATAATCGTTCCACTTCAATCATAATAAGCACGGAGATTACATACTAGCACCTCACAAGTAGTGTTTAGATACTCACATCTCTCAAGTGTCATCAAAATAAATCTCATAAATGAAAACGGATAATATCTCTCACTACCTGTCATAGCAAATAGATTACCATAGGCTTGTGAAAGGATCGAAAACCTGCTCCACTAGGCGTAAGCACCAAAGATAAACTATCAAAGAAGGCTTTTAAATGGGTTATAACGTTAGGTGTAGGGAAAAGGAAAACACGGTTTTGTTGGATAAGGGATATTTTACTGGTGGCGAGTTAAAGATCTTGATCAATTACATGTACTATACAATGTTGCTAAGCCAAGACTAGACTCAATCTTAAGCTAATGAAAGAAAATAACAAAACATAAAACAAACATAAAATAAAACGGGATGGTAGTCCGTATGTTTTTTCTACTTTTCTTTTTCTCATTTTTTTTTGTATTTTTCTTTTTTTTTTTTTTTTTTTTTTTTTTTTTTTTTTTTTTTGCATACACTTTTGCCCTACCATCCAAAATAATACATCATAGGGGCATTGCATCCCCCTTACACTTGAATTTTTACATAACTTTATAAATAACTAATCTAATGACTCGAATTAAGATAATTGAAAAACTTGGAGTACTTTTAAAACATTTAGCACATATGGGGGTAATAAATGATGTTCTTCCCCATTACTCCATTACACTAGTACTTTACCCATGAGTCCCAATCGTCCCAAAACAATATGTACAAGGATATGACTCGACTTAGCAACCATGTAATCAACTAGATAATTAACTTGGGTTTAAACAAATGTTGTAACAATAATGCACTAAAAATGAGTGCATACAAGGTAGGCTAAGGCGATTTGGGTGTACATTTTAGTGGGGTGTAACAAATTCTTCCTTTAAGTAAAATGCTTAAAGGTCGAAACGAAAAGATAGGCTCTGAGGGGTGTACTAGGGGTATCGTGTACTAAAAATGAGTACAACGCAAAGGGGTGTGGGAGAATTACTTGACCAATGTAGCCAATGTAATTATAACAAAATCACAGGTGTAAAACAATGGGTTAATCCTAATGCCTCTTATCATGTAGTAAATCTAACTACGCGAATGTAGTCTCACTTGTGGCCTCGGAATGGTCCTAACGCAAGTTCTAGAATCTAAGTGCTACCGGTACACACATCATAGCATAAATGCTTTTCCTACCAATTCTAGGGGCGAACCTCACATATTTGGGGTGGAAAATTTTTTTAGTGGTACGGTTTTTGTGCTAGTCATATAACTCCTATCCGTGAGACGCTCATTAAGATCAAAGTTTCACTCCTATATGTTGTAAAAAATTTTAAATTTGGCACTAAAATTGCCCTAACAGGTATTTATCTCAGTTTTATTACACATCTACCATTAAACAAACAAAAATCAAGCGCAATGGCATTCTCAAAAATCGTACTTTTACCCCCCCTTACACTTAAGATGAACATTGTCCCCAATGTTCAAATAACAAGATGTAAAAGCAAAAAAAGGTAAAAGAATGAAATCAAATACTCCCCTGATTCGCTCGGTGGATAATGAAATTACACGGTTAGATCTTCCTCCAAAGAGAATGTTGAAGCTCCATGACTAATGCATCGCCACAAGCTTGATTCAAAACATTTCCTTGTCCAAAATAACCTGTTAAACCTGAGAAAACAAACACGAAAACCTGCATAACAACGGCGGGATAAATCTATATATAAGGATATAATGCTTGTGGAATGATAATTTTGCAGATTCCTGGAGATTATAAGTTGGAGATTTTAATAAAAACTTTTTATGAAAACAAAACTTTCAAACATTTCTGGAAATTAAATCTGACGCCGTCAGGTTATAAACCCTGACGCCGTCAGAAATGACCTGACAAAAATTCTCATTTTAAGTTTCCGGAAAATTTCTGGAAAAACCTTTACCTTACTTCCTGGAAATCCTGCAAAACATCATTATGACTCGATACAAGCATTTGACTCAAACAAATACGAATATGTATGTTAATTTATTATTATTACGATTCATGTTCATTTGTGTTCTAATAAACCGATTTAGATTTCCCTTACACTTATCTTTTGCAAAATACCTTTATATGTAGTTAAGACGAAGTTAAAAACAACATAAAGCATTTTCACAATTTAATTTTTGAACATGAATCAATAATGATAAAAATTAAACACACATACGGAAAATAAAATCAAACAAGCAAATAAATAAACACACAAAGCAAATAAAGCAAATAAAGCTTGGGTTGCCTCCCAAGAAGCGCTTTTCTTTATTAACGAGTCTTGTAGCTAGACTCAAAGTCCGGGGCTCTACGTTTTTCCGTTTTGCTTCTCAATTGCCCCTCTAATCATCCTAACAACCTCCATATTAACTTTGTATTTAGGTCCTAGGCTCAAGCAATCCTTATAATAAAGGCTTCTCTTATTCCAAACATAGTCCATGCCTTTTTCTTTATCCTCTTTATTGATGTCCTCAATCGCACCAATTTTGTCCATATCAAATCGAGGCACAAAACGAAATTCATTTACCCGATAAGGCATCCTATATGTGATCCTATCTATGTGATTAGAAAACTGAACCGTGCCCTTCAAACGATCATACCTTAAATTGGATGCTTCAATAAATGGCTTACCTAACACCACGCGAGATAGGCGGCAGTCAACAACACTTGCCAAATCTTCTAAGATCATGAAGTTGGTGACAAAGGTAAAATTCCCAACAAGGATATGTATATCCTTAATCCTTCCAACGAAGTTGCAAACTCCGCCTGGACATTTGGGGTCCATCCTAGGCTCAAGTGGTGTGTTTATGATCTGGCTATAAAGGCCTGAGGACATAACGTTGATTGGGGATTCACAGTCAATGTAAGCATGCTCAACGTATTGGTACCCAATCATACATGGTATCTTCACATTCCCGGGATCACCTCTCTTAATCTTTGGGTCAATTCTAACAAAAGGTGGTCGAGGGTTATCAACTAGGTTGTTATAGTAAGCAATCTCCTCCTTAGTGGGGTATTCATTGAAATAATCATCCAACCTAGGATCTACCTTTACTTCATCAATTTTCTCAATCAACTTTTCAACCGTAAGATTATTACGTTCTAAGTAATTATCTGAGTATATGGCGGTCCCTAAGTTGTTCAAGGCATAATCAAGCTCTATATCAATCATTCTACTGAGCTCCCTGAGCTCACTAATCTCATTCTCAAGTTGGCTCCGCAACAAAGCCACTTCGCCAGGTGTAAGGGGTGGATTCGCGTTTTCCATAATGGCAAACTGAATAGTCAATGAAAATCTGTTACGAACAAAAGCACGAAGAAAAAAGATAGACTAAAGAAGACCTAGAAAAAGAAAATAAAAATCTCACTAGAAAGGAATCTAGTGAGTAGACCTAATAGAAATAAAAATTCAACCTAAACAATAACTATTCCCCGGCAGCGGCGCCAAAAACTTGATGCGTGGTTTTGTAACCTTACAACAGGTTTTACCTCTCGAGGGATCTCAAGAGGCTTACAACCCCACCAGGCAGTGTACCTGACCGATGTAGTATAGTGTAGTGGTAAGTACGGGGGATTGATCGTTCTCCACAGGGAATAGTGTTCGTTAGGTATGAAAGACTACTCTAATAGGTCTAAGGGTTGAGGAAGATTCTTTTTATGTTTTTATATTTTTTTATGAAAGCAAGTAAAATCTCGGGTTTGAAAGAGTGGGCGGAATTAGTTGCTAGTCAACTAACCCAAATTACTACGAATGCAAATAAAATAAAATAACAAAAAATGAAAATGTGGTGAGAAACTTATGTGTAGAGAAATGTGTTTACTTAGATTTCCTTACTCCCTAACTATCTTTTACCGGTTAATTAGTGTGTATTAGTCGCGTGGATGACGGGTGTATTCCTTAATACCATTCGTGGGGTGGCGTACTTACTTCCCCAACTCTACAAGCTCCTACTTCACTCCTATGTCGAGCCGGCTAGGAAGCTCCTAACATGGGATCACTAGAATTCGCTTGTGCATTAAATACAACCATAAAAACCTTTAGTACGCATTTGGTTCATGTTTCTTAAGACGTTCAAGCAAGTTACCGAATAGGAAGTTAGCCAGTTTTCTTAAGCCTAACATAGATAAACAATCATCCAATACAACTAACAACACACTAATAACCAATAATCAATAGCTAGGTTTCATTAGATCTAAGCAAACACAAGATAAATTTAGCCTAACATGTTAATCAAAAGGCAAGAATAAGATAAAATCAAACAACACATAGACATATTGAATGATTAATTGATAACTTATCTTCAATGTAACATGGAAGATCTCAAGGCAAAAAGCCTTGAAAAAGATGCTAAAATTGTCTTAGGGTTTTCTCCCAAAATTCCACACACTAAGTTCTCCTCTAATGACAAAAAATTAGAAAACTATATATAGACTTTTGCATCTGACGGCGTCACCTTATGGAGTGTGACGCCGTCACCTCGCCGCTTTTAGGGTTCCCGGATGACCTTCTTGACGCCGTCCCTCTTTAGCTCTTCAAAAATCCATTCTGGCTTATCAAGGCTTGACGCCGTCGAACCTTGAACGTGACGCCGTCCCTCTTTGATTTAAGCCGTGACGCCCTTGATCAAGTTAAAGCGTGACGCCGTCAGAATTCACATGCTATTTTCACTGGCTTATCATGAGTAAATTTCACGTCCACTTTTTCTTGCCAAGGCATGACGCCGTCCAGAGTAAAATCTGACGCCGTCAAAGGTAACTTTCAGCACAATTTTGAGACTTTGTCGTTTTCTTCACTTTTATGCTCCAAAAACGTCCAAAATGCCTCCTTTTCCAGATTTCTCCTCAAAAGTACCTAAAATGACAAAAGGAACGATTTAGGGCAATATTTGATCAAATAAATACGATTTAAGGCTTAAATGACCCCTTAAAAGCGGTACACTTTTCGCTTCATCAACATATCAAACAATGTTCTTCTGACTTGTTGCATAAACTCGAGAAAGACATGTTCCCAAAGGAACATGTTGATGATGCAGCTGCTGATGATAGAGCTATGGATGAAGAAATAGCTGATGATGCAGCTGCTGATGATAGAGACATGTTCCCAGAGGAACCTGTTGATGATGCAGCTGCTGATGATAGAGCTGCCGATGAAGAAGTGGATGATGAGGGTAAGCGTTGATTAATTTAATTCCATTAATATGAAATACACTAGTGTGGTAACGTTGATGAAGATATAGCGTGTGAAGATTATGTGTGTGATGACAATGGCTATGAGAGTGTACCAGAAGATGCTGAGGTACATTTTAGTGACTAATATATTTTTGTTTTGGTTGTCTCGTAAATTTGGATTGTTAGATCAGATCGTAATACATAATGTATTTGTTCCGATAGGTGATGAAAAAGAAAGCGTCAACATATCTTAAAAGTGTTGTGGAACTGATTGATATGGCAGACCTGTTGATAGCTAAAGGACTTGAGCATTATCCGGAGGATCATGGGTTTATGGACTTGAAGGAAATCAGAGATAATTTGTTTGTCAATCGGGAGTACTCTCATGAGAGAGAAGACAAGAAAGATCCAGTTGATGATGCACGTGAGAGTTGTTTTACACCCAAAAAAATGTGAATGAAAAGGATGGTGGCGCACCAGATGAATATGTTTTCCCGTTTACGCAGGTATACGGGACGCCTACCGAACTGATTGCCGTATCAGATGAAGTGTGCAGAGACTGGGAGAGACAACATCAACAGAAACCGACGCGTCTTGACTTTGAAGATGGTACAGAGTTCGATTTGAATGTCACACAGCCACCAGCAACGCAAGGAAAATGCGTTGTAGATGACCTGGCAGAAGACCAAATGTTGCTGGATAGCCTGAGAAATTATGTATCACAGGAACCAGCAGATGGTGGTGGTTTTAAGACGCCTGATCATCCCATCTCAGGGCGCGCTCATGAAACCAATACAACAAACAGGTTATCAAGGTTTGGTAGAGAGAGTCTGGGAAGTAAATACAAAGAGATTGTAACTGTGTATCCAGAGCCGGTGCCTTTAAGAGTCTTGGAACCGAAGCGTGATCGTGTAAGGGCGCAACGTCAAAGACTATTACCTGAAGTTTTAAGGTCACCGTACATGACCAGGGAAGTGTCACTGTTAGATGGCATATCTAAACTCGAACAGAGAGTTGCTGAATGCTTCTTCAGTGCTAGATTACTAGAAACGTAAGTCTAAATGCATCATAGACAGTTAATAATTTGTAGGAACATGTATATTATTTAGTGTTTAACTCATGTGTATATGACAGTGACATTGTGTTCAAGACACAATATGTTGATGGGGAACGGGTCGTGTTGGAAAGTCTGTTTCCAGGCATAGATATAGCAAGTGGAGCGATTGACATATTCACGCATGTACTTAACAATGCAGAGAACCACAGAAGCAAGCTTATGGTCACAAGGCTTTTTTGCCACACAGCTATGCTGGTAAGTTGCCAAGGATATCGAATACGTATCAGTTTCATAATTTTGTTTCATAAATTTTAGGAGAACATCTTACCAGCACAATTTCATGTGAATGCAGACTAGTGACATGCTAAGCTGGGAGTACGAAAAGGCATTGGACAAGTTTGTCGAAAACATGGATAATGTAGTGAATAGAAGCGAGTATAAAACCCTTGATGGTGTTCAATTGGTAGGTATCACATATCCAGTCCTATAACACGTATCAATTCAAAAAAATTCAAGTATTTTAAGATCGTTGTTTAAATGTTTGGCAGGTTTTTTTCCCTGTTATTGAAGGACGTCATTTCATTGTAGTATGCATGAACATGAAGGATGGTGAAGCACAACTTTTGGATAACCTCCTTCTGCCAAGTGTGAACGAGGATGAAAGATTCACTTGGTTTACCATGCAACTGGTACGTTGTGTTTAATCATATTCTTTCTTAGTTAACAAAAGAGTGACAGGTTATTAGAATCGATGCGTTTATGTTTGGTAGTCAATAACTTGTGTCTTGGTAGTCTGCAACTGTTTGCTGCAACTACAGGTTTGCTAGTCTGAAAAAGTTTGTGTGTTTGGTAGTTTGCAACTGTGTATGAGTTGGTTTATGTGTGTAACCTTGTTTGTAAAATTGGTAGGTTAGTTGAATATGATTCAAATGCATCAGATAACCATCAGTTTGGTATTTGTTTTGAAAAGTTATAGCAAGTGAACCATCAGTAATCTGTAAATGTTAACCATCAGTAAATTGGTAGGTTAGTTGAACCATAAGTAAGTGAACCATTAGTTATGTGTGTAGCCTTGTTTTGAAAAGTTATAGCAAGTGAACCATCAGTAAATTGGTAGGTTAGTTGAATATGATTGAACTGCATCAAATAACCAAAAACAACTTAATATTTGATCTTAAGAAGAATAAACACAAACGAATTATCAAACAACACTTCAATATTAATACGATTGCTCGACAGCAATAGGGTTACAAGAAACCTTGAAGTGTAAACAATAATACGTATGCTAAGATAATCGATGTCTAACTCTAACCCTAGAATCTCCTTTTATAGCGTAAGGAGTCCTAGTCGGTTTACAAGACTTCCTATACAATAAAAATATTCATACGTATCTTTTCTATACTTATCCTTAACATACTATACATATCTAATAAGCAGCAGAGTAAATCTTCTAGCAGCAGAGTCTTCGTGAGCTAGCAGCAGAGTTACACTATGCCTATTATCCCAAACCAGCAGAGTCACAAACAGCAGAGTTATTGTGCTAATCAGCAGAGTCACATAACTATTCAGCAGAGTTATGTTTTCTCGAATCAGCAGCATCTTTTAGACCCAACAATCCTCCCCTAAACTTGATATTTTTCTCCAAAAATCATCAAGTTTCCTTGAAACCCAGATAACCACCAGGAGGATGCTTCCAAACACTTTACTGTTTTGATGTCTTTGACTCAAGAATCTTCTCATATTTCGTTATCAATTTATAAGCCTGATCATCTGAAAAGAAACTATTCTGCAATGTCAACATTCCAGGCTTTATCATCTGAGTAATCACTGCTGTATTGTTATTCAAAGGGTAATCCTTCTCCACAAGCATGTAGACCTTAACACCCTTACAAACCAATTCATGTACTCTACAAGATTGATACAAATACCACCTATCAACTCTGGAGTTCAACAAATCCCTCCATTCAATATCTCTTTCATCAGGCTCAAACATATTCTTTAAAAAGTAATAGTGAATTCTTTCATACATCACCTCTGGTCTCTGATCACTATACTTTTCTTTATATAACCTCCACATCTGCATCACATCATCTCTATCCATAAAATGTAGCATCTGAGAAAATCTAACAAATCCATAATACAGATTATTAGACCTCTTAAACTCCCAGTAAGCTTCACTTCCATCCCTGACTGTATGTGAATAAGAGATGATTGAATACTTTGTATCTAAAGGAACTACATTTACTATCTCTGGTTCCTCTTGTGGTACATGAACTGTGAGATCCATTGTTCTTTTCATATCTTCAGCAGTCACCTCTTCAAAATGATGCTCATTACTTTCTTCTTTTTCAGAATCACTCTTTACCAATGACTCAGTCTTTCTCTTCTTTCTAGCCACCTGCTTTATTCTCCTACCTGTCCTCTTATAACCAATAACTTTCTTAACTTCTTCTCTCTCAAACTCCATGGTTTCCTTGTCATCTTGTTTCTTTGAAACACTTCCAGATGCTTTCACATTGTCAGATTCTACAACCTCTGGCTTTCTTTTCTTTTCAGAAACTTTTCTTGGATTTAGCTTAGCATAAGTTTCATAAAATTCCTTTTCAATTAAGGCATCTGACTTTCCTTTGAAATCCTTCATCTGATAATTTCTAGCATTCTTCAAATAATACTTCATGTCATTAACCAATGCTTTCCTTGAAGATGACTTTTGTTTGTAACCATGCTTCTGTGCTTCTTTAATCCTCATAATCAGCTCTTCCCACTTAGCTAATCCATTCTTTCTGAGTATAAACTCAACAAGCTCTTTTGTCTTTTCACTTCCATCCAACTGCTCATCATTTGTTATCAAGAAAGCTTCACCTCTTACAATCATATCAGAATCAATGAAATACTGCAATTGTTCATCGAATTCTTCTTGATTAACTTCTTTAAATGTAGAGCTTTCCATAAGTTCAAACTGATTTCTTTCTTCATCAGCTGCAACACTTCTTGCATATTCTTCATCCTGAGCAATCTGAGCTTGTTCATCAGCCAACTTTTGCATTCTTTCAAACTCTTCAGCAGATTCAGCAGCAGGTTGTTGTTGTGATGGTGTGGGTGTTTTAGTTCCTTTGTTCATGTTCAGCAGTACTTGAGCTAAGGTTAACTTTTCATCATCTGATTCAGCAGAGTCCTTTACTGCTGCACTCTTCTCAGTATCATCAGCAGAAACCTTTAACCCATCAGCAGAGTGTTCTGCACCAGCAGAGTCAACCTTTCCACTCTTATCACCAACATTTTCAACAGAGTCCATTTCAACCTCCCCTGAACCTATTACAACTTCCTGATCCTGAGCATTCACTACAGCCTCCTGATCATTCCTCCCCTGTTTGGAAGCATCCTCTTCCAAACTTGGTTTGGAACTCTTCTTTAGCATCCCCTCAAGATGAGTAACTCTGAGCTTAAGTCGTCTAATTTCAGCACCTTGAGTAGCTTTGACTGTTGTTAACTCCTTTCGAAGACCAAGGACCTCCTTTGACAGTTTTGTACAGGTATCCGTCAATTCTTTTAATTGTTTCATGATATCCTCACAACTTCGGTCTGTGTAACCTGACCCGAGAGGTTGATCACTGGAATTGGCATTATGTACTGGTGTTTTAACCGTCAAATCCTCAGTGTCATGTTCAATACTAGCATCAACACTTCGACCTGTGTTACCTGGTCCGAGAGGTGTATCATGTGCAATGTCAATATGTACATCAGTGTCCATCAATTCAATAGTTTCATCTCTGTCCTCATCACTTCGAGATGTGTTACCTTCTCTGAGAGGTGAATCTTGGGACACAAACTCAGTCTCAACCCTAGGTTGAACATCTGAGCCCCCCATAGAAGCCATTTGGCTGGGGTTACCATCAGTTGTATTGGGTTCTTGAGAACCTTCTACAAAAGATGTTGCCATGGTCAAGGTCTTAGTTATGTTAGCACTGTCCTGTTCAACTACTAAGTTGGAAACAGTAGTGCCAGCCTCTTCCATCATGATACCTCCAACACCTGTATCAGCCTCATCTGCATCCATACTAACATTGGCCTGAGGTAGCACAATGTCCTCATGTGGTGAAGTCCTAGGTGATTGGGTATTTTGTGGTTCATGGGATACTGATATATTCAAACTTGTAGATGAGGATGTGTGATGGGAAGCTGTGGGTGTTCCAGCTTCTTCATCCTCATTAACTGCAGCCACAATATTCAAGATGTGTTCAGTCAGGGGAGTTATAGCACCAGAAAAGCCTTTTCCATTCTTCTTTAGAAAAGCAAACATCTTTATTGCCATTCTACTACAGGGCTCAACATTTGTATGCCTCAATGGTTCTCTTAGCTGAGAGTTGATAACAAGTTGTAGAAACCTTGGATACAAATAGAATTTCTTCTTAATAAACTTCTTCATACCCTCAAAAATCATAGAAGAAAAATCAAAGGGTTGCCCTGTTGCCAAACACACTAAAGCCATAGCTTGAGAAGCACTAAACTCACTCCATCCACCTACTTTGGGAAACAAGCAGTGTTGTAGAGTATGCAACAAAAACTTCCAATGGGGACAAAGACGACCTTTCAAAAATGTGCCACCAGCCTCAGGTCTCTCATATCCAATGTTCTCAAGCTCAGGAATTAACTTTTTCTCATAACAATCTCTAATAAAATGATGTCTTATCTCTATGTGTTTTGTTTTAGAATGAAAAACAGGATTTTTGATAATACACATTGTGCTGTTGTTGTCAATATAAATTTTGGTGTTCATGAAATTGTACCCATAATCCAGCAGTTGGTTCTGAATCCAGAGCACTTGTCCACAGCAGCTAGAAGCAGCAACATATTCTGCTTCTGTTGTTGAGTTAGCCACAACTGTCTGTTTCTTGCATTGCCAGGAGATTAGCCTATGACCAAGGTACTGACAGCCTCCAGTGGTTGACTTTCTATCCAAAGTAGCTCCAGCATAGTCACTATCTGAGTATGCTATCAAGTCAAAGGGTGAATTATTAGGATACCAAAGGCCTAATTTAGGTTGACCCTTTAGGTACCTAAAAATTCTTTTGACTACTTCCAAGTGTGAAACTTTTGGGGACACTTGAAATCTAGCACAAGCACACACAGAAAACATGATATCTGGTCTTGAAGCAGTCAGATACATCAATGAACCAATCATTGATCTATACAAATGCACATCAACCTCTTCCCCATCTTCATCCTTGATCAAAGGTTTGTTTTTATCCATTGGAGTCTTTGCTGCCTTCACATCCTTGAAACCAAATTTCTTCAACAACTCAGCCACATACTTATCTTGGCTAATAAAAATCCCATCTGACTTCTGCTTAACTTGAAGCCCTAAAAAGAAAGTCAGTTCTCCCATAGAACTCATCTCAAACCGGCTGTGCATAAGCTTCTCAAATCCTTCACATAACACCTTATTTGTAGACCCAAAAATGATATCATCTACATAAACCTGAACAAGTAGGATATCCTTTTTGTCTTTCTTAATGAACAATGTTTTATCAATGGTTCCTCTGCAAAAACCATTATTCAACAAATATGTGGATAAGGTGTCATACCAAGCTCTAGGAGCTTGATGTAGTCCATACAGTGCTTTCTTCACTTTGTAGACCCTATCAGGATACTTAGGATCTTCAAACCCAGGTGGTTGCATCACATAAACTTCATCAGGAATCTTTCCATACAAGAAAGCACTTTTCACATCCATTTGATACACAGGAAAATTCTTAAATGAGGCATATGCTAGGAATACTCTGATAGCCTCAATTCTTGCAACTGGGGCAAATACCTCATCATAATCTATACCTTCTTCCTGAGTAAATCCCTGAGCCACTAATCTAGCCTTGTTTCTGATAACAACTCCTCTCTCATCTCTTTTGCATCTGAACACCCATTTAGTACCAATTGCTCTTTGTCCATTAGGCAAATCCACCAATGTCCAGAATTCTTGAAGCTTGAACTGCAGCAACTCCTCTTGCATAGCTTCAACCCAACTTTCATCTTTCATAGCCTTATGAATGGTCTTGGGTTCTTCTTGAGATAGGAAACAGGCAAACATGCAATTTTGTAAATCTTTGTGGCTATTCCTCTTCTTGAGTGTTTGAGCAAATAATCCCTGATCAAGCAAATCACTTAATCCTTTTGATTTACTTCTGGTCTGAACAGCAGAGTGAACATCACCAATTATTTGCCCCTTTGGATGATTCCTGTAGATTCTGGTTGTTGGAGTAGGACTAACAGGTATATCAGTCTCCAAATTTGATAAATCAGCTTCAGCACCAAAAACATCAACAACTTCATCATCAGTATCCACATACACTTCTTCTAATTCGGGCATCTCATCAGAAGAATCATCATAAGAATCACCTTCTTTAACAGCAGCAGAGTCCTTGCTCATAGCAGCAGAGTTACCAAACTTAACAACAGAGTGTTTTGGCCTAACAGCAGAGTGTTTTGGCTTATCAGCAGAGTGTTTTGGCTTGGCAGCAGAGTTGAGAGAACTGCTGCTATGATTATTTCCTTGTTGCCCATCAACTTCTGACTCTTTATTCCTATGCTTATCATCATGAGAAGGTTCAGCATCATCTTCTTCATGAACCTTTGGTACTTCCTTATGAACAGCAGCATCATCTGAACTTTTTCCCTCTTTATCTGTTGGAGTGAAGTACTGATCAAACTTGCTTCTTTCAATCAAAACAAACTCCTCTGCAGGCCCATCCTTCTTTGTTTGTGTACCTGCATTAGGGTTAGTTTGTGTACCTGCAGACATGTTAGTAGTACCTGCAATGACTGGTTGATAATTCATACTCTTGGTTAAAGAATCAATATCAAACATCCACTCAGGACCTTTTCCATCAACATTAGGTGTGGTTTCTCTAATTCTAACATGCAAATTTTCCACCACATGCCCAGTCCTTTGATTGAAAACCCTAAAAGCCTTACTTTCAGTAGAGTATCCAACAAAGTAACCTATGTCTGCTTTCTCACTAAACTTGCCTAAGTGGTCAATGGTGTTTAAGATAGTGACAGGACACCCAAATGGTCTAAAGAAATCAATCAGTGGTTTCCTACCATGCAATAACTCATAAGGGGTCTTATTGTGAGGTTTAACTATCTTAGTTCTATTTTGCACATAGCAAGCAGTGTTGACTGCTTCAGCCCAAAAGATAGTGGGTAACTTAGACTCTGACAACATAGTCCTAGCAGCTTCAATTAATGTTCTATTTCTCCTCTCAGCCACACCATTTTGCTGAGGAGTTCTAGCCACACTAAATTGTCTAGTTATACCCTTTTCCTCACAGAACTGATTCATTACTTGATTCTTAAACTCGGTTCCATTGTCACATCTGATGATCTTAACCTTGTGATTAAATAGGTTTTCTATCCTTGTAATAAAAGCCTTAAGGATGCCTGAGGTCTCATTCTTAGTAGCTAAGAAGAATACCCAAGTAAACCTACTAAAATCATCAGTAACCACTAAGCCATACATCTTTTTGTTCAAACTATTCACATAAGTGGGTCCAAATAGGTCCATGTGTAACATAAACAAGGGTTCAGTTATGGAATTCACTAATTTGGACTTACAAGATGCTCTATGTTGCTTTCCCATTTGGCAAGCAACACATACTTCAGGATTCTCAAAAACCTTTGAAGGTAATCCTCTGACCAAGTTCCCTTTCACCAACTTGTTGATAGCCTTGTAGTTCAGATGTCCAAGCCTTCTGTGCCATAATTTGGATTCATCAATAGTGGCTTTGGCAAACAGACAAGTTAAATCTCTTTTGGGAATAATGTTCTTTATGTCCACACTGTATATGTTGTCATTTCTAGGGACTTTAAGAAGTACCAATTTATCATCAGGTATCTTAAAGTCGGGAGATAAGACAAGACATTCAGTGTCTGTAAAAAGAACAAAATTCTTTCTGTCACACATTTGTGAGACACTAAAAAGATTGAACTTTAAACCATTCACCAAATACACTTTCTCAAAATCCAATTTTCCAGTTCTGATTATGCCTTTACCAACAATTTTACCTCCTTTAGGATCATTCCCAAAGGCAACATATCCACCATCCAAAGCTTCAAAATTCTCCAAATTGCTCTGGTCTCCAGTCATGTGTGAAGAGCATCCACTATCAAAAATGCATTTATCTTTTAGCTCCTTTTGTAGATTGCCCTGCACAAAAAGTAAGAGAATTAGTTTCTCTTTGGGACCCAAGCCATTACTGACTTGGATCTGCCTTGTGCATCAAAGTAGTCAAATTTCTTCAACTGCATTGGTGCACTGCTGTGTCTGAGAACATGATCTATAACTTTAACTTTTGGTTTCCAGACCCAGCAAGCTGAGGCCTTAACAGCATAAAAATGATTGCCCACAACAGTATCAGTAACAACTTTAGGCAAAACAGCAGAGTCTGCCTTAACAGCAGAGTTTGCCTTATCAGCAGAATCAACTATTTCCTTCTTTATGGGCCCTTTTGGTGCAATAGGAGAGATAACTCTAGATACACCATCTCTCATCAAAACTTCCTTGGGAACCATGTTTCTTTTGGGGTGAGGGTGAGTCTTCCTAGCAAAGTTTCTATGGTTCACCCTTGTGTATTGGTTCCAAACTGGTTTCTGATGGTAGTAGCACTCATCTTGCAGATGTTCAAAACTGCCACAACCATAACAAGCCTTCTTAAGTAATTGAAAATTAGTACCTAATCTTTGTGAAACTAGGTTGTTCCAATTTCTCTGGTTTCCTCTAGGCAAGTTATTGGGTTTCTTAGGATATACTCTAGGTTTGTATTCATACTCAGCCATCTTCCTAGAGATACCTTTACCAAACCTAGGCTTAACAAACGCAACCTTTTTAGCCTTAGGTACTTTTGATTCAACAACAGTAGGAATTTCTTCCTTTTTGTTCTTAGGGGTTGAATCAGATTCCACTTCATCATCATCACTGTCAGACACCCAATCTTCAATCAGGGGTGCTTGTTCATACTTCTTTACTTCAACCTTAGGTTACTCTATTTCTTTTTCACTAGTTTCAACTACAGGTTTACTAGTTTCACCTACAGGTTTGGCCTCAGACTCAGATATGAAAGTCAATGTCCTAGTAGGAGGGGCATTGGCACTAAGCTTTTTAGGGTGAGCAACAGCATTATATCCTATACCATTAAAGTGTCTTCCTAATGGTTTACTGAGAATGTCAGTGGCAAATTGTTGTTTTTTCCACCCTAACAATGTGTTTTTCAGTCTCACTTATAGCTGAATCTTTAGCCTTTTCAGCCTCTTCTACTTTTTCCATTAGAACCTGAATCTCACAATCTTTCTTAATAAGTTCTTTTTCTAGAATAGTGATCTTATCAAGATATTCAATTTCAGTCTTTTTATAAAATTCAAGCTTTTCTTCTAAGTTCTTTAAACCATATTCATAACTAAGATTATCTAACTTAAGTATTTCATTTTCCTTTTTAAGGTTTCCATTGCTAGACTTAAGTATCTCAATTGTATCAGAACATGATTTAAATGAACAAGATGATTCATTTGATACCTCAGAGTCTGATCCAGAAGAAGAATAGGCCATGAGAGCAAAATGTTGTACTTGAGGTTCCTCTTCAGCTATCAATGCACAATTTGGACCATCTTCAGCATGATCACTCCAGTCATAATCTCCTAACCCATCACATGATACCATAGCAGTAGTAGGATTTGGCTCTTCATCAGCAGACTTCTTGACATTCTCATTGTTTCTCTTTGGTGCTCTGCACTCTCTTGCAAAGTGTCCCTTCTTTCTACAGTTAAAACATTCAGCCTTTGATTTGTCAAACCCTACATTCTTGTTCCTTCTGAACTTCATCTCTTTACCAGTTCTTTTAAGAAACCTTCTTGCCCTCATAGTAAGCATTGCAAACTGCCATTGCATATCAATTTCTTCAACATCATCAGGATCAAGTTCATCCAGATCTTGAGGCATAACTGAAGTACTTGTAGTAAGTTCAGCCAAATAAGCACAAATAGCAGCATCACTGATGGTGTTGGTGTTGGTAGAGTCAGCAGCAGAAACATATGAACCAACAGCAGGAGCAAAAGTACCAGCAGCAGAGTGCTGTTCTAGATGACTACCAGAACTCTTGTTGCTTGTGGAAACAAAAGCAAGATTATTTGTGGTAGAAGATGAACTTGACAATCCCTTCACTTCAGATTCATAAACCTTCAAGTTGTTGTACAGATCATCCAATGTCATAGTATCAAAATCTTCCTTGTGCCTCCAAACCACTGTATGAGTGTTCCATTCAGAAGATAGACTTCTCAGAAACTTTAGATTGACATCTTCTTGAGATGGCTCAATCTTCAAAAGAGCCATCTGACTGGTTAACTTATGAAGTCGATCATAAGTTCCCTCAATGTTCTCAGAACTCAAAGCAGTAAAAGTCTCAAACTGGTGCTTCAGTAGATTCTTTCTTGATTTCTTGGTAGCTTCATTCCCACCAAATCGAAGTTCAATTGCTTCCCACAACTCCTTAGCAGACTCAATATGATTAAAACTCAATTGATAATCATTAGGTATTCCCATCATGAGAATACTGTGAGCTTTAACCTCCAATCTTCTCTGAACTTTCTCCTCACTTGTCTTGAGAGTCAAGACTGATCCAGTAGCAGTCTTGGTTTGCACAACATCGCCATTCTGAACAACTTCCCAGAGTGAGTAATCAACCATTCTCATGTATTGTTGTATTCTCATCTTCCAGATCTCATACTCTCCAGTCTTGAGCATGGGAACTCTTGATACAGTAACCATGTGTGTTGAATCGGAATCCATTGCTTACTTTGATGATTAGCAGATCTTGTATTCAGTAATTCTTCTTGGTACCAGTTTCTAGATCACAAGCTCTGATACCACTTGATGATCCCAGTTGAGCTTCACGATCTTATTAATTACCTTAGATAAATCTAAAGTAATCGGTATAGAAACTGATCTTGAGTTGTATATCAAATATTATGCGGAACTTAATATTTGATCTTAAGAAGAATAAACACAAACGAATTATCAAACAACACTTCAAAATTAATACGATTGCTCGACAGCAATAGGGTTACAAGAAACCTTGAAGTGTAAACAATAATACGTATGCTAAGATAATCGATGTCTAACTCTAACCCTAGAATCTCCTTTTATAGCGTAAGGAGTCCTAGTCGGTTTACAAGACTTCCTATACAAGAAAAATATTCATACGTATCTTTTCTATACTTATCCTTAACATACTATACATATCTAATAAGCAGCAGAGTAAATCTTCTAGCAGCAGAGTCTTCGTGAGCTAGCAGCAGAGTTACACTATGCCTATTATCCTAAACCAGCAGAGTCACAAATAGCAGAGTTATTGTGCTAATCAGCAGAGTCACATAACTATTCAGCAGAGTTATGTTTTCCCGAATCAGCAGCATCTTTTAGACCCAACAGTTTGTGTTGTTTTCTTATGAACCTGCACATTAATCTATAAAAAAGGAAATTGCAAATGTGTTACCAATCGTCACTTGGGATAAGATGTTAGTTGGTTGTGTGCACCGTTAGGTATGGGTAAGGTGAGTATGTGTGTTATGTGATCAGGTGGATTAGTTGAAATATACTCAGGTGTATTAGTTGATAAAGATTCGTGTGCGTCAGTTGATAATGTGTACAAGCTGTTTGCGTCCGGAAGTTGAGTATGTGTGTTAGTTGGTAATGATGCATGTACTCAGTTGAATTCATGTGTAGAATTCCATTTGTATGTTTCTTAGCCTGCAAAAATATGTGTTTGCTGCATATCCGTATGTTTGGTATTCGTAAAAATGTGGTTTTAAAGTCTGCAAATTGATTGGTAGTATACAATGTTTGCAAATTGTGTGGTTGGTAAAGGATAGGTATGTGTTACGGTTGTGAAATTGTGAACTGCTGACAAGTTTTGCAACTTAGGTGTGTCGTACATATGTTTATTTATACTGTGATTACATATGTAACTTCCCTTTTTTTTTGTATATCAGATGTCTATGTTTGAGGATTATCTGTTGCACAAAAACAATCCAAATTATGAAAGAATGAGTAAAGCGCCAAGAAAGGTGTTGCAATTGGGATACAGGACAACCAACAATTTTGTAGACTGTGGTGTATTTACAATGCGCCACATGGAAACCTACAAAGGTGATGGTGCTAACCTTTGTTGCTTGAGCACAGAAGGGAAGAAACAAATGAAAGAACTGAGGGATCTGCGTAGTATGTATGCAGTAAAGATTCTTTTGTCCGATTGCAACTTGGCGAAGGGTGATTTTGATAAGGAAGTTAATGGATTCAGGAAAGTATCACATGAAGAAAAGAAGCGGTTACGGATGGCTGCGTTTGAAACCATCAAGTTACGTGTGTCGAACAAGTTTGAAGGGAAATGAACTGATTTATGTAGTTTGGATTTAATTAGTAGCAATAATAGTTCAAGTTTTATTATGTTTGTGTGTTTTCAGTTTAGTGTCAAAAAAATACTCGCGTATGCTTACCGAGTAACCTTTAATCTAGGTGTGGTGTGTTTAATTTTAAAACATGGAATTATGCATTATGGTTAGCCCAGTTAGGGTATATGTTTAAATGGGATTGTGCATTATGTTTAATTATATATGTGTAATCCATGTGTTTATATTTTGGATGGATTTCCAGGGTCCATTGTGTTTTTGCAACAATGGTTGAAATTTGACATTGGACAGGTCAATCACCAGATACACAATCAACCTGGATTTTCCCACTTTCACCCGTACTTTTTGCACAGGTCTATTATGAATCTCCTTAGTTAGTTGTTATGAGTTACTGGTGTGTGTACGAATATAAAGAGTTAGATTGACATCAATGCTTGTATGCACAATATGAAACAAGATTTCACATCTCATAGGCGAACTGGTGCAAAAGTTATAAGGTAACAGTAGGTTTAGCGATGTTTGGTGCAATGGGTCATTTTTTTTTTTGTTGGCTACTGGTTTTTTTGTCTGCAATTTTTTGGAATTTTTGGGAGTTAGGCACGGTTGGGTAGAACTCTGTCTGTTGTTTTAGTATAACGGGTAGTTTGGCTTAATTACTTCCGTCAGGAAACGTATATATCTGTGTGTTAGTTAATTTAATGTTTGGGTTCATTTGGATTTGCTGATGTATGACTTGAGTGAACAAAAACTTAGTTGAAATGCAAAAACCAGTAGGAACATTTCAACGGGTCAAAATTGGTTTGTTGGCTATACTTCACCGTCGTGAATGATGTGTGATAAACTGGACAAATCAATATAAAGAGCAAATAATATATAATTCACCATCCTGAATACGTATTTTGGAAAATTTGAACGGGTCAAAACCGCTTTTTTGGTTGTCCCAGTGGGTTAACGGGTCAACACTGTAACACCCCGAAAATCGTAATGAAGCAGCGGAAGACTTAAACGGGGTATTATCAACTAGATCACAGTCATAATTATAGATTTTTGATAAAAAGGGAAATTTTTATATCATTCAATGAAAACTCAATATTCAGAGATTACATATTTGTTATCAAAAGGGGTAGTAGTTCACAAAAGTGATGATGAGTTTGAAAAGAATGATATAGTTATTTGGAACAAAGGTGGGTCTTTTCTCCATGCCCGTGCCAACTCCGTGCTTGAGATTTCTTTAATTACCTGAGATAAACATGCTTAAAATGTCAACACAAAGGTTGAGTGAATTCACAGTGTTTTGTTTGTAATAGTTTGAACACAAGTCAGATAATAGTAAAAACAATGATATTGTAGTGTGATATATATATTTCCCTAAGCCTCATGACACGCAAACCTTAACATCGGGTGTAATAATAAATGATATAAATAGCCCACATCATAGCAATGATGTAGGTGATAATGCCCTCGTCGTAGGAGTTTGCCAAACTCTTGATAATTCAAATAAAGTGCATTTGGTTACCATTTCAGGCTAACTTCAAATGGGTCGTCAACTTCCAATAGATCTATTCACTGAATTCGCATTCACTCGCAAGTGATTAATGGTTCATGATATGAGGGACTTTTTGGCAGGGTGGTAACTTAGGCAATATTAACTTAGCAATATCAATCAGGATAGCATACAAAAATATTTGTGTTCAGATTTATAGCATGTATCTCCCCACGGGATTTGAAAACATAGTAAAACTGGGACTATGAACTCACCTCAGTAGTAGTAGTAATCTGGGATGTAATAGTATCAAATGGTGTGTAGTAACTCCAACGCGTGACCTAGATTAGTATGGCATAATTTAGTTAACAAACTAAGTTCAAGACTACATGAATTTAATTCACAAGTTTGATGTTGTCATTGCTGGTGTGGCAGCATTTAAATTCAAAAATAGTTTTCTAAGTATTGTAAGTATTGGCTCATGGAAGTGGGTATGTAAGGATCGCGAGCAAATAGCAAGACGAATAAGACTACGATTTGACACTAACCGAAAGACGATGAACGAAAAATGATTATGAATAACACTAGACGTTTTCGAGATATGGGATGTTATTGTTAAAAATAGTCGTTACAAAAAAATATATAAATAGTTATATATGTTTTGAAATGTAGGAAAATTATGCGTAAGTGTTGACCTCCGTTTAAATAATCCGTGATTTGAAAACTAGCGCAACACGGTTGTTTATAAAATACTTTGTCTGTCCCGTAATATGAACATTCATTTAATAGAGGTCGGGCACGACCCGTATATATGTTTAAGTAAAAGTCGTTTTATAATCTTATAAAACTTTAGTAGGTTTTTATACAATCATTTCATGTGTGACAAGTTAATTAGTCGATATAGATAAATAAACATGTTTTTACAAGTTTGGTAAATTAGAGTATGCTGTGAAATCGTGTTGAGAGCGAATAAGACGAGTGAGTCGGGTACACTTCACCATTTGCTACTCACTTTGTAATTAAAAGTGAAATGTTTGACATAGTTTGTTAGTATGATCAGAATTTAAATGCATCCCTTAATTACCCTTAATTACTAAAATGGGCTTCGGCCTGGTATGGTAAGGAGAGAAAATGAATAAAAACCTTGATGGGCTTTCGGCCCAATCAAAAGCTAATCCAGTAACACGCAACAAGTCTAGCATTCTTTTTGGAATATTTTCAATTCACGCTAAGTGGGAAAAAAAAAGAAACCAGAACACACCACAAGCATGACTTTTCTATCCTGTGTTATACTTGTTCGAATGGCAGAGAACTCGACACTTACTTTCGACCTATAATACTTTCGATCTTGCGACCCGACACAAGTCAAGCTGTCCTTATTTTAAGGGTTTTACAACTCTTTTGACCAAGCAAAAATGACGCACCCCGTGGGTGTTTTAATGACTAAAAAAAAGTAAGACTAATCCCGTCGATGCCTCGCGGCTCACAACACCACTAAGAGCACACTAAGAAGCAAATACACGCAAGACAACACTAGTTCTCGACACAAGGCCAAAAGGTAATACAACATCGAGCATGAACACAACTAAATCCGAACCTTAACACAAACACAAAACCGAGTATAGATACAAACGCATTAATGTTTAACACTCTAACTTATAGACTCAACTTAACTTCACACCCGACTTACCTAATCTTTTCGACAGATTCATAACCTGCTTAGTATTTCGAAAAGAGTGATGAGCAAAATTTTGGACACAACCATTTACGATTTACACATTCTAACCACGAGCCAATACATGTCTGATTTTTAGTTTTTAGTTTATCAGTTTATCCATTTTAGCTTTGCCACACAAACACAATAACAACCAAGAAATAAACAAATCGTGCATTGAAAATATAACCGATCGATCTGATTAAATCAAAATAGATTATAGCAACAAAATTCAAAGTACAATGAATTCGAGAAACCCTTACAATGGGAGATGAGTCGATTGACAGAAGGACCACAATAAAAACTTGATTAAAAGATAACCTAAATCGAAATACCAGCAAACCCAAACCGCCGATAATAGATCGATACTCCTGGGGACTCCGATTCTTATGAGGATCTTTGTAGTGCATTTTGAGTGTGTGGATTCACTGTATTTCGAATAACTATAAAAAGAACACAACAAGGGAAGTCTTCGACATGCTTTAGAGATGATAGTCCTGAGTATAGATGATTCTTGGCTAAGTTCAGCATCCATTGTTATTTTCTATGTATTCTGAAATCTTGGGAAGAGGAACGATGGACAAAACAAGAAAAGTGATGGTTATGGATCGATCTCTCCTCTATATTCTTGTTTGACCCGCTAGATGATGGGGATGGCATAGACTGATCTTTCACCAAAAAGGGAGGCGCCATATTTGAGGTGGGGAAGGGAGCAGAGTTTATCAAAAGAAGGAGAAAAGAGAAAAGTGTTTTTTTTTTGGAGAAAAGTGAAAGTAATTAGTTAGGGAGCGAGTAGTATTTTTATTTTAGTATGTATAAATTTTAGGTTGGATTTTAAAGTAAGGTGAGTAATTAAATACCCGAATTTCGCTAAACAGTGTCAAATCTGGTTCCGTTTAAATATCTCTAGCTCGAGAGTTTTAGAGTCGTCATAAATTATTTGTTTTTATTTCCAAGTTCGTATTTATTTTTACGATCTGTTTTGTACATTCTTCGTTTTGATCTATTAAACTTATGCCATACTATCACGGTGTCGGTACGCGTGCGGTTCCAGTGAAAATGGAACGTGAGTTTTGTCACAGGGTTTGTTTTGAAATCTTACTAGTTATTTCTCAGTAAAATATATATATATATATATATATATATATATATATATATATATATATATATATATATATATATATATATATATATATATATATATATATATATTTCGAATGCAAAGGTGAATAAAATAACTTGATTAAAGTTCATAATCAATTGCTTCGGGTTTACAGAAAGTTAATAACTCGAAAATTTTCGGGTTATTACAGTACCTACCCGTTAGACAGGATTCGTCCCGAATCCTAAGATGTGGTAGTGGTCGGGGTTGTCTTATCGAATAGGTGAGGGTATTTAGCACGAATTTGGTCTTCGCGTTCCCAGGTGTACTCTGGTCCTCTCTTAGAATTTCATCTAACTTTGACAATAGGAATACGGCTTTGTTTTAATTGTTTGACATCTCTATCCAAAATCTCCATTGGTTCTTTGACAGAATTCAGCTTATCGTCAAGTCGAATTTCTTTCAAAGGTACGACCAGGGTTTCATGAATATCAAAAATCTGTGGGGGTAACCTACCCGTTAGACAAAGGAGTTTGTTAATAACAATGAGGGTTCCGGTCGAGAACTTGGTGAATGTAGAGAAAGTTGCTAATCTTCAGCTTTTGTAGATGGTGAATCAGTTCGTTTTAGGATTTATAAATAACTGCTCCCAGCATAACATGATCCCTCCTGAATTAGACATAGGTAGCTAGGCTATGTATAATTTAGGAACAATGATGTGATGTTCGGTTTAGTCGTTATAATTCTCAGTGTTTAAATAGATTCAACCCATGCCGTTTACAAAATGGCAATTTAAGGAAAGATGTTACGATTGATAACAAATCTGTTGATAATATGGAAATCATAAAGGAATAGAAAGTACAATAGGTTTGGAATTATCACAGCGAGTTGTTTTTAGAACAGAAAGTAGTCTTAAAAATCCGGATACTAGGGATGTCGTAGACTTTGTACAACATAATACGTAAGGGAATATGACTGCTAAATTCTAAACTTCATCAGTCCGTCGCGTTGTTGAGGTCCTGGTGAGCTTCTCTTCCCTCCAACATATATGCTCTCCCGCGAGCACCTTCGACTTTTTGCCCACGGTTCTGAGGGCATTCGTTCCTGTAGTGTCCACGCTCCCCACAGCCAAAACAAGTCACTACTCGCTGTAAGTCGTTCCCAGCAACGGGGCCTCTATCCTTGCAATTCTTGGTCTGATGGCCTACTCTGTGGCAGCTTCCACACTTAACAGTGCAAGGCCCTGAGTGATGCCAATTGCACTGATCGCATAGTGGGTGGTTCCCAGCATAAACTCTGCCTTCTGTTGGTGCAACCATATAAGCCCTTGCGACTTTTTGCTCTCTGTTTTGTTGGTGGTGGTGAGTGTTGTTGTTGTGATGCGAGCTGTTGTTGTGATTGCCTCTACGATCATCAAATTTTCTTTTGTGATCGTTGCTTCCCTGAGCCTGATTACGCCTGATTTCCCTTTCCAGTAATTTCTGAGCAGTCTCCATGGCTTCCTCCAGTGTTTGTGGTTTGGACACCGTGACATCTCCTTCTATGCTTCTGGGTAATCCTTCAACATACCTTTCCAGTGTTTTCTCGAAATCCGGCACCTTGGTTGGGCATAGTATGGAGAGCTCTTGGAATCTCCTATCATAAGCCCTAAGATCATATCCTTTTACCACCAAGCGGTCAAACTCATCTTCCATCTTTCGAATTTCGGTGCGAGGACAATACTTCTTCAACATTTTCTGTTTAAACTCAGCCCAAGGAAGTTGGTAAGCTCTATCATTACCCATTTTATGAGCAGTGGCGTTCCACCACGACAGTGCATCATCTGTTAGAGTGCCAGTAGCAAAGGCGACTTTGTCATTTTCGGCACAACCACTTCTTGTAAAGACAGTCTCTGAACCCTCAAACCATCGAGCTAACTCTGTCACTCCTTCAGTACCTTTAAAGGTTGGCGGTTTGCAACTCATGAACTCCTTGTACGTGCACTTGCGGGTTGCAACTGGCTCGCTCTCGGCAGTGGGCCTTGTTGCACTACCGGTAGGAGTCGTGGCTGCAGCTTGAGCTATTAATGCAGCGGTCACGCTTTTCGTGATCAATCGGCGGATCTCTTCCGGAGTCATGATCGATCCGGCGACTGCTTCTGTAGTTCTGTTGCGGGTAGCCATGTTCTAACAATGACACAAGAACATATATTTAGGTTTTACGGTTTAATATAATCAAGTGAGGTGTCATAATTGTCCTCATAATAGTAGCATACAACATCCTCATAAACAAAATCATCATAATTAATCATCACGACATGTCTGAATACAATCACAACACACATGGAATAATATGGTGACGTATAAAAGAAAATCACAACACAAAAATGAAGAAAGCAACCATAACATAGATCAATATTGGTACATAGTAATCATAACTAACCATGAGTTTTAATAATTTGATACATTGTTTCCAAAAGAACAATACAATACAAAATTATTAATGCCACGCTGGGCAAGTTAAGATGTCACTACTACAACAATACGTGGCTAATCTATGAAGTGTCGGGTGCATCTCCAGGTCCGTGCTATAAACCTCTAACTATCTCAGCCAAGTCATCCATCTCTATAAAACGCCTTTGGAAATCCTGGTTTATACTCAACTGTGCTGCCAACATAGCCTCTAAAGCGGTAATCCTCTGACTCTGGGTTCTCTCAGTATCCCTGGCTGCTCGTAGGGCTCTCTCAACATCTCCTACCCTACACTGTAATCCCTGGACTGTCTCCTGGGCTACCGTCCGCGCATGCTCAACGGCATCAACTCTGAAACTCACATCAGAGATCTCTTGTCTTCTGATGTTCATCCTCCTGAACAATATACGGAGGTCTTGGTCGTACGACTCAAACTGATCAGCTGGTAGCTCATCGAGGTGCTCGGAGTGAAGCTCTACTCTTCTAGTCAGCGAGTCCAACTGGTTCTGCATCTGAGCAACAACGCTCATCTCTGTGTCCTCTAGTGGTGCCCCAGGGTATGGAGTGTCCGAAGACTCGAATGATGATAAATGAGACATATAGTCCCAGGTCTCCATGGTGGCAATGCGATCGTCTATACATGGTATATCTCTCCACACCATGTCATCCTCTGTCTCCATTTGAGTTCTCCTGGAACTCTGGTCAACCTCGAATGTACTGGGCACCCCCTCCAACATCTCGTTATTTTGAGGCATGACGGCTCTCCCTGACGGTGGTAAGTGGATAAGTGAGTGTGGGAGTAAGGGAAAGAATAATGTCGAATCGGGTAACGTGGATGTGGACTCCGTTAGCACATAAGAATCGTCTGAGTTTGGTATGAGTTGGATAACTGAGGAAGTGCGAATAGTACGGGGAATGATTTCGGTAGAGTAAAGTGAATTAAAAGCCATGGTACTGTAATATCCCGATAATAACAAGTGTAAGTTAGCTAATAATAATAACATGCATTAGTTGTAATAACATTCGTAGGTGATAAAACTAATTCGTCATGCATAATCTGCCAAGCAAATCTCGATGCTATTTTCTATAGTGATAAAATTCATTTGTCATGCATAATCTGCCAAGCAAATCTCAATGCAAAAGTGTAGCAAAGTGTTGGCACGGAGGGCATAGGGTGGTAAGGTTTAAAATGGTCCTTTTGGAAATCATGGTTATAGTCCAATGTTTTTGAAAAAGCATTTGGTTCTCTATAACCATGGCTCTGATGCCAATCTGTAACACCCCAAAAATCGTAATGAAGCAGCGGAAGACTTAAACGGGGTATTACCAACTAGATCACAGTCATAATTATAGATTTTTGATAAAAAGGGAAATTTTTATATCATTCAATGAAAACTCAATATTCAGAGATTACATATTTGTTATCAAAAGGGGTAGTAGTTCACAAAAGTGATGATGAGTTTGAAAAGAATGATATAGTTATTTGGAACAAAGGTGGGTCTTTTCTCCATGCCCGTGCCAACTCCGTGCTTGAGATTTCTTTAATTACCTGAGATAAACATGCTTAAAATGTCAACACAAAGGTTGAGTGAATTCACAGTGTTTTGTTTGTAATAGTTTGAACACAAGTCAGATAATAGTAAAAACAATGATATTGTAGTGTGATATATATATTGCCCTAAGCCTCATGACACGCAAACCTTAACATCGGGTGTAATAATAAATGATATAAATAGCCCACATCATAGCAATGATGTAGGTGATAATGCCCTCGTCGTAGGAGTTTGCCAAACTCTTGATAATTCGAATAAAGTGCATTTGGTTACCATTTCAGGCTAACTTCAAATGGGTCGTCAACTTCCAATAGATCTATTCACTGAATTCGCGTTCACTCGCAAGTGATTAATGGTTCATGATATGAGGGACTTTTTGGCAGGGTGGTAACTTAGGCAATATTAACTTAGCAATATCAATCAGGATAGCATACAAAAATATTTGTGTTCAGATTTATAGCATGTATCTCCCCACGGGATTAGAAAACATAGTAAAACTGGGACTATGAACTCACCTCAGTAGTAGTAGTAATCGGGGATGTAATAGTATCAATTGGTGTGTAGTAACTCCAACGCGTGACCTAGATTAGTATGACATAATTTAGTTAACAGAATAAGTTCAAGACTACACGAATTTAATTCACAAGTTTGATGTTGTCATTGCTGGTGTGGCAGCATTTAAGTTTAAAAATAGTTTTCTAAGTATTGTAAGTATTGGCTCATGGAAGTGGGTATGTAAGGATCGCGAGCAAATAGCAAGACGAATAAGACTACGATTTGACACTAACCGAAAGACGATGAACGAAAAATGATTATGAATAACACTAGACGTTTTCGAGATATGGGATGTTATTGTTAAAAATAGTCGTTACAAAAAAATATATAAATAGTTATATATGTTTTGAAATGTAGGAAAATTATGCGTAAGTGTTGACCTCCGTTTAAATAATCCGTGATTTGAAAACTAGCGCAACACGGTTGTTTATAAAATACTTTGTCTGTCCCGTAATATGAACATTCATTTAATAGAGGTCGGGCACGACCCGTATATATGTTTAAGTAAAAGTCGTTTTATAATCTTATAAAACTTTAGTAGGTTTTTATACAATCATTTCATGTGTGACAAGTTAATTAGTCGATATAGATAAATAAACATGTTTTTACAAGTTTGGTAAATTAGAGTATGCCGTGAAATCGTGTTGAGAGCGAATAAGACGAGTGAGTCGGGTACACTTCACCATTTGCTACTCACTTTGTAATTAAAAGTGAAATGTTTGACATAGTTTGTTAGTATGATCAGAATTTAAATGCATCCCTTAATTACCCTTAATTACTAAAATGGGCTTCGGCCTGGTATGGTAAGGAGAGAAAATGAATAAAAACCTTGATGGGCTTTCGGCCCAATCAAAAGCTAATCCAGTAACACGCAACATGTCTAGCATTCTTTTTGGAATATTTTCAATTCACGCTAAGTGGGAAAAAAAAGAAACCAGAACACACCACAAGCATGAGTTTTCTATCCTGTGTTATACTTGTTCGAATGGCAGAGAACTCGACACTTACTTTCGACCTATAATACTTTCGATCTTGCGACCCGACACAAGTCAAGCTGTCCTTATTTTAAGGGTTTTACAACTCTTTTGACCAAGCAAAAATGACGCACCCCGTGGGTGTTTTAATGACTAAAAAAAAGTAAGACTAATCCCGTCGACGCCTCGCGGCTCACAACACCACTAAGAGCACACTAAGAAGCAGATACACGCAAGACAACACTAGTTCTCGACACAAGGCCAAAAGGTAATACAACATCGAGCATGAACACTACTAAATCCGAACCTTAACACAAACACAAAACCGAGTATAGACACAAACGCATTAATGTTTAACACTCTTAACTTATAGACTCAACTTAACTTCACACCCGACTTACCTAATCTTTTCGACAGATTCATAACCTGCTTAGTATCTCGACAAGAGTGATGAGCAAAATTTTGGACACAACCATTTACGACTTACACATTCTAACCACGAGCCAATACATGTCTGATTTTTAGTTTTTAGTTTATCAGTTTATCCATTTTAGCTTTGCCACACAAACACAATAACAACCAAGAAATAAACAAATCGTGCAACTGAAAATATAACCGATCGATCTGATTAAATCAAAATAGATTATAGCAACAAAATTCAAAGTACAATGAATTCGAGAAACCCTTACAATGGGAGATGAGTCGATTGACAGAAGGACCACAATAAAAACTCGATTAAAAGATAACCCAAATCGAAATACCAGCAAACCCACACCGCCGATAATAGATCGATACTCCTGGGGACTCCGATTCTTATGAGGATCTTTGTAGTGCATTTTGAGTGTGTGGATTCACTGTATTTCGAATAACTATAAAAAGAACACAACAAGGGAAGTCTTCGACATGCTTTAGAGATGATAGTCCCGAGTATAGATGATTCTTGGCTAAGTTCAGCATCCATTGTTATTTTCTATGTATTCTGAAATCTTGGGAAGAGGAACGATGGACAAAACAAGAAAAGTGATGGTGATGGATCGATCTCTCCTCTATATTCTTGTTTGACCCGCTAGATGATAGGGATGGCATAGACTGATCTTTCACCAAAAAGGGAGGCGCCATATTTGAGGTGGGGAAGGGAGCAGAGTTTATCAAAAGAAGGAGAAAAGAGAAAAGTGTTTTTTTTTTGGAGAAGAGTGAAAGTAATTAGTTAGGGAGCGAGTAGTATTTTTATTTTAGTATGTATAAATTTTAGGTTGGATTTTAAAGTAAGGTGAGTAATTAAATACCCGAATTTCGCTAAACAGTGTCAAATCTGGTTCCGTTTAAATATCTCTAGCTCGAGAGTTTTAGAGTCGCCATAAATTATTTGTTTTTATTTCTGAGTTCGTATTTATTTTTACGATCTATTTTGTACATTCTTCGTTTTGATCTATTAAACTTATGCCATACTATCACGGTGTCGGTACGCGTGCGGTTCCAGTGAAAATGGAACGTGAGTTTTGTCACAGGGTTTGTTTTGAAATCTTACTAGTTATTTCTCAGTAAAAAAAATATATATATATATATATATATATATATATATATATATATATATATATATATATAGTAATATTTCGAATGCAAAGGTGAATAAAATAACTTGATTAAAGTTCATAATCAATTGCTTCGGGTTTACAGAAAGTTAATAACTCGAAAATTTCGAGTTATTACAAACACCAGGTTGAATGGTGATGGAGGTAATTTGGAAATTTGAAACGGGTCAAAACTGGCTTGTTGTTGTGACAGTGAGTTAACGGGTCAACACCAGGTTCAATGGTGTTGGAGGTAATTTGCTTCAAAACATCTGGTGAGATAGATAATCAGTAACACACTTGTTCCCACAAAGCTCGAATATGTACCATGTGTTTGGTAATGCAGCGGTAGGGGTTGTTTGGTAGATAGTTTAGTGCAGCAGTAGGGCTGTTTGGTAGAGAGTTTAGTGCAGCAGTAGGGCTGTTTGGGAGATAGATTAGTGCAGCAGTAGGGCTGTTTGGGAGAGAGTTTATTGCAGCAAGAGAGGCTGTTTGGTAGAGATCTTGTACTCTTCACTAGACATGAACAATTAGGTTAACATAATTTGAGAATAGACCGTTAGGAACATTCACAAGTTCAGATGATACAAATCAAGTGAAAAAATAGTACATGGCAATACATGTAAAACCCGCAAGTTGAAACAATATGAAAAGACTAAAATGCCCCGAGTTTAAAATCTCGAGAACTTATGAATACGAATTTAATGATATTAACCTAAGTCTAATTTAATTAAAACTATACATTATATATATTATGTTACAAAAAAAAAAGAAAAAAAAGAAAAGAGAACATATATTGCCGCCCCCCCCCCCTGGACCAAAATAGGGTCTATGTTCTTGATTGGAGAAAACATGGTAAGTCCCTAAAATCTTGTAAATCATTCCTTATTAAACCAAAACACAATTTTCGGTTCATATACCCTCCTAACACCGGATTTCACATTCAAAAACAATAAAAAAAAAAACCCTAAACAACAAACCAATCGGCTGCCTCCATATTCACTGCTGCCACGCCCTAAAATCCTTCCAAAAGGCTCCGAAAACTTGTTCTAACTCTTGTATAATCGTCACAAGGTAAGCCCCTAACCCCTATGATGATCCATACGAAGTTTACACGTCAAAAACTAATCAAATCGATCACTTTGGATGCTGTTTTTCTGCTGCTGTTTGGCGCAAGAGTAGGAAGAGGAGAAGAAGCATTCGTGTGGCGTTTTTGATCCGTGTGGTGTTCGTGGTTTTCGTGGTCTACGAGGGTATCGTGTTCTTGTTTAATTCTTGTTCTTATTCCGTGTTATGATCGAAAAATATGTGTTATAGAACCACAAACAATCACATAAAATCATGAATGATCAAAACCTAAAACTATGTACATGAATTGGATACCACTTTTGGGTGTGAAATAAATTATGAGAATCATGTCAAATATGTTTTTGAATGACCAAAATATGTTATGGACTCAATCAAAGTCGTTTGGGATGAAAAACATGTGATTTGGATATGAAAAACCCTAAAATTGATAACTTGCTGTGTGGACTGTTTCTGAGTCCGAATTTTGTTCAACTTTGAAGGGCTATAAATTTATGATGGAATCGTGTTTTGAGTGTTTCAAAATCCCTAAACTAAGTTCATTGAAATATCTATCTGGAGAAATTTATTTTGTAATTTTTAGAGGCCTGGAAGTATACTTTTTGATTTTTATAAAATTACATGTCTGGTCGGATTTGTGAGTCTGGAAAATCCGTCCGGGTTTTTGATTTTTAGTTTTCAAACCGTGTTGAGTTAGGAAGAGTCCTTTGAACTGGGTAATCTATAAGATGTGTGCTACTTCCTGGAATTTTTCTAGATTTTTGTGAAATTGTCTTAAATGGTTTATAACTGGTAACTTTTCGTATGGTAAAATTACTCAGAAATCTGGACAAGTTGTGAAAGTGGATTTTTAATACATATCTATACTACATGATAAAATCTGGAAAAATTTGATAAAATAGTTTAGACATATGAGCACCTCTGGGAATTTTTGGGGATTTTAATACTGAGTTCTTATACGATTTATAAATTATGGAAAACCTGACAAATTCGTACTTAAAACTGTGTGATATTATAAAAGTGTAAAAGTGTGAACTAAAGGGTGTGATGTGTTTATTGTGTAACCTTAAGGGTATAAATGGATATTTTGATAAAATCAAAGGTCATAACTTATAAAATCTGTAACTTGATGACATTTTCATATTGAACCCTAAACTTATGATAATTACATATTGAATCCCTAAAGTTATGATAACTACTATAAGACACTAAAACTTGTGAATGACATTATGAATCCTAAGCTAAGAATATGATCATCCCTAATCTTTAATTTGAAAATACGAGAACTTTAATGATCAAAGTTACTTAATATGAAATGAGAAGTAACATGAAACCATATGATTATACGAACTTAAGAGAACTTATGTTTATTTGTAGATCGGGTGAAGAGGGAGTGATCATTCATCCCTATTCCTTGTTTGCTTTGGTATTTGGTGTGCTTTGTCGAGGTACGGATATTCTGTCTTACCTTAAGACGCTTTGCTTCGTACATTATGTTTTCCCTTTTCAGTAGGGATATTTCTTATGATCCGATATCTGCTATGATTCCCTTTTGTTTGATTCTTGGCTTTCATTGTATGATTGCCATTCTTATGTGATTCATTCTGACATTTGTTTAAATGTCTCTGCTATGATATGATTATGTGTTTGCTATGATTTGTTGAGATACACTTTCGTTTCTCTTGCTATGCTTTGACTTTGATTATGATTTGGTATGATATGATAGATCTGTGCCTGAGCTTAACTAGTTCTGGAGGTACCAGGACCATGTCTAGGATGGCACCCTATGCATGACACTCCCGTAGAGGTGTGATAGATCTACGGCGTTCCCCTTTATGATATGTTATGATTTTGTGCACTATTGGCCATTTATGCGTGTGTGTGACCAGTCTAGTACTGTCACACATACTTATGTTGGGAGCGTATGGATGCATCCTAGGATTTATGTGTATGTATGATTATGGTGACCAGGTGGTGTGTGCCTTGCACCCCTCTCACACTTATGGTACTTAGAGGTCTCCCCTCTTCGTGCACTTTATGATATGATATGATATGATTTGACGGATTTTGTATGTATGGAGTTCATATGGCACATCCTTATATGACACTTCCTTATTTCCATTTCGTTCTTACATTCAGTTCCTATTCAGTTCTCATGCACTCTTATCCTTTTGATATGTTTTAGTTCGTATGACTTATGATTATGATTATGATTTCGTATCTTTCATTCCTTCGTTGCTTATGATTATTTACTCTTATGATTTGTCATTTGTATATATCCGTTCACTGGGCTTTTTAAGCTCAGCCGCATTTCTTTTCCTGCGGCAGGTTTTAGTAGGAAGCTGGGTATGAGTGAAGATGATCTTTGACTTAGAAGCTATTCGGATTAGAGATGACTAGAGGAGATGATATTTAGACTTAGTAATTGTTGTAATTCAATTGTAACCTTGTAGTTTCAGATTTTCTTTTGTAACCTTGGAAATTCGTTTTGTATTATTTTGTCATATGCTTTGTGTGCTTTGATACGTCACCATAACGTAATACGTCTACCCTTATCGGGTTGGGGTGTTACAATTATGGTATCAGAGCGACAGGCTGCGACTTGTAATGCATTTACCCTTGGCCTGTGTAAGTTTTGGACCACTAAGTTTCCACTGTAGGCGCTCATAAGACAACCTTTGAGAAATTTCTTTAGGATTCCCCATTGGAACATAAGTTATAACCGGTGAGGAATGGGTAGACTAGGACATCCATTTAAGTAACATTGCTTCCGCACTACTCTGATTCGTGCTTATGCCTTTAGATATGCCTTGTAAGAACATTTGTTTCAGAAGCTAGAAAGTTTTGCAACCTAAGCTTAGTAACCAAGTAAGATTGGAATGCCTTAAGAACCGTATGGATACCTTACACCATTTAGGTTTCACTTCCTGATTTTGACCTCCAACTCCGAGTTCTTTTGATAAACAGTTTTATGCCTTTCCGACCATCCTGAAGGTCATTCAACCGTCATGTGTTTGACACATTACGTGAATTCATTACCTATGCTGGATATGGAATGTGTCATCTGATACTACTTGAATCTGCATAACCCATTGCTAATCCTATGCGAACTCTGATAATTTTGAACTACGGATATAGGAAGATTTGGCTCCCTCCCTTAGAATGACATGTGAGGATATTGAATAAACATTAGGCTTCTCGTTGACGCGACCTTCTCCATCGTATTTTGATCCTGACATTTGAATTGTCTTTATTGTTCGTTTTGACCCCTATGTTCGGTTTCGTATGAGTAGAAGGAGTTGTGGGACCAGGTTCCATCTCCTCCATGTGTTGACTGTGAGAAGTTTCATCTGAGTGATCGTGTTATAAGACGTTGGATGCCGATTTCAGTTGTAGTGTGATTGGACGTCGGACGAGAGAGTGTCCGTTGGTGAATGGTATCAACCGTAAGAATGAGAATGATTGACAGCAATCTGCCGAGGGTCGAGTGTTCGCTCTGACCAGGGACCAGACTGCTGACACATAAATTACCGTTTTGGTTATTCCTTACTTTTGCGATCGTGCTGCGTGATTTTATTTGATACGAGAATGACATACCATGTGGTGTCCTTTGCTTTTCCTAAGCACATTAAGTCCCCCTTTTTGCAATATTAAATTGTTACTCCTAATTCTATTTCTATGAGAATCTTGTGACTATCCATCACGAGAGTAGATTACCGTGTTCGGTTGAGGATGTTTGAAGATCAACTTCATTCTGCTAATCTGATTCCTTTGGGAATGTTTGATTCGATTCTGGTCATGTAATTGTTGACTGAGCATTGAGATGCGAATCATAGTTGTGATTTTGTCACCTCTGACGACTTATGAAACTCGAACTTCGTGCCCAGGTTTCTGACCTGGCATACTATTATGATCACCTTTGCTTTGAAATTTCGTATATTAATCCCACACGTTGGTGAAGATATTCCGTTTGATGTAACTCGCTCGAGAGTTTTCGATGACGAATTTCGCGATGTATTCTTTGATGGACTACCAAGATTTCCCCTCGGAAGTAATTGTTATGATCCGTTTATTAGAATGTGTGTTGTCACGACTTGAGGTAGACTGTGATTGCAATAAAGGCATGTGTATATGATGCAAGTATTATGACGTCTGGCCAGCGTGATAATAGTTACATCATATACCTTGAACTTATTGGAGTCATAGAATGTCTTGAGGAGTGCCTGAGATCAGTATGTTATTTGAATCAGAACTCTATCCGTGTGTAAGCGAAGTTTTGCCTAATTCCAAAATCCCTTACGGAAGACATACGTTGAATGAAGAGTATTGAAGGACCTACTTCTAGGAAGCGGTTTATCCGTCTGTGTGCATCTCTGTGTTGTGTTTCGGTTTGGTTATGAAGAAGGATGATGGTGGTATGAGGTTGTTCTTGGAATTCTGGAATCTTAGTAGCACGATGATTAAGACTGATATCATTATCGATGAATTATCTAATCAACTTCAGGGTGAAGTTTTCTATGATAGATTTGTAATCTGATTGTGTCATTTTCATGTGAAGGAGCAAGATGTTCCTAGCATTGATTTGTATCCGTTATAATTTATGTGAGCCTGGTGATGCCAATCGTATTGGCTACTGCTCCGACTATTCTTGTGAGCTTGATGAATCGTGTATGTCATGAATGCTTGGTTAATTGTCATAGTATGACGATTTAGTATATTCAGGGAAGAAAGAGAAACACGGGAATCATCCTTGTATTTTGGTGTTGAAATTTCTACGTCAGAAGAACTCGAGGTAAGTTTCTCGAAGAGTATAATTTTAGTAGGGATGAAGAGTAAGTGGGAGAACTTTTGAAAAGTTAAGAGGGATAATTGTTTCTACTTGAGAAGAAGGTCAGCTATGTCCTTAGGTTATATGGAAAGATTGCTAGTGACGCATCTATGCAGATAAACCGTAGGAGGCGAACTAGACTGGAGATTGTTTATGACGGATGTGAAGCAGCTCAGGAGCAAGGTGGTGGAATTATGATCTATGTAGAAGATTTGAATGAAACGGTTATACTCGAAGCTCCCCGTTCTTTTCGTTCTATACATATTAGTTGTACTATTATGTAGAGACTTGTAGCATAAATGATGACGGGATGGTATGACAACGGATGTGAATTACTTTGATGACAAGTGTCTAGCATGTCAACAGATTGGGAGTTAGCATCAGCGTGCGAGTGGTTTTCCTCATTTTAGATGTTGGTATGAAGACGTGGGATATAAACTGTCAGCAACTTTGTAGCGGGATTTATGCACACGTTGGGAAGAGTAAACTGATGTAGGTTGTACTGAATCGTTCAACTTGGTGGCTCACTTGGAAGATCGGCAGAGATATATTTCAACAGAAGATATTTCAAGATCCTTCACGTACCTGCAGTGACCGTGTCAGAAATATCGAGTTTTGTTTCACACTTCCAGAAGAAATGCAGAAGACCTTCAAGATAGGCTCAAGATTTTATGGCGACTACTCACCTTCAAATGGATGGATGGACAGAACAGCTATGTTGAAATTGAAGATGTATGGGACGGAGAGTTCGACAAGTGTATTGACATGATTGAGTTTGCCTACGGAGATATAGAACACTTTTGGATTGGATTAAGCTGGAGATTCCTGGTTTGAGGCCGGAGTTGATTTCTGTGATTGGTGAATTAGTTATCCTTGTGGAAGAAAACCTTGAATGGTTGACTATGAAATTTGTATGTTTCGTGCGATATCCCCGTTGTAGAGAGTTATGCATTTTAGGCATATGAAGAAGATCTGGTTCACGAATGCGTTAATCCTTCGAGTCGTTGTTCTCATACGACTATTCGACCTATTCCGTTATGCCCTCCGATACGTTTCGATCCTCTGTTATGTGCTTAGTTTCTCGCCGGTACGACTACGATAACTCTTTGATGTGTTTCATCCGTATGATTATGCGATCTATTTTGTTGTGTTTCTTATGCATTTCGACCCTCCGACTTATACTCTATTGATCGTCGGTACGAATATGCTAACCATCTCATTAGGCATTTTGATATAAGTTAATATTTCGAGTTATACTCGAGTGATCATCCGTACTATTATACTATCGATCTCTTATAAGACTCTTGATACGTTTGATGATTCGTCACGTGCTTCGTTGACCGGTGGTATGTTCCTTAGTTCGATCAGTATCTGTCTGAAATTGGTGTGTTCTTCTATGATGACGCACTAGTTCCCTTCTCGTTAAGAATCTGGACCGAGTTGATGAGATTTTACTCTTTAGTAATATGTTCGTGTTGCTTTCGAACATGGATGTTTCTTGTATCTCTATGTGAGATTTAAATCGTTATCCGTTGCATTGATGTTTCATATTCCTTGGAACGAATTAGTTATGATTATGAGAGCCTAGGGCTTTTCTATGATTTTGATCAGGTTGGCGAGGTATCTCATCGCTTGGCGATACCTTCCCATTTATTCTTCGTATACGATGTATTCCATGTGTCACTTCTTCGTAAGTATGATTATCACCCGCCTCACGTTGTGTTTTGCCCATTCGATTGAATTCGGGAAAACCTTTCGTATAATAAAGAACCTGAGGCTATTTTGGAGCGTCAGGAAAGAGTCATGAGAACTAAAACAATTCCGTTAGTAAAGATTCTTTGGAAGAACCATCCTGAGAGCGAGGCTACTTGGGAAACCGAAGAGTCAATACGATCCGATTATCCGAATTTCTCTTTTTGATTTGGTACGTATTCATTTCGTTATTGCTTTCGATTTCGCATTTTATTTCGATTTCGCACTTCAATTTTCGAGGACGAAAATTTTTTTTAAGAGGGGAAGAGTTGTAAAACCCGCAAGTTGAAACAATATGAAAAGACTAAAATGCCCCGAGTTTAAAATCTCGAGAACTTATGAATACGAATTTAATGATATTAACCTAAGTCTAATTTAATTAAAACTATACATTATATATATTATGTTACAAAAAAAAAAGAAAAAAAAGAAAAGAGAACATATATTGCCGCCCCCCCCCTGGACCAAAATAGGGTCTATGTTCTTGATTGGAGAAAACATGGTAAGTCCCTAAAATCTTGTAAATCATTCCTTATTAAACCAAAACACAATTTTCGGTTCATATACCCTCCTAACACCGGATTTCACATTCAAAAACAATAAAAAAAAAAAAAACCCTAAACAACAAACCAATCGGCTGCCTCCATATTCACTGCTGCCACGCCCTAAAATCCTTCCAAAAGGCTCCGAAAACTTGTTCTAACTCTTGTATAATCGTCACAAGGTAAGCCCCTAACCCCTATGATGATCCATACGAAGTTTACACGTCAAAAACTAATCAAATCGATCACTTTGGATGCTGTTTTTCTGCTGCTGTTTGGCGCAAGAGTAGGAAGAGGAGAAGAAGCATTCGTGTGGCGTTTTTGATCCGTGTGGTGTTCGTGGTTTTCGTGGTCTACGAGGGTATCGTGTTCTTGTTTAATTCTTGTTCTTATTCCGTGTTATGATCGAAAAATATGTGTTATAGAACCACAAACAATCACATAAAATCATGAATGATCAAAACCTAAAACTATGTACATGAATTGGATACCACTTTTGGGTGTGAAATAAATTATGAGAATCATGTCAAATATGTTTTTGAATGACCAAAATATGTTATGGACTCAATCAAAGTCGTTTGGGATGAAAAACATGTGATTTGGATATGAAAAACCCTAAAATTGATAACTTGCTGTGTGGACTGTTTCTGAGTCCGAATTTTGTTCAACTTTGAAGGGCTATAAATTTATGATGGAATCGTGTTTTGAGTGTTTCAAAATCCCTAAACTAAGTTCATTGAAATATCTATCTGGAGAAATTTATTTTGTAATTTTTAGAGGCCTGGAAGTATACTTTTTGATTTTTATAAAATTACATGTCTGGTCGGATTTGTGAGTCTGGAAAATCCGTCCGGGTTTTTGATTTTTAGTTTTCAAACCGTGTTGAGTTAGGAAGAGTCCTTTGAACTGGGTAATCTATAAGATGTGTGCTACTTCCTGGAATTTTTCTAGATTTTTGTGAAATTGTCTTAAATGGTTTATAACTGGTAACTTTTCGTATGGTAAAATTACTCAGAAATCTGGACAAGTTGTGAAAGTGGATTTTTAATACATATCTATACTACATGATAAAATCTGGAAAAATTTGATAAAATAGTTTAGACATATGAGCACCTCTGGGAATTTTTGGGGATTTTAATACTGAGTTCTTATACGATTTATAAATTATGGAAAACCTGACAAATTCGTACTTAAAACTGTGTGATATTATAAAAGTGTAAAAGTGTGAACTAAAGGGTGTGATGTGTTTATTGTGTAACCTTAAGGGTATAAATGGATATTTTGATAAAATCAAAGGTCATAACTTATAAAATCTGTAACTTGATGACATTTTCATATTGAACCCTAAACTTATGATAATTACATATTGAATCCCTAAAGTTATGATAACTACTATAAGACACTAAAACTTGTGAATGACATTATGAATCCTAAGCTAAGAATATGATCATCCCTAATCTTTAATTTGAAAATACGAGAACTTTAATGATCAAAGTTACTTAATATGAAATGAGAAGTAACATGAAACCATATGATTATACGAACTTAAGAGAACTTATGTTTATTTGTAGATCGGGTGAAGAGGGAGTGATCATTCATCCCTATTCCTTGTTTGCTTTGGTATTTGGTGTGCTTTGTCGAGGTACGGATATTCTGTCTTACCTTAAGACGCTTTGCTTCGTACATTATGTTTTCCCTTTTCAGTAGGGATATTTCTTATGATCCGATATCTGCTATGATTCCCTTTTGTTTGATTCTTGGCTTTCATTGTATGATTGCCATTCTTATGTGATTCATTCTGACATTTGTTTAAATGTCTCTGCTATGATATGATTATGTGTTTGCTATGATTTGTTGAGATACACTTTCGTTTCTCTTGCTATGCTTTGACTTTGATTATGATTTGGTATGATATGATAGATCTGTGCCTGAGCTTAACTAGTTCTGGAGGTACCAGGACCATGTCTAGGATGGCACCCTATGCATGACACTCCCGTAGAGGTGTGATAGATCTACGGCGTTCCCCTTTATGATATGTTATGATTTTGTGCACTATTGGCCATTTATGCGTGTGTGTGACCAGTCTAGTACTGTCACACATACTTATGTTGGGAGCGTATGGATGCATCCTAGGATTTATGTGTATGTATGATTATGGTGACCAGGTGGTGTGTGCCTTGCACCCCTCTCACACTTATGGTACTTAGAGGTCTCCCCTCTTCGTGCACTTTATGATATGATATGATATGATTTGACGGATTTTGTATGTATGGAGTTCATATGGCACATCCTTATATGACACTTCCTTATTTCCATTTCGTTCTTACATTCAGTTCCTATTCAGTTCTCATGCACTCTTATCCTTTTGATATGTTTTAGTTCGTATGACTTATGATTATGATTATGATTTCGTATCTTTCATTCCTTCGTTGCTTATGATTATTTACTCTTATGATTTGTCATTTGTATATATCCGTTCACTGGGCTTTTTAAGCTCAGCCGCATTTCTTTTCCTGCGGCAGGTTTTAGTAGGAAGCTGGGTATGAGTGAAGATGATCTTTGACTTAGAAGCTATTCGGATTAGAGATGACTAGAGGAGATGATATTTAGACTTAGTAATTGTTGTAATTCAATTGTAACCTTGTAGTTTCAGATTTTCTTTTGTAACCTTGGAAATTCGTTTTGTATTATTTTGTCATATGCTTTGTGTGCTTTGATACGTCACCATAACGTAATACGTCTACCCTTATCGGGTTGGGGTGTTACAATACAAGTGAACATTACAAGTTTCCAAAAATTGGATGATACACATAAAGTTCATTTTCCTTTTACCCGCTGCACGTTAAAACTAACAGAGCTGTAAAACTAAAAGAGTTGTAAAACTAAAGAATAATGAACATCTAATATTGCAAGTAAACACATCCAATTTAAATTCCAATACAAGTAGTTCATGAGATAGAATAATGAACTCTTTTTATTAAACAAACTACGATTGAAACAACTGTTTGAAACAGATAAAGGACTTGCTGTCAAGTCTAACATAACAAGAAGTCTTAAATAGTTAAAAGGAGTGGAAATAGGCAACATCGAATACATAAACTAGTCACTATCCATATAATCATCATTGAACTGGTCCACGTCCTGGTCTTGAAGGCGCTTCTTCTTCTTGGGACAATTCCTAGAATCATGCCTAGCCACCGTGCCACAACTTTTGCACATTCTCTTTGGTTTCCCGCCTAGTTCCATTGCAATCTCGCTCTTTGATTTGTGCCTTGTGCGTCTCACCTGACCCTTGTTATTAATATCTGTAGCGGTCAAAATAGTCAACTCTGCAGGTTCAGTTACGCCAAGCGTTCTTGCGTAAGCCTCATTAGTGTTCAGTTTTGGAGGGTTAGGAACGTCAAGTTTGGCTTGTTTCATCATTGCTGCTTGGCCGTCCCTATATATTTGAAGCTTCTGAATGTCACAAACCAAATGGCTAATAGATTCTTCAACGTTGCTGTAAATTTCTCTTACTGTATCATCAACTACAGAATCTGAGCTTCGAAAAGCCTTTGTATTGTCAACAGGGTTGTGACGCATAGCCTGCTTTGACCATCTATTGTCCATGTATTGTTTTGGGAAGTGGTGTACCTTGGACATACGGAGCACGTAAAAAATGTGACGACACAATAAACCATAGCATTCGTACCTTAAACAAGTGCACTGAACAGAACATTCAGAAGGTACGTACTTAACCTGCATATGGGATTAAAAAGACCGTTAAAACACACAACAGCAAATATGCAGGTACACAAATAGATAAAGTAGCAAAAATGTTTATTGTTACCTCATACTTGACTTGCACGAATGAATCCTTTATTCTGTAGTCGGCTTCTGTGTCACGAATCACAAACGTAGAACACGTATCAGACTCTTGTACACTCAGTGAACAACAATACATCAGAGATGAGAAAATCTCATCTTGAACATCATAAAAAATTGTGTGTGTGTGTAGAATTCAGAGGCTTCCTTTTCAACTTAGAGATGAGTTTTAAAATCAGGCGTCGTGTAGTTTGAATTATGTGTATTCTTGCCATATATGAATCTTTGTGAATCAATTGCAGTATCATAATGGCTAAGAAATTCAACCAGACTCAAGTGTGGGTTAGTAATCTGCCCAAGAAAGTGGTTTTCACTCTCGGACCTGGAGGTAGTGCGCATAAGGCCAGACATGGGTTCATGACGGAAGTAAGATGGTATCCATTTAGTCCGCATGTCAAACATATCGCTCAACCATTTGTTATCCTTTAAATTGAAGTCTTCCATGATAGATTTCCATTCCGACTCAAACACATCGGGTCGATTTTGTCGGTCCAAACTACACCACATAAACAGCGCTTGAAATCAGTGTCGCTACATAAAGATGGGCCGACCTACAACAAGTTAGAAATTAAAACAGTCATGTAAACGTTTAACAAAAAATAATTAAAGTGATTCATTATTATATTTGGATTGTAATAATACCTTTTTAGTGAGTTTTTGCATTATATGCCACATACACAGGCGATGCCTTGATTCAGGAAATATTTTCTCTATTGCAATCTTCATTGCGGGGTCTTGGTCAGTTACGACTACCTTTGGAGCAGTACCAAAGATTTTTTTAAACCTTTTCAATAACCAAGTATACCGTTTGGCTGCTTCACTTGCTAGTAATGCAGCTCCAAAAAGTATGCATCGATTGTGATTATCTATCCCCGTAAAAGGAACCAACACCATTTTGTACCTATATAGACGCAATCTAATTACAACATGTAACACAAGGATATGTACACTTGTGTACCGATATTGTTTATACATATAGTATGTTTAGATGTAGTGGTATACCTGTTTGAACGGAAGGTTGCATCAAACGATACCACATCGCCAAAAGAAGCATAGTTAAACTTTGCTTGTGCATCTGCCCAAAACAAACCTATCAAGGTTTTATCATTCTTGTCTTGCTTGTATTCAACAGAAAAGTCAGAGAAAAATTCTTGTCTACTCAACAGCTTCTCGACAACCATCTGGGCATCCCGATCACCAATGAAATTATCCAAACCCCACCTATAGTTCCTACACTCCACATCTGTAACCCCGATGTTTTCAAACCCGCCATACATTTCTTTCATTACTTTCCATGCTCTTGTGGGACCAATATTAGCATTGGAAAGCTGATGCAACAACTATTGTTTAGAAAAAGTAAGTTTCCTAGCAGCCCGAAGATACTTGTAATCATTTTCATGGACCAAAGTGTGGTTATGTTTTTCAAAAAAGGTGTACACAACATACTTATTTTCAGGGGTCTTCCAAAGACGAAGTAGAGCTTTGCATCCACAACGTTGGGATGCTCGTTTCCTTATTTTAATCACCTTTACTACTTCTGCGATATCAGATGATGTTGTATCAGTTGTTGACTTATCTGTTTTTGGGGGTTTCGAGCCTTCTCTAGAACAACAAAAGTATTTCAAATCAGGATTTTCTTTTTTTTTCCTGTTAGACTGCCCACCCCTCCTAACTTCAAAACCACCTTCCCTCCCATACTCTTTATAAAACTGGAAAGCTTGTTCAATTGTATCAAACAAGGTTCCTTCCACGGGTTTTTTCTTAGCTTCGGGAATCCAAAACTTACTACCTGGCGGGGTTGGTTGGTAACTCCCAACTTGTGGGACACTTTCAGCATCAACAACATTGTCTTGCACATTATGAGTTGATCGTGGAGTTGATGGCTCACCTGGTATCAAATAAACATTATGTATTACTATGAATCAAAAAAAGAGAATAAAATGATCCAACTGCTTAATCATTGTAACTTAATAGCTGATTAGAAAACGTATACACAGCTGGCGCACAATAATCCTAATCAACCAATACACAATGGTTTATTTCAAGAAAAAAACATAAACAACGAATACATTATTCGAAAAGATTATTTCGACTAATACACATAACCAACATATACCTAAATTGAAAACAACACATGAAACTAATACAAATAATCAACTAACAGATTCTTTTCAAAACATATGATCAATTGATGCTTATCGACACAATAAGAGGAATACAACTCGAATAAGCTAATGCACAATTCCATTTACAAATGGTTAAAAATTGTAACGAAAAGGAAACATAGAAAAGCCTGGTGTTTTTGGGAAAAACGATTGAAATGGAAAAAGGAATACTGATTGAAAAAAGAATACCTTGAATGGAATCATTATCGGTTGAATTCGACATTGTGGTAAATTCGATCCTGGTGTTTTTGGATTGAAGATGTCGCCATGGTTTTATTGAGAGTGAAAAAAAATAACGTATGAAACAGGATCGGGAACATTTAAGAAGGGGATTACATTGGCAAGATAATTGGACATTATAAAATTACTATAATACCCTTAAGCTAAATATTTAATTAATTAATATTATTATCTAATTAATTAATATTAATATATACACCTTGTCGAACAATTAACTTTACTAACACTTAGGAAAATGGGAAAAATATATATATAAACTAGATTGAAATGCGTAGTAATGTAATATGTCAAAATAAGATCACGATAGTTGTAAACCATGACACATGTCGAAATATATAAAATATGGAAACACTTATATTTAACCTATTAATAACAAGATAAATTGAAAGTGAATGTCGCTAACTTATATATGTTTAACTAGAATAGATTAGTCAAGACCTAAAACTTTAAACTAAGGTTGTATAAATAAATCATAATAAAGAGACAAATTAAATTATTCAAGTTAGCGGTTAGAAACCATTAGATGATGAATTTCTCAAATATTAAGTCATATATTAAAAATCAACATAGGCGAATCTAACGTACAATATACATATCTCAACTAGGCTTAAATTATACCTTAGGCCATACAAGAACCCCGACCACTAGTTACCCTGACTTTAGGACCAAGGTTGTCAGGATCGCGATCCTGCTCGTAGGATCGTACGATGCTACGATCCTACACACACAAAACGAGCAGGATCGTTACGGGATCGTAATTCAGGTAGGATCGTTAAGGGATCGTGGGATCGCTCGTAGGATCGTGAACAATCCGATCCTGTTGGTAACCCTTTTTTCAGGTAGGATCGTTACAGGATCGTGGGATCGCTCGTAGGATCGTAGGATTGTGAACGATCCGATCCTTTTTTTTTTTTTTTTTTGACTTTTTTTGAGAGGAAGGTTTTTAAAACTGGTTTGTATACATATGTAAAGGAAAAGCCAAAAACGATCCTAGGTAGGATCCGATCCTACGATCCTACGATCCCGATCTTGCAAAGCCGAAAACGATCCTAGGTAGGATCCCGATCCTGACAACCTTGTTTAGGACAATTGTGAGATTACACGTTACCATCCTTTAGGAGAGACTTTAGTAACCACACTCAACGCCACATGAGTAACAACACATAGATATACTAAAACACTGAGATTTAAAGAGACTTGAATATAATACTTGAAACAAAAACCTGGTTATGTAATTTAGGTTGCGTGTTGGTGCCGTGCACACTCTAATTTCACTGCATTCACTGTTCAGGCCGAAAAAGGTGAGTTTATAGCCCCAGTTTTACTTTTACTTATTTTACAAATATGGGGTGAGAAACATGCAAAACTTTTTATGGACCATAATGTTAATGTTTTTACTCAAACCTATAGCGCAGTTAGCCTTAGCCCGAGAACCCACTGTTATGCCCATTTTCATGAGCCGTTAATTTCCTCTGGGAAGCGCGATTACTTTAGATAGATCTATTGGGGTGACTCCCCCGTTCGGTTTGACCGGATAGGCAAACGAGCGTATAGCAAGTCGGATTTCGAGTGTATTGGGTTAAACACTCGCTAAGGGCCCCTTGATTATTATTTATGTGTTAGAGATTAGCACACTGGACTGTCGAGCTTCGGTTGCATGAACTTAGTGCTAGCGCAATAGATATTTTTGTATGACATTATATGTGTTGTAATGATCAAGCTGGTCCAAACTAATTATTTGATACTTTTAAATTAAACCTATGAACTCACCAGCTTTTTGCTGACTTTTTAGCATGTTTTTCTCAGGTGAATAATTTGACTTGGTATGGCAAGATATGGCAAGGCAAAGGGTCATGGAGCTTTTTATTGGCAAATGATTATTGGAGACTTGTTTTTATGTGGGACCACTATGTTTAATGGGCCTAAATTCTATCTAAACTATGACGTATCTTTTGTAAAACTAAATTTATGATTTTAATTAAAAACGGAGTATGTATTCCGTTCTTCATTTCCTTGTGTTGTGATTTCCAATAGTAGCACCCTCAAAGTTCTGTATGCTTCCGCGACTGTTGTAAATTTTGGGGGTGTTACAGATTGGCATCAGAGCCTAGGTTATAGAGAACTAGGTACATATAAACCCTAAACTATAACCATTTTTATAAAAACAAGTCCCTATGACCGCCATTTGCCTTGCTTGCCATTTTGCTTGATGATTATCTGACTTGACTGTTTGTTATGATTATGACTTGATTACTATAAGTATTACATGTACATATTTATATACACTTAACCCACACTAGTTATTATTACCGATATACTTACACACTTATACCATGTTGTCACAGACTATGTCTTCCCATCCTATCCCGCCGATTTCACCAAATTCAGAAGACCCGTACATGCAAGTGCTGCAAGCCTATAATGCACCGGATCCTGACCTACTCGAGCCCCCACTCACAACAGCACTGCCTAATTCCAGTCAGCCTACTGGTCACGATACACAGCCTACTTCACCTACTCTTCCAGTCAGACGTACAGCTCGTATGAGAGTTCCTGGTTATCGGATGAGGTATTCAGATTTTCTACCAGAATCCCAGAAGAGACCTCGAGTTATCTATACAGGAACTTCTACCACTCCAGTATCAGTTTCACTAGCATCATCTCCAGAGCATTCACCACTTCGACAACGGCTCAGAAGGGCTGATGATTCCTACTCAGAAGAGGAAGAGGAAGAAGAGGATCCTGAAGAAGAACCAGTGCCAGATCCTATTCCTGAAAATGTTGCACCAGCTGAGCCCCGACATGGGAAAGGATTATTGGAGGAAGTGCCTAGTACATTCGAGTTGGGACAAAGCTCCAGGGTAGCTCAGATTGTAGGAGAGGACAGGGATATGCCTCTCGGGTTAGGTTTGAGAGCTGCTAGATTGCGAGCCACAGATGAGGCTCCGACTACTGATGAGATTAATGGCAAAGTTTGGAAGGATAGCGAGTGTATTCAAAGTGTCCCACTCCAGGCAGGTAGTCCCACTTATGAGCCATCTTCACCTACTTTTGTGCCGCCATCTCCATCACTACCGATTTCCCCTCCACCAGCTGTAGAAGAGGAGGAAGATGATGTTACTGGGTTTGTAGATCAGTTGGGTGCTCAGGGAAATTTGTTGGACGTTCATTTCGACCAGTTGGAGAGATTAGGGAGACGGGATGAACAGGTTGGTGGAGAGCTTGCTGAAGTTCGACGGAGGTTAGGAGATATAAGGAGTGACCAAGCCAGGGCTTGGGATACCGAATGGACAAATTGGCATCGTATGCATGAGCTGGAGTCAGTTATGGCTAGAGTCACAAGAGCTGAGCACGAGGATCGCAGGGAGGTATTAGGGTTAAAGAGACGTGAAGCATAGCTCGTGACTAGGGTAGGAAATTTGGAGACCATCATAGCTCAGATGGCACGAGAGTTGACACAGCTACGCCTCAGACAGGATGAGTTTGAGAGTTAGGAGTTGAGTTGTATCTACACTAAACTGGGTAGTTGCCAGTTAGTAGTAGTAGTTGTAGTCCTAGTAGTAGTCAAGGAACTTATGTATTTCTTAGACGTTTGAGTTCGAAATTTTGTACACCCAACCTTATTTTAATATATGACGAGCTTGATCGACTATTTTTATTATTTTACCGTCCTTAGGAATTTACCTTACCCATACGTGTTATACTTGTGACGATTCTTCAAATCTTGATTTCCTATATCCTTCTTATACAACAACATGCCTCCAAAGAAAGTAACTAGAGCCACCCGTGCACAAACAACAAACCAAGGCCCCGCTGGAGCTGCAGCAGCCCCACATGTGAATCGAGCCATGCTCGATCAACTCGTAGAGGAGCGAGTAGCAGCCGCACTAGCTGCAGCAAACCACTCCACAACAGATGTTGGAAACTCGAGACCTGCAACTAACAGTGCTCGAGGTTGTACTTACCAAGACTTTCGGAAAATAATGACTGGAGGTTTTGGAGGTACTGAAGGAGCAGTTGTGTTAGTCCGATGGATCAAAAGATTACAAAACGGTGTTTAGGATTAGTGGATGTTTGGAGGAGGATCGAGTTAAGTTTGCATCGTTCACATCTCTGGATGCAGCTCTAACTTGGTGGAATAACTACTTGAAATCATCTGGCTATGACGCTGCGTATGCAATGTCATGGGAGAGCTTTAAAGAGATGGTTCTCAAGAAATACTGCCCTAGGAATGAAGTGAAGAAGTTGGAAGTAGAATTTTGGAACCTTAAGGTGCAAGGCACAAACATGGCAGTGTATAACCAACGCTTCCAGGAACTAGCTCTATTATGTCTTGATATGGTTCAAACTGAGGCTCGTTTGTTGGAGAGGTACATCGGAGGTTTACCTCAGTCTATTAAAGGAAATGTCACCACGTATAAGGCTGCAGATCTCCACGAGACAATGGAGGTAGCCAACAAGCTGATAGATCAGGTGATCGAAGATTCGATCGAAGCGGGTGTGAATATCAAAAGGAAATGGGATGACCATCCCCGGAATCACAACCAACCAAACAAAAGGCACGAGATTGCCAAGGTGTATGCTGCCGGACCTACAGAGAGGAAGGTCTACGTTGGAAACTTGCCATTTTGTAATTGATGTAAGTTGCATCACAAGGGCCAGTGCACGGTCAAATGCAACAAGTGTCAGAGGATAGGACACATGACCCGCGATTGCAGAGCAAGACCTCTAGCGGTAGCACAGATTGCACCAGCAAGGGCTGAAGTCACTTGCTATGGATGCGGTGAAAAAAGACATTATAGGAGTGAATGTCAAAAGATTAAGAACCAGGGAAACGGTGGCAACAAAGGCCAACTGAGAATTCAGGGTAATCCGAGAAACCCAGGAGCCGGCATGAATCAATTAGATGTTGTGCCCCAAAGGAATAAGGGGAATAATGCAGTAGCCCGTGGAAGGGTTTACGCGGTGGGCAAAGTGGAAGCCCAGGAGGACCCGAATGTGGTAACGGGTACGTTCCTTTTAAATAACCGCTATGCATCTATACTGTTTGATATAGGAGCAGATAGAAGTTTTGTTTCCACTGCCTTTAGCCCATTGTTAGGTATTACCCCGACCTCTTTAGGCAATATATATAACATAGAGTTAGCTAATGGGAAAGTAGAAAAAGTAGACACCGTAGTAAGAGGTTGCACCTTAAACCTATCCAACCGACCATTCGACATTGATTTGATACCTGTAGAATTAGGAAGTTTTTACGTCATCATCGGAATGGACTTGTTGTCGAAGTACCATGCCAGTATTCTTTGTGACGAAAAGATCGTCCGTATACCCTTTGGGAACGAAGTCTTAACCATATAGGGTGATAGGAAAGGTAGACGAAGCACTTCAAGATTAAACGTTATCTCCTACGTGAAGGTCCAGAAACATCTTGAGAAAGGATGTCTTCTTTTCTTAGCTCAGGTTTCTGGAAAGGAAAGAAAGAAGCCGGAGGAAAAACGATTGGAATATGTGCCAATCGTTAGAGATTTCCCAAAAGTCTTTCCCGAAGACTTACCCGGACTTCCGCCAAAACGACAGGTCAAATTTCAAATTGACCTAATACCAGGTGCCACACCTGTGGCATGAGCGCCTTACTGACTAGCCCCAACAGAACTACAAGAGTTGTCTGAGCAATTGTCGGAACTTTCTGACAAGGGATTTGATGAAGCGAAAAGTGTACCGCTTTTAAGGGGTCATTTAAGCCCTAAATCGTATTTATTTGATCAAATATTGCCCTAAATCGTTCCTTTTGTCATTTTAGGTACTTTTGAGGAGAAATCTGGAAAAGGAGGCATTTTGGACGTTTTTGGAGCATAAAAGTGAAGAAAACGACAAAGTCTCAAAATTGTGCTGAAAGTTACCTTTGACGGCGTCAGATTTTACTCTGGACGGCGTCATGCCTTGGCAAGAAAAGGTGGACGTGAAATTTACTCATGATAAGCCAGTGAAAATAGCATGTGAATTCTGACGGCGTCACGCTTTAACTTAATCAAGGGCGTCACGGCTTAAATCAAAGAGGGACGGCGTCACGTTTAAGGTTCGACGGCGTCAAGCCTTGATAAGCCAGAATGGATTTTTGAAGAGCTAAAGAGGGACGGCGTCAAGAAGGTCATCCAGGAACCCTAGAAGCGGCGAGGTGACGGCGTCACAATCCATAAGGTGACGCCGTCAGATCCAAAAATCTATATATAGTTTTCTAATTTTTTGTCATAAAAGGGAGAGCTTAGTGTGTGGAATTTTGGGAGAAAACCCTAAGACGATTTTAGCATCTTTTTCAAGGCTTCTTGCCTTGAGATCTTCCATGTTACATTGAAAGATAAGTTATCAATTAATCATTCAATATGTCTATGTGTTGTTTGATTCTATCTTATTCTTGTCTTTTGTTTAACATGTTAGGCTAAATTTATCTTGTGTTTGCTTAGATCTAATGAAACCTAGCTATTGATTATTGGTTATTAGTGTGTTATTAGTTGTATTGGATGATTGTTTATCTATGTTAGGCTTAAGAAAACTGGCTAACTTCCTATTCGGTAACTTGCTTGAACGTCTTAAGAAACATGAACCAAATGCGTACTAAAGGTTTTTATGGTTGTATTTAATGCACAAGCGAATTCTAGTGATCCCATGTTAGGAGCTTCCTAGCCGGCTCGACATAGGAGTGAAGTAGGAGCTTGTAGAGTTGGGGAAGTAAGTACGCCACCCCACGAATGGTATTAAGGAATACACCCGTCATCCACGCGACTAATACACACTAATTAACCGGTAAAAGATAGTTAGGGAGTAAGGAAGTCTAAGTAAACACATTTCTCTACACATAAGTTTCTCACCACATTTTCATTTTTGTTATTTTATTTTATTTGCATTCGTAGTAAATTTGGGTTAGTTGACTAGCAACTAATTCCGCCCACTCTTTCAAACCCGAGATTTTACTTGCTTTCATAAAAATTATAAAAACATAAAAAGAATCTTCCTCAACCCTTAGACCAAATTAGAGTAGTCTTTCACACCTAACGAACACTATTCCCTGTGGAGAACGATCAATCCCCCGTACTTACCACTACACTATACTACATCGGTCAGGTACACTGCCTGGTGGGGTTGTAAGCCTCTTGAGATCCCTCGAGAGGTAAAACCTGTTGTAAGGTTACAAAACCACGCATCAAGTTTTTGGCGCCGCTGCCGGGGAATAGTTATTGTTTAGGTTGAATTTTTATTTCTATTAGGTCTACTCACTAGATTCCTTTCTAGTGAGATTTTTATTTTCTTTTTCTAGATTTTCTTTAGTCTATCTATTTTCTTCGTGTCTTTGTTCGTAACCATTACCATCCGACATCATGGAAGGTGGTAATATCCTCAATCCCAACAACCCACCACAACAACCACCTCCTAGAGCCCGTACTTTAGGAGAGTACTCCCGTCCTAGCCACCATGGCTATCGAAACACCATTGAGCTCACTCAAGGAGCCAATGTCACACCCTTGCGATCCGACACCATCCGGTTGGTGCAAAGCGGATGCGCATTCCATGGACTTCGTTCTGAAGATCCTAATCAACACCTCAAGGACTTTCTTAAAATCGTTGATTCTATAGACCTTGATGTTGCCACTCGAGAGACGACCCGACTGCGTCTCTTTCAATTCTCTCTGCGGGACCAAGCTAGTCAATGGCTAGAACGTCTACCCGCAGGATCCATCACCTCTTGGGATGATCTCACCACTCGTTTCCTTGCTCAGTTTTTCCCACCAGGAAGAACTACCAAGCTAAGGAATGATATCTTGATGTTCCAACAACGTCAAGGCGAAACCCTCTACGAGGCATGGACTCGATTCAAGGACTTACTCCAAAAAGTCCCTCACCATGGCATAGAACTTTGGCTCCAAGTCCAAATCTTCTATGACCATATCAATCTCTCCACGAGGCAAACCATTGACCAATCGGCCAGTGGCAAGCTACGTGATCTAAGTGCGGAACAATCATGGGATCTCCTAGAGGATCTTGCTCTTTATGACAACGAAAGTTGGAGTGATCCCCGTGATTTGAATAAAACGGTCAAGGCAATATCTTTGCCTTTGAACAATTCAAGCACTTCCGACCGTAGGATCATAGAACTTGAAGACCAAGTCAAGTTTCTTATGAAATCCTACGAGGCTCCTAAACCTTCAAACCAAGTGAATAAAATCACTTCTTCATGTGAATTATGTAGTGGTCCCCACGACACTCGTGATTGCATGGAACTCCCCGAACAAGCTTTTGTGGACTACGCATCCTCGCGTACCGACGGAGCGGGAGATAAGTGGTACACTTTCAAACCCGAGCCAAACCCTTATGGTGATTCATACAACCCCTCATGGAGAAATCACCCAAACCTTAGGTGGAAACAAAACCAAAACGCACAACAAACTAATTCTTCCAACCCACCTAATCGTTTCCAATCAAGCGGTTCCAACATGAACCGTACTTTCAACAACAATCCTTCCGGAAATGGTAGTACCAATCATCTTGAAGGATTGATGTCCCAATTTATTGCATCTCAAGAAGCTCGGATAGCTAGATTCGAATCCGAATTCAATCAGCATCAAACGGAGATGACCAATAAAATTGACAACTTGTTGAAAGCCCTCAATAACCAAGTGCTATCACCTCCACATAAGGACGCTAGGAACACAAATAGCGGACCCCAAGTCAAAGACCCTTCTTCATCCAAACATGTCCACTTCGTCAACGTTGTCACTATTAAACCAATCGATGGGAGCATGGAAGAAAGTGACAAGAATGAGGGTAGGATAGAAATTGAACCTAAGGATGAGGTTAAGAAAGTCGAGGTTGATAAGGAAGTTAAGAAAAGTGAAGTAGAGGAAGTAGATAATGATGAGGACTACTTCAATAGGCTACCCACTAAGGAAGAGCGCGCATATCATACAAACTTATTCGATGACCCCGAGACACCATACTTCCTAGGTAGACCAATCATAGAAATAGGCGACCCTTCTAATCTCAACATACCATGCAACATCGGACATCTACATGTGTGGAAAGCTTACATCGACCTTAGATCGCCCATAAACATCATGACTAGAGCCCACTACAACTTGATAATGAAAAATCAACTTGGGTATAGGATGTTCCCTGACAAGGGTTGGATGAGTAACTTCACGGGAAGAGTTAAGGGATTACCGGTTTATGTAGGAAACTTCACCTATGTCACCGACTTTGTAATTGTAGAAGATATCCGCCCAATAGTCGATGCATCCTTAACTCAAGTGGTTTTTGGAAAACCATTTGTTGAGGTCTCTAGAATGACTTATGAACCTTCCTTAGGGATAGTTAGATTTAAGGATGAGACCGATGAAGTAAGCTACCAAATGCCATATAAGATAGAACAATTCCAACACTTGTCAAATGTTGAGAAGGAGCTTAAGCAAGCGGTCTACTATAGGAATGATGAGGATAGAAATAAAGGAGTAGACTATGTTATGGAAAGGATATTCGGTTTCTACAAGGATTGTTTGAAATTAGGACCGGAATATAAAACCGGGAAGGAGAATGGCCTAGGAACCGTGACCGAAGATGGAATCACGTAATGTACGTGACTTTGAGTCTAGCTACAAGACTCGTTAATAAAGAAAAGCGCTTCTTGGGAGGCAACCCAAGCTTTATTTGTTTTATTTGCTTTGTGTGTTTATTTATTTGCTTGTTTGATTTTGTTTTCCGTATGTGTGTTTAATTTTTATCATTATTGATTCATGTTCAAAAGTAAATTGTGAAAATGCTTTATTTTGTTTTTAACTTCGTCTTAATTACATATAAAGGTATTTTGCAAAAGATAAGTGTAAGGGAAATCTAAATCGGTTTATTAGAACACAAATGAACATGAATCATAATAATAATAAATTAGCATACATATTAGTGTTTGTTTGAGTCAAATGCTTGTATCGAGTCATAATGATGTTTTGCAGGATTTCCAGGAAGTAAGGTAAAGGTTTTTCCAGAAATTTTCCGGAAACTTAAAATGAGAATTTTTGTCAGGTCATTTCTGACGGCGTCAGGTTTTATAACCTGACGGCGTCAGATTTAATTTTCAGAAATTTTTGAAAGTTTTGTTTTCATAAAAAGTTTTTATTAAAATCTCCAACTTATAATCTCCAGGAATCTGCACAATTATCATTCCACAAGCATTATATCCTTATATATAGATTTATCCCGCCGTTGTTATGCAGGTTTTCGTGTTTGTTTTCTCAGGTTTAACAGGTTATTTTGGACAAGGAAATGTTTTGAATCAAGCTTTTGGCGATGCATTAGTCATGGAGCTTCAACATTACCTTGGAGGAAGATTTAACCGTGTAATTTCATTATCCACCGAGCAAATCAGGGGAGTATTTGATTTCATTCTTTTACTTTATGCTTTTACATCTTGTTATTTGAACATTGGGGACAATGTTCATCTTAAGTGTAAGGGGGGGGGGGGGGTAAAAGTACGATTTTTGAGAATACAATTGCGCTTGATTTTTGTTTGTTTAATAGTAGATGTGTAATAAAACTGAGATAAATACCTGTTAGGGCAATTTTAGTGCCAAATTTAAAATTTTTTACAACATATAGGAGTGAAACTTTGATCTTAATGAGCGTCTCACGGATAGGAGTTATATGACTAGCACAAAAACCGTACCACTAAAAAATTTTCCACCCCAAATATGTGAGGTTCGCCCCTAGAATTGGTAGGAAAAGCATTTATGCTATGATGTGTGTACCGGTAGCACTTAGATTCTAGAACTTGCGTTAGGACCATTCCAAGGCCACAAGTGAGACTACATTCGTGTAGTTAGATTTACTACATGATAAGAGGCATTAGGATTAACCCATTGTTTTACACCTGTGTTTTTGTTATAATTACATTGACTACATTGGTCAAGTAATTCTCCCACACCCTTTGCGTTGTACTCATTTTTAGTACACGATACCCCTAGTACACCCCTCAGAGCCTATCTTTTCGTTTCTACCTTTAAGCATTTTACTTAAAGGAAGAATTTGTTACACCCCACTAAAATGTACACCCAAATCGCCTTAGCCTACCTTGTATGCACTCATTTTTAGTGCATTATTGTTACAACATTTGTTTAAAACCCAAGTTAATTATCTAGTTGATTACATGGTTGCTAAGTCGAGTCATATCCTTGTACATATTGTTTTGGGACGATTGGGACTCATGGGTAAAGTACTAGTATAATGGAGTAATGGGGAAGAACATCATTTATTACCCCCATATGTGCTAAATATTTTTAAAAGTACTCCAAGTTTTTCAATTATCTTAATTCGAGTCATTAGATTAGTATTTGTAAAGTTATGTAAAAGTTCAAGTGTAAGGGGGATGCAATACCCCTATGATGTATTATTTTGGATGGTAGGGCAAAGTGTATGCAAAAAAAAAAAAAAAAAAAAAAAAAAAAAAAAAAAAAAAAAAAAAAAAAAAAAAAAAAAATCAAGAAAAATACAAAAAAATGAGAAAATGAAAAATAGAAAAAACATACGGACTACCATCCCGTTTCATTTTATGTTTGTTTTATGTTTTTGTTATTTTGTTATTTCGTTTCTAGCTTAAGATTGAGTCTAGTCTTGGCTTAGCAACATTGTATAGTACATGTAATTGATCAAGATCTTTAACTAGCCACCAGTAAAATATCCCTTATCCAACAAAACCGTGTTTTCCTTTTCCCTACACCTAACGTTATAACCCATTTAAAAGCCCTCTTTGATAGTTTATCTTTGGTGCTTACGCCTAGTGGAGGAGGTTTTCGATCCTTTCCCAAGCCTATGGTAATCTATTTGCTATGACAGGTAGTGAGAGATATTATCCGTTTTCATTTATGAGATTTATTTTGATGACACTTGAGAGATGTGAGTATCTAAACACTACTTGTAAGGTGCTAGTTTGTAATCTCCGTGCTTATTATGATTGAAGTGGAACGATTATTTGTTGTAGTTACTTTTATGTTAGCATTAAATGACCCCTAACTTGTATTTTGATTAGAATAAAAGCGCATTTGCTTGAGGACAAGCAAATCTCAAGTGTAAGGGTATTTGATGAAGCGAAAAGTGTACCACTTTTAAGGGTCATTTAAGCCCTAAATCGTATTTATTTGATCAAATATTGCCCTAAATCGTTCCTTTTGTCATTTTAGGTACTTTTGAGGAGAAATCTGGAAAAGGAGGCATTTTGGACGTTTTTGGAGCATAAAAGTGAAGAAAACGACAAAGTCTCAAAATTGTGCTGAAAGTTACCTTTGACGGCGTCAGATTTTACTCTGGACGGCGTCATGCCTTGGCAAGAAAAGGTGGACGTGAAATTTACTCATGATAAGCCAGTGAAAATAGCATGTGAATTCTGACGGCGTCACGCTTTAACTTAATCAAGGGCGTCACGGCTTAAATCAAAGAGGGACGGCGTCACGTTCAAGGTTCGACGGCGTCAAGCCTTGATAAGCCAGAATGGATTTTTGAAGAGCTAAAGAGGGACGGCGTCAAGAAGGTCATCCGGGAACCCTAGAAGCGGCGAGGTGACGGCGTCACAATCCATAAGGTGACGCCGTCAGATCCAAAAATCTATATATAGTTTTCTAATTTTTTGTCATAAAAGGGAGAGCTTAGTGTGTGGAATTTTGGGAGAAAACCCTAAGACGATTTTAGCATCTTTTTCAAGGCTTCTTGCCTTGAGATCTTCCATGTTACATTGAAAGATAAGTTATCAATTAATCATTCAATATGTATATGTGTTGTTTGATTCTATCTTATTCTTGTCTTTTGTTTAACATGTTAGGCTAAATTTATCTTGTGTTTGCTTAGATCTAATGAAACCTAGCTATTGATTATTGGTTATTAGTGTGTTATTAGTTGTATTGGATGATTGTTTATCTATGTTAGGCTTAAGAAAACTGGCTAACTTCCTATTCGGTAACTTGCTTGAACGTCTTAAGAAACATGAACCAAATGCGTACTAAAGGTTTTTATGGTTGTATTTAATGCACAAGCGAATTCTAGTGATCCCATGTTAGGAGCTTCCTAGCCGGCTCGACATAGGAGTGAAGTAGGAGCTTGTAGAGTTGGGGAAGTAAGTACGCCACCCCACGAATGGTATTAAGGAATACACCCGTCATCCACGCGACTAATACACACTAATTAACCGGTAAAAGATAGTTAGGGAGTAAGGAAATCTAAGTAAACACATTTCTCTACACATAAGTTTCTCACCACATTTTCATTTTTGTTATTTTATTTTATTTGCATTCGTAGTAAATTTGGGTTAGTTGACTAGCAACTAAGTCCGCCCACTCTTTCAAACCCGAGATTTTACTTGCTTTCATAAAAATTATAAAAACATAAAAAGAATCTTCCTCAACCCTTAGACCTAATTAGAGTAGTCTTTCACACCTAACGAACACTATTCCCTGTGGAGAACGATCAATCCCCCGTACTTACCACTACACTATACTACATCGGTCAGGTACACTGCCTGGTGGGGTTGTAAGCCTCTTGAGATCCCTCGAGAGGTAAAACCTGTTGTAAGGTTACAAAACCACGCATCAGGATTTATCAGACCAAGTTCCTCGCCTTGGGGAGCTCCAGTTCTGTTCGTCAAGAAGAAAGACGGATCGTTTCGGATGTGCATTGACTATAGGGAACTCAATAAGCTAACCATTAAGAACCGATACCCACTTCCCAGAATCGACGATCTATTTGATCAACTCCAAGGATCGTGCGTCTACTCGAAAATTGACTTAAGACCCGGTTATCATCAGTTGAGAGTACGGGAAGAAGATATCTCGAAAACGGCTTTTAGAACTCGATATGGTCACTATGAGTTCCAGGTTATGCCTTTTGGCTTAACCAACGCACCAGCGGTATTCATGGACCTCATGAACCGGGTATGTAAGCCGTACTTAGACAAGTTTGTGATCGTCTTCATTGACGACATATTAATATATTCTAAGAGCGAAAAGGAGCATGAGGAGCATCTTAGGTTAATCTTAGAATTATTAAGGGGAGAGGAGTTATATGCTAAGTTTTCAAAGTGCGAGTTTTGGATACCAACAGTCCAATTCTTAGGTCACGTAATTGATAAACAAGGTATCCATGTAGATCCCGCAAAGATTGAGTCAATAAAGGATTGGGCAACGCCTACAACCCCTACGGAAATACGTCAATTCTTAGGACTCGCAGGATACTACCGAAGATTTATTGAGGAATTCTCGAAAATAGCAAAACCTTTGACGAAGTTGACCCAGAAAAATGAGAAATTTGAATGGGGAGAGAAAGCAGAGGAAGCCTTTCAACTTCTTAAGGAAAAGTTGTGTAGTGCACCTATCTTAGCCCTACCTGAAGGCAGTGAGGACTTTGTAGTCTACTGCGACGCCTCTCATAAAGGGTTAGTAGTTGTACTAATGCAACGAGAAAAGGTGATAGCTTATGCCTCATGACAATTAAAGACCCACGAGAAAAATTACACCACCCATGACCTAGAGTTAGGATCAGTAGTATTTGCCCTCAGAATTTGGAGACATTACCTTTACGGCACTAAGTGCGTAGTATATACCGACCACAAAAGTTTGCAACATATTTTGGATCATAAAGAACTCAATATGAGGCAATGTCGACGGTTAGAATTGCCCAGTGACTATGACTGTGAAATTCGATACCATCCGGGCAAAGCAAATGTGGTAGCGGATGCACTTAGCCGAAAGGAGAAACCGAAACCCCTAAGAGTAAGGTCATTAGGTATGACTATTGTCTCACCACTCCCCTCGGCAATTCGAGAAGCTCAAATTGAGGCTCTGAAGGAGGAGAATAGACCTAATGAGAGAATCGACGGAATGGCCATAAGCGAAAATGGATTCGTAAGGAAAACGGATGGAACTTTCTGTTTCAAGGAAAGGAGTTGAATTCCACTCTACGGAGGTATACGAGACCTCATTATGCACGAATCCCATAAGACAAAGTATTCCATCCATCTGGGAGCCGACAAGATGTATCTTGATTTGAAAAAGCTGTATTGGTGGCCAAATATGAAAGCTGACATTGCAACCTATGTCAGTAAGTGCCTAACGTGTTCCCAGGTAAAGGCTGAACACCAAAAACCGTCAGGTTTGCTCGTACAACCTGAAATCCCAGAATGGAAATGGGAACGTATAACCATGGACTTCATCACCAAATTGCCCAGAACGTCAAGCGGCCATGACACCATTTGGGTGATAGTCGACCGCCTTACCAAATCCGCTCACTTTCTACCAATGAAGGAAAACACCAGTATGGATAAGCTTGCACAGCTGTATGTGAAAGAAATAGTTGCTCGACACGGAGTTCCACTTTCAATCATATCTGACCGAGATAGTCGTTTTACGTCAAATTTTTGGAGATCTCTGCAAGATGCTTTAGGAACTGACTTAGATATGAGCACAACATATCATCCACAAACAGATGGTCAGAGTGAGAGAACCATCCAAACCCTAGAAGATATGCTGAGAGCGTGTGTGATAGACTTCGGTAACAGTTGGGATAGACACCTACCGTTAGCTGAATTTTCTTATAATAATAGTTATCACACCAGCATTAAGGCTGCACCATATGAGGCACTATACGGTAGAAAATGCAGATCCCTGATCTGCTGGGCTGAAGTTGGAGAGAGCCAACTCACCGGTCCCGAATTAGTGCAAGAGACTACAGAAAAGATCGTGCAGATCAAAAGTCGAATGCAAGCAGCCCGAGATCGTCAGAAGAGTTATGCTGAAAAAAGACAAAAACCACTTGAATTTCAAGTTGGAGATCGTGTCATGCTAAAGGTATCGCCATGGAAAGGCGTGATCCGTTTTGGGAAACGTGGAAAGTTAAACCCTCGATATATAGGTCCTTTCAAAATTCTCACGAGAATAGGACCAGTAGCTTACCGACTTGAACTACCTCAAGAGCTCAGTTCCGTGCACAACGTGTTCCATGTGAGCAATTTAAAGAAGTGTCTTTCTAACGAAAACCACACCATCCCTTTAGAAGAAGTTCAAGTTGACGAAAGATTAAATTTCGTCAAAGAACCCGTCGAGATAATGGACCGAGAGATTAAACGGTTAAAGCAGAGCCGTATTCCTATCGTCAAAGTTCGTTGGAACTCCCTTAGAGGTCCCGAGTACACATGGGAACGGGAGGATGAGATCAAACGAAAATACCCACACCTTTTTACACACCCAACGGGTAACCCCGAGTGAAAACCGAGGACGGTTTTCGTTCCTAAGACGGGGAGGATGTGACAACTGGTAAAATTTCCCTAATATTTATATTATTAACGAATTCATTTCTGTGACTAGGACACCTGACTTGACCATTATGTGTTAAAACGGATAACAGACCTGGACATATTGACACCCGGATATCTCACCAAGGAACAGTGAAATTATCACTATTAATAATTTACCCACGATTATGGTATTGAAAACGGGAGGTTATCTCGGTTTCACACGGATTGACACCACACGCAAGCCAGGGACAAACAGAAATTCATGAAATATTAGAAAAAAATTAAAGACTCGGAGATAAGCTCAAGTGTTTTTTAACGACTCTAAAATACACACTCTCGAACTAGAAACGGTTTAGGACGAATCCGGATTTGACACAGTTTAACGGGACTGGGGTATTAAAAATACACACTTAATTCAAAACCCACTCAACCCTCAAATTAAATAACCACTCCTTAAATAAAATACACCCACCATCCCACTAATATCTTATCCCCAAAAACCTTCTGCTACCCTCACCTTATTTTTTTCGCCGCTCCCTCTCTTCCCCAAACAACACCGAACCATCACCATCCACACTCAGTCACCATTAATACCTTTGACCTAGAAACCTTTGTCTCCTTCATATTCACGAGATAACATAGGAAGATGAAGCTTAGATATAAGGATAACACACCAAAAAGGGGTGATTATTCACCCAACAATCTGAAAGTTAATATGGAATTTATCTCCGGTATTCTCCTTAAATCCGCACCTCCTAAGTGGTATTTGAATCACACAACTATCAAACACACCAAAAATCTGAGAGGTTCTCAAGATCAAGGTCAAGATTGTGATTCGGTTTGGAGGTCGTGGTGGGAGAATATTGGAGCAAGTGGGTTTTGGGTTGAAAGGTTCTTACTAGTGTTCATACGCCAAGAATATTGTCAGGTTGATTCCTAATCTTAGTTATATTATATTTTTGAATCGTTTATAAGAAAATCTAGGTCGAATAAATAAGTGGAATAGGTGATGTTATTGTAGTTTCTGTCGAAATAAATACCTAGACACACCCTTGTTTAATCTTGAAGAAGAATCTTAAGTTTTGATATATGTCGAATAGGATTTTCAGGAAGATTGAACTTTTGTTATTGGTTATTGTTTATGTCGAGTAAATTTCTTAGAAATGGCATTAGGTTTAATTTATAAAAAGACTTAGCATTGTTCGAATGAAAGTCCTAGGATTAAAGTGCTTTGAGTTAGTAAAGACTTAATTTTGTTATCATAGGAACTAAGTGGTCATGGTTGTGTTGAATTCGAACCCACCAAAGGAAATGGTGTCTTGAGGCTGAATATATTATGGTTCCATATAGGCCACAAGACCCTGTTTAAGATGCATTCGAGAAGTCTAGATACCAAAGGTTCATGGGATCGAACCTGTGGTGAAACTGAGACTAAGGTAGTACAGTTAAATAGCCGGCTAGAGTTGCTAGGTTGTGATGAAGTAGTTAACGAGCCCTAGGCATCCCACATGACTATGCCTCAATTCAAAGAATAAAGTGAGGAAATAACACTCAAATGACACCAAAAATGCCCTCAACGAACCTCGCATAAGATAAGAATGTTAGTATGAGGGTAACTTGTTTAGCCAACGAGAAAGTGGAATGGTTTAGAACACTTAGGTTTATAGGGCACTAGTGTACCTATAACAACCCCAAAATGGGTCAAGAATGTAGTGTACAGCCATTCCTTAGACACCCAAGAACTTAAGCTCGAGTAGTGTTTGAACGTTGGTCACAAGGTGAGACAAAAGCCACGACTGGTGGCACATTATATCCACAAGTAAAGGTCTCAAAAAGGACCTGCCAAGATGGTAACTTGGCGCGGAAAATTGTGTTTCCATAAGTGTAATACCAGGCAAAACCAAAATCCAAATGACAGCCCATTAAAGCCCACTTAAGAGCCTACCCATTAACTATTAGACAACCTTGGACCAATTCGAAATTTGGGCTCAGGTGTAGCCCATCAGCCCACACCGAAAAACCCCTTAAAGACAACCCATTAGTTAGACTATTTCCCCCCCCCCCTTCTCTTCGAACCATTTGGGCCTCAGCCCATTAAGTATATAAGACCCATATCGAATGACAGTGAAGATATAGCTGACGAGACACACTAAAATGAAATAAAAAACGTTACAAACCAACTAACATCTAAAAATTATATGTCGAATAACATTAAAACCTTGATAGCTGTCATGAGCTAATACACTTTAACATAGGTCTACAACTTGAAATAGCCGAAATGATAAACCGGGCGCAAAGTAAAACATGTATACACATTTACAAGTAATTAACTTCACTTACATTTTCGGAATTAGGAATAAATATATATATATATATATATATATATATATATATATATATATATATATATATATTATATATATATATATATATATATATATATATATATATATATATATATATATATATATATGTATATTGATGCGTGGTTTTGAGACCTTACAACAGGTTTTACCTCTCGAGGGATCTCAAGAGGCTTGCAATCCCCACCAGGCAGTGTACCTGACCGATGTAGTATAGTGTAGTGGCAAGTACCGGGGGATTGATCGTTCTCTAGGGGAATAGTGTCGTTAGGATTGAAAAACTACTCTAATAGGTCTAAGGGTGAGGGAAGATTCTTTTTGTATTTTTATATTTTTATGAAAGCAAGTAAAATCTCGGGTTTGAAGGAGTGGGCGGAATTAGTTGCTAGTCAACTAACCCAAATAACTACAAATGCAAATAAAATAAAATAACTGAAATTGAAAAGGTTGTGAAACTTATATGGAGAGAAATGTGTTTACTTAGATTTCCTTACTCCCTAACTATCTTTTACCGGTTGATTAGTGTGTATTAATTGCGTGGATGACGGGTGTATTCCTTAATACCAATCGTGAGGTGGCGTACGTACTTCCCCAACTCTACAAGCTCCTACTTCACTCCTATGTCAAGCCGGCTAGGAAGCTCCTAATATGGGATCACTAGAATTCGCTCATGCATTAAATACAACCATAATAACCTTAGTACGCATTGGTTCATGTTTCTTAAGACGTTCAAGCAAGTTACCGTATAGGAGGTTAGCCAGTTTTCTTAAGCCTAACATTGATAAACAATCATCCAATACAATTAATAACACACTAACAACTAATAATCAATAGTTAGGTTTCATTAGATCTAAGCAAACACAAGATAAATCTAGCCTAGCATGTTAATCAAAAGACAAGAACAAGATATAATCAAACAACACATAGACATATTGATTGATTAAGTGATTACTTATCTTCAATTAAACATGGGAGATCCAAGGGTATGAAAACCCTTAAAAATGGCAGAAATTCGTCTTAGGGTTTCTCCTCACAAAGTTGCACACTAATGACAAAAAATTGCAAAACTATATATAGAACTTAGTGGCTGACGGCGTCACGTTGTAGATCTTGACGCCGTCACCTCGCCGTGGCTAGGGTTCCCGGATGGCCTTCCTGACGTCGTCCCTCTTTAGTCCTCCAAAATCCGCTCTGGCCTATCAAGGGTTGACGCCGTCAGAATAGAGCTTGACGCCGTCTCTCTTTAACATAAACCGTGATGGCCTTGATCACCTTAAAGGGTGACGCCGTCAGACTTTCCTTTGTAAAACTCCTTGGCTTATCATGTGTATTTTTCATATCCACCTCTTTTGCCAAGCCATGACGCCGTCCGGAGCAATCCTTGACGCCGTCAAGTGTACTTTTCCAGCAGCTTAGGAGACTTTGTCGTTTTCTTCACTTTTATGCTCCAAAAACGTCCAAAATGCTTCCTTTTCCAGATTTCTTCTCCAAAGTACCTAAAATGACAAAAGGAACGATTTAGGGCAATATTTGATCAAATAAATACGATTTAGGGCTTAAATGACCCCCTAAAAGCGGTACACTTTCGCTTCATCAAATACCCTTACACTTGAGATTTGCTTGTCCTCAAGCAAATGCGCTTTTATTCTAATCAAAATACAAGCTAGGGGTCATTTAATGCTAATATGAAAGTAATTACAACAAATAGTCGTTCCACTTTAATCATAATAAGCACGGAGATTATAGACTAGCACCTCACAAGTAGTGTTTAGATACTCACATCTCTCAGGTGTCATCAAAATAAATCTCATAAATGAAAACGGATAATATCTCTCACTACCTGTCATAGCAAATAGATTACCATAGGCTTGGGAAAGGATCAAAAACCTCCTCCACTAGGCGTAAGCACCTAAGATAAACTATCAAAGAGGGCTTTTACATGGGTTATAACGTTAGGTGTAGGGATATGATAAACACGGTTTTGTTGGATAAGGGATATTTTACTGGTGGCGAGTTAAAGATCTGATTAATTACATGTACAATATGGCGTTGCTAAGCCAAGACTAGACTCGACTTAAGCTAAAAACAAAATAACAAAAACATAAAATAAACATAAAATGAAACGGGATGGTAGTCCGTATGTTTTTTTCTACTTTTCTTTTTCTCATTTTTTTTTTCATACACTCTTGCCCTAACATCCAAAATAATACATCATAGGGGCGTTGCATTCCCCTTACACTTGAACTTTTACATAACTTTACAAATAACTATTCTAATGACTCGAATTAAGATAATCGAAACACTTGGAGTACTTTTAAAATATTTAGCACATATGGGGGTAATAATGTTGTTCTTCCCTATTACTCCATTACACTAGTACTTTACCCATGAGTCCCAATCGTCCCAAAACAATATGTACAAGGATATGACTCGACTTAGCAACCATGTAATCAATTAGATAATTAACTTGGGGTTTAAACAAATGTTGTCACAATAATGCACTAAAGATGAGTGCACACAAGGTAAGCTAAGGCGATTTGGGTGTACATTTAAGTGGGGTGTAAACAAATTCTTCCTTTAAGTAAAATGCTTAAAGGTCGAAACGAAAAGATAGGCTCTGAGGGGTGTACTAGGGGTATCGTGTACTAAAAATGAGTACAACGCAAAGGGTGTGGGAGAATTACTTGACCAGTGTAGCCAATGTAATTATAACAAAAACACAGGTGTAAAACAATGGGTTAATCCTAATGCCTCTTATCATGTAGTAAATCTAACTACACGAATGTAGTCTTACTTGTGGCCTTGGAATGGTCCTAACGCAAGTTCTAGAATCTAAGTGCTACCAGTACACACATCATAGCATAAATGCTTTTCCTACCAATTCTAGGGGCGAACCTCACATATTTGGGGTGGAAAATTTTTTAGTGGTACGGTTTTGTGCTAGTCATATAACTCCTATCCATGAGACGCTCATTAAGATCAAAGTTTCACTCCTATATGTTGTAAAAAAATTTTAATTTGGCACTAAAATTTCCCTAACAAGTATTTATCTCAGTTTTATTACACATCTACCATCAAATAAACAAAAATCAAGCGTAATAGCATTCTCTAAAGTATCATACTTTTACCCCCCCCCCCTTACACTTAAGATGAACATTGTCCCCAATGTTCAAATAACAAGATGTAAAAGTAAATAAGGTAAAAGAATGAAATCAAATACTCCCCTGATTCGTTCGGTGGATAAAGGGGTAACATGGTTAGATCTTCTTCCAAGGGAATGTAGAAGCTTCAAGACTAATGCATCGCCATAAGCTTGATTCCACATACATTTCCTTGTCCAAAATAACCTGTTAAACCTGAGAAAACAAACACGAAAACCTGCATAACATCGGCGGGATAAATTCTATATAAGGATATAATGCTTGTGGAATGATCATTTTGCAGATTCCTGGAGTTTATAAGTTACAGATTTAATAAAAACTTTTTATGAAAACAAAACTTTCAAAAATTTCAGAAAATTAAAATCTGACGCCGTCAGGTTGTAATTCCTGACGCCGTCAGAAATAATCTGACAGAATTCTCATGTTAAGTTTCCGGAAAATTTCTGGAAAAACCTATACCTTACTTCCTGGAAATCCTTCAAAATATCATTATGACTCGATACAAGCATTTGACTCAAACAAATACTAATATGTATGTTAATTTAATATTATTACGATTCATGTTCATTTGTGTTCTAATAAACCGATTTGGATTTCCCTTACACTTAACTTTTGCAAAATACCTTTATATGTAGTTAAGACGAAGTTAAAAACAAGATAAAGCATTTTCACAATTTAGTTGTGAACATGAATCAATAATAATAAAAATTAAACATACATACGGAAGCAAATAAAATCAAACAAACAAATAAATAAACACACAAAGCAAATAAAGCTTGGGTTGCCTCCCAAGAAGCGCTTTTCTTTATTAACGAGTCTTGTAGCTAGACTCAAAGTCACGTACATTACGTGATTCCATCATTCATAATGACGTATCCCTGATAGATATAATCCTTGTTATCAGGGTGGTGGTGTCTCAATCGCTCGACATTCGCAGTCACTTCACCTCCTCCCTTGCTGGTCAAGCTTACTACCCCATCTTGGTGTAGACTTTTAATTGTGAATGGTCCGTACCACCAGGGACTTGGTTCATCGGTAGGTGCTTTTGTTTCTGAATGCCTTAGGAGCACTGAGTCTCCTTTTGTAAATTCAACGGAGTTATTGGTCTGCTCATCAGCCTCAATATAATCGTTATTTCCACCCTTACATTCTCTAATCTCGTTTTCATTGTAACTCTTAATCCTTGCCTCCCATGCACGGATTTTCTCTTGAATATTACCACGGATTATATTGGGGTTCGCCTCCATCTTCTTTTGTAGAGCAACATCTCGTATATGTCGTGGGATCGTTGGGAAGTTTATTGTTTTCTTTCCCTTCTTCATTTGGATGGTACTATTTTCGTAATTGATTTGTGCCCTAGTGGTAACGAGAAAGGGTGCCCCAAGGATTATTGGCATATTCATATCATTTCTTTCAATAATCATGAAGTCGACCGGATACAAGAATCCGGCAACGTTGACCAGCACATCTTCTGCAATTCCTAACGGGTACTCATAAGAATGTTTTGCAAAGGAGAGTTTAGTACGGGTGATGGATGGCAGTTCGTCGGTTAACTGGACATAAACGGATAAAGGCATCAAATTTACGTCGGAACCTTGGTCAGCTACCGCATCCAGATACTTGAGTTTTCCAATGCTGCATGGTATTTAGAAGACCCCGTAGAATTCCTGCTTTTCCACTAACTTTTGTCTTATGAGGCACTCATACAATTGCCCTCCGGGTAATGTGTCAGATTCATCATCCGGTTCCATCCTCTTGGACTCCTTGTTGGGTAGATGAGTACGTCGATAGTTTCTCACCCAATCGTTTATGGTCTCCTTGTTTATTTCGTGCTTCAAGTAATGCCTCACTTGTTGTGACTTTGGCGGTTCTACCAATTGGCGCTCCTCAAGGCCGCCTCCTTTCCCTTGTCGGAATCGCGTTTGTAGGCATTGGTGTTTCCGTCATTAAGTGGGATGAGATCAATCTTGTTAACTTTCATAGTTATCAACTTCCCTCTTTCTTCATTTACGCCTCCTTTGACGACGGAGATGGCATTAACACAATTAGTGTTGGGAACTTCAATGTCTTTTCGCACTAACACATTTTCAGGAGCTTTTGTTTTTGTGTATTCTTTCAAAAGGCCCATCATCTCAGCCATCTTCTCTTCCATCTCCTCCTTTTGTTTGTAGATAGCTTCCTCAAATTTTGCCAACCGTTCGGAGTGTTTTGACATGTATTCTCTCATTCGAGCTTCGAATGTTGGACTAAGTTCCTGAGGTGGTGAGTTGGGTTGAGCGTGCTTATGGAAGGGTTTAGTATTTTCCCTAAGGGGTGATTCGGACAATGGTATTTGCTTAACGCTTGAGACCGAGTTAATTGTTGCTTTTTGTGGACTTAAGGGTCTCTTTTGCTTTTCCATAAGATATGCAACCCTTTTCTCAAGTTCACTAACGCTTTCCTCAGTGATTTGATTGGCTTTATCGGGCGATGAATATGTCTTGACCGCCGAGCGTACGTCGTGGGAAACTTGCCACAATTCATCATCGTCGGATGCAAGCTCATCAATGATTTCCCATGATTCCTCGGCGCTTTTGTCGCGCAATCTGCCCCCGGCGGCTCGATCGATGGCACGCTTGGTGTGGTAATCAACATGGTCATAGAAGATTTGGATTTGAAGCCAGAGATTTATGCCATGATGAGGGACTTTTTGGAGTAAGTCCTTGAATCGAATCCATGCCCCGTAGAGGGTTTCGCCTCGACGTTGTTCAAACATCAAGATATCCTTCCTTAGCTTGGTAGTTCTTCCCGGTGGGAAAAACTGAGCAAGGAAACGAGTGGTGAGATCATCCCAAGAGGTGATGGATCCTGCGGGTTGACGCTCTAGCCATTGACTAGCTTGGTCCCGCAGAGAGAATTGAAAGAGACGCAGTCGGGTCGTCTCTCGAGTGGCAACATCAAGGTCTATGGAATCAACGATTTTGAGAAAGTCCTTGAGATGTTGATTAGGATCTTCAGAACGAAGTCCATGGAATGCGCATCCGCTTTGCACCAACCGGATGGTGTCGGATCGCAAGGGAGTGACATTGGCTCCTTGAGTGAGCTCAATGGTGTTTCGATAGCCATGATGCGTGGTTTTGCGACCTTACAACAGGTTTTACCTCTCGAGGGATCTCAAGAGGCTTGCAACCCCACCAGGCAGTGTACCTGACCGATGTAGTATAGTGTAGTGGCAAGTACGGGGGATTGATCGTTCTCCACAGGGAATAGTGTTCGTTAGGATTGAAAAACTACTCTAATAGGTCTAAGGGTGAGGGAAGATTCTTTTTGTATTTTTATAATTTTTATGAAAGCAAGTAAAATCTCGGGTTTGAAAGAGTGGGCGGAATTAGTTGCTAGTCAACTAACCCAAATTACTACGAATGCAAATAAAATAAAATAACAGAAAATGAAAATGTTGGTGAAAACTTATGTAGAGAAAAATGTGTTTACTTAGATTTCCTTACTCCCTAACTATCTTTTACCGGTTGATTAGTGTGTATTAGTTGCGCGGATGACGGGTGTATTCCTTAATACCATTTGTGGGGTGGCGTACGTACTTCCCCAACTCTACAAGCTCCTACTTCACTCCTATGTCGAGCCGGCTAGGAAGCTCCTAACATGGGATCACTAGAATTCGCTTGTGCATTAAATACAACCATAAAAACCTTTAGTACGCATTGGTTCATGTTTCTTAAGACGTTCAAGCAAGTTACCGAATAGGAAGTTAGCCAGTTTTCTTAAGCCTAACATAGATAAACAATCATCCAATACAACTAATAGCACACTAATAACCAATAATCAATAGCTAGGTTTCATTAGATCTAAGCAAACACAAGATAAATCTAGCCTAGCATGTTAAACAAAAGACAAGAACAAGATAGAATCAAACAACACATAGACATATTGAATGATTAATTGATAACTTATCTTCAATGTAACATGGAAGATCTCAAGGCAAAAAGCCTTGAAAGAGCTGCCAAATTCGTCTTAGGGTTTTCACACACAAAGTTCCTCAATAAGTTCCACACTAATGACAAAGAATTGCAAAACTATATATAGATTTTCAGATCTGACGGCGTCACGTTATGGAGTGTGACGCCGTCACCTCGCCGCTTTTAGGGGTCCCGGATGACCTTCTTGACGCCGTCCCTCTTTAGCTCTCCAAAATCCGTTCTGGCCTATCAAGGCTTGACGCCGTCAGGATTATGCGTGACGCCGTCCCTCTCTAAATTAAGCCATGACGACCTTGATCACATTAAAGCGTGACGCTGTCAGAATTTCATGCAAATTTCACTGGCTTATCATGAGTAATTTTCACATCCACCATTTTATTGCTAAGCCGTGACGCCGTCTGGAGAGGATCCTGACGCCGTCAAAGGTAACTTCCAGCATGATTTTGAGACTTTGTCGTTTTCTTCACTTTTATGCTCCAAAAACGTCCAAAATGCTTCCTTTTCCAGATTTCTTCTCAAAAGTACCTAAAATGACAAAAGGAACGATTTAGGGCAATATTTGATCAAATAAATACGATTTAGGGCTTAAATGACCCCTTAAAAGCGGTACACTTTTCGCTTCATCAATAGCCATGGTGGTTAGGACGGGAGTACTCTCCTAAAGTACGGGCTCTAGGAGGTGGTGGTTGTTGTGGTGGGTTGTTGGGATCAAGGATATTACCACCTTCCATGATGTCGGATGGTAATGGTTACGAACAAAGAAACGAAGAAAAAAGATAGACTAAAAAAAACCTAGAAAAATAAAATAAAAATCTCACTAGAAAGGAATCTAGTGAGTAGACCTAATAAAATAAAAATTCAACCTAAACAATAACTATTCCCCGGCAGCGGCGCCAAAAACTTGATGCGTGGTTTTGCGACCTTACAACAGGTTTTACCTCTCGAGGGATCTCAAGAGGCTTGCAATCCCCACCAGGCAGTGTACCTGACCGATGTAGTATAGTGTAGTGGCAAGTACCGGGGGATTGATCGTTCTCTAGGGGAATAGTGTCGTTAGGATTGAAAAACTACTCTAATAGGTCTAAGGGTGAGAGAAGATTCTTTTTGTATTTTTATATTTTTATGAAAGCAAGTAAAATCTCGGGTTTGAAGGAGTGGGCGGAATTAGTTGCTAGTCAACTAACCCAAATAACTACAAATGCAAATAAAATAAAATAACTGAAATTGAAAAGGTTGTGAAACTTATGTGGAGAGAAATGTGTTTACTTAGATTTCCTTACTCCCTAACTATCTTTTACCGGTTGATTAGTGTGTATTAGTTGCGTGGATGACGGGTGTATTCCTTAATACCAATCGTGAGGTGGCGTACGTACTTCCCCAACTCTACAAGCTCCTACTTCACTCCTATGTCAAGCCGGCTAGGAAGCTCCTAACATGGGATCATTAGAATTCGCTCATGCATTAAATACAACCATAATAACCTTAGTACGCATTGGTTCATGTTTCTTAAGACGTTCAAGCAAGTTACCGTATAGGAGGTTAGCCAGTTTTCTTAAGCCTAACATCGATAAACAATCATCCAATACAATTAATAACACACTAACAACTAATAATCAATAGTTAGGTTTCATTAGATCTAAGCAAACACAAGATAAATCTAGCCTAGCATGTTAATCAAAAGACAAGAACAAGATATAATCAAACAACACATAGACATATTGATTGATTAAGTGATTACTTATCTTCAATTAAACATGGGAGATCCAAGGGTATGAAAACCCTTAAAAATGGCAGAAATTCGTCTTAGGGTTTCTCCTCACAAAGTTGCACACTAATGACAAAAAATTGCAAAACTATATATAGAACTTAGTGGCTGACGGCGTCACGTTGTAGATCTTGACGCCGTCACCTCGCCGTGGCTAGGGTTCCCGGATGGTCTTCCTGACGCCGTCCCTCTTTAGTCCTCCAAAATCCGCTCTGGCTTATCAAGGCTTGACGCCGTCTCTCTTTAACATAAACCGTGATGGCCTTGATCACCTTAAAGGGTGACGCCGTCAGACTTTCCTTTGTAAAACTCCCTGGCTTATCATGTGTATTTTTCATATCCACCTCTTTTGCCAAGCCATGACGCCGTCAAGTGTACTTTTCCAGCAGCTTTGGAGACTTTGTCGTTTTCTTCACTTTTATGCTCCAAAAACGTCCAAAATGCTTCCTTTTCCAGATTTCTTCTCCAAAGTACCTAAAATGACAAAAGGAACGATTTAGGGCAATATTTGATCAAATAAATAGGATTTAGGGCTTAAATGACCCCCTAAAAGCGGTACACTTTTCGCTTCATCATATATATATATATATATATATATATATATATATATATATATATATATATATATATATATATATATATATATATATATATATATTTATATATGTATATAGAATCTGGATCGATTGAGAAGGTTTTTATTTTGAGAAGATTGAGAAGGTTTTCAAAAACGATAGATTTTTAACTTTGATTCATGTTTTTCAAGCGTAAAACTCATTTTTATGTGATTAAAATTCAAAATGTGTAAAAAAAAATTTGAATCAATGTTAAAAATCTCTCGATTTTGCGATATATGTAGAATACTGAATCATCTGTACAAATTTAATGAATCATCATCATAACTCGATTTTAACAATGATTTGTGAATCAAATTTGTAATTTATAGATTCGATTCACCATAAAATGATGTTTACTTGTGAATCAAATCAAAAAACATGAATCAGTTTGTTCATACGAAGATTTCTCAATCTTCTCAAAATAAAAACCTTCTCAATGGAACCGGATTCTATGTATATATAATAATATATATATATATATATATAATATATATATATATATATATATATATGTATATATATATATATATATACATATATGTATATATATATACATATATGTATGTATATATATACATATATATATATATATATACATATATATATATATATATATATATATATATATATATATGCACGACTTATATTTAGTGAACGCAAGCTCATAGAGCATATGAACCTGCTTATTAATATTACACATTTCTATGTGTTTCACTCTCCATTACCTCTTGCATTCTTAACCCACATTATTCATTTTCGCATTCTTACTATACCCTTTAGTCTACCCGACTCTTTCCACACTTAAGCCCTTGATAATTTTATTTACATTCATTCATTAGTATCATTTATTCTTCTTACACTTATTAATTCTTTTACACGTCCTCTACATCTTTACACTTTTCACTCTAACTTGCATTCTTTAACCCGCGTTAATCGTTTTCACATTTTTATATTACACTATAGTCTACTCAACTCTTTTACATATAGACTTTACACATATCGTCAACTGCAACACATGCATTCATTATAATAATTACCGCTAATGGCCTTAGCCGTAATATAATGATTTCAGGGCAACACCTTTACCTCATACATACTCATCTTATTCTCTCTTACATTCTTAACTCATCGCATTCTTATTCTTATACCTTAACTTACCTTATTTTAGTTATTTATGCACTTAAGCAATATCGTTCAATTTCATCATTTACGTCTCATCATATCATTCATCCTTGTTACACATTCACATCCATACTTAGATTCTCATACCTTACTTACCCTTAACCCGTCTCTATTCAACTTTAACGTCAATCATTAGACATATATTTGTATAATGAGACCATATGTTGGTCATTAATATCTTACGAATCATAATCATTACATGCCGTTATTCTTTAGCCTCATTCTTTACCCTCCATACCATCTAACACTACGTCATTAGTACATTAGTTTCATCTTATCTTTTCACGTTATACTTTAGCACATTTACAATGTTTCATACCTTAGACATCAACATTTAAACTTACTTATTAACCCATCTCTAATACCAATTACCATTCCTATTCACATTCCATTACCGTTACTCTAACATACTTTCATATAATCACCGACACCAGTTAAGGTGCACGGTTAACTAATCATTTAACATTTCAAATCATCTATAGACTTATATCTCATACACATTAGCACATAAGATACATTCATCATTTATCTACTTTGGTCCATATAACATATCACATATCCCTTCTTCTAGCTTAAACATTTACCTTTCGCATTTCTTACGCCTATGCCCAACATTTCTACGAGTGGTTTAAGTCTAGGCAACCTAAAGAAAACCTAATTCACTTAAACCGAAGCTCTGATACCAAGTTGTAACTCCCCGTGCCCGCTTAGACCAAAAATTAAAACTTTTAGAGCGGAAACGCTTGACTTTTACGGACATCTAGTTACTCTTTTGATCACTGACAAAAATCTATAAACATTCAGACCTTGAGACTATTTTTAAATGAAACTAGACTCAATTACCTTCAAAACGACGGGTGGCACGACCCGTGACGACTTACGGATCAAAAGATATGATTTTTCAAAGTTTACCAAAAAATTTACCGAGGCGCCCATCCGATCGGATGGAGCCTGTTGATCCGACAAAATCACCTTTTTGCCCGTAACTTGAAAACCTGATCTTGGATTATTACCAAACTTTCCAGATTTACTTAGTATGTTAGTGGGCTCATTTTCATACAAAAACATCTACCGTTTGACCACCCGAAATAGTACTTTACAAATTAGCCACTTTAGACCCATTTTGACCCATTTTCACCATAAACCACTTATACCACTTCCATTTTACACCAAACTTGGCCAACTTCATTAACTTATCATAACAAACATGTTCCAAAGACGCTTGACTCGTTTACCACCCAAAATGAGTACTTTTACACATAATCCAAACACCCCTTTAACTTTTACTAGGAACACATAAAACATACTTTGACACATCATTAGCCCACCAAATCATTAGGACTTCATTATCATATATTTTGACACTTGACTTAACTTTATAAATCAATAAAAGACCAACGGGGTACAAACTTCATAATTGAGCTCGGTATTCTACCTAAGCTCCTAACACGTACTACCTTCTATCTTCCACATTAGCCAACCTTAACCCTTAGTCCAAGCTCACCATTTCCATCACACATAAACCTACAAAACATTAAACACTTAAACCGTAAGCACGAATGCTTAGTAAGTAAAACGGTTATAACATAACATTACAACTCATTCACACATTTCACATCATAACCTTTAGTCCACATAACATTTAAGCATTAACACATACCTTATCACTTAAGCATCAATATCCCTTTCTAATCCAACCTTGACTAATCCACCACTAACCTTACACTTATTTCCACATAACATCATCATACACAAACATTCATTAATCTTAACATGTATGACATCTAGACACAAAATGTATAGAAGTCATCATAATATTATTTTAAAGCCGGATTACTTACCTTGAGTCCAAGCTAAGACTATCAATAACATCATCTTCATCATCTTCATCATCATCATCATTACATCCTAAACCATAACCATCATCAAGACTCATTAACACAACACATCTTAATCAAGGGTTATAAAACCCATCTAAACCTACCCATCTTCCTTTCTATATCATCATATGATCATACCATGATCATATGATGAAAACCCACTTAACCCATAAACTTTAACCTCATTAATCATTAAGATAGAATACTTACTTGTGGAGGATCATTGCTAGGAAGAGCCATAAACATAAGAACTTCATCTTCTTCTTCCTAAAACCATCAAGACCCACTTTCTTCCCTCCCTTTTTCTCTCTAAAAACCGGACTCCACAAGACTCAAGAATAATATGGAAATGTCTAGATAATCCTGGACATTTTAGTTAGGTGGCAAGTTTGGCCATTTGGCAAGATTGGCCCCTCAGGTCCTATTCTTTCTATTTTGACCACACTACATATCTTTACACTTTGGTTTATTGCAACTTTAACCCTTGAAGTCTATTTCCTTTATACTCTTGCCACATAATACTTTCCCATAACTATACAATACATTCTTTGACTACCACTTTGACTATTGGGTTTGACCAAAACGCAACATTCGTTGACTGGCCAATCACGTAAGGCCTTTGGTCCACTTTCATCTAGGGTGGGGTCCCAGTACCCGAGGAACGGGTCTAACAGTTGGTCAGAGACCTCATCCCTTGTTCCTTCAATTAAGTATAATTGAAACTCAGGTCCAAATGACTTTGGAGTCCTGATCTTTTTGCTCTTTCTGAGCTCAGGTTGTTGAACCACAACCTCATCAGGGACCTCTGATGTACCAATATCATTAGTTCCATTTGGAATCCTCTGACTTGGTCTAGGGACTGATGAGAATCTATTCTCATCAAAGATTGCATCCCTTGATTCAATTATTGAGTTAATTGAAACAGACTCATTAGGTTCAATAACATAGAACCTATATGCCTTGGAATGCTTAGCATATCCAACAAAGATGCATTTAATGCCCCTTTCACCCAATGTTTTCTGCTTTGGATCAGGGAGTCTTACAACAGCCCTACAACCCCAAACCCTGAGAAAGTTCAGGTTGGGTTTTCTTTTAGTCTAGAGTTCATAAGGGGTAACCTTGTTCCTTTTGTTGAGAACCCTATTTAATAAATAGCAAGTTGTTAACATAGCTTCACCCCAGAACCCTTGACTCAGCCCTGAATAGGACAACATGTAATTAACCATCTCCTTCAGCACTATGTTTTTCCTTTCAGAGATACCATTTTGCTGAGGAGTATAGGGAGCAGTCGTTTCATGGATTATATCAACAGACTGAAAATACAGAGTATCCATGTACTCACCTCCCCTATCAGTCCTTAATCTTTTGATCAGGGACCCAAGTTGTAATTCAACTTCAGTTTTAAATACTTTGAATTTATCTAATGCTTCATCCTTAGTATGTAACAGATAGACATAACAAAACCTAGAAGCATCATCAATAAATGTCACAAAGTACTTCTTATTCCCCAAAGAGGGAGTGGCATGCAAATCACACAGGTCACTGTGTATTAGCTCCAAGAGCTCAGTCTCACGTTTTACACCCTGAAAAGGTTTCTTAGTTATTTTGGTCAACATGCAAGTCTTACACTTTTCAGTGTCCATGTCAAATGCTGGGATTAACCCATCCTTTTATAGTGTACATGGCCAAGTCTAGCATGCCAGAGGGTAGAGTCGTTCAGTTTAGAGGTTGACATAAAGGCTGAATTAACAATATCAGTGACAATATTAAGCCTGAACATTTGATTACACAAATAGCCAAAACCAATAAACACACCATGTTTAGACAAAACAAACTTATCAGATTCAATAACTTGTTTAAAACCATGATTATTCAAAACACTACTTGAAACCAAGTTCTTCCTTATATCAGGAACATGAATAACATTAAACAAAGTTACAATCTTTCCAGAACTAAAACTAAGATCTACACAACCACGACCATGCACCAGGGCTGTTGACTCATTTCCCATGTGAAGAATAGAACCATCATTCAATGACTCGTAAGTCTTGAACCAGCGTCTATCTTTGCACACATGAACAATTGCTCCAGAGTCAACCCACCGCACAACATCATCATCCTGCACATAGTTAGATTCAGATACATATGTAACATAATAAATCTGAAAGGATTTATTAAACATATTCTGACCTTTAAGTGAGTTGGCAGAACCACCACTCCCTGAACCACTAGTGTCTGAACCATTGGCTTTACCACCAACCTTAACACCTTTGCAATCCCTTTTAATGTGACCAGTTTTGCCACATTTCCAACAAGTAGGTGTTGCCTTCTTGTTAGGGTCAGCCTTTGTGTTATCATGATATTTACGTTTGCCCTTGTTGTCATTGTACCTGGTGGAGTTGTTATATTCCACCATATTGACAACAGATGCATCAATAGCATTGCTACTCTTTGGCTTGTCATTATCCTGCGCCCTGAGGGATTCCTCAATACGCAGATGACTGCCCAACTGAACAAGATTCAGTTCTTCCTTCTTGTGTTTCAAGGTATGTTTGAAATCTTTCCAAGAAGGAGGTAGTTTTTTCAATGATACAAGAGACTGAAATAGCCTCATCCATGTTCATTTTATGTTGTGCAAACCTTCTAAGTATACCAAGAAGTTCATTGTATTGTTCCATAACTGGTCTTGAATCAGTCATTTTGTAATTTGTGAAATTACTCATAAGAAACTTCTTACTTGATGCATCCTCAGCCATATATTTGGCATCCAAGGAATCCCATAGTTCTTTGAAAGATTCAACATTCTGATAAATATCAAAGAGAGAATCAGACATACCATTGAGGATTAAACCTCTGCAAATGTAATCATCATTCTCCCATTTGCTCCTCTTCCTCATTTGTTCCACAGTAGCATCATCCCCATAATCGGGAATAGGTGTGCTCAGAACATACACCACACTCATGCTTGAAAGCAAAAAGTGCATCTTCTTCTGCCATCTTCTGAAATCCACCCCTTCAAACTTATCAAGCTTGGCAAAGTTTGAAGCCATGTGTTTCATAGCAGCAGCAACCATTGATTATCACAAAATAGTTTACTTTGATTGTTGGTGGTAATAAGCCCATAACAGGGTGAAGATAATCAATGACCTAACTACGTACCAATGAATGGTTACCGGATTTCACTTGGAATCGTGTTATCACTTTCCAAAGTAAACTATTCGACCCTATTGCCTGGATATCACGAATATCTACTTGGGATAAGACCAAATGTTTGTTATTGAATTAGGCACAAATCAATAACCCTTGCACATCCAAGTGTTTATGTTTTCTGTTATATCTTCTCATGCATGATTGATTTCCAATTTATAGGAAAATACTCATAGCTAGTCAAATGGAATTATGATGATTAATCGGCCCATTAATCGCCTCATAATTATCCCCATTATAGCCAATAGTGGTTACATGACCAATTAAACGTGGTCATAAATGCAGTTTTAACTTCCACTTGAATAGGTCAGAGTAGTTACCTCATTCCAGCAGTACTAACTTAGTACTAGCAGTAGTAACTCTGCTCCAAAAGTACTAATTTAGTACTAGCAGTAATAACTCTGCTCCAGCAGTACTAACAATAGTAACTCTGCTCCAGCAGTACTAACTTAGTAATAGCAGTAGTAACTCTGTGAAGTATTGAACCTTCTGATGAGTTACTTCCAACCACTATCAGAGTCAGGGTAATCAGGGATTTAATGGGTGTACACTCCGTAACTCCAAACCCATTTTCAAATATGATCATATCCCTCGATTGAACTAAATTTCCAACAAGTGGTATATTATATAATTATATTAAAGTTCTTTATACGAGTTTGTGAATTTACGTATGCTGAGTATTTCTTGGTTTAGCGCCATTTCGGATGATGACTACAACAGGTGTTGGCTCAGGTCTAATAAAGAAAGATGATTCATTTTGATGTCCGTGAAGTAATTGTTCATTTTCAATCTAGTTGTTAACGCGTTTGCCTCCTTACTTGTTATGGTAGTGTTGTCAATGTAAAAGAACCATTGTTAATTATTTTTTACACTAAATCATTGTTTCAGTTAGTTGATTCTTTTTATTTTTTATAGTAGTCAGCTCTAGAGAGAGTCCACATGTTTCTCATTGTGTTCAACGCCCCTATCAAAAGTACTTCCATTTCATAAATTTATTGTTGAGATTTAAAAATATTCATTCAACGACTATTAAGTATCTTAGTATATTTATAAGGGCATGTTATTTGGAAAGTTGTTTAAACATTGCTTAATAATAAATGTTAATAAATCAATACTGATTTTATTAACAGCAAGTGGTATCATGACATTTGCCCATGGTCAAGCCTTAACGCAGGCGCGTTAAGGGGTAAGTTATGGTTGCGAGGTACCAAGTTAAAGGCCTGCGTTATGCCCTGTGTTAACACCTTAACGTGTGTTAAGGGTAAGTTGAAAAAAATAAATAAATAAATAAATAAAAATCATTTTGCCCCCTGTAACGTCCATATAGCCGTTTGATTAAAAAAATCATTTACACCACTCTAACGTCTATAAAACGACAGTTAAAAAAAAATAAAAAAATAAAAAAATAAATTCAAAACCATTTTTCTACCATTATAAATACTAATTAACACATAACTTTTTTTCACACTTCCACAACTTAATCACATTTACATATACTTCCATTTGCTAGCAAAAAAATGTCAGGATTTAACAACGACAATAGTTTTTTGAATCTCACGGCTTGGAATTACCCAAACGCGGGTTCATCTTCAAACCCGAACGCGGGTTCATCATCACGTACCAACATCCCTTTCCCTAACCCACTCGGCTTGTCGTCCGAGGAACTTTACCTACAACATGAACGATTTCTACAATGGGAACGAGCTCAACAAAACACGCTAAACACCAACTTCCAAAATCTACAATTCGAACAAACATCACACCCGCCATCCCAATCATCACAAACACAAACCGGAACAAATGAAGTTCCCGAAACACCTACGTCTCCTCCAAAGGCATTCAAACGAGGTGGTAAACGAAAGGCCAAAATATCCAAAAACCCCGAACCAATTGAAGAAAATCTCGACGCGGCCAATGCTAGCTAACACACGTTTGTAACCAAGTGAGGAAAAACTACTTGCAAAGTGTTATGTGGCCGTTACCGAGGATCCAAAGGTCAGGCGTGCACCAACGAAGTGATACGTTTTGGAGACGTGTTCTCAACTATTTCAATAGGCTCAATTATCAAGCACGCACCAAGGATATGTTAACAAGCAAGTGGAAAACGTTGAACCGTGATTGCACAAATTTCAACGCGTTCTACAAACGTTCAAAACGTGTGGCGAAAGTGAGTTAGATATCATGAAACGGGCTAGACAAATGTACCGTGAAGAGCATAACACAGCGCCGTTTAATAACGAGGATGCGTGGGATGTTTTGCGTGCTCATAAAAAATGGGACTCGCCGAAAGCGCTTGATTTAACAGGCGATGTCCCAAGCCAAACAAACGAGGCATTATTCGATCATGATGACCAACCACGTCCAATGGGAAAAAAATGTGCTTCGAAGAAACAAAAATCCGAGAGCACGACAAGTACCGGGGGAGCGAGTACGGGATGAACGAGCTAGTCAAGCCAATTCGGGGAGGCTATGACATCCGAGTATCGTATCAAACGGAAAACCGCCCAAGAGGCGTATCGGGCGGCTAAAGCAAAAGATGAAACGATAACAAGGTTGGAAGAGATGAAATTTCTTATGCTTGAAACTCCCGACAATGATCCAAACGTGGCGTTTTGGATCAATTCGGAAAAAGACAGAATTATCAAAAAAATATAATTTGCAACCTCGCCAGTAGATTTAATTGTATTTCGTAATATGTTGTAGTTTCTTTTATGTCATATTTTCATTATTTCGTATTATTTTCTTTTTCGTTGTAACTTTTTTTTTTCCCCGTAATATAATGTTTAAGTTTTAATGTTATGTTTTTTATTAAATGAAGTATTAGTTTTAGTTTAGGGGTTGAATTTGTAAATGGTTGAGTTATAATAAGGGGTGTTTTTTTTTTAGTTAAGGTTAAAAAGGTTAAAGCTGATGTGGCGCTGACATGACACTGAGTTAAACTTTGACCTGAGGGCATGATACCCCTTGCTCTAAGACCCGTATATTACACATGCGCCTGAAGCTATTCTTTACATTATAAAGTTTTGTGAATAAACTTAGAAAAAATTATATATGAACCTTCACTACATCCGTCAAAAATAAATATAAACTATAATTAAGAAACATAACTAAAACAAAAAAACAAAAATAAAACTATTTGTTTTAAAATAGATAAAAATATATTATTAAAAAAAAAAAAAAAAAAAAAAAAAAAAAAAAAAAAAAAAAACCCTATGCGTGCACGGGTATTATAACTAGTTGTTTGTGATAGCAGATTGAGATCTGTTTATATTGTTGTTACTGATTGAGATCAGTTGTGATTCATTAGTTTGAGTTTTTGGAATAATAAAACTGTTTTAAGTATAAACTTGTGTTTCTTTACATTTTGACTCAAGGTCAAGTAACATCTACTTGTAGTATTGCATACGTTCATTGACGTATTTACAAGGACTTTGAAAGATTATTAAAATACCTTTAATCACCTATTTAATGTTTTAAATACCAGTTCATAATGCTTATTGCGTTTTAAGAATTCTGGTCAATGTCATTATTGTGGTTAGGTATATTTCTAACTCGCTAACCTTTAACTTGTCTTTATACTTGTCACTAATTAATTAGAGGCTTATAAATAGTAGTCTCATTTCGTAGTTTGTAAAGATTATATCACCGCACAATGGATATGGACTTGTTGGTTCTCTCTACTTTGCTCTATCATACAGTTGAAAATACACGATGCGGCGTTGTTTAGCGACATGTTATCGATCAATACTATAACTCCAAGAGAGGGAGACATAGGTTGGCGACGATGAAGAAAGAACTCAGTATGATTTTGATGAAGTTGACGGTTCATTTCTATAAAGTAGGTTGCCGATAAATCATTGTGATCAACTTGTTCATTGATTCATCAAGGTGCACTCAAATTGTTCCTTCCTACAAGTAAGTTTTATATAGGTGTTTCATGATCTTACATCTCATATTACATTACATTAAAATTATAAATCTCAGTTGCGTTAACTAATGCTGAATACTTTAATTCTAAAAAAAAAGTAAGTAGATTTGAGAAAACTAAAGGTTATCTGTATACTCAATAAATCTGTGATGCTCGCCCTATAATACTTAAGTTATCTGACCATTACAATATTTGGCATATGACTCGTATTTTTTCATTTGTGGTAAACAAGATGAATCTGTGTTAGGCTTACTTATTTATGCCATGAGAATTTTTCTACCCATATACTATTCAGCAACAAGTTTCAGAAAGAGTAACATGCCATAAATATTTATAATTTATGAGTGTAAAACATTAGATTGCAGTTACGTACGTAATATATGACGTTATTGTATATGTGGAAGTCTAGCTATACTCGTTTCTTATAAGAAGAAAAATCGTGATCCTGTAAAAATAATAGCGTTGAACTTGTTGGATAGTGAGGAATGACTATTTAATTAAAGAGGGTGTTACGATTACACCTTTCGTAGTTTGTAACATCCTGGTTTTTGTTATGTTTGTCATTGAATAATTTCATTCATAGCTTTAACCATTTAAGTTATTTTGCTTTATAATTGAAGAAACATATCATATACTACCAGGCCCGGATTTGGGCATGACTTTTAAAAGGTTGCGACCCCTATAAGTTTTATGCTTAGAACAAAAATAGTAACCCCCTTGCAACTTTTAAAAAGTTGTTGGGGTCCACCAGATTTTGGACCTCCCACTCAACTCTTATCCTTTATTTATCCATTACATTATGAGTTTGATTGATATATGCTTTCGTATATGAACATGATGAACTGGGTTTTTGCGATTTTGAGTGTTTTTTTATGTTAAGATAAGTTTAGATGATTTAGTTTTGCGTTTAGGATCACTAAAATCTACTAGTTTCGCAATTTTCATGGTCAAAATCCCGATTTTGTGCATATAAGGGTGCGTTTGGGTTAGCAGAAAAGTAGTGAGGGTTCTTTGGTTCACCATTTTTCAATAGTGGTGAATGCTAAAATGTTGTGAAGGTAAAAAAAAACCCTATTCACTTACCCTCATCATTTTTAGGTTCACAACTCTAAAAAGTTGTGTCCCCCCTCCCAAGTAACTTTCATGAGTCACTTGGATCATAACTTTTCAAATGTTATGGCCGCTTAGTAAATTTCATAGTTGTTGGGGTCATGACTTTTAAAAGATTGCGACCCATATAAGTTTTATGCTTAGAACAAAAATAGTGACCCCCCTTGCATCACTATTGCATCATTAAGCCTTTGACTAACCCAAAACTCTTTTAATATTTTTGAAACATAGATAAGCTGCATTAAAGATCAGGAGAACACGTGACACTGAATAAGGGTAGACGCTTCCACCGAGATAAGTTGGAATTTGTGGTTTAATGCTTCGAAAAGGTGGGGTGTTACATGAATAGTCCACATAATTGACTAAATTTCCCAAACACTGCCATCTCAACGTTTTCTTCACTATAATTTCATTTAATCATATAGTTATTTCCTTCAACCCCTCCTCATCACCATGGCATCAAACCCTCCTCCACCACCATCATCAGCATCTGATCATATAGCAATTTCGGTAGGGGTTAATATCAGTATTCCCACCTCAACTCGACTAGCAGCTCGCCCAACAGTGGTTTTGACCGGCCCAACAGGCCAAGATGCATTAGTTCAGACCCAAGATGCCTCGGTTGATGAGGCCCAACAGGATGAAGCCCTAGCTCTTCGATCACAACCCGCACAAAACTTATCAGAGGCAGCCCCTCACGAAATTGAAGAAGGAGCTGGAGTTGGAGCTCGAGCTGAAACTGAAGACCATGAACCAGAAGCCTATGCGGATTTTTTCACCGACTTGAAACAATCCCAATGGCTTCGTTCGGCTGTGATTGAAGCCATTTATGGCCTGATGGACCAGCTTTGGTGATTCTAGACAATTCTTTTCCAGCGAAAAGAGAATATCTTTCACAAAGAAAATGTGCGCTTGTTTACTGGCTTCGTAACTGGAGGGGCAACCATGGCATTGGGAGAGTACCTCCCGTAAAATCTCAGTTAGACATGCAACAAGAAAGAGGCATGGACAGGAGACACTCCCCTCGCCGTAAAATCTCAGTTACAAATGTGATACTACGGCTTGATTACTATGAGAGGGTAATAGCATATGCTATTATCCTCTCAGCCGGGTTAGCTTTTATTGGTTGGTTAGCGGCGGTGTTAGGGAGGACACGGGTATCTACGTCTATCAAACGGTTTGTTGTTGGTGGGTTGACTATTGTAGCTACTACTGTTATATGTGCAGTGGCACTCTATTCATCTGGTGTTTATTAGGGTGGGCATGAGGCGGTTTGGGGCGGTTTTTGCTAAAACCAAACCCTGAAACAAAAATTCGGTTTTAAGTTTTTTAAAACCAAACCCCGCACCAAAAGTTCGGTTTGGTTTTTGGTTTTTTACGGTTCGGTTTTTTGGGTTTTCGGATATCCGGAATTTTAGTTGATGGTTTTATGTTAGACCTATTATTTTAGCTAAGTTCTTAAAATTCGGATATCCGGAATTTCGGATAACAGTTTTATATATCTAAATATCCAAATATCTATAATTTTCGGAAAACTTTTATATGAGTTCCAGACCTGACATTTCATAAAACCCAACATTTTAATAAATTTCGATCAATTTTTCGGATATCCGAATACGGATTTTTTGAACATCCAAAACCTAAATCAAGAAATTATAGAATGCAAGTTGAATATTTTGTCGTAAAATAATAAGATTACACAACATGTATATAAAGATGAGATATGCGAACAATTATGAAATAAAAAAATAACTTTACGAATTTATTATTGTATTAACTAAATAAACACTTGTTACGAATATCTAATCTCTTAGTTTTTGGACTTTGGTGATTACTTGTATCAAAGCAAATATGTATACACTTTTTATTGGTTTTATGAATATTAATATGTGGCGGTTCGGTTTTTTCGGTTTAGGTTTTCATATAAAACCAAAAACCGAACCAAAATTTTCAGTTTTTATAAAAACCAAAACCGCACCATCGTTTTAGAATTGGTTCGGTTTTTTTGGGTCGGTATTTTTGGTTTTTTGGGTTTTGGTTCAGTTTTTTCGGTTTTGTTGCTCTCCTCCAGATTTGGGATACCCGAATACATAAATCGTGCCAAAAAAAGAGGTTTATTCGCGATTTATTATATATCTCGTATAGTGTTGTCTAAATCCAAGGGTACTTCTTTGCAATGTATTACATTTCTCGTGTTTAAAAAGGGTTGGCTTAGTTACATTAATATATAGCCACCAAAATTCATAAGACTGCCGGTTATATTTTATTTTTGATGAATACTTTTATAATACAAGTAAATATTAATATTAGTATCAATATATAACATTAATTTGAACAAGTGATGCCCATAGTCAAGTGAAAGATCACAAAATACATTGTCATCCATGGCCGTTGCTAACTTTTTGCAAGCTTATTGGAATTATGTTCAAGACATTTACATAATAAACTGCAATTATATAAAGTTATAAAATATTTAGGGGCAATTTCATATCTCCCCTCCTTTTAGTTGAAAATTTCATATATACCCAAACATGCATTAAAAACATTGTACATTATGCATTCAATACTTGCACTTTGGGTATATATAAAATTAATTATAAAAGTAGGGTGATATATGTAATTAATCCAAATATTTAATCACCATATATGAGTATATGAGATATCATTTATTTTCAAATTGTTATATATTATGTTGCTATAACAACAACAATAATAATACTATCTAGGGGTGAACAGAAAAATCGAAAAAACTGAAACCAAACCGAAAAAAATGAAACCAAACCGAAAACCCAAAAAAACCGAACCGAAATAATCGACCGACAAAAAATCGATGGTTCGGTTTTTACTTTTTTCAAAAACCAAAAAATTCGGTTCGGTTTTAGTCTTCGTCCAAAAACCGAACCGAATCGGTTTTATTATATAATAACATATAATTAATCTAATATAAGTAAATAACTAAATAAATCAAATTTATAAATTCATATTTATTTTGTGGGTGGATTTATAATATATTTATTATAAAGTTTATATGCGTGTTTGTCGTGTACGTGTTTACTTGACAATATATTAATACATATGTGACAACTATTATACTATGTGTATGTTCACTTGCATGTGTGTGTCTCATGTATATGTGTGTAATTGTAGAAATTGAGATAAATATTATTAAGTTTAGATTTACAAAAAAGTAAATAAGGATAACCAATTTCCTACATAAAACAAGTTTATTGGTATAAATGTTCCACACCAAAATATAAACGGTTAAAAACCAAAAAACCGAACTGAAACCGATGATAACCGAAAAAACCGATCCGCCAAAAACCGAACGGTTTTGGTTTTGGGTTTATAGAAATCAAATATTTCGGTTCGGTTTCGGTTTTAGCCAAAACCGACCCAAACTGAACCATGCTCACCCCTAAATTACTATCATCACCCAATAAATATTGTATATATATATCAATCATTTTTCAACTAGCGCACAAATAAATCTCTAATAACAGTACCAGAACAATACGAAAATTCTGACACAAGCAAAACCACCTGATACCCACAGGAGGTGTGGATATGGTACAAACGTGATGGAGAAAAGCACAATAATAGAAAGGGCTCCCGTAAAATAACATGTACCTAGAAGCATCCTTGTGTTGTGACAATTCCACGGGTCCGAGGTCGTAGCTTTTCTGTATTTGTGTTTGATGATCATTCCAGTCACAACACTATACAATATTAGTAGAATTGAAGAAAGAAGCATGTCGTAGCGTAGCTTCTTTTTTGAGTAACTTGTATATAGTCCGTGCATTGCAGCAAAGGCAATCCCGATAATCGTAAATAACCCAAAGCATGCAAGATGGATATCCTTTATTTGTTTTGACATCATCATCTCAAGCGACCTGTGTGCATATGAAAAATATCAAGCACTAAGAAGAACGAATAAGAGACCAATAAAGGGAGTATTTGTCTAATACATTCCATTTTTCGAAATAACGAAAAAGAAAAGATAAAACGCACATACTCCATTTCAAGCGGAGGAGAAGGCAACACTGATGGTGGAGACGGAGGCGGAGGTGGAGGCAGTGGTTGAGTGTGAGGTGATATTTGCAACGAAGTTTCCGATTCATTAAACTTTGATATAGCGCTCATTCTCCTTCTTACTACTATGAACAATCCAAAACCTTTAACCTAACGACTTTTTATATACAGGTTATCACATAATAGAATCATTTCTTAATTAGTATTAAAGTAAATTTGCTAACATGACTGCTTTTGACACTTAAGCAATTAGTCGATATGACAATAAGTGCATTATAAATATAGTAATCTATTGCAAAATTGCTGATAGCAAAAATAACAGAGAAACCTGAATAAATGTTTATAATTCTAAGAAGAAAACAACCAATTTGTTTCTTGAAAGGATTTAAGTGTTTGGAAAGTTCACGAAAAATGTAATTATTTCCTACAAACTTACTAAAAATTAAAAAGATAATAAACACTCGATAATCATACTATTTATTGCTGATTGTATTCTTCTTATACCTTTATAGAAATTTATTTAGGTATACTTTCTATATTGTTTTTCCTTATTTTTCCTATTTAGTAAATTTGCAAGAATTAATTACAGTATATTTTATCTAGTAACTCTATGCTAATAAACATTCAAATATGTACCTGGATAGATTTCTATAAAGGTATAAGACAAAAACAATCCACAATAATAGTATGATTATTGAGTGTTTATTATCTTTTTAATTTTTAGGAAGTTTGTAGGAAATAATTATATTTTTAATGAACTTTATAAACACTTATATCCTTCTAAGAAAGAATATTGATTGTTACCTTCTAAAAATTTTAAATATTTATTCAGGTACACATATGGCTGTAAAAGAACCGGACGAACACGAACGGTGCCTTGTTCATGTTCGTTCGTTTAATTTAACCGGACAAATAAACGGACATGAACGCTTAAACAGACGAATCATGTTCGTTTATTAAGAAAATGTGTTGTTCATGTTCGTTTACGTTCGTTCGTTAAGAGACTAAATGAATGCTAAAAGAGCATAAACAATCGAAAATAAATGAACATGGACTAACAAACATAAACTTTATACAATTATGCAAAATATATTGTTTTACAAGTGTTGTTTTGTTTAAACAAACCAATTTTAAAATTATACAATTAAAAGATATGATATACGAACATAAATAAATAAATGAACATAAATGAACGTTAACGAATGCATAATCGGACATTCATGAATATAAATGAACGGACGCGACTTTTGTTCATGTTCGTTCGTTTAACTAAACGAACGTTAAATATTGTTCATGTTCTTTCATTTAATAAATAAACGAACATAAACGAACTTTTTACCGAACGGTTCATGAAATATTCACTGAACGTTCAGTTCATTTACAGCCCTAGGTCCACAAAACTTTCTACGTTGTTCTTCCGTTATTTTTTTCTATTTAGTAATTTTGCAAGAGATGACTATATTTATGATGGACTTATTGTCATATCGACTAATTGCTTAAGTGCCAAAAGCAGTCATATTAGCAAATCGAGTTTATTACTAATAAAGAAATGGCTATATTATGTGATAACTAGTATATAAACAATCGTTAGGTAAAAGGTTTTGGATTGTTCGTTGTAGTAAGAAGGTGAATGAGCGCTAGATCACAGTTTAATGACTCGGAAACTTCGTTGAAAATATCACCTCACACTCCACCACTGCCTCCACCATCAGTGTCGCCTGCTCCTCCACATGATATGGAGTATGTGTATTTTATCTTTCTTTTCTTTTACATTACTTAGAAAATGGAATTTTTGAGACAAATACTTTCTTTATTGATCTCTTATTCATTCTTCTTAATATTTGATATTTTTTATATGCACACAGGTCGACTGAAATGATGATGTCAAAACAAATTAAGGATATCCATCTTGCATGCTTTAGGTTATTTACGATTACCGGGATTTCTTTTGTCGTAATGCACAATTTAGATAAAAGTCACTCAACCAAGATGCTAAGCTACGGCACACTTCTTTCTTCTTAATATTTAATATGTTTTATTAATCTCTTATTCATTCTTCTTAATATTTGATATTTTTTATATGCACACAGGTCGACTGAAATGATGATGTCAAAACAAATTAAGGATATCCATCGTGCATGCTTTAGGTTATTTACGATTATCGGGATTTCTTTTGTCGTAATGCACAAGTTAGATAAAAGTCACTCAACCAAGATGCTAAGCTACGACACGCTTCTTTCTTCAGTTCTACTAATAATGTATAATGTTGTGTTTGGAATGATTATCAAACATAAATATAGAAAAGCTATAACCTCATACTTGTGGATTTGTCGCAACACAAGGATGCTTTTAGGTACATGTTATTTTACGGGAACCCTCTCTACTATTGTGCCCTTTGTACCATATCCACATCTTTTGTGAGTATCGGGTGTTTTAGCTTGTTTGGAATTTTCGTATTGTTCAGGTACTATTATTAGAGATATATTTGCATGTTAGTTGAAAAATGATTACTATATACACAATGTTTATTTCCTGGCAATAGTAGATCTGTTTTACAATCTTTGACTTGTGAGTTACCTTAGTGGGTGATTATTGTGCCAAATTTCTTTTGCAGTTTTACACATAAAAATATGTTCATACTCTTTACAAGGCAAAGCATTGTAAAAAGTCATTTTAGCCTCATTCTTTTTACCAACTTTTTTCCTTTCTTCATCTTTTAGATCTAAAAATGGGTTTGTAGATATTAATTTAGTTTTCGGATCTAATACTGTAAAAACAAAGTTACAATATCACCTCAGGTCAATATCGTTAGTTTTAATGTAAGTTTCAAAACAAGTTTTTCAAAAGCATAACCCTTCGGGTTAAAGAAATGATCGTCATAACATATATCAACCCTCTCTATAGTTCTCTTGATCCATGAATATTACTCCACTTTTTTAAAAAAATAGTTTAGGAGTTTAAATTTTTGAAAAAGAAGTTTTTCACTTTAAAAATTTTTTGTAAAAAGATTTTCAGGTTTGAAACTCGAGTAAACTGCTCTGATACCAATTGTAGAACAGTAGAGGGGGTGAATACATTCTTGTCGACTTTTTTTAGGTTCAAGTAAGTTAAGAGTCCCGGCAGGCAAGGGTGTGAACAATAAGCAATATAAATTGTAAGTAAAGAGTTTAAGGTAAGAGAGACAAGCACAACAATTTATACTGGTTCAGGATGAAGGGGTTAGATCATCCGTACGTCCAGTTGCGAATCCGCGACACCTATACTCTTCACTAGTATCAAATGCTTGTGGTGGATAAACCGAACAACTTAGTTCGCACCAATCTACACCCACACCAAGCTAGAACCTAATGGAGTTCTGCACCCGAAACCACCCATACAAAGCTTCTACCAAAGAAGCACCAAACCCCAAACTTGACAGCACTGGATACACGGCTTGACCGCACCAAGTACAAAACTTTTACACCCTTGCTTATCCACACACATATAAGTCTTTACCCCGTGCTTATCTACACCTGGATAAGATTTTATAAATGAATGATAGTGTTTGATTATTTGCGTATACTAGAAGAAGTTAAAGTAAAACGAAGAAGACTCGATCTAGACACAACACAACACACATGAGTGGATTAGGTTCTTGGTGTTCTTTTCTTGCAAAGAAGTTTGTCTTTCAATGAGATGACATAAAATGTTTAGACACAAGAATATTGAAAGACTCAGAGAGAGGTTAGAGAGAAATAAAAAAGTTTTAGTAAAAAGATTTTCAGGTTTAAATACTTGAGTAAACTGCTATGATACCAATTGTAGAACAGTAGAGTAGGGTGAATACATTCTTGTCGACTCTTTTTAAGTTTAAGTAAGTTAAGAGTCACGTTTCAAGAAAGGGTGTAAACAATAAGCAATATAAATCGTAAGTAAAGAGTTTAAGGGAAGAGAGACAAGCACAACGATTTATACTGGTTCACGATGAAGGGGTTAGATCATTCGTACGTCCAGTTGCGAATCCGAGACACCTATTGTCACGCCCCGTGCCAGATTTGACTAAAAATTTAAATTAACTTTTCGCGAAAACGACATGACCTGAAACTGAACTCCTTTTACTCTTTTATGAACTGACAACAATCTGATAGAAACCAGCCCTTACGACCATTTTTAAATGAAACTAGACTCAATTACATTTAAAAAGACGGGTGACATGACTTCCAACGAGCCACGGTTGATTTTATACAAAATAAAGAAAACGACCAAAAACTACAAAACCCCTCTTGTGCACAATTGAGCCCTCTTATGCACTAAGGACCCCCCCTCATGTGCACTACTACCCTCTTATGCACTACAGACCCCTCTTGTGCACTAAGGACCACTCTTGTTGATGCGTGGTTTTGTAACCTTACAACAGGTTTTACCTCTCGAGGGATCTCAAGAGGCTTACAACCCCACCAGGCAGTGTACCTGACCGATGTAGTATAGTGTAGTGGTAAGTACGGGGGATTGATCGTTCTCCACAGGGAATAGTGTTCGTTAGGTATGAAAGACTACTCTAATTAGGTCTAAAGGTTGAGGAAGATTCTTTTTTATGTTTTTATAGTTTTTACGAAAGCAAGTAAAATCTCGGGTTTGAAGGAGTGGGCGGAATTAGTTGCTAGTCAACTAACCCAAATTACTACGGATGCAAACAAAATAAAATAACAAAAATGAAAATGTGGTGAGAAACTTATGTGTAGAGAAATGTGTTTACTTAGATTTCCTTACTCCCTAACTATCTTTTACCGGTTAATTAGTGTGTATTAGTTGCGTGGATGATGGGTGTATTCCTTAATACCATTCGTGGGGTGGCGTACTTACTTCCCCAACTCTACAAGCTCCTACTTCACTCCTATGTCGAGCCGGCTAGGAAGCTCCTAACATGGGATCACTAGAATTCGCTTGTGCATTAAATACAACCATAAAAACCTTTAGTACGCATTTGGTTCATGTTTCTTAAGACGTTCAAGCAAGTTACCGAATAGGAAGTTAGCCAGTTTTCTTAAGCCTAACATAGATAAACAATCATCCAATACAACTAATAACACATTAACAACCAATAATCAATAGCTAGGTTTCATTAGATCTAAGCAAACACAAGATAAATTTAGCCTAACATGTTAAACAAAAGACAAGAATAAGATAGAATCAAACAACACATAGACATATTGAATGATTAATTGATAACTTATCTTTCAATGAAACATGGAAGATCTCAAGGCAAAAAGCCCTGAAAAAGTAGCTGAATTCGTCCTAGGGTTTTCTCCCAAAATTCCACACACTAAGCTCTCCTTAATGACAAAAAATTAGAAAACTATATATAGATTTTTGGATCTGACGGCGTCACCTTATGGAGTGTGACGCCGTCACCTCGCCGCTTTTAGGGTTCCCGGATGACCTTCTTGACGCCGTCCCTCTTTAGCTCTTCAAAAATCCATTCTGGCTTATCAAGGCTTGACGCCGTCTAACCATGAACGTGACGCCGTCCCCTTATGATTTAAGCCGTGACGCCCTCGATCAAGTTAAAGCGTGACGCCGTCAGAATTCACATGCTATTTTCACTGGCCCGTCATGAGTAAATTTCACGTCCAACTTTTCTTGCCAAGGCATGACGCCGTCTAGAGTAAATCTTGACGCCGTCAAGAGTAACTTTTAGCCGATTCTTGAGACTTTACCGTTTTCTTCACTTTAATGCTCCAAAAACGTCCAAAATGCCTCCTTTTCCAGATTTCTCCTCAAAAGTACCTAAAATGACAAAAGGAACGATTTAGGGCAATATTTGATCAAATAAATACGATTTAAGGCTTAAATGACCCCTTAAAAGCGGTACACTTTTCGCTTCATCAAATACCCTTACACTTGAGATTTGCTTGTCCTCAAGCAAATGCGCTTTTATTCTAATCAAAATACAAGTTAGGGGTCATTTAATGCTAACATAAAAGTAATTACAACAAATATTCGTTCCACTTCAATCATAATAAGCACGGAGATTATAAACTAGCACCTCACAAGTAGTGTTTAGATACTCACATCTCTCAAGTGTCATCAAAATAAATCTCATAAATGAAAACGGATAATATCTCTCACTACCTGTCATAGCAAATAGATTACCATAGGCTTGGGAAAGGATCGAAAACCTCCTCCACTAGGCGTAAGCACCAAAGATAAACTATCAAAGAGGGCTTTTAAATGGGTTATAACTTTAGGTGTAGGGAAAAGGAAAACACGGTTTTGTTGGATAAAGGATATTTTACTGGTGGCGAGTTAAAGATCTTGATTAATTACATGTACTATACAATGTTGCTAAGCCAAGACTAGACTCGATCTTAAGCTAATGATAAAATAACAAAAACATAAAATAAACATAAAATAAAACGGGATGGTAGTCCGTATGTTTTTTCTATTTTTCTTTTTCTCATTTTTTTTGTATTTTTCTTGATTTTTTCGATTTTTTTTTTTTTTTTTTTTTTTTTTTTTTGCATACACTTTTGCCCTACCATCCAAAATAATACATCATAGGGGCATTGCATCCTCCTTACACTTGAACTTTTACATAACTTTACAAATACTAATCTAATGACTCGAATTAAGATAATTGAAAAACTTGGAGTACTTTTAAAATATTTAGCACATATGGGGGTAATAAATGATGTTCTTCCCCATTACTCCATTACACTAGTACTTTACCCATGAGTCCCAATCATCCCAAAACAATATGTACAAGGATATGACTCGACTTAGCAACCATGTAATCAACTAGATAATTAACTTGGGTTTAAACAAATGTTGTAACAATAATGCACTAAAAATGAGTGCATACAAGGTAGGCTAAGGCGATTTGGGTGTACATTTTAGTGGGGTGTAACAAATTCTTCCTTTAAGTAAAATGCTTAAAGGTCGAAACGAAAAGATAGGCTCTGAGGGGTGTACTAGGGGTATCGTGTACTAAAAATGAGTACAACGCAAAGGGTGTGGGAGAATTACTTGACCAATGTAGCCAACGTAATTATAACAAAAACACAGGTGTAAAACAATGGGTTAATCCTAATGCCTCTTATCATGTAGTAAATCTAACTACACGAATGTAGTCTCACTTGTGGCCTTGGAATGGTCCTAACGCAAGTTCTAGAATCTAAGTGCTACCGGTACACACATCATAGCATAAATGCTTTTCCTACCAATTCTAGGGGCGAACCTCACATATTTGGGGGTGGAAAATTTTTTAGTGGTACGGTTTTTGTGCTAGTCATATAACTCCTATCCGTGAGACGCTCATTAGAACTAAAGTTTCACTCCTATATGTTGTAAAAAATTTTAAATTTGGCACTAAAATTACCTTAACAAGTATTTCTCTCAGTTTTATTACACATCTACCATCAAACAAACAAAAATCAAGCGCAATTGTATTCTCTAAAATCGTACTTTTACCCTCCCCTTACACTTAAGATGAACATTGTCCCCAATGTTCAAATAATAAGATGTAAAAGCAAAAAGTAAAAGAATGAAATCAAATACTCCCCTGATTCGCTCGGTGGATAATGAAATTACACGGTTAAATCTTCCTCCAAAGAGAATGTTGAAGCTCCATGACTAATGCATCGCCATAAGCTTGATTCCAAAAACATCTCCTTGTCCAAAATAACCTGTTAAACCTGAGAAAACAAACACGAAAACCTGCATAACATCGGCGGGAAAAAATCTATATATAAGGATATAATGCTTGTGGAATGATAATTTTGCAGATTCCTGGAGATTATAAGTTGGAGATTTAATAAAAACTTTTTATGAAAACAAAACTTTCAAAAATTTCTGGAAATTAAATCTGACGCCGTCAGGTTATAACCCCTGACGCCGTCAGAAATGACCTGACAAAAATTTTCATTTTAAGTTTCCGGAAAATTTCTGGAAAAACCTTTACCTCACTTCCTGGAAATCCTGCAAAACATCATTATGACTCGATACAAGCATTTGACTCAAACAAATACGGATATGTATGCTAATTTATTATTATTACGATTCATGTTCATTTGTGTTCTAATAAACCGATTTAGATTTCCCTTACACTTATCTTTTGCAAAATACCTTTATATGTAGTTAAGACGAAGTTAAAAACAACATAAAGCATTTTCACAAATTAGTTTTTAACATGAATCAATAATAATAGAAATTAAACACACATACGGAAACAAATAAAATCAAACAAACAAATAAATAAACACACAAAGCAAATAAAGCAAATAAAGCTTGGGTTGCCTCCCAAGAAGCGCTTTTCTTTATTAACGAGTCTTGTAGCTAGACTCAAAGTCACGCTACCCTATGTAAGTGAGCTCGTCATCAAGGACGTCTTTAGGGTTAAGCTTGGATTGAAGTTTCCTATTGGTTCGCTTAGTATGATATATCTTTTCAAACTTCTCTCCATCCGGGTCATACAACGTCATCTTAATATGCCATGACCCATCTCCATCTTTGGGTGGTTTATCCCAATTCCACTTATGATCATCTTCCTCACAAATCCACTTATTCATTCCTAGGTTAATTGGCAGAACTCCTAGGAAATCAATCATCTTTCTAAAAACTAGAGGGTCTTCAAATGGATCCAATTCGGTGTCCCTAGCCAAGAGTTGCTCCACCGAATGCGTTCGGTTAACAAAGTCCTCTTCTAGGTAAAATGGGCGTTGGGGTCCTATGAAGTCTCTATCAATCCAAGGTCCATATCTAGATGGTCTCCTATTTGATTCTAGCCAATGTGGTGTTGGTTCCTCACTAGTATCATAGGCATGTTTCTTAACATCATAGACTGACCAAGTATCTCCTTCTCCTACCGCTATCTTGGATTCCTTACAATCAATCATAGCACTAGCGGTCGCCAAAAATCCTCTACCTATCAACAAGGGGCATGTAGGGTCGCTAACCATATCAAGGACGTGGAAGTCGGCTAAAATGGTTAGTTTTCCAATGTGCACTAACACGTCCTTAACTACTCCAACCGGGTAAGCAACACTTCCATCCGCTAAGCCTATTATCACCTCGGTTTCTTCAAGTTTTCCAAGTTTTAGAGAGGTGTAGAGAGGTAACGGAAGTAGGTTAAGGCTTGATCCAAGATCGGCTAATGTGTCATAAGCCTCCGAATTACCGATCTTGCAAGGTAGAACAAATAAGCCTGGATCATCTAACTTCTTAGGTAGCTTGTTTTGAACAAAGGCGGTCCCTTTTTCGCCTAACTTGAGCTTCTTCTCATCCAACTCATCAACAACCGGACTTTCAAGGTGGAGCTCCTTGAATTCTTCGTCAAGGTTTTGAGTGGGAGGTGTTTCAACTATGTTGTTGACCAATTTGGATGTCATAACTTCTTGGTCATTTGGAACGACTTGGGTTTGTTTGAAACACGTGCTCATGGAATTGACCGAATAATATTGTGGACAAGAACTAGGGGACGAAACCGATGAAATAGCGTTGACGTTTAGTTTCGGGTTCTTGACCGTGTTGCTAGGGAGTGCTCCCATTTCTCGGTCATTGAGGGCTTTCAACAAGGTGTCAATCTTATCGGTCATCTCGCTTTGTTTTTGTTTGAAATCGGCTTCAAACTTGGCTAAACGAGCTTCTTGAGATGCCATGAATTGGGACATCAATCCTTCAAAGTTATTGGTACTACCATTGCCGGAAGGATTGTTGTTGAAAGTACGGTTCGAGTTGGAACCGCTTGATTGAAAACGATTAGGTGGGTTGGAAGAATTGGTTTGTTGTGAGTTTTGGTTTTGTTTCCACCTAAGGTTCGGGTGATTTTTCCATGAGGGGTTATATGTATCACCGTAAGGGTTTGGCTCGGGTTTGAAAGTGTACCACTTGTCTCCCGCTCCGTCGGTACGCGAGGATGCGTAGTCCACAAAAGCTTGTTCGGGGAGTTCCATGCAATCACGAGTGTCGTGGGGACCACTACATAATTCACATGAAGAAGTGATTTTGTTCACTTGGCTTGAAAGTCTAGGAGCCTCGTAGGATTTCATGAGAAACTTGACTTGGTCTTCAAGTTCTATGATCCTACGGTCGGAAGTGCTTGAATTATTCGAAGGCAAAGATATTGCCTTGACCGTTTTATTCAAATCACGGGGATCACTCCAACTTTCGTTGTCATAAAGAGCAAGATCCTCTAGGAGAGCCCATGATTGTTCCGCACTTAGATCACGTAGCTTGCCACCGGCCGCTTGGTCAATGGTTTGCCTCGTGGAGAGATTGATATGGTCATAGAAGATTTGGACTTGGAGCCAAAGTTCTATGCCATGGTGAGGGACTTTTTGGAGTAAGTCCTTGAATCGAGTCCATGCCTCGTAGAGAGTTTCGCCTTGACGTTGTTGGAACATCAAGATATCATTCCTTAGCTTGGTAGTTCTTCCCGGTGGGAAAAACTGAGCAAGGAAACGAGTGGTGAGATCATCCCAAGAGGTGATGGATCCTGCGGGTTGACGTTCTAGCCACTGACTAGCTTGGTCCCGCAAAGAGAATTGGAAGAGACGTAATCGGGTCGTCTCTCGAGTGGCAACATCAAGGTCTATAGAATCAACGATTTTAAGAAAGTCCTTGAGGTGTTGATTAGGATCTTCAGAACGAAGTCCATGGAATGCGCATCCGCTTTGCACCAACCGGATGGTGTCGGATCGCAAGGGTGTGATATTGGCTCCTTGAGTGAGCTCAATGGTGTTTCGATAGCCATGGTGGCTAGGACGGGAATACTCTCCTAAAGTACGGGCTCTAGGAGGTGGTGGTGGTTGTTGTGGTGGTGGGTTGTGGGGGTTAAGGATATTACCATCTTCCATGATGTCGGACGGTAATGGTTACGAACAAAGACACGAAGAAAATAGATAGACTAAAGAAATCCTAGAAAAATAAAATAAAAATCTCACTAGAAAGGAATCTAGTGAGTAGACCTAATAGAAATAAAAATTCAACCTAAACAATAACTATTCCCCGGCAACGGCGCCAAAAACTTGATTGCGTGGTTTTGTAACCTTACAACAGGTTTTACCTCTCGAGGGATCTCAAGAGGCTTACAACCCCACCAGGCAGTGTACCTGACCGATGTAGTATAGTGTAGTGGTAAGTACGGGGGATTGATCGTTCTCCACAGGGAATAGTGTTCGTTAGGTATGAAAGACTACTCTAATTAGGTCTAAAGGTTGAGGAAGATTCTTTTTTATGTTTTTATAGTTTTTACGAAAGCAAGTAAAATCTCGGGTTTGAAGGAGTGGGCGGAATTAGTTGCTAGTCAACTAACCCAAATTACTACGGATGCAAACAAAATAAAATAACAAAAATGAAAATGTGGTGAGAAACTTATGTGTAGAGAAATGTGTTTACTTAGATTTCCTTACTCCCTAACTATCTTTTACCGGTTAATTAGTGTGTATTAGTTGCGTGGATGATGGGTGTATTCCTTAATACCATTCGTGGGGTGGCGTACTTACTTCCCCAACTCTACAAGCTCCTACTTCACTCCTATGTCGAGCCGGCTAGGAAGCTCCTAACATGGGATCACTAGAATTCGCTTGTGCATTAAATACAACCATAAAAACCTTTAGTACGCATTTGGTTCATGTTTCTTAAGACGTTCAAGCAAGTTACCGAATAGGAAGTTAGCCAGTTTTCTTAAGCCTAACATAGATAAACAATCATCCAATACAACTAATAACACATTAACAACCAATAATCAATAGCTAGGTTTCATTAGATCTAAGCAAACACAAGATAAATTTAGCCTAACATGTTAAACAAAAGACAAGAATAAGATAGAATCAAACAACACATAGACATATTGAATGATTAATTGATAACTTATCTTTCAATGAAACATGGAAGATCTCAAGGCAAAAAGCCCTGAAAAAGTAGCTGAATTCGTCCTAGGGTTTTCTCCCAAAATTCCACACACTAAGCTCTCCTTAATGACAAAAAATTAGAAAACTATATATAGATTTTTGGATCTGACGGCGTCACCTTATGGAGTGTGACGCCGTCACCTCGCCGCTTTTAGGGTTCCCGGATGACCTTCTTGACGCCGTCCCTCTTTAGCTCTTCAAAAATCCATTCTGGCTTATCAAGGCTTGACGCCGTCTAACCATGAACGTGACGCCGTCCCCTTATGATTTAAGCCGTGACGCCCTCGATCAAGTTAAAGCGTGACGCCGTCAGAATTCACATGCTATTTTCACTGGCCCGTCATGAGTAAATTTCACGTCCAATTTTTCTTGCCAAGGCATGACGCCGTCTAGAGTAAATCTTGACGCCGTCAAGAGTAACTTTTAGCCGATTCTTGAGACTTTGCCGTTTTCTTCACTTTAATGCTCCAAAAACGTCCAAAATGCCTCCTTTTCCAGATTTCTCCTCAAAAGTACCTAAAATGACAAAAGGAACGATTTAGGGCAATATTTGATCAAATAAATACGATTTAAGGCTTAAATGACCCCTTAAAAGCGGTACACTTTTCGCTTCATCACTTGTGCACTATTACCCTCTTGTGAACTAAAGAACCCCTCTACTCCATTTTCTTATAATTTGGCCACATAAATCTTATAAACATATTACATATACTTTGACCATTTAATATCTTTGGTCTCTAAAGTTCTATTCCTGCATATTTATGACACATCATATTTTCAATGACCATACTACACATACTTTGACTATTAGTTTGACTATTGGGTTGACTTCAACTTAACATCTGTTGACTAACCTATCATACCGAGTCTCCCGACTCATAAAAGTATTAGTCAAACTATTTCAATGACATTTTCATTATTTAATACTTAAAATTCAGCTTTTTGGTGTAACAATTCTACCTCTCTTATTTAGATTTCGTCCCTGAAATCCCTTCGTCTATTACTTATGTCCATACCTGTTCAATCTTACGCTTCATTCCATTTTAGCACTTTTAGGTATATATCCAATTAATTGCGGTGATCTAGGTGATCTTGCAACCCTAAGCATACTAGTACACAATCAGTACATTTAATCCATTCAGTAAGGACCCCCTCATGTGTACTACTACCCTCTTGTGCACTAAGGACCCCTCTTGTGCACTAAAGAACCCCTCTACTCCATTTTCTTATAATTTGGCCACATAAATCTTATTAACATATTACATATACTTTGACCATTTAATATCTTTAGTCCCTAAAGTTCTATTCCTACGTATTTATGATACATCATATTTTCAATGACCATACTACACATACTTTGGCTATTAGTTTGACTATTGGGTTGACTTTAACTTAACATCCGTTGACTAACCTATCATACCGAGTCTCCCGACTCATAAAATTCTTAGTCAAACTATTCCAATGACATTTTCATTATTTCATACTTAAAATTCGGTGTTTGGGTGTAATAGTTCTACCTCTCTTATTTAGATTTCATCCCCGAAATCCCTTCGTCTATTACTTATGTCCATACTTGTTCAATCTTACGCTTCATTCCATCTTAGCACTTTTAGGTATATATCTAATTAATTGCGGTGATCTAGGTGATCTTGCAACCCTCATGTTATTACACAATCAATACATTTAATCCATTCTGTTACTCGCTTAATTTCATCATATTTCGGTTCTTGCTATAGTCATTATGTCATCCGAGGCATACTTACTATAGCCAATATATCATTTAGTCAACTCTTTTACTGTTACACAATGTTTTACACGTTTTATTCTTATCTATTACCCTCTTGTGCACTAAAGAACCCCTCTACTCCATTTTCTTATAATTTGGCCACATAAATCTTATAAACATATTACATGTACTTTGACCATTTAATATCTTTAGTCCCTAAAGTTCTATTCCTATATATTTGTGACACATCGTATTTTCAATGACCATACTACACATACTTTTACTATTAGTTTGACTATATGAGTTATTTATATAGATTTTTAGCACAAAATTTTTTTCAAGTTTAAAAAATGTTACTCCCTCCGTCTCAATTTAATTGTCCATATTTCCTTTTATGGATGTCTCAAATTAATTGTCCACTTTCCTTATTTAGTAAAAACTATAGAATCTAGTGGAGGAATATTTCATTTTAGTGGTTGAAAATTAAAGTGGCCCCACTTTTATTAAACTTTGTGTTTTCTCTCTCCTGACAAATAAATTGAGACGGAGGGAGTATATTTTTAGCACAATATATATATATATACATATATATATATATATATATATATATATATATATATATATATATATATATATATATATACTAGTTTCTAAGCCCGCCCGATGGGCGGGCATGACTTGTAATTTACATTTTAATTTAATCCTTTACGTATAACTATAACTGCATCATTAGCATGCTTTGTAAGCCCGTTGTGCATGACTTATAATTATCGTTGGCATATTTTACTATAGTGAAAGAAGGGTGGTAAAAAAATAGTTGAAAATTGTGCATGTTGAAAGAAAGGGTTGTACATAAAAACTTTTAGATTTCTGTAAATAAATTATTAGATATTAATGATCGAAGACAAAATGAGCGCCAACATAGTGGGATTTCATCGGTATTCCGATCAAAGAATCAAAGAAAGAAGGTTTCAGTTTCATATAGCAATCACCTCTTTCCAGCCTTAGTCAAATAGCCACCGAAGGCTTCGAAAAAATAATGAATAATACTAATATAAGGTAGTAGTTATTTTTATTGATTATACATTTTTTTTTTTTTAAATATTTGGTAGTTTATTTGAAATCGCCCTGAAGGGGGGGCATGACTTATAATTATTGTTGTTATATTTTAGGTGTAAGTCATGTGTCTAAAAGTGGTCGGTATGAATCACTCTCCTTTCTATGTTTTTCTATTCAACTCACTGCAGCCTGATCTTGTTCATTCCTCGTCACGCCAAAGCGCTGTGAAACATTTTCTGACGTAATCCCCATTGAGCTCAATTTAGTACTCATATTTACATGCTACTTTTTTGTGTGAACGTGGTTTCTAACCTTTTATCCAACTAATCCATAGGAGGTTTTCGTCCAATTTAAGCAACAAATTAATGTTTTTTATCCGGTTTTATTAAGAATAGATCTCAATAACACACTGATTTAGAACACATTTTTAACATTTACGATTTAGTTGTGAGTGAATAAAGACAATAATAGGTTTAGTTTCCCATCATTTTATGGTACAATCGTCAATCATAATACTAAAACTTGCACCAATCATAAAGTATACCTGGAATATGCTTTTAAAAAGATCCACATACGATGAAAACCACTCTCCTTTTAGCTAAACTATTTATCGGAAGAGATTTTTATTAACTATCAGTTCCTCCTTAGCAAATGGTCGGGTCTGCACTTCCTTGACTGTTAATGGTCGGGTCTGCACTTCCACCGATAGCATACATCTCCCAATGAGTGTAATCATTATTCACCACATGGAAATACCCATGTCGTCGATTATAAAAAAATAAGTTATATGACTTGTTACTTTTTGCTTACGTGTTTATATGAAATTAATCCGATATTTATTACATTTGCATTCATTGAATAAGACCTACTCCAAAATGATTGTAGACAATACTCACTTGAATTAATTTGTCTCTTGTATTCGAGTCATTTTATCATTCGAGGTAAAGCGCAATCGGTGGCCAATTTACCACCTGAGTTCATCTTTTTGATTTGCATATTCTGCAACAATAGCCCATGTGTCTGAGTGTGATTCAACGGGTACCCAAGTATACTTTCAAGTGACTTTTTGAAACACATATTAGTACTTAGCATACAAAATTAACCTTTCCCAGAATGAAAGTTTCTAAAGTTTGGTGCATTGTCTATGGCTTAATGTCATTTTTTTATCATAACTAAAGAATTTGAACTCATCATACATTTTGTTCTTATTATAGCCTGGACCGAACACTTATATATGTATGCAAATAATATAATTAACTAATGAATGCCTACCCATGTGTTTATATCCTCATTCGTAGTTGGCCACCAAGTTCTAAAAATACTTATCTAAAATGGAAAACTTGATAATATAAACAATCACATAATGTTTTTTTTCATTGACATGCATAAAAGAATTCCACAAAAAGAACATATCCGAAAAACATATTATCAATCAATTTAAGTAATTCAAGTTATGTGAAACATTTTTTTAGCAATTAGTGAGAGTTTTTTATTTCAAAAATAGAAACGTAAAGGGCCTGAAGGATGTGTGATTTCCTTGTATCATCCAATTTAATCATCAGTTTTGGAGTATGCTTCTGGAAAAGTGATTTGCATAATGCATTACCTGCATAATTGTACATAGCACATTAGGTTTCACATTTAAATAACATGGTGTTCACAATTACAGTGTTCTGAGTGACTAACATGGATAAAAAGGAAACAATAATCTCATTTTTGTACAAATTACCACAAAATATCAACACTATAATAAACATGCTTTAAACTTCAAAGTACATGCCTTCTCTTAATATATAAATCTTTAAATGATAAGACTAATTTCATGCAAAAAGTGACAGCAAAGGGTAAAACCTATACATGCATATGGCTCAACCACACCAATGAGGGTTTCCGTATTTGTGATAAACCACCCTAAACTTATCACAGACAACACACATAGCCCTCGAATTATCTTCGAACTTCAGTACCATTCCTAAACTAAAGCTTCGGGAAGACAGCATCCTTCCAAAAAGGGCCGCATCATTGTCCTCGACTTAAGGAAAACTTAAGGGACTAAATGTTACATTAAAAGTTACTGTAATTGTTTCTTAAACTAAGGCTTCCAAAAGAGCCACCATGATTGATGCTCGTATGGATCCTATGGAGTGAATTTACTTATAAATTGTAGACCATAGATATTAATGTATTAATGTGTAGCTTCTACATGGAGCAGGCTTTCGTTCAATAACAAAAGTGTGCAAGCCAAATAGAATATCACCTTGAAATACCTATTACCATGCATTTCACCATTGTTACAACGTTTGTTATATTTCAATCATTACACTATAAAGGTCAAATGGTGGGTGGGGCAAGTTAGAATACAACAATGCTGATAACCGCTTTGATCAGTTGTTTTTTAAGTTTTTGTGCGGATTATGATAATTATGAAATTACATGTAAAATGACCAATAACTAATCAGATAAGTTGAATCAGTTTTGTTGAAATTAGTCCTAATTAGGTGCTTAGGATTGCTTATAAAACCTGCTTCTCTACTATCGCTTCTTGATTGGAATAAGTGGTATCAAGCTGCTTGTTTAAACAACTTGTCTCATTCACAAATCTTCAGATAATCATTCCGGAGAAGCATTCCCGAACACCTTGAAAACTGTTTATCTATGGATCAAAACTAATACGCAGGTTTAGTAAGCAATCCTAAAGACCACTAAAATCGATCATCCAAAACTAAATGTTTAAGCCCTCACTGATTATATAACCAGAATCAATCTAACTATACCCAAACGCTAAAACCTGATTATCTACAGCTTGAAAAGACAATATCAGATAATTAATCTAAAACACCCTCTGAAATACGCTACAAATCTCAATGTGGCCTAGTAGTAAGGTGGCCTAGTGGTAAGGTGGCGTGTACGTGAACGTGAACGTCTCAAATATAAAATAAAAACTGCACCAAAATCTCACCTTGACTTGCTTGCAGCCTTAACCAAAGACATGTTCCCAGGCATTGGAAAGAAGAGAATATACAAATAATCACCAGGCCATCCATTGAAGGTATAAGCATCAGCGTCAGCAGGAGCGCCACCACTGGCTAGTGCATCATTTTCAAAATCAATAGGGTTAGCATTCCACCATTCTCCTGTAACATTATTATTGTTTCATCATATACAAAGTATGTAGAACAAATAAATTAAACAGGAAAGGAATATATAAAATAGAATAAGATAAGGTACCTAACATAATAGTTTCATCACCAAAGGGTCTAACGAAAGGGTACTTTTGACCGTTACGTGGCCGAATGATTAGAGCACCATAAACAGTAGCTCGGAGCCATTGGTTGTGTGAATGCCACCTAAGCGTCCCCTCTTGTCCGGTGAGATTGAACCTGTAAGTATAGTTACCTCCCGGCCTGATTGGGCATTGAGTGATGAACTCAGGACCATCTGCCCATTGAGTTAACCTTTGGAACACTCCATGCCTGCATTAAAATGAGAACGAATACTCGATTTTACTACATATACTACCTCTTTCACTAAAATTCGTAAGAGCATATAATAGCGAGCTAAATGTAGACTTTACCAATGAATAGTAAGGTTATAAGGAGATCTGTTAAAGACTTGAACAATAAGTGCATCTTCCTCTTTAACGCTCAAAGTTGGGCCTGGAAGGTTTCGGTTAACTGCAGTAATGACTTGATTTTGACATAATCGATTCACCGTTAAATTCTCCACCTGTTAAGGAAAAGAACATCAAATCACTTTAACAATTAAGACCGTAGTACGTTTTGAAGTATCTAAAAGAGACATGACAAAAGAAGTGGGTACTTACAACAAATGAAGTCTCGACAATATCAGCAGAGGATGTCCACAATGTCAAAGAGAGTAAGGCAACCACGAATCCAAACACAATGACGGAGCCGGATGCCATAGCTCGAGAGAGCTAACAAAAGAAATATGTATGTGTATGAAAGCTAGTTCAATTATTTGATAAATTATGAGATTTGAATCAGCAAAGCCTTTACCTTCTCATTCTCGTGACCTGATTCACCAACCCAAAGATTTCATTGGTCATCCTTCATACAAACTGCTGTGTGACCAGCAAATGCCCCGGTAACCCATTTCTCCAATGTTTCAAATCCACCCCATCGTCCACGAATCTTTGAAACCGCTAAAAAGAAACCAGAATGGACATCATTTGGATCGATAGTTGCAGTCCATGGCTGAGATCGTGTCTCAAAAGTAGCACCCATGTGATCCTTTAGAAAAGCCAGGTTAGCATTTTTGTTAGATAACCTTGCAAAAGATTTCGATATCAAATCATCAGTACCAAGCTTCGAATAAGCTCCAAACTGTACAGAGATGTTGACAGTCCGGTTTAAATGTAATTCTTTCACGTATCGTTATTACTACAACATATCTCCTCCAAATACTTGAAACTGATTGTATGATTTTAAAAAACACAACGACCAAATAAGCTTAACTTCATATTCAAAGTGCAAAGGGCTCTGTTTGTGATTGCTTATTTTAACTGCTTATATAGGGGTGTTTGGGTTTGCTCCGGAACTCATGCTTAAAAAAGTTATGTTTTGGATTGCTTAGTGAAACTAATTTTAAAGATGTAAAAAGGTATTTATATAAGATACACAACTATATAATGAACTAAAACACATCTAAGATAACCACAATTAGTGAACAATCCTTTAATAAGCACAATTAGTAATCCCAAGGTTGCTATTTTACCTGTTAGTGTTAGTTCTAGCACCTTTGTCAATTCTCTTGTCATCTTCCTGTAACACAATACGGAATGTAAGTCAACAAATAAAAACTAAAGTGTGTAAATCTCTGACGAAATGAGACCAAAAAAACAAAAAAATTATATGTAACACAGAGCATAAGCGGTCATTCTGAATTTCCGATGAGCTCATTCCACAATTTTTGAATGCTTATCATCATGGACTATGCAACATGAAGTCATGAAATTAAGGAGATAGAACTGATGACTTACAATTTCTGTTGCATCAACTCGAGTCCCAATGATTTTCAACCGAACTTCACTATCCTTTTGAATCTTCACCTGGAAAAGTCAAAAAAATCTTAGATTAATATATATATATATATATATATATATATATATATATATATATATATATATATATATATATATATATATATATATATATATATATATAAAGTGTTGTGATCATAACTAATGCATAGATTAATATAAAATCTTAGAACACATAAGCACATATATCTATCAGCATACTAAGACCAAACTTCCATGCTAACCAACCTATATAAGTTCAGATAAAACCAAATCGAATCCGATCTTAACTAATCATAACAATAATTTAATCATAACAGAGATCAAAATGCATTAATATAAGCTCAGATCCTACCAATAACGGTTTGTTTTTGGATCGCCATAGGGTTTTTTTTTTGTGAATGATTTGGTTTGTTTTGAGATAATATTTTGTGTATAAATCAATCGTGAGTTTCGTATAGAATGAATACCAAATGCCGTAAATAATCAAAAGATAAATATGGGAGAGATTTGAATAGGAGATATTCTATGGTTTGTTTGAATTGGTCTATCCATTATTAGTTTTGATTTGCAAAGTCAATCACAAATATTGAAATGGTCCAATGGTTGAGCTGTTTCTATATTTCCATTATTCATGTAAATAACCATGGTTCGATTCATTTAAGTGTCTTTTTGTTAAAATTTAAACACGAAATTATTGTAGAAATTAATGTAGAGAGAATTGCTTAGGTGGACATAATGTGATGACATGGCAAAAATACAATTACATGGCAATGAGGTGGACTTTTCTTGTATTATCTACGTGTAATGCCTCCTGTTATATATAATGTAGATATATATATATATATACACACACCAAGGATCAAGTGCGGATTTCTTTTTTTCGTGCGGATGTGCGATGAATCTGGACCGCCCATTTCCAGATCTGATCTTGACTTAATGCTAATTTCACGGTACCAATTGACCATTAAAACGATTTTTTTTTTTTTTTAATTTTTTTCCTTTTAAGCGATCCTTACTATTGTTGTCTTCTTTACTTTTTTTTTTTTTTTTTTTTTTCAGATTTTTCTGAGCACTTTTTTTTTATTACTATTATTCCTACCGTGATATTAACGATATTATGAGTCCTACCGTGATATTAACGATTTTACTTAAAAAGTTAATTTGATATTAGTAGAAAACTTAATATCACTGCTTTTTTTATTACGATATTAAGAAAAGTTACGTTGATATTAACAAAATTTAACTTTGATATTAGTAAAAAAACTTAATATCACTGCTTTTATTACGATATTAAGAGAAAGTTACGGTGATATTAAAAAAAAAATTAACTTTGATATTAAGAAAGCATGATATTAAGCTTTTTTACATGTAAAAATGAACCGTGATATTAAAAATCCATGATAGTTACGGTGATGTTAACAATTTTATTAAAAAAAAGTTGTTGTGATTACAAGGCTAACAATGATATTATAAGACATACAGTGATATTAAGTTTTATACATGTAAAACCAACAGTGATATAAAAAAAGAAACGGTGATATTAGTAAAAAAACTTAATATCATCATTCATAAAAAAGTGATATTAGTCAAAAAAATTCTGAAAAAATTTCAGAAGATAGTATAAGTAAAAAAAATAAGAATCGCTAAAAAAATTAAAAAAAAATGTTTTACATGTAAAAAGGTGTTGTGATATTAACGATTTTATTAAAAAAAGACTGGATATTTACGATATTGCCACTCCGCCTTTTTCAGATGGTTGACTAGATGGACGACTGAGATTCGTCCGTACATCCGCACTAGCTTTATCAGTTTATTTCAATTAATAGTATATTAATAAAATAAAACATCAAAATACCGTACGAATACGAATTCAATTAAAAAAAAAAAAAATACATAATATAAGGAATATATGTATCATTATTGGTGTCTACTGAATCATCATCGTACTCTTTAACATATCAACAAAAAATTGATTCTTATGTACTGATAATGGACTCAACAAAAGAATGTTATATAGGCCTTTTTCATCAGTCTCAAAAAGTAAAGCATCGAGATTAAAGTTTGTGGTGACAAAGGGTGGCCTATTCCTCCTTCCAACGACACCGATCACGCAAACGAACGGGCTTCACATAAAGATCAATGGCATGCATCGTAAAACTCTTAAAACTATGATAGATTAAGTATGTGACCTGTAGAAAACATGTGTATCAAATTATTAACCTCAAGTAATAAGAGTTTGCTAAATGTGTAGTGATAGTTTAACATCTTTTACATAGAAGGCGCAACCTTGTTCATATAACGATAATATGAATATTCTTCAAATAAATGAATGTGATAAATGGAAAATATAAGGTTAATAACTTCTACCATATACGTTATCATGTATCAAGAAGTGTGATAACGTACGGTCTCAATTATCATGTATCAATAACTAAAATAACGTACGGATCAAGTTTTGCCAGGAAAAGAAAAGAAGTTATCAAATATGTATACAAACTAAATTTTAGAGAAATGAGACCACAAGTTTGGGTTGAAATGGATAATTTTACTAAAGGGTCTGTTCGAATTGGGCAACCAACAAACACTACTAACCATCTTTTTTACCAATGGGTCGGTTTAGATCAGAGTGAAATACATGAGAACATAAAACTTGGTGCCATCGTGTAAAATGCCAGTTATTTACCCACGAAACCTATGATTCTCTAGATTGCTTAAGAAAACCAACCGTCTAAGACACTTTTTCCAATCACTCCTACCTTTGTGCATCGTCAACATAAGCAAAATGAATCCCACTTTCAAATTAAGTCAATATACCATTTTTTTTGTCTCTGTATTTTTACGAATTGAACTTCAACTATTTTCATTTGTAGACTAATAAAATAACCTTAGCACAAAACTTATTTTCTTTAAAATACATGTGGAGTTATTTTAGAATTAAGACGATATAGAAAAAAGTCTGGAAGAAAGGCTTAGCGGATTAAACAGAATTCATTCATCTCTAGATGCTACTTATACTAATATATCATTTGGTGCCCACCACTAGTTAATTCTAGTTTGATATATTCACAAATAGATATTTACTCAAACATATGCAACTCAAATTACATCAGGTTTAGATGAACACATTTTAAATTCATATAAAAGATAGTGAAACAACAAAAAGTAAGAGGTGTTAACAAATAGATATAGTTATAGCATATACTAAATTCTTTGTTCCTTTGATATCTAAGGGTAGTTTATGTGCCATATAACAAACAAATAATACGTTTTGTATTCACATGCACTACAACAAAATGTATGACGGGCGAGGAGGCTTTTGGCGGGGATGCAAATGTCCCCGCCAAAAGCCGCTAGACAGCAAAACCCGTGCTGAGCTGGCACAACATATCGCTGACTGTTTACAAAATTTTCAACGCAAGTGTCCCCGCCGAAAGCGTTTTTGATATTTGATAAAATTTGACCACACTAGAAACTCTTAATTGTTCTCGGGTGATTTTCCCGCCACAACTTTTAGCAGGGACAAGTCGCCGCTAAAAGTGAAGATGCACAGTTCCAACTTTTTGGTGGGAACATGTCCCCGCCGAAAGTGTTATCCAGTTTTCCCTCCTAACAATTACTTTATCCCGCCAATATCTTCTGCTACTGATATTAGCTTTTGGCGGGGACATGTCCCCGCCAAAAGTGTTGGCGCCAATTTGCAACTTTATCCCGCCAAAGTTTTACTTATATATAACCTAACCGATCATCCTCAAATCGGCAAAACACAAATAACCAAATCGTTAATTCCCACAAAACACACATAACAATGGCTGGTTACACACCAGAAGAGGAGTGGTCAAAGGTTTTATCGTCGGAGGGTCTCTTTAATGAAGTTCTTAATACATATGGCTACGAAATTTATGATGAATATGGTTCTTATAAGAACATTCCAGATTCTGGAATGGTTGAGGAAAAAGCCGTACTACAGAGAGATGTTGGACGCTCAAGCTGATGATGTTGGAGGAGAAAGCACGTTGGAAACCAAAATTGATGATCTGGGAAATAGGATAACAAATCTTGAAGCTATGTTTGAACATTTCATCAAGCAAAGGAATCAAGGAAGGGAAAAGATGGTGCAGGTTCTAGCAAAGTGGGAAGTAGCAGCAAAAAAAAATGAATGGGCGATGTTTGTTATGGTCTATGTCGTGTGTTTTGTTTGCTTGTCGAGTTGTTTCGTTTGGGTCTGTATGAAATGTATGTGGTTGAAAACTCTTGCGTGTTTTAAATAAAAGGTTTGCCTTCGTGTTTAATAATTGTGATATTGTTCCTTCAGTTCCATTCTTTATGCATATGTAATTTAGTGTTGGAAAATTGTATATTTGAAATACCCTGTTGTTTAGGGCCGGTTATGGTTGCATGATGATTATGGTTGAATCTTGATGGATAGAAAGGTGGTGCAAAAGGGTTTAGTTGACGTTGAGTAATGCTCATAGCTATGTGTACTGTGTTTTTAGTGTGTGTTTTTTGGTCTAGTGAAACTGTGAATTTGTGTGTGTGAGAGATGATATGAGAAGATAGAAAGGTTTGTAATGATGGTGATGGAGTGGTGGCAAGTACTGAAGTGAGAGTGAAATGAGGTTTAAGGGTGGTATAGGGTTATGAGTCAATGATGAGTTGCATTAAATGCTGGGATTTGAGGAGATTATGGAGGTGAAAAAGCTAACGAATGTTTTCACTCTCCAACTTTCCATTTTGTTCAATTCGGTTTTGTGGAGTAATATTTTAATGTTTCTAAGATTCTAGACAAAAAAATTGTTTGTTTTTTGTTCCGTTTGCAAAGTGTGACATGAATTGTTACTTAAAGCCTCGTGAAATACTTAAGTTTTCACAACAACAACAACATTTTATTAAACAACAACAACAACAACAACACTACATATGAAGATTGTCCATGTCACCTAACAGCTCACGGAGTATTGCAGCCGACTGACATGCGTGGTCGTGGTCGTCGGGATTCGTTGCCATTTCAAGTCTTGCCTCCAGCATCCTTACTCTTGTCTCTAGCACCTGTTTTTGTGATTCCAGCATGTTTATCCTAAGATCTTTGGCATTACAGTTTGAGCACTCTGTTGGTGCAGATCCATCACCTTAAGATGTTGAAGCAGAAGAGATTACTCGTAACCGGTCATCAAATTCACTCTTCCACATAAAATATCCGTAATCGGTCATCAAATTCACTCTTCCACATAAAATATCCACATCCATAATCTTTTTCTCTTGGCTGTTACATAAATAAGGAAATGTTATGATTGTTTGTATATTTACATAAATAAGAAATGTATGATTGTTCACCTTCGAAAGAGGACATGCATAATATTCCCATCCAAATGTATATTTTTTATGTGATTTTCTTAGTTTTATATTTCCTGTTCCACAAGAACACATAAAAGGATTATATCGCTGCATCTCAGGTTTTGAAATTGGTGTGAAGATAAGAGGTTGTGAGGTTGAGTAGTTTTGAGGATAAGAGTGTATATAATGTGTTTGTGAGGATAGATCAGATATTTTATACAAACGTTTTGGTGGGAAATTTTGGCGCCAATATTTTGGTGGGAAGTGTTTTGGCGGGAAGTGTTTGGTGGGAAGTTTTGGCGGGAAGTGTTTGATGGGAAGCATTGGGAATGTTTTGAGAGTGGTAAGATTCAGTTTTTTCTTCAACTTTTTTACTCCAATCTGAACCCTGTGGTTTATCAGATTCCACAGCACCCCATTTACAAGATGTTTCGTCATTAATGGGTACATCTACTTGAAGTTTTCCACCTGTACTCCAATTAGGTGCATAAGTTTTTTGAACTGGTTTACCCCATGAAGAAGCAATTGATCCAGCTTCCTTTTTGCCCCATCTTCGGGAGCAGGACCCGATTCCCAAGTTGATTTGCCACCAGTCCGATCAACATCCATTTCATCAATATTCAGATCTAAACCGCCTTCAAATACAGGTTTAGAACCAGATTCGAGCTCAGGAGATCCTGCTTCCATGTAATTATCCTCTAGTTCATAATAGTCGAGATCACCACCTAGACACTAATTATCAGTTTCCTCTTCAGATACTCCTCTAACCAAGTTAAGGATGTTGTACACATCTATTCCATCTTTCTGATTCAATTCGACATAAAAACACACTCATCCAAACGATAAAGACCAAAGCTTACATAGTTACATTTGTATTTATACTAATAAAAAATCAGATACAAACCTCTCTCGTGTCCCAAAGTATATCAAACCGATATCCTGTACCCACGGCTACAGGCTTACCCAAGAACAAGCACCCACAATGCTTGACAACGAATCAGCGTGACACTTCTCAGCTGCCTTTTCAAAGCACTTTTTTGGTGTCTACAGAAGCATAGAAGTAACAAAGTCAATGTCATTTATCAAGGTTGAAAGTCAAATACATGATCTTTAAGGTCAAACCGTCAAAACATTTTTGAAAATTTGTAGAACTTGGAAAACTAGATTGAAATTTTGTTTTTAAGGTCACCTTGGTGATGTTGAGAAGGCCACCTATTTGATGTTGAGACACTTTTAAGTAAGAAGATGGGTCAATATCACCTGTCAATCATGAACTTGTAGCTAGTGGCGGACCCAAAAAAATAAGATGCAGGGGGCAAAAATTCTTTTTACAATGGCAACAAAATGCGAAAGAAAAAACTAGGATCGTAATGGTAAATCGAGTATTTTTCTTTAGAGCTAGATGAAGGATTTATAAAGCTTTAGAGTGTTGAATGTTGGATTTTAGTATGTGGGTGGGGGCAATTTGAGTTTTTGGTGGGGTCACTTTTTCGACCAGCCATGGGGAACCGGCCCCCCACACTTCCTACATAGATCCGTCCCTGCTTGTAGGTTAGCAAACTATAATGCCAAGAAAATAAATCAAAGTTTGTTAGACATGAAAAACTAGTTTGAAAATTCGGTTTCTAAGGTCACCTTCGTGATGTTGAGACGCTTTATGTCCTATTTTGTTCACGTAAAAACAGGGAGGTGAATCTCGTTCCATTTGGAGTGAAGGCTTACATAAAACAACACTACTTCAACAGCGCTAAGTCGCTAACCTCCCTAGGGATAATGCTATATGAAAGTATCCACACAGACATCACCATATGTGCATCGAATGGAACCATTGGGGCCCACCGTGCGGTTCTTGCAGCACGTTCACCAGTCTTTCATACCATGTTCTCACGACATTGAAGCTTGTCAATCATTTCTTAGCTACATATATACAAATATAGAACATCAAGGTTTTATCAAGCATAGACTGGATCTTCTAACAGCTGCTGAAAAATATGACATGTTGGATTTAAAAGACGTGTTTGAAGAAAGTTTAATGGAAGATATTGACACGAAGAATGTGCTTGAGAGGCTCCAAAGTACTTCTATAGTTCTATGTATAGATTACCAAAGCTGAAGGTTTGTTGCATTCAATATCTTGTGAAGTTTGGTAAGATTTATGACATTAGGGAAGAAGTGAATTCACTTATACAATCTGGTCATTGGGATTTGATAGGTGAAGTTGTTATTGAAATGCTTTCTGTTTGGAAAGGTTTCTGAAAGTCGATTGGTTCAATATTCATTCTTTTACATGCATGGTTTGTTTTCATATGGATAATTGATTTGTGTACATGTCATTTCAGCGAAAGGATATATGTGGTTATGCTAATAAATTTTATATCCTTGTTTAGCGAACTTGTAATTGTGTAGGTGTGATCCTTTATTGATTCGGAAATGAAACTTGTAAACTGTGTTTTAACATATCTTATGAAAAGCTTAGGTGGCGTTTAGTTGGAAAACATTTTCTTTCATTTCCTATTTCTTGTTTTATAGGAAAAGGGAGAGGAGTTTTATTTCCACAAAACAATTGAAAATTTAGAAAACGCGCTTAGTTTGAGAAACATTTGTTTGTGTTTTTCATTTTGCAAAACTAGAAAACATGTTTAAGTGTTGTAGTTTTCTATCTCAATTCTCTATTCACCTTTGTAATATTATAAAAACATCTTCAAAACACAAAAACAAATATTATAAACTAACAAACTAAATTATAAAATAACTAAAAAAATATAATACGAGAAAATAAAGAATTAAAAAAGTAAAATATAAAATCAAATAACATGAAAAAATCTTCAAGCGACAATAATACGTTTTCGTCCGATTTTTTATGTTTTCGTCCGTTTTATTACGTTTTCGTCTGTTTTTTTACGTTTTCGTCCGATTTTTTACGTTTTCGTTCGATTATTTACCTTTTCGTCTGTTTTATACGTTTTTGTCTGATTTACTACGTTTTCGTCTGTTTTTTTACGTTTTCGTCCGTTTTATTACGTTTTCGTCTGTTTTTTTACGTTTTCGTCCGATTTTTTACGTTTTCGTCCGATTCTTTACTTTTTTGTCCGATTTTTTACGTTATCGTCCGATTCTTTACGTTTTCGTCCGATTCTTTACGTTTTCGTCCGAATTTTTACGTTTTCTCTCCGATTCTTTACGTTTTCGTCCGATTCTTTACGTTTTCGTCTGATTTTTAACGTTTTCGTCCAATTCTGTACTTTTTCGTCTGATTTTTTACGTTTTCGTCCGATTCTTTACGTTTTCGTCCGAATTTTTACGTTTTTGTCCGATTCTTTACGTTTTCGTCCGATTCTTTACATTTTCGTCTGATTCTTTACGTTTTCATTCGATTCTTGTCCGATACTTTACGTTTTCGTCTATTTCTTTAAGTTTTGGTCTAAATTTTTACGTTTTCACATGTCTTTTTACGATTTTGTCCGTTTTTATACGTTTTCGCCTGTTTTTTTTTAAGGTTTTCATCAATATTTTTACGTTTTCGTCTATTTTTTACATTAACATTTGTTTTTTTTACGTTTTCGTCCATTTTTTACGTTTTCACCCGTTTTATTATGTTTTCGTCCTCTCTTTTATGTTTTTTTACGTTTTCGTCCATTTTTTTACATTGTCATCCATTTTTTTACGTTGTCAACCATTTTTTTTACGTTTTCATCCGTTTTTTTTACGTTTTCGTTCACTTTTTTACGTTTTTTTCTTATTTTTTACGTTTTCGTCAGACGAAACACAAAGAAATGTAAAAAAGACGAAAACGTAAAAAAAATAAAAGAATGATGAAAACACAGTAAAATGGCGGAAAACGTATAACAACGGTTGAAAACGTAAAAATAGACAGAAAACGTAAAAATAGACAGAAAACGGACGACAACGTAAGGAAATAGACTAAAACGTAAAAAAATGGATGAAAACATAAAGAAAATACGAAAACGTAAAAAACAGACGGAAACGTAAAGAATCGGACGAAAACGTAAAAAAATAGACGAAAACGTAAAGAATCGGACGAAAACGTAAAAAATCGGACGAAAACGTAAAAAATCGGACGAAAACGTAAAGAATCGGACGAAAACGTAAAGAATCGGACGAGAATGTAAGGAATCAGACGAAAACGTAAAGAATAATTGAAAACGTAAAGAATCGGACGAAAACGTAAAGAATCGGACGAAAACGTAAAGAATCGGACAAAAACGTAAAAAAACAGACGAAAACGTAAAGAATCTGAAGAAAACATAAAAATTCGGACGAAAACGTAAAGAATCGGACGAAAACGTAAAGAATCGGACAAAAACGTAAAGAATCGGACGAAAACGTAAAAAATTCAGGCGAAAACGTAAAGAATCGGACGAAAACGTAAAATTCAGACGAAAACGTAAAGAATCGGACGAAAACGTAAAAAAAACAGACAAAAACGTAAAGAATCTGACGAAAACGTAAAAAGTCGGACGAAAACTTAAAGAATCGGAGAAAAACGTAAAGAATCGACGAAAACGTAAAGAATCGGACGAAAACGTAAAAAATAGGACGAAAACGTAAAGAATCGGACGAAAACGTAAAGAATCGGACAAAAACGTAAAGAATCGGACGAAAACGTAAAAAATCAGACGAAAACGTAAAGAATCGGACGAAAACGTAAAAATTCAGACAAAAACGTAAAGAATCGGACGAAAACGTAAAAAAAAAAACAGACGAAAACGTTAAGAATTTGACGAAAACGTAAAAAGTCGGACGAAAACGTAAAGAATCGGACGAAAACGTAAAAAACGGCTGGAGCGACGCCGGCGAGGGTGGTGATGCTGATGTGGGCTGTGGGAGGGTGGTGTGTGGCATTAGGGTATGACTGGAGTGTCTGATTATATTGTTTTAAGGAAAATAGAGTAGAAATAGGAAATGGGAAAATGGAGAAAACAAAAAAAAAAATGTTTTGTGTTTTCTTTATTAGAGTTGGAAATAGAAATTTTGTTTTTGGAAAACATTTTGTTGGAAAACGCTAATTTAAACGTGATCTCTATTTTCTTTGTTTTCTACAAAATATTTTGTGAAAAAAATGGTGTTTTCCTTCAACTAAATGCACCCTTAATATTAGGGTGTTTTTCTTGTGCTACAAGATGACTAAAATGAGATATAAAATCATTCTTTCAAATACTAAAATACAATAACTGAAATTGGAGATGATATGTTTTTGTTGATATTTTGTGAACTGAAGGTATATTTATTAAGCAACAAGACAGTGTGAAAAGGATATAATTGTGCTATTACTGTTTTTGTAACTATAATTGAGTATTGGTTACATACTTACATATAAAAAATTTAAAAGACAAAAAGTGTGTGCTGTATTTTATTCGACCAGTTTTAACATGTACTAAACTATTAGATGAAATATTTGGCCCACGCTGTGGGCTTGCGGTCCATTAAGGTTTTTTACGGTTTCGTATTTGTAATTTATGAATAGTTTATCATTAATAAATTTAGGGCTAATTCTTTAAAAAAAGCACCATAGTTGTCAAAAATAACAGTTTTGCATTGCGAACTAAAAAAAATACTCTTGTGAACAATAATGTTGACACTTTTATAACCATTTTACCCTTCCAAATTACATAAATGGTCCCTGTGAGTTTGCGAAAATTGCATCCACCGTCCCTATGCTAAATTACATAAATGGTCCCTGTCGTTTGGAGAAAATTGCGTCCACCGTCTCTATTTTTTTTCCAATTTTTTTTTTTCGAAATTTTTTTTTCTGATTTTTTTTTCAGAATTATCTTTTTTTCAAAAAAAATTTCTGAAACACTTTTTTTTTAGAATTTTTTTTTCGTGACATGTGAAAAAAATTTGAATTTTTTTTTCGTATTATTTTCTAATAAAAGTTTTTTTCGATAAAAAAATTTCACTTGTGACAAAAAAAATCAAAAGTGAATAAAAAACAGGTAAAAACGTATAAAAACAGACTAAACCGTATAAAAACATATATAAAAACATAACGGATCCAAAAAAAAAAGAGATTGTGGATGCAATTTTCGTTAAACAACATGGACCATTTATGTAATTTACCCTAGGGACGGTGGATACAATTTTCAGAAATTCAACGGTAAAATGTTCATCACAAAAAAAAATTTATCTTTATTACTCACATGAAGACAAAAATGTCAACATTAGTTTTTAAGCCACGAATTTCATCATTCAACATGATATCATGTGCTAATCCTGACTAGTACTGTAAAGCCATAGCCGTCACCATTTATCTATTTTCTGCCATGAGCCGCCACTTCTAACCATTATCCCGTCATATATTTTCATTTTTTATCTAGTTTCTTTGTAAAAATGATTGGTTGTCATTGTTGCTCAAAAGCACCGGCCTATTAATACTGTTCTTTAAATATTCTTCCCACATATTTTATTGAGTAAACTACAAAATACATCCCTGTGGTTTGGTCAATTTCACACGATACATCCCTCCCAAAAAAGTTGCGCCATACACATCCCTCCGTTAGTAAAAGTCAGACACAATACATCCATTCGTTAAAAAAAGGACTAACGGCGCAAACCATTTCTACGTTATCTCATAACGAGATAGAAAATGTTTACACCGTTAGTCCTCTGGGTTAACTCTATTTGCACCGTTAATCCTTTTTTACGTTTTCGTCCGTTTTTTTTACGTTTTCGTCCGCTTTTTTACGTTTTCGTCCATTTTTTTACGTTTACGTCCGCTTTTTTACGTTTTCATCCGTTTGGTTTCAAGGATTGACTTAATCAGCTGACATCGAATCATTCATAAAAATTCGAAAAATTTATATAAATTCGAAAAAATTTATAAAAATTCGGAAAAACTTATAAAAATTCAAAAAATTAATAAAAATTCGAAAAAACTAATATAAATTCGAAAATTTTATAAAAATTCAAAAAACTTATAAAAATTCAAAAAAACTTATATAAATTCGAAAAATTTATAAAAATTCAAAAAATTTATAAAAATTCGAAAAAACTTATATAAATTCGAAAAATTTATAAAAATTCAAAAAATCTATAAAAATTCAAAAAATTTATAAAAATTCCAAAAAAACTTATATAAATTCGAAAAAACCTATATTAATTCGAAAAATTTATAAAAATTCAAAAAATTTATAAAAATTCAAAAAAATTTATAAAAATTCAAAAAATTTATAAAAATTCAAAAAATTTATAAAAATTCGAAAAAATTTATAAAAATTTATAAAATTTATAAATTTTAAAAATTTAAAAATAAAAAAAATTTAAAAATTTAAAAATTTTATAAGGAAATTTATAAATTTTTTGAAATTTTTTTCGAATTTTATAAAAATTTTAAAAATTTTAAGAATTTTTTCGAATTTATATAAATTTTTCGAATTTTGAATTTTTTCGAATTTATATAAATTTTTTCGAATTTTGAAATTTTTTTCGAATTTATATAAATTTTTCGAATTTTGAATTTTTTTGAATTTTTTCGAATTTATATAAATTTTTTCGAATTTTGAAATTTTTTTCGAATTTATATAAATTTTTAGAATTTTTATAAATTTTTTCGAATTCTTATAAATTTTTTGAATTTTTATAAATTTTTTCGAATTTTTATAAATTTTTTGAATTTTTATTAGTTTTTTCGAATTTTTATTAATTTTTCGAATTTTTATAAATTTTTTCGAATTTTTATAAATTTTTGAATTTTTATAAATTTTTCGAATTTATATTAGTTTTTTTGAATTTTTATTAATTTTTTGTATTTTTATAAGTTTTTTCGAATTTTTATAAATTTTTTCGAATTTATATAAATTTTTTGAATTTTTATAAATTTTTTCGAATTTTTATAAATGATTCGAGTCAGCTGATTAAGTCAATTCTTGAAACCAAACGGACGAAAACGTAAAAAAGCGGGCGAAAACGTAAAAAAACGAACGAAAACGGACGAAAATTTAAATAAGGACTAACAGTGCAAATAGAGTTAACCCAGAGGACTAACGGTGTAAACATTTTCTATCTCGTTAGGAGATAACGGAGAAAGGGTTTGCGCCGTTAGTCCTTTTTTTAACGGAGGGATGTATTGTGTCTGACTTTTATTAACGGAGAGATGTGTATGGCGCAACTTTTTTGGGAGGGATGTATCGTGTAAAATTGACCAAACCACATGGATGTATTTTGTAGTTTACTCTATTTTATTTATGTTCTTTATTAGGTCCATTTTTAGCCACTAAAGTTTTTTCTTTTTCTTTTCAATCGTCTCAACAGAAACAACATTTTGCTTTGTGTATTTTTTTTTTTCTCTTTCTTTTTATCCTTTTCCAAAATTGCAAATTATGTCTCTTAAATTATGTTATTGCTTAGAGCACCCGGTATAGGCGTTTTGTGCCTCGCCGTGAGGCTTCATCGTGGCTCGCCGCCACACCCCCTCCCCTCCTCGTTCCTCGCCGTCCATGCCCTCCTCGTCTGCACGAGGAGGTAATTGCCGACACTTCTATGTTTTTTTGTTTTTTTTTTTAGTTTTGTAAATAGTTTTGTAATGTTTTTAAATATGACTTGTAAAATGTATACAAAAACTTTTAACGTTTTATAAAGTAGGAAATTCACATACATTAAACATCAAATAGAAATACATTAAACATCAAATTGAAACTACATTAAACAGCCATTTGAAAAAACAACGAACGATTAACGTAAACAACGAACGATTAACATAAACAACATACGATTAACATAAACAACCACAAATTAATGGAAGGTATCATCTGAATCTGGGTAACCATCTTCAGAGGATTCGGAAGGTGTGAAATAACCACACTCCCAGTTTTTCCTACGTTCTTCAGCTTCTTTGGCTTGGCGCTCCAAACGAGCAGCTTCCTCTTTTCTTTCAAGTGCTTCCATTTCCAGGAAGACTTGCATATCTTGGTCCATTTGCCTGAGTTGTTCCTCAATTAACCCTAACGGATTTGGGTCTTGATCGGCAACCGGTGGATTTTGCACCGGTTGATTTTCCGGTGGATTATTCACCGGCTCATGTGGTGGACTGAAAACCGGAAAGGTATGCTCATGTGGTGGACTGAAAACCGGAAAGGTTTGTGGTTGTCATTGTTGCTCAAAAGCATCGGCCTATTAATACTGTTCTTTAAATATTCTTCCCACATATTTTTTTTATGTTCTTTATTAGGTCCATTTTTAGCCACTAAAGTTTTTTCTTTTTCTTTTCAATCGTCTCAACAGAAACGACATTTTGCTTTGTGTATTTTTTTTCTCTTTCTTTTTATCCTTTTCCAAAATTGCAAATTATGTTATTGCTTAGAGCACCCGGTATAGGCGTTTTGTGCCTCGCCGTGAGGCTTCATCGTGGCTCGCCGCCACAGCCCCTCCCCTCCTCGTTCCTCGTCGTCCATGCCCTCCTCGTCTGCACGAGGAGTTAATTGCTGACACTTCTATGTGTTTTTTTTTTTTTTTTTTTTTTTTTTTTTTTTTTTTTTTTTTTTTTTTAGTTTTGTAAATAGTTTTGTAATGTTTTTAAATATGACTTGTAAAATGTATACAAAAACTTTTAACGTTTTATAAAGCAGGAAATTGACATACATTAAACATCAAATAGAAATACATTAAACATCAAATTGAAACTACATTAAACAGCCATTTGAAACAACAACGAATGATTAACGTAAACAACGAACGATTAACATAAACAACATACGATTAACATAAACAACCACAAATTAATGGAATGTATCATCTGAATCTGGGTAACCATCTTCAGAGGATTCAGAAGGTGTGAAAAAACCACACTCCCAGTTTTTCCTACGTTTTTCAGCTTCTTTGGCTTGGCGCTCCAAACGAGCAGCTTCCTCTTCTCTTTCAAGTGCTTCCATTTCCAGGAAGACTTGCATATCTTGGTCCATTTGCCTGAATTGTTCCTCAATTAACCCTAACGGATTTGGGTCTTGATCCGCAACCGGTGGATTTTGCACCGGTTGATTTTCCGGTAGATTGTTCACCGGTTCATGTGGTGGACTGAAAACCGGAAAGGTATGCTCATGTGGTGGACTGAAAACCGGAAAGTTTTGTGGTTGTCATTGTTGCTCAAAAGCACCGGCCTATTAATACTGTTCTTTAAATATTCTTCCCACATATTTTATTTATGTTCTTTATTAGGTCCATTTTTAGCCACTAAAGTTTTTTCTTTTTCTTTTCAATCGTCTCAACAGAAACAACATTTTGCTTTGTGTATTTTTTTTTCACTTTCTTTTTATCCTTTTCCAAAATTGCAAATTATGTCTCTTAAATTATGTTATTGCTTAGAGCACCCGGTATAGGCGTTTTGTGCCTCGCCGTGAGGCTTCATCGTGGCTCGCCGCCACACCCCCTCCCCTCCTCGTTCCTCGCCGTCCATGCCCTCCTCGTCTGCACGAGGAGGTAATTGCTGACACTTCTATTTTTTTTTTATTATTATTATTATTATTATTTTTTTTTTTTTGTAAATAGTTTTGTAATGTTTTTAAATATGACTTGTAAAATGTATACAAAAACTTTTAACGTTTTATAAAGTAGGAAATTCACATACATTAAACATCAAATAGAAATACATTAAACATCAAATTGAAACTACATTAAACAGCCATTTGAAAAAACAACGAACGATTAACGTAAACAACGAACGATTAACATAAACAACATACGATTAACATAAACAACCACAAATTAATGGAAGGTATCATCTGAATCTGGGTAACCATCTTAAGAGGATTCGGAAGGTGTGAAAAAACCACACTCCTAGTTTTTCCTACGTTCTTCAGCTTCTTTGGCTTGGCGCTCCAAACGAGCAGCTTCCTCTTCTCTTTCAAGTGCTTCCATTTCCAGGAAGACTTGCATATCTTGGTCCATTTGCCTGAGTTGTTCCTCAATTAACCCTAACGGATTTGGGTCTTGATCGGCAACCGGTGGATTTTGCACCGGTTGATTTTCCGGTGGATTGTTCACCGGTTCATGTGGTGGACTGAAAACCGGAAAGGTATGCTCATGTGGTGGACTGAAAACCGGAAAGGTTTGTGGTGGACTGGGAAATTGTTGTCCAAAATCCTTTTGCCGAGGTGGACTGGGAAATTGTTGCCCGAAATCTTTTCTGGAAGACATTTTGATTTTGAAAAGTTTGGATTTTCAATTTGAGAAGTTTGGATTTTGAATGTCTTTGTGTGTGACATGTGTTGCCTCAGCCAGGCTATTTATAGTGTGGGAGGTTGTGAGAAATGGTTAACAATGTTGTATGATTTGGTATCCGTATCGTGTTTATCTTTTTCCGCATCGTTTTTATCTTTTCCCGTATCGTTATTAATATGTTGTACTGTTAGTTTACGTTTAAATTTGAATAATACTCGTACGGTACTTTTACTTTGAATTTGAGTTTTAAATTACTCGCCAACAGCTACTTTAACGGCTACATTCAAGTATAAAACCTAGTGTCACAACACTTCATTTTCTCACAACACCTCATTTTGCTCACACTACTTATTATAAAACTCACTCGCAAGTATCAATATGGCTAACGAACCAGCAGAGATGCAAAGGGCTATCCTCACCCGATTACGTACTGAACAAGAAAAAGCACTCAAACTGAATAACAGTTTGTTTCGTGAGATAACTCGTATTATGCTACAAATGCATGATCGTGCTCCAGAGATCGAAAGGTTGCGTGAGTTGCCTCAAGATCATCCAGCTATCAGCGTCGGTATAGAAACTCTACTAAGAAATAATGAAACAGATCTGAAACTTCATGTAGCCTTGAAGATGGCTAGGGAGCAGGTGTTACAAGTGTGGGAAGAGAAGTCGGATCTCATCGACAACTACAACTCTATATAAAAGTTTGTATCGTATTAGTATTTGTTGTATCGTTATTTTTAATTCCCGTATCGTTTTTTTTTTCGTGTCGTAACTTTATTATTAGTATGTGTTTAAAATTGTTGTATTGTATTTTTAATTAAATGAAATGAATTTAGTTTATTTGGGTATTTGAATAAAAGATTAAATAAAATAGAAAAAATTACACGGATGGTCCCTGTGGTTTACACGGATTTCAAGTTTGGATGCTATTGCATTTTATTTACGCCAGACATACCTAATTTGGCAAACGTTTCACGAGTTTGGTCCGTATCTTGGATGGGCGTTATCTTTCTCCGTTAAGTGTTTGCATCGTTAGTCCCTCTGTTAGTTTTGTTTGCATCGTTAGTCCCTCCGTTAGTCCCTCCGTTAGTATTTTTTACAAAAATTGTTTTTTTTTTCAAAATTGTTATTAGAAAAATTATTTTTTTTTCGAAATTAATTATTTTACAAAAATTAATTTTTTTCGAAATTAATTTTTTTTTTTAATTAATTTTTTTTTTCGAAATTAATTTTTTTACAAAAATTAATTTTTTTTTCGAAATTAATTTTTTTAGAAAAATTAATTTTTTTTTCGAAATTAATTTTTTTACAAAAATTACTATTTTTTTCGAAATTAATTTTTTTACAAAAAAAAAAAAAAAAAAAAAAAAAAAAAAAAAAATTCTAAAAAAAGTTTAAAAAATTTTTCTAAAAAAAAAGTTTAAAAAAGTTTATAATAATAAAAAGTTAAGAAAAAAAGTTTAGAAAAAAAAGTTTGAAAACAAAGCAAAAACGGTGATTTTCGGATGAGTTTCGACGACGTTTTTGCATTTTTCGAGGTTTAGACGAAGTCGAAAAAATTCCCCGAGCACACCATTGGAAAGAGCACGAAAAAATGAGTCCAACGGTACTTTCATTTATTTTCGAACCGGGTCAAAACTCCTTAAAATGACAGGTCAAATTTAACATTAAAGTGGACTGGGCTTATTCGCATATAAAAGAAACCAAGTGCACCATATTATACGAGGGTATGCCCAGCCCAGCTGGGTATCACCCTCGTTCCCCACACAACAGACCCGAGTTCGATTCTCAGCTGAGGCAACTTGGGTATTATTCGTGCATTGCCACGTGGCACCACCTCATTGGTCCACGTGGCGACCCGACCCGGACCCCGACCCGAGTCAGACCCGACCCGATGCCAACTTGACCCGTTAGATGACCTGACCCGACCCGATGCCATGTGGCACCACTCAGGTGGTGACACGTGGCACCTGACCCGTTGAGTTGACCCTTTGACCAACATATAGGACTAACGATGCAAACAAAACTAACGGAGGGACTAACGATGCAAACAAAACTAACGGAGGGACTAACGATGCAAACACTTAACGGAGAAAGATAACGCCCATCCAAGATAGGGACCAAACTCGTGAAACGTTTGCCAAATTAGGTATGTCTGGCGTAAATAAAATGCAATAGCACCCAAACTTGAAATCCGTGTAAACCACAGGGACCATCCGTGTAATTTTTTCAAAAAAATAGATAGTGGTGGGGCTCAAATGAAGAGTTTGTGGTTTGTTGTGATAAGGGGGTTGTTTGTTGTGGTGACGTGGCACCCCGTGGGACCCGAATGAGGAGAAAAAAACTCCTAACCATTCTCTAAAAAAAAGAAAAATGTTTCTTTATATTTTCTTTTTATTTCTTTCTTAAAACTTTCAACTGATATCTTTTCTGCTTCTCTTTCTGTTCTTACTTCTTATTCGAAATAACTTGTTTTGTTTTTTAGTTAGGAGGAACCTTAAAAAAAGAAATAAAAAGAAAAAGAAAGAAAGAAAATTGCTTAGTTAAGGTACGATTTCGCCGCTCGTACTGCAGACGAGTATTAGATGTGATATTTGGCCTAAGCCCGGCTTGTGGGCTTGTGGTCCGTTAGGGTTTATAATGGTTTTGTATTTGTAATCTATAAATAGTTTATCATTAATAAATTTTAAGCCACGGGTTTTCAATCATTTAGCACTAAACCACTATCAAATGGTTTAGCGGTAAGGTCTTTGTTTCCTCACAACAAGTCGGGTTCAAATCTCGCTAGGTGTGTACATTTGGGGTGGCCTGGAAAGGGTTGGAAATGGTTTCGGGATTAACCCGATGAGGCCGCGTACATCTGAGTCAAAAAAAGCTCGCCCTCCCAAGTAGCCTGAACAGGGAAAACCTCGTCCGTTTACCCGTTAGTTTCAACATGTACTAAGAATAACATACCTCGATGCACAAGTTAGGGATAAGAAGCTGTGTTTCTTTGGGCGCTTGAGGTTTAACTAACGGGAAGATTCACTGTTGACGTCGAGTTTCTTGATCTTAAGATTACATCTCCAAACGTCATTCACTTATAATTATTTATAGTATTAGAGGAATTTTACAATTTGTTCACATTTACTGTATTTGGAAAGGATAAGGTTGTTGTTGTTAAACCAAAATTGTAACATCAACATCTAAATATGTTGTTTCTTACGGCAAGGTAAACTTTAGTATGCAGGATTTTGACTAACATAGTCGATCAATATCATGTTCTCAGAGTCCAGTTTCTTCTGTGCAGTTGGAAATTACTTGTATGTTAACAAACTTTAAGGTCAAAAAAATCAATCAAAGTTTGTTGCATTTAAAGGGCTTTATGTGAGTTGCTTTTATATAAGGTTCATCGCATATCTTTTAATAATCCATAGCCTTTTGGTTATGTTTGTGTGTATAACACAATCGCATTTTACACACACTTTGATTTTCAGCAATAATATTACATTTAGAGCACTCCGATCCTATCTTATAGAAAGAAAACAAAGTTTATTGGCCGATTAGACTAAGCACCCTGGGCACGAAACCCACCACCACCACGTCAACGTCACATCACCATTCAACACACTGCCAAACCCACCACCAATCAGGTGTTATGGTCACCACCAAACCAAAAATATAAAAATAACACACTTTATACAAACATGCCCAATAATATACCTCAAAAAAATAATAATAATAATAATAATAATAATAATGGAAACAATTCGGTGGTCTGCATCACCAAACGAGTACAAAAATTTGGTGATGGTGCGCGGTTGGGGATGGGCACTATGGCTTTGGCGCGTGGAGATGAGTTAAAATAACACGTAGTAAAACAGTTTGTAGACAAATCACTCATTCTATAAAGACAACATTATATCCATCTAAATAGAGAGGTCAGTTTAATAAGACCATGTTTATCAACAATCTATTACAAACCAATCTCTTATTAATATACGTATTATTTTTTTGTTCCTCCACCTATACAACCAATACATACAATTAGAGGTGCAAATCAAAACTGGTTTTTTAAAAAACCGGTATATAAAACCGAAACTGGTTTTTAAAAAAACCGGTTTTTTTTAAAACTGAACCGGTTGGACCGGTTTTCTGTTTTTTGAAAATACCGGTTTTTTTTGGTTTTAAAACCGGTTTTTTTTTTATTCGGGTTTTAAAAAAAAATAAAAAGAAAAAAAATTTTAAAAAGCCCGCGTTAATTTTCGAAAAAAAAAAAAAAAACCCCGGTTTTAACCGGTTTAAAAAACCGGTCAAAGTTGGGTCAAACTAGCCGTTGCATACAAAACCGATTTTAACCGGTTTTTTTCGGGTTTTTTTTTATAAAAAAAAAATAACGGTCACTAGCCGTTTGTTTTGATTTTTTGTGTGTTTTTTTATTTTTTGGATGATTTTAGGCTATGTAATGGTAGTATAAATACATGTAATGGGTTGTGGTTGAAAACACATCAAAAACACTCAAAATCTCTCAAAAACGCTCACATATAATGGAAAACGTATCACAACAAGCTTCCACTACTCCCTCCGTTTCTACTAGCAATGCAAAAAAACACTACACAAATGAAGATGTCGTGAAAGTTAAGCCAACTAACCGGAAAGGTGATGTTTGGTGTAATTACGATTTGTGTATTATGATCGATAATGCGGAAAAGGCGCGTTGCAAGAAATGTGGAAACTTTTATACTCCAACGTCTAACACTACACTTAGGAATCATAAAGAAAAATGTAATGCGGTCCGAGCTTCGTCCGATGGTACTATTGGTGCGGATGGTCGGGTTTTTATATATGATAGTGAAGCGCTTCGACTTGATTTTACGAAGTTTGTCATTCAACAAGCGCTTCCATTCAACCACTTCGACAACGTCAAGCTTACGGAGATCATCAAAACGAGGCTACAACCGCGTTATGAACATGTAAGTCGTACTACTCTTAGAAGTGATGCTTTTAAATTATGAGAAACGGCTAAAAAAGATATTATTAATGGTTTTCGTGAATATAAATATGGTGTTTCTATAACTACGGATACTTGGACCGCACCACATGGTACGGAAAATTCTTATCTCGCCGTTACGGCTCATTGGTTTAATCCCGAATCTTGGTTGTTAATGAAACGGACAATTGCTTTTAAACTATTTGGTTATCCTCATACGGGATCTAATTTAAGAAAAAATTTGCATGTCACTTTAATTGAATATAATTTAGATGATAAAGTTTTTACGATTTCACTAGATAATACATCTAATAATACTAGAGCTATGGATTTGTTAAAATTACGTATTAAACCCGTTTTAGATGGTGCTTTTTTTCATTCTCGTTGTGTTGCTCATGTTATAAATTTATCCGTGCAAGCGGCATTAAAAATATGTGATAGTTTAAAAATGAAATTTAGGAGTTTATTAACAACTATATATAGTGCGAGCAACGAAAGACAAATGAACTATCACCGTTTTCGTAGACAATGTGGTGAACAACCCCTAGGACCTTGCTTTGATAATAATACTAGGTGGAATTCTACTTGCATGATGTTTGAAAATATATTACGACAACGTCAAACTTTAACCGCTTTTAATGATATACTTGTTACTAGAAATAAGTCTGTTCCGATAGACGACCAAGATTGGGATCGACTAAATGATTTAACTATTTTTTTACAAGTTTTTAAAGAGGCAACAACTATATTATCGGGTGTTTATTACCCAATTAGCTCAATAGTTTTAAACCAAATTTATGCTATGACGGAAAAATTAGACGAATTAAAAAACTCACCTTGCGGTATATTTAGAAAAATGGTTAAAGTTATTAAAAAGAAATTTATAAAATATTGGGCTAGTTTACCTTTGGTTTTTACTTGTTCCGCCGTACTTAATCCAAGTTTAAATGTTGGAGGCGTAGAACTTTTAATAACAAGAATAATGAAAAATTTAGAGTTAAACGAAGACGACCCCGACTATATAAGTACCCAAATTTTCAAATTTAACGATAGTTTTAAACAATTATTTGGAATTTATGCAACAAAATATGGTCAACAACAAAACCCAATTGTTGACCAAATGCGGGCCGGGTCGTCTCGACAAGCAAGAGACATTAATATAAACATTTATAATAGTTTATGTGAATACGCTACAAAGCGTCAACGAACATCGGCCCCGACAAGCGAATTGGGACAATATATGGCTACAAACTTTTTAATAACTTTAAGTCCCCATGAGTTTGCAAACTTTGACATTTTGGCTTGGTGGAAAGAAAGGGAAATTCAATTTCCAATTTTATCCGCTATGGCTCGTGACTTATTAGCGGTACAAGCTTCATCGGTAGCTTCCGAATTGGCATTTTCTACTAGCGGTCGAATTATATCGGAAAGAAGGTCAAGACTAACCCCCGAATCCGTGGAAGTATGTGTATGTTTGAAAGATTATTTGGACGGGGTAGATAGGATACAATATGAATCATCGTTGGAAGGTCTGATATTACAAGACGTTGAAGAAACTATAGAAAGAGAAGAAGTTGAATTAGGGATATCACCTCCGACTACCGAATTAGATGAATGTGAGTTCGAAGAATTTGATGTTGAAGAAGTGGATGTAGAAGATTTTTTGGATAATTTAATGACTTGAGTATAACGGGTGATGGCAATGCCGAAGCTCGATATACTTGAGTACACTAATATGTTTTCGGGTGATGGCCATGCCGAAGCTCGAAATGTATTAGTATTTATATATTTTTAGTTGTATAATTGTATTGTTTAAATAAAAGTTATGATTGTATTTTTTTAGTTGTATAATTGTATTGTTTAAATAAAAGTTATGATTGTATTTTTAGTTGTATAATTGTGTTGTTTAATTAAACCGAAAAAAAAAATGTTCGAACATGTATGTAAAATTCCAAAAAAAAACTAACCGGTAAATAACCGAAAAAAAAACCGAATCCGAACATTTATAACCGAAAATAACCGAACCGGTAAAAAACCGATTCCGAACATTGATAACCGAAAAAAACCGAATTCGGAAAACCGAAAACCGATTAAAACCGATTTTCCAAAAAACCGATTAAAACCGGTTTTTTAATAACTGGTTTTCCAAAAACCGAAAACCGATTAAAACCGATTTTTTTGCACCTCTACATACAATCAATCTCAACCTTTTTTTACCATTTATCAACAACCCAACCTATACAACCAATCAGGCCCGGATTTGAGCATGTGCGGGGTGAGCGACCGCACAGAGCCTCGTTTTTTAGGGGCCTCAAATTCTAAAATGTACATATTAATATTAATAAAGTTTGAGATCATTTAAGCCTCTTTAATGGCTTTTGCATATGTATAAAATTACAGTTAAAGGAAAAATAAGAAAAAATGAAGCTTTATGTTTTAATGGCGTAAAACAGTGTTTGAGATAGGGTGGGGAAGAAGACTTGACTGAATTTTTTGTTGTTGTTGCCTTATTGGCCCCCAAAATTTGTTAGTTATTTCTTCTACACCTTTATAATGATACAAAGTTCTATTTTAGCCCTTTAACTTTAGTTTTTTAGCTCAAGAAAGGTCAAATAATTGTGTAGTTCAAACTTCAAAATACTTTGTTTGAAAAACCAAAACATATGATAATTTCTTATAAAAAAAAAATAAAAATAGGAAAATAAAATAACTGTTAATTCTTATAAGAAAAATAGCGTTACCATGTGCTTACTATCTTTTATACAGAAAAATGTTTACCTTTAAAATTACTACAAAACCTTTGGCTTATTTGATATAGTTTAAGGTTATATTAATTTGATATAGTTTTTACTAGAGAAAATTACAAAGATGGTCCATGTGGTTTGTGTTGACTCACACTCTTGGTTCATTGACTTTTTTTTGCACTTACAGCCACCAACTCTGAAACCCTTAATACCCACGATCCCTTGACCAAACGACGTTAGGTTTGACTGTTAAATACCCCTCATGTGACTTGCACATGAGGGCAAAATAGTCTTTTAATGTCTAACCACATGGACCATATGTGTAATTTAGCTTATTGGATATGCTATGGCTATCTTTATTTGTATTGTTTTGCTGAAGCTGTTGTTGTTGTTGCTTTTCTAAATAAGAAATTTTGTTGTTAAAGAAACAACTTATTTTGATTAAAAGCTATGATCTTGATGAGAAATTTTGAACACACTGTTAAATGAGTTTTATTGGGAATACCGAATTCAGTTAAAAGGTTGGATCTTGAAATTGGTTCTGTAAAAAAGATTTAAGAAAGAAATCATATAAAGATTGATCCTTTATGTAGTTTATTAAAAGAATTGCTTATCTGCTTATTATTCAAGCAGGGATCTTTTAGTATTTAAATGAACTTTGTAAAGCTCTCTCTCAAATAAATAAGCAGTTAATAAGCTCTGTTCTTTTTTAAAGCTTATAAGCAGGTTATATTAAGCTGATTAAAACACCCCTTTTGATATTTTCATCTGCAAAATAAATAAGCGTTTAATAAGCTCTCATCTTATTAAGCAAATAAGCACTTTATATCACACGACATAAATAACAAACCATAATCTCAATGGAAACCACATAATACATAAAAAGTTATAGATCCAACAACAAGATTATAGATCCATTTATCAAAATACATCAAAAACCAAAACACATCCCGAATCAAAACATAAGATTAAAATGAAAAAGCTGGTACTTATTTGGTACAATATGCGTTAAAGCCAATTCTAAAGATGGAGATAACATTGCATTTGTGATGAGCACGTAAATCAAATTAAATGGAAGATATCAAGAGATTGATTAAACCTAAACATTGACCCTCAAGAACATACTAAATATTTAATCTTCCAATCAGATCCAAACTCCACCATCACCATCATCGAACGAATCCGAAGGCAAACACCACCACCATCGCTTACCCAAATCACCACCACCAAATCGCCACCATCACCATCATCATCATCAGTCCACCACTAAACCCCCAACCTCGCCACCATCACTCCACCACCAAACCCCCAACCCCGCCACCATCAATCCACCATTAAACCCGCACCCCCGCTACCATCAGTCCGCCACCAAACCCCCAACCCCGCTACCATCGGACATCGCCACCATCAGTCCATCACTAAACCTCCACCCCGCTACCCTCAGTCCGCCACCAAACCCCCAACCCCGCCACCATCAGTCTGCCACCAAACCCTCACCCCCACGACATCAGACCGACAGATCCGGTGGTTTTCTTGGTGGGGAGCAAACAAAATTATACCATTTATTATTTATATTTGTCGTGTGGGTGGCCGGATTCCATCGTTGGTGATCTGTGGCAGAGAAGAGAGAGTGAGTGAGAGTGAGTAAGAGTGTGTGGCTGTGTGAGATACGTGTGAGAGAGTAATAGTTTTGTGTTATTTATGTGTGACAAAGGGAAAAAAATGGAAAAGACTATATTACCCCCACCCATTGCGCACATGTCATAACTTAACACCTTGACCAAACGGACGTTTGGTCAAGGGACTATTAGTGTTAAGGGTTTCAGAGTTGGTGGCTGTAAGTGCAAAAAAAAAGTCAAGAGACCAAGAGTGTGAGTCAACGCAAACCACATAGACCATCTTTGTAATTTACTCTAGTTTTTACAGGAGAAAATCCAAGCTAAATGATTTAATACATAAACTTGCTATTAAGACTATATCTAACATCTTAAGGATTTCTATATCAAGTCATTTGTATGTACATTTAAAACATTTGACATCAAGGGCCTACCGCGAATTATCGCACAAGGCCTTCAAAAATCCACGGGACGACCCTGCAACCAATGCATAGCCTATCATGGGGAGACATGTGGCAGATTGGGTCAAAAAAAGAAAGGTCACCAAGTGACCGGTTCGGTGGATTCAATTTCAAACTTTTGTATAAAATTAATATTATATTATATATTTATTAGATTTGTACTCCTAATCGATTGGTGGAGGTCACCAATAAACTTAGTATTAGAATATCATGGAGGCTCTATACAACATCTTTAAAAAAGAATCTGACTATGCACAAAACAAATTAATTACTAGCGAGCAACGAATTCAGTGACCCCCATTTGTGGGGGTCACCCAATACATGTCAAATTTTCATTGTTGTTAGTCATCACGTTATTTTGTTGATATATCTACTACTCTAGGAGTGCTCCAGAATCTACTACGCTATCCTTACCGCATGTCCATTGAATTCTTACGTCTTAAATCTTACCAAACTATAACTTTGGCAATCTATACATAGAAGCCCATTGGAGCCTCTAAGCACATTGTTCGTGTCAATATCTTCTATAAAACTTTTTTTTTTTTTTTTTTTTTTTTTTTTTTTTTTTTTTTTTTTTTTTTTTTATACTTATCATCTAATCTACAAAATCTTGTCATTGTATGTTGGTATATATGTATCTAAGGAAACACTTGACAAACTTTCAATGGAACAAAATTCACAGAACTATTTTTTGAATGAATAAAATGGGTAAAAACAGCTTCCACACTTGAAATGGGTCAATTTTTAGTATCCGTCAAACTCAAGACGGTCCGAGTCAGAAAGGGTAGACCTTAATTTTTTTTTTTCTCTATATTTTAGTTTTCTTTAATAATCAACTGATGCGTTAAATCATGGTTACAGAAACTGTATATTATGCAATTCACCATTCATGGTATGTTCAAGACTTATAGGTTTGTCTTTTAATGATAACTGTAAATTATGTAAACCGAATTATTATAGATTAATGAATAATGTGATTACATATGTCCCAATATTTATACAAAGACTAAACCAAACACTTGTACTTGGGCTCTAATGATACTAATACAAGTCTAATACAAATATAAGTCCACTAACGACTAATACGATTCTTTCTGTTTGGAAAGGATTGTACTAGTTGATTGCTTTTTAAATCTAATGATTCATGGAAGGGTAGTTCGGTGTCATGAAATCTGCATTATTTAATTGTGTAGCAAAATAGTTTTAATGAAATTAAGCATTTGATTTATAAGAATTTATCTTCACCGCAATTGGATTTGTAACAAGCTTTCATCATTTCAAAATGGAAGATCGTTGTTGAAAAATGCGACCCTTTAGTTGTTTATCAGAATTCAAATAGTGTCGTCCGAAATGGAATTTATTTTGCGGATTGATTTGGTGAAAATTTCAAAAGGTGTTGTGGTTGGGTATTGAAGGAATAACAAAAATTATAGGTTTTAGAAGTAATAATAAAAGCTAAAATTTAATTACGTTATATTTAATAACAATGTAATGTTAATTGTAAAGAGTAAATTCAATTAATTGCGTTAAATTATTATATGTAACAAAATTTCAAAACTAAAGTATACAAATAGAAAGTGTGTAAACTTAATTTTTTGAGTTAATTTCAAAAATGATCCCTGTGGTCTGTCGGGTTTTACGAGTTTATTCACTAAACTTTTTTTTAACGGATCTAGTCCCTGTGGTTGCGACCCATAACGGTTTTGGTCCCTGAGACTAATTGTCGTTAGTTTTTCCGTTAGTCTTTTATACTAACATATGAACCGTTAGTCCTTTAACGACCGTTTGCAACAAACATTTGCACCGTTAGTCTTTTATACTAACGACCGTTTATACTTAACAAAAAATTTGTTTATTTATTTATTTTATTTTTTTAAATTAAAAAAAATGGTTTTCTTATAATTTTTTTTCTAAATATCTTTAAAATTTATACACGCTTTTATACACATTTTTATACACGTTTTCATATACACATTTTTATACACACATTTTATTACACGTTTTTCATACACACATTTTTATATGCACGTTTTTATAAACATTTTTATACATATTTTTTTACACACATTTTTATACACACGTTTTTATACACATGTTTTTATACAAGTTTTTTACACATGTTTTTATACACACATTTTTATACACATGTTTTTATACACACATTTTTATACACGTTTTTATACACACATTTATACACATATTTTTATACACGTTTTAATACACACATTTTTATACACGTTTTTATAGACATGTTTTTATACACACATTTATACACACATTATATACATATTTTTATACACATATTTTTATACATGATTTTATACACACATTTATACACATATTTTTATACACGTATTTATACACATGTTTTTTACACACATTTTTATACACGTTTTTATAGACACGTTTTTATACACACATTTTTATACACGTTTTTATACACGAGTATAAAAATGTGTGTATAAACATGTGTATAAAAACATGTATAAAAATATGTGTATAAATGTGTGTATAAAAATGTGCTTATAAATGTGTGTATAAAAACGTGTGTATAAAAGCATGTGCATAAAAACATGACACGTGTATAAAAAACATGTGTATAAAAACGTGTATAAAAATATGTGTATAAATGTGTGTATAAAAATGTGTATAAAAACGTGTGTATAAAACGTGTATAAAAACATGTATATAAAAACGTGTATATAAAAAATGTGTGTATAAAAGTATGTGTATGAAAATGTGTATAAAAATGTGTATAAAAACGTGTATAAATTTTAAAGATATTTAGAAAAAAAATTATAAGAAAACCATTTTTTTAAAATTTTTTTAGAAGAGGAAGAAAAAAATTGAGTTAAGTATAAACGGTCGTTAGTATAAAGGACTAACGGTGCAAATGTTTGTTGCAAACAGTCGTTAGCTAACGGAAAAAACTAACGACAGTTAGTCTCAGGGACCAAAACCGTTATGCCTTGCAACCACAGGGACTGGATCCGATAAAAAAAGTTTAGGGACTAAACCCATAAAATCCGACAGACACACAGGGACCATTTATGTAATTAACTTTTTTTTTCGTGATACTTCTATTTATAGAAAGCCTTAAGTTAGCTAAAGATATATGTTAAAGATAAAGACAAAGATAAAGATAAAAATTAAAATAAAGATAAAGATAAATAAAAGAGAAAGATTGAAGATGAAGATTAAAGATAAGATAAGTATATGTTATTAACTTTTAATAATATAATTAACACTAAACACTTTACACATTTGCATCATTTGTCATTAATAAATTCGTAGAAATATATTTTTAATAAAAAAAACAGTTTTTTGTTTTTGCAGTTTAATTTTGTGAAAATTTCAACCTGCGTCGTGGTTGGCTATTGAGGGGATAATAAAAAATTATAAGTTTTAAAAGTTATAATATAAATTAAAGTTTAATTACACATCTATAAGTTATATTTTATGACAATATGATGTTAATTGTCATGAACAAATTCAATTAATTGTATTAAATTATTATATGTTACAAAATTTGAAAACTAAAGTATACAAATAAAAAGTGTGTAAACTTAACTTTTTAATACTTTCTACTAATAGAAAAGGCTAAATGCTTACTACTACTAATAATAATAATAATAATAATAATAATAATAATAATAATAGAATTGCTCAACACTTGATAACATTAGCCAAATAAATTACATCAAACCGTGCAACAGAAGACGGGTTCACCCACCCCCGGTTACAACATTCCTTTCTACTGCGCCTAAAATCTGTGTATATCTCTATATCTGTTAAATTTCACGTGTAATTATAAAGTAAATCGTGTGATAAGGCCTTTTATTATTTTAATAGACATGTGAGTGAAATTATGTTCAAAGTGTACTTTTGAAGCTTAAACTAGAGGTGGCAAAATGGGCGGGCCGGGCGGGCACGGGCTACGGTTTAAACGGGCTACGGGCTAAACGGGCGCGGGCCAAACGGGCATATGTTATACAAATCGCTTTAGAAAATACACAAAACGACGAAATAAATTCTTTAAACGTAACACCTCATTTATATTTAAAAAATTAAATATATTTTATCTATAAGTTTTTCTTTAAAAACAATTGTAATGTTCTCCAATTGATAGAAAATATCTGTCCATTTGTGCCCATTTAACTTTTAAATGGGCAATATATGCCCATTTCAAAAAAAGGAGGAGACCAAATGTTCCCAAATCTTTTAAAATTTTGCCCAATTAGATTTGTTGAAACTTACATATATTACGCTTAGAAAATGAACCAACATAATTTAAGAATAATACAAAATGTTGAAAGCAAGAACATGTTAATGCTTGCAGTTGAAACATACATACTATGCTTAACAATAAAATGACTTAATCATAGAAAGAAAACAAAAACGAGAAAAAAACCAAATTAACTAAACATGTGGATCAAGGAATTGAAGGAAGAAACAGTGAAAACAATAACGGGTTAATTTGGTCCATAATTCAAACTAGTCACTTGTTTAAGCTCATTCCCGTAAAGATTGTCTGAATCAAGGTAAGAAGGAACAAGCCGATTCCAGCAAATAGAGCAATCATGCTCCATGGATTACTGAAATATTTACGCTTCAACTCTGCAATTTGTTTGGGCCCGTAACCATTGTAGTATTCATCCAACTGTTTCCACTCATTTTGGTAAAAGAAATCTACTATGACTGTTTCTTTGCATATGCCCTTCAGCAAATTTGCAGCTCTCTCGTTTGAAGCTAAGACATTTGTAATGATTTTGGATTCCACCAACCTTGCAATATCATCTGGGGTATCAATTAGCATATGCATGGCATAAGCATATGATGTGACATAATTAGGAACCGAAGACAATGAAGCCTCATATGCAATGAGGTTCCTTAAAACAATCTCAGTGCTATCCCGAATGCCTATTACTGGCATACTAAGAGTAGGCTTACCCCATGACCAAGGGTACCATACTGAAAACCTAGAAAATTCAAGTTTCATGGCCATTGGCGATCTTGCATCTTTATTAGGCTTAAAGCTCACCCCTGCTCTGTCTAGTTCTGTAACTGAGTGGAACTTTGGAAGTTTTGAATATCCTCTTGGTAGATTCTCAAATGCCAATCTATTAGCTTTGTGCAAAAGACCAAGAATATGGTCATCACACGTATCTACTAGAAGCAGGTCAACTACGGGTAAGTTATTTACTGTGTCCAAAAAAGTGAAATTCTCAAGAATTGATCGGATAAGGACCCTAAGATCATACACTCTTGGTTGAGTTGGTTCAAACTTAAAGATAGTGTACTGAAATATATCTTCAAGGACAAAGTACGGGATTTGGTTTTCAACTAGAAGCAGGTCACACGTTATAGAATAAAGATTGGATTCGTTATTCTCTATTGGTCTATCATCTTCTGATATAAATTTGTAACAGAAATAAAGTATGAAACAACCATCCATTACCATCATTTTTGCAAGTTCAGTGTCATCGAATTTCATCATCCCCGCATAACATGCCTTGATTTTGTGTATTGAATCACTTACCTTTTGCACGCATGCTTGTAATGTTTGTTCTGGTAAGAGATCTATTTTACACAGCAATTCGTGTAGATATATCTCTTTTTCGTCTTCAAAATCTTGCAAAATTGTATCTTCTTTGTGAAGCGGTCCAATAGAGACCACCCGCGGGTTGAAAGAATTTGGGCTCAGAGCTCGTAAATTATTAGGAACCACACGAATTGATGGTTGAGATTGCAACTTTCTAATTCGCCCTTTTTCTTTGCAATCAAGAAGAACCTGGACAGTGTGACCAATAATATTTTGCCTTCTTAGTTCAACATCGTCATTTTCCATTTGAAATGGTAGCTTTTAACCTATGAATTCAATTGATCAGACAAAAATCTGGAGTGTATTAAAGTAGTGATCAATATACGACTGAAAAATGCATTAAATTAATATGATACATAATTTTGTTGTCATTTATGCCTAAGCTAACAAGAAAATAAATATTAATCTTAGCCTCATTAATCTGAAATATTTCCTTAATACTGCAAATTAGTCAATCTTTTGTGAAACATACATGCCACAACTAAAAATAAATATATGAATTAGGATAGAAGTTATAAATACTACATGTACTTACGATAGAAACTCATTATGTTTTCTTTTCTTTTTTTTTATTGTCATTATACTTAACGTACTTACGATAGAAACTCATTATGTTTTCTTTTCTTTTTTTTTATTGTCATTATACTTAACAATGTTTCACGTCGGTTGTCATTATGCTTAATTAAATCTTCCTGTCTCATTTGAAATGACTTAAATACCCTTACGTCTTCTTCTTCATTTTTTGAACAGCTCTTTTTCTCAACTAAAACACCATCAAATCTTCCACCACTATAACACCAACTCTTCTTCTAGCCTATTATTTAATCACTTTACAATCAATGCTTCACGAGATACCATATCCAAGTATGTATATATTACTACAAAATCTGTTCGTAGCTTTGTGGAAAAACCGTTTTCTCTATCAGAGTTTTGATGTAGATTGCAAAGAGGAACAGTTCATCAAAATCAGAGTAAATTGCAGAAATCGTCCTTGTGGTTTGCCAAAATTGCATGTATCGTCCCTGGTCTTCAATAAGTGCAGGCGGCCTCCCTGTTCTTCATACTTTTGGTTCGTTTTGCTCCCTGGCACTAACGACCGTCAGTCCATCTCAGTTAGTTGATACATAAATGGTCCCTGTCCCTACGGTAAATTGTGTAGAAATTTTTTTTTCGTGAAATCATTTATTTTTCTTAAATTTATTTTCTAAATTAATTTTTTTAGAAAAATTATTTTTTTTTTCAAATTTTTTTTTTTTAAATGTTTTTGTGAAAAAATTTTTTAGAATTTTTTTTTTTCGAAAAGAATTTCAAAAAAAAAATTCAGAAAAATTTAATGGAAAAAAAATTTAATTTCGAAAAAAAATTATTTTTCTAAAAAAATTTTCAGGAAAAAAATTTCTAAAAAAAAAATTTTTTTTGGAAAAAAGTTTCTAAAAAAATTATTTCAGAAAAAATAAATGAAAAAAAAATTTTAATTTTTTTAAATTTAAGAAAAAGAAATGATTTCACGAAAAGAGAATTTCTAAAAAAATTAATTTTCAGAAAAAAAAATAATTCCGAAAAGAGAATTTCTGACTAAATAGAATTTCTGGTACTCTATACCCCCTTAATAATTAAGCCGTTACGAATTTAGCGGAAATTTATCCTCAAATTTAAAATATTCATTAAATAACTACCACAAAATAAGGGTAGAAACAAGCGAGTTGACCCTAGGATTTCCAAAGCTCTAGCTAGACTCTTTGACGATCGTAAGCCTCCTCAAAAAGTAAATGGACTATATCCGTTAAGGTAAAAATGGAAAGTAAAAAAGGTTAAAAAATAATACAAAAAGTATAAAAAGATGAAAAATAAAAAAGGTTGAAAAGTACAAAAGTAATGACACAAGTATAAAAAGGTGAAAAGTAAAAAAAGTCGCTCAAAGTACCAAGACATCAGTCGCTTAGGTTGCTCAACATTGAGAAGAGGCACAAAGAATAAAATAAAAATTTTCGAAGTTTGACTTTTTGGGTGAAAAAGATAAAATAGAAAGTGCTTAAGGTATAAAAAGTGGCTGTAAAAAAATCGCTTAAAAAGTACACATAACGAGCTATGACACAAGTACTACTTTAATGATTGGGCGCAACTTTTTTGGGTGGCACATGTCACCTTCATATTAAGTCGCAAGTCGCTCGGGCTATTTCAAAAAAGTCGCAAAAGTGAGTCCTCAAAAGTACAACACTTAGAGTGACTGGGACAGTTTCGGAATTACCCCTTTTATTTATGTTCTTTATTAGACCACTCCCAACGGTGGGAGTTAAACACACGTTAAGGGCACAAAAGGGTGAGTTAAACCAACGTTATGGTGCGTTAATTGTTGGACCCTTGCTGCGTTAACGCAGCGTTAAGGTGCCAAATTATAACCTTAATGCTGCGTTAAGGTTATATTCCGTAAAAAAAAATAATAATAAAAAAAATAAATAAATAAAAAAAAATCCCCTTAGCCCTTTTTAAGGGTAGTTTGTGTAAAAAAAGATATTTGATATAAAGGTGAGTTAAGGTGTTTTAAAGTTGAGTTATTGTTGGGTGTGTTAAAGTTGATTAAAGGTGAGTGTGTTAAAGCTGATGCGGCAATGTGTTAAAATTTAAAGCTGGGTTATTGTTGGGAGTGGTCTTAGGTCCATTTTTAGCCACTAAGTTTTTTCTTTTTCTTTTCAATCGTCTCAACAGAAACAACATTTTGCTTTGTGCATTTTTTTTTTTTCTCTTTCTTTTCATCCTTTTCCAAAATTGCAACGTATGTCTCTTAAATTATGTTATTGCTTACCTTCATCTCTGAAAAAAAGAAAAATGTTTCTTTATATTTTCTTTTTATTTCTTTCTTAAAACTTTCAACTGATATCTTTTCCGCTTCTCTTTCTGTTCTTACTTCTTATTCGAAATAACTTGTTTCGTTTTTTAGTTACGAGGAACCTTAAAAAAAGAAAAAGAAAGAAAGAAAAGAAAAGAAAGAAAATTGCTTAGTTAAGGTGCGATTTCGCTGCTCGTACTGCAGATAAGTATTAAATGAGATATTTGGCCCAAGCCCAGCTTGTGAGCTTGTGGTCCGTTAGGGTTTATTATGGTTTCGTATTTGTAATCTATAAATAGTTTATCATTAATATATTTTAAGCCACGGGTTTTCAATCATTTAGCACTAAACCACTATCAAATGGTTTAGCGGTAAGGTCTTTGTTTCCTCACAATAGGTCGGGTTCAAACCTCGCTAGGTGTGTACATTTGGGATGGCCAGGAAAGGGTCGGAAATGGTTCTGGGATTAACCCGGTGAGGCCGTGTACATCTGAGTCAAAAAAAGCTCGCCCTCCCGAGTAGCCTGAACAGGGAAAACCTCGTCCGTTTACCCGTTAGTTTCAACATGTACTAAGAATAACATACCTCGATGCACAAGTTAGGGATAAGAAGCTGTTTTTCTTTGGGCGCTTGAGGTTTAACTAACGGGAAGATTCACTGTTGACGTCGAGTTTCTTGATCTTAAGATTACATCTCCAAACGTCATTCACTTATAATTATTTATAGTATTAGAGGAATTTTACAATTTGTTCACATTTACTGTATTTGGAAAGGATAAGGTTGTTGTTGTTAAACCAAAATTGTAACATCAACATCTAAATATGTTGTTTCTTACGGCAAGGTAAACTTTAGTATGCAGGATTTTAACTAACATAGTAGATCAATATCATGTTCTCAGAGTCCAGTTTCTCCTGTGCAGTTGGAAATTACTTGTATGTTAACAAACTTTAAGGTCAAAAAAATAAATCAAAGTTTGTTGCATTTAAAGGGCTTTATGTGAGTTGCTTTTATATAAGGTTCATCGCATATCTTTTAATAATCCATAGCCTTTTGGTTATGTTTGTGTGTATAACACAATCGCATTTTACACACACTTTGATTTTCAGCAATAATATTACATTTAGAGCACTCCGATCCTAACTTATAGCTTACATATATTAACATACGTATGAGTACTAACACTAATGACTGTTTTACAAATTGCTAATGAAAACCGCTTCGCTTGACATGTATGGGTGACTCTGTGATTGAGGTCATTGTATCCCACACTTGCTAGTATGTTTTTTGTATATCACTTGATTTTGAAAGGGCATTAGATTGGATTTTCACGAGAATTGTCATCCATAGACTATTAGAATAGCATTTGCATTGAAATGCAATAACATTGTTCTTGTAAAATTATTAATACCTCCACAAGGCACTAACACTGAGAAAAACTGGGTTTTTCATAAGCGCGATAGCCGATTTGTTATCAACAAATAAGACCACCACTCTCTCCTCTATTCCGGTTATTTCACCCAACAATCCACGTAACCATATCCCTTGACACGCGGCTGAGGTTGCAGCCATGAACTCGGCTTCACAAGACGATAGAGCCACCGTGTTTTGCTTTTGTGAGCACCAAGTAATAGGTGATTTCCCTAGATAAAATACGTGCCCAGTTGTGCTTCGACCATCATCTTGGTCCATACTATAACTACTATCACAGAACCCTACCAACTGCTTGGTTTTCTCTTGGTTGTATCGCACTCCAAAATTCAAACTACCTCGGATATACCGAAGTATTTGTTTCACAGCCACCATATGTGATTCTTTTGGTTCTTGCATGTAACGACTAACCAAACCAACCGAATAAGACAAATCGGGTCGTGTGTGTAGCAAATACCTTAGACAACCAACTCGTCGCCTATATAATGTTGCATCAACCGGCTTTCCTTCCTTATCTAAGCTTAACTTGACTCCAGGTTCTAATGGACATTGAGTAGGATTAGCTTCATGCATTCCAGCATCTTTTAATATCTTCATTGCATAGCCCACTTGACTTATTGAGATACTCGAATCCTCTTGCTTTACTTCAATGCCAAGATAATAGCTCAATTTTCCCAAATCACTCATCTCGAACCTCTCTTGCATTTGTTTCTTGAATTCACCAATTTCGCCAAGCCTCGAACCAGTTACCAAGAGATCATCTACATTGACCACAATAATCAAGATTGACTTGTTTGTCTTCTTCACATACACTGCTTGTTCGTGTTGGCATCGTTTAAACGACATTTGCTTTAGTACTCTATCAAGTTTTGTATTCCACGCCCTCGGGGCTTGTTTAAGTCCGTAGAGCGCCTTTTTTAACTTGTAGATTTTTCTTTCTTCTCCTTTCTTCACGAACCCCTCCGGTTGTGTAACAAACACTTGCTCTTCTAGTTCTCCATGTAGAAAAGCTGACTTTACATCCAGATGATGTAATTCCCACGCTTCTTTTGCTGCCAATGAGATCAATAAACGCACCGTTTCAATCCGTGCTACGGGCGCAAATACCTCGTCATAGTCGACTCCTTCCTTTTGAACATAACCCTTTGCTACTACACGAGCTTTATATTTATTAATTGAGCCGTCCGGATTTTTCTTAATTTTAAACACCCACTTTAATCCAATGGGTTTAACATTAACCGGGGGGTCAACTAACTCCCATGTATCATTCTTCTTTATTGAATCAATCTCTTGCTTCATAGCAAACATCCACTCGCTTGAAACTTTTGCTTCTTGAAACGTTCTTGGTTCATCATCTTCTATTAAGAGCAGATTTTGATCTTCATTAACAATTGAGGTTCTCGAGCTGGACCCCATTATAAAGTCATTAAATCTGGTTGGCATAGTTGGAACCCTCGAAGAACGCCTCAATGCTGATTGATTTTCTGCCGCATAAACTGGGTCAGGATCATTCCCAGCTTCGGCTGGGTTCTCCTGTTCAGTATTGACCAGCTGTTCTTCATCATTATTTTCATCAGTATCATGCTGATTTTCGGCCACTTGATGATCCTCAACAGCCTCTACTTCTTCGGTCAGACCTGGGTTCACAAATCCACAACCCGTATCAATAGAACCATGCCATTCTATGACAAACATACCTGGGTTTAGCTCGTGTGACTTGCTTCCAGCAACATATTTCCAGCCAAGTTCCTCATTAAACTCCGCATCACGACATACCACTACCTTTTTTAGTCTTGGATTGAACAATCGAAAACCTTTTGATCCAGGCTCGTTTCCGATATAAATGAGTCGTGTTGACCTGTCGTCTAACTTAGGTAAATATGGCCTTGTTCCCGTTGCATACGCCACACATCTGAATACCCGCAAACCCTCCAAGTCAGGCTTCTTTCCTTTGAAAGCCTCGTATGGGGTTTGATTAACTAGAGCTCGAGTTGAGACTCTATTAATAAAAAACGTGGAGTGTCTAACTCCTTCAGCCCACATATAATTTGGTACGTCTCGTGCTTTCAAGATGCTTCTAGTCATTCCCATAAGAGTACGGTTTCGCCTCTCCACGACTCCATTCTGCTGCGGTGTGTAGGGAGTGGTTAGATGTCTTGTTATACCCTCGTCTTCACAGAACTTGGTAAATTCTCTTGAAGTGAATTCACCTCCTCTATCGGTCCTTAGGGTTATAATCTTCTTTCCCGCCTTCCTCTCGACTAGAGCTTTAAACTTCTTGAAATATTCAAATGCCTCTCCTTTTTCTTTTAAGGCAAAAGTCCACATAAACCGTGAGAAATCATCAATTAAAACGAACACGTACCTGTTTCCCGCTATGGATGATGGAGAAATCGGTCCACATAGGTCAGCATGTATCAGTTGAAAAGCATGTGTTGCCCTAAATTTTGCTGCTTTTGGAAACGCCTTCTTGGTTTGTTTTCCTACCAAGCATGATTCACACAACTTGTTCTCTTGATGAATTAGTGGCAAATTTTCAACCATGCCCTTCCTTGCCATTAATTCCATTGTCTCGAAATTAATGTGACCCATCCTAGCATGCCATAACCAAGCATCATCTTCCATCTTCGCTTTAAGACACACCGGACTTCCGACTTGGAGCTTTATTTTGTAGAGCCTATTACTCGTTCTAGGAACCTTCATCAAAAGCTTGCCATCCGAGTCACGCATGGTGAGATAATTACCTCTCATACGAATGTCACATCCGCCTTCGGTAGCTTGCCCAAGACTAATAATGTTGCTTTTTAGCTCGGGTAGGTAATATACTCCAGTGAGCAATCGTTGCTCGCCCGTTTTCCCTTCAATGATTATCGAACCCTTCCCTTTTATCTCGATGTAGGAGTTATCACCAAACTTCACTCTGCCGGAGATATTCTCATTCAACTCCAAAAAGTATTTTCGGATCCCCGTCATGTGATTGCTTTCCCCATTATCTAGATACCAAGTGTCCTTTTCGTTTGGTTTAGTATTTAATTGGTTTGGGATAATCTTCTCTTCATTCAAGAATACGACTTCTTGAACGCTCTTCATTATAAAAAGTGTCGGGTCATCATCATCCTCCTTTTTCAGAAGGTTTGCTTCATGCTTTTGCTTCTGATCACGTTGTTCGGGGCAGTCAGAAGCAAAGTGACCATATTCATCACATCTGAAGCATTGAATCTTTGAAAGGTCTCGGCCCTTGTTCTTCTTTTGGTCCGTATTGTTCCCGGTGCTGCTTTGGTTTCCTCGGTTGTGGTTATTGGCTCGACCACTACCACGAGATTTGTTTTGACCTTTGCCGTTGCCACCAGTGGAGTTTCTTGCTCGACCTTTCTCAGCCGACTTGTTCTTATCAGATCTTTCAGCCCTTCCGAACATCAACTTGCCTTGATCTTCGGCTGTGGTGTCAACACCCTTCATTCTACCTTCGAATGCCTTCAGTCTGCCAATAGCTTCTTGAAAAGTCATGGTGTTCAAGTCAGCAAATTGTTCTATTGAGGCAACAATTGCAACAAACTTATCTGGTACGGATGCAAGCAGCTTCTTAACTAGTTTCTTGTCTGCATATGCTGTTCCCAAGCTGTTAACTTCAGTTACAATTTTGCCCATCCTGGCCGAGAAGTCGTCGACTGATTCGTTTGGCTTCATCTTTAGGGCTTCAAATTCCGTCTCCAAGGTCTGCAATCTTGCTTCTCGAACACGATCAACACCCACGTACCTGGTCTTTAAAGAACCCCAGATTCTTTGGCTGTGTTGAATTGTGATACTTGAAAAACAAGTTCCTCTGGAATCTCCTGGAAGAGTAATGCTACTGCCATATGATCCTTCTTCTCTTCGACTGGTGTTTCATCCGTTGGTTCCAGCGCCTCGAGTATTCCATGGACTCGAAATACAGCTTTAACTCTAATTGCCCAGATGTTATAATTTGTTGCTGTTAACATTGGACATTGAAGAGCAGCCCTGGTATCCTGGACAGTAGGTTGTCGACTGGATTCACCTTCCACCATCTTTTTCCTATGTCACCTTCTGCTGTACGTTACGGGTGAGACTGGTTGTTCTCCTTCCAGCCCTTCAGTTCTTGAACCTGGCTCTTGATACCAATTCAAGATCACAGGTTAATAATCACAGAATCAAGAACACACACAAAAGTCTGGAATATGCTCTCCAATTAACAAAGAAAATAAGCTCAAAACTTTGATTGCTACACCTCTACCACAAGCTCGGTAGGTTATGTATTTATATGGATTGATACATGCTCACCAATCCTTATCAAACTACAATTCTAATTCCATAAGATAATCCTAATCAGACTACAATTATGGAATCCTAATCAGACTACAATTATGACCGACCATTTGCTTGGATTCGGTTCAACTGCCCACTGGCTCGGGTCAGTAAACTAGACCAACAGTTATTGATGTACGTATTATTTTCGTGTTCCTCCACCTATACAACCAATACATACAGTCAATCTCAACTTTTTTTTACCATTTATCAATAACCTAACCTATACAACCAATCAGACCCGGATTTGAGCATGTGTGGGGTGAGCGACCGCACAGGGCCTCCGTTTTTTAGGGGCCTCAAATTCTAAAATGTACAGATTAATATTAATAAAGTTCGAGATCATTTAAGCCTCTTTAATGGCTTTTTCATATGTATAAAATTACTGTTAAAGCAAAAATAAGAAAAAAACGAAGCTTTATGTTTTAATGGCGTAAAACAGTGTTTGAGATAGGGTGGGGAAGAAGACTTGACTGAATTTTTTGTTGTTGTTGCCTTATTGGCCCCCAAAATTTGTTAGTTATTTCTTATACACCTTTATAATGATACAAAGTTCTATTTTAGCCCTTTAACTTTAGTTTTTTAGCTCAAGAAAGGTCAAATAATTGTGTAGTTCAAACTTCAAAATACTTTGTTTGAAAAACCAAAACATATGATAATTTCTTATAAAAAAAATTAAAAAAGGAAAATAAAATAACTGTTAATTTTTCTAAGAAAAATAGCGTTACCATGTGCATGCTATATTTTATACAGAAAAATGTTTACCTTTAAAATTACTACAAAGCCTTTGGCTTATTTGATACTATAGTTTAAGGTTATATTAATTTGATATAGTTTTTACTAGAGAAAATCCAAGTTAAATGATTTAATACATAAACTCGCTATTAAGACTATATCTAACATCCAATAAGGATATCTATATTAAGTCATTTGTATGTACACTTATAACATTTGATATCAAAGGCCTACCTCGAATTATCGAACAAGGCCTTCTAAATCCACGGGACGGCCCTGTAACCAATGCATAGCCTATCATGGGGAGACATGTGCCAGATTGGGTCAAAAAAAAAGGTCACCAAATGACCGGTTCGGTGCATTCAATTTCAAACTTTTGTATAAAATTAATATTATATTATATATTTATTAGATTTTTGCTCCCAATCAATTGGTAACCAATAAACATAGTATTAGAATATCATGAAGGCTCTATACAACATCTTTAAAAAAAAAGTCTGACTATGCACTAAACAAATTAATTTCTAGCGAGCAATGAATTGAGTGACCCCATTTGTGGGGGTCACAGTCATCACGTTATTTTGTTGATATATCTACTACTCTAGGAGTGCTCCAGAATCTACTACGCTATCCTTACTGCATGTCCATTGAATTCTTACGTCTTAAATCTTACCAAACTATAACTTTGGCAATCTATGTTAGTTTTTGTGTATAATGAAATTAATATTTGTATGTCCGGTTTCGAACCCGAGACTCGGGATTGCACACAATACGTGAGAGTTCCATTGGTTTGAATAATTAAATATACATTTTATATTTATATTTATTTATTCATTTCACTAATAACACTTAACGACGGTTAGTACTTAACGGTGTTATAAGATAACGACCGTTAAAGGACTAAAAGTGAAAAGAAGGATCTAGAAACCCATGGTTGGGTTGGATCGGCTGGAAATAGCCTTGGGCTAGGCTTGGCCGACTTTTGGAAGGAGTAGGGAACAAGTAATGTGTTTTAGGTTTTGCCTATAAATACAATTCACTTGTTTATTGATTTTCACCTAATCAAGTATCCCTAACTCTAGCCAAACTTCTCTTCTTTTCTCCTTCTTGCTATACCTTGATCGACCCTCTTTTAAGTTCACTAGAACTTGGCGATTCAAGTGTTGCAACAAAGTGTTTGGTTTGTTAGTGATCTTGAACCTAGCTTTCCCATTGGAACGCTACTATCGCGTGTGTACAAGAACGAGTGACAAGCTTATTTTAGCTTGTGATTCTTGGTGGTTTTACCTTGTTTGGTTCGACATATACATAACCCAAATTAGGGTTCTTGTTGTTCTTGATTGATTACGCGATTAAGGTACGTATTTATTTAAGTTAATTAATTACATGTTCATTAGATCTTTCCGCTGCGTGCTTTGTGATGTTTTATGTGTTTATGATTTTAATAGTTCACATATTCCAACAGTGGCATCATGAGCCTCGTTTAGAACTTGTAATTAATTACTAAAACCTAAAAATTGGATCTTTATTAGATACATGCATTTAATTTTCTAGGGTTTTTATTTTGAAACCCTAATTTTATATATGTGGATCGATCCACTATTAATGAGTTAGGGTTTATGTTAGTTTTCATTAAAACTTGTTAGAAACCCTAGATTATGCATGGAAAAAATTTTTAGGGATTAATTTGTGAATACTATGTGATGTCACCAATTAATTAAATACGTACTAGATATTAACATATTAATATGGATTGCATGATTATGTGTTAATATGGTATCCATGACAAAATCTTGCATGTTTTGTCATGGTTTGATGTATGGGACGAATTGTATGTATTGTTTGCTACATGATTTAAATAAATCTAAAATTGGGGAAGACCTCAATATATTAATTAAAAAGTTATGTGCAATGTGGTATCTAACTAACTAAAACTTACGCGGCCAAATTTATTTGGTGCTGTGGTCCATTGGGTACAATGAGCTCGAAAACCAATGGGAGTTTTGTTAGTTACATACATTTAAAATTACACATAGAATTAATAATAGGATTTATTGAAAAAGGTTTGCATGTGGCTATATGATATCGTGGATGATCATATGTTTGTTATTATGTGTTTATTTATTTTGTGAATTACTTGATCTTTTGTGTTTTATATTATGATGGATTGTAAACTACAAAAGAGGGTAATTTTTCATAATAAAATAAATAAGACTAATAACTATGAAACCTTTGTAGTAATTTTAATTATTGCCAAGTCTTATGTGCCGACAGTGGTTCGCTTCGCACGGTAATTTGCTCCCAGGCGAGACTAGCAATAATAAATTTACTACATTAATTGTTTTAGCAAGAAAATTATATTCTTTTAGTTGATTGATTGCGACTGTATTAAGTGGTCGAAGCGGCGGACCTAAAATTGACAAACTAAAAAGTGGGTTCTAGTTGGTTCGCATTAAATTGTGACCTTAGAGGGGCACGGTTTTAACCAGCTTCGGCGGCTGTCGTCCCTACGCCCGCCTGTGCGTCAATTTTAGACTTACCAAGTACACCACAACTAATACGAAGCATCTTAAGGCAATGTTGTAATTTATTCAACGCCTCAATTAAAAGATTTGATAATTTGAGCTACGAATGAGTAAATGGTTTTGTTTTTGAAAACATATATGCTACAAAGATGAATGCATGACATCTTTGTACATATTTTTTGATTTAACACATCAAAATTTTATTACCCTATAAATTTAAGTTATATGTCACCCAACTACAAAAAGAAACACCTAAGGTTTCATCCTACATCACTAGCAGCCAAAGCTGAATGTTGATGTTCAAAGGGTGGTCATCTAAGGGTAAAATTGAGTACTTTATTGCTAGCAGCCAAAGCTGAATGCAATAAACCGACGTCAATTTACAGTTTCTTAAGTTGGTTAACTTAATTGGGCACTTTCATTACTAGCAGCCAAAGCTGATGTAATGGAACGGCGCCAAGGCATAAAGAATTGGGGATGAAACATGCTTACATTTTGCAACTGATGTTGGCAATATAAATGTAAGTCCCAAGATTTCTAGGAATTGCAATTTGACATTGGCAATTGGGTGATCCCGTACCTTATTGAGCACTTTTATTACTAGCAGCCAAAGCTGATGTAATGAAACGGCATCAATTAGGATCCTAGTTTTCATAGAAAATTAAATGGTTTTTTAAACCAATGGGTGTTTAATTTTCTTGAAATGTTTATTATCGAAAGTACTAACTTTTGAACTTTTTCTGTAAAAATGGCCCAACCCGGAAACTCGTCAAACATGACTTCCTGTTTCAAGATGATGCTTGAAAAGGAAAAACTGACTGGGACTAAGAATTTTAACGCTTGGTATCGAAATCTAAGGCTTGTTCTTAGGATTGCCAAACGTTATAATTGTCTTACTGAGGTTCTTGAAGAAGCTCCTCCTGCAAACTCTTCTAATGAAATACTTAGAAAGTACAATGAAACCTATGACAGGCACAATGATGCGGCCTGTCTCATGCTATCGGGGATGGATGATCAACTGGTAAAACAATTTGAGAATTATAGCCCGAAAAACATGATTGATGAACTGACACGTATGTTTCAGAAATCACCAATGGCTGAATTGTATGATATACTTGACAACTTGGGCAAGTGTAAGCAGGATGCCACAACACCCGTAAGTGATCATGCACTTAAAGTGAAAAGTTATCTTGACCAACTAGATGAACTTAATTGTGGGTTTGTGGAAGACGTTAAAGTTGGCCTCATCAACAAATCCCTCAATGAGGAATTATATGGTGATTTTGTGCGCAACTTTAACATGCATTGCAAGGGGAAGACATTTTCTGAATTGCATGCAATGCTTATTGAGCATGAGAAGTCCCTCACAAAGAAAGCTCCTACACCTGCTGTTATGGCAATAAGAGGTGGTAGAGTAGCTAAGCCCGGTAAACCGAAACATGTGAACAAGAAAGGAAAAGGCAAAGCTGACAAGGGCAAGCAGATTGTGACCTATCAGCAAAAGCCGAAGAAGCAGAATCCTCCTCCCAAGAAGGATTATCCCAAGAAGGATGCGGCTGCTTGTCACCACTGTAACACTCCTGGACACTGGAAGCGTGACTGTCCATTGTTGCTTGAAGAGTGTCGCAAAAATAAGAATGCCAAGGCTGGGCAGGGCGCCAGCACTTCAGGTATTTTTATGGTTGAATTATTTTCTTTTCCTCGTAAGCAAAATGCCTGGATATATGATACAGGATGTGGTACTCACATTTGTAATACATCGCAGGGGCTTAGAGGAGCAAAGAAGCTGAACTATGGGGAATGCTACTTGTACGTGGGAAATGGAATACGTGCAGCAGTAGAAGCCATAGGGACTTTTGAGTTAGTTTTACCATCTGGTTTAATTTTGGTTTTAGACAATTGTCATTACGCACCTTCTATTGTTAGAGGTGTCGTTTCAGTTTCTTTGTTATTGGATTTGGGTTTTAAGCATACTTTTAATGATAATGGAATTTCTGTTTCTCTAAATTCTGTTTTTTACTTTAATGCTATTTCATTAAATGGTGTGTTTGAAATTGACATGGATAACCATGTATCCAATAAGAATAATTCTATGTATAGCATCGGGAATAAGAGAGTCAAGTCTAACTTGGACTCGTCTTATTTATGGCACTGCCGTCTTGCCCACATAGGCAAGAATCGCATGGAAAAGCTGCAACACGATGGGCTTTTACCTAATATCAATGATGATTCAGTTGATAAATGCGAATCTTGCATATCTGGAAAGATGACAAAGAAACCTTTCCATAGCAATATGGAGAAGGCTTCGGATCTACTTGGATTGATACACACGGATGTGTGTGGTCCACTTAGACATGTGTCTAAACGTGGTGCTGTCTACTTCTTGACCTTCACGGATGACTATAGTCGTTATGGTTATGTTTATTTACTTAAACATAAACATGAAGTCTTTGAGACATTCAAGGTTTTTAAAAATGAAGTAGAATTAAAACTCGGAAAGAAGATTAAGGCACTTCGATCCGATCGTGGTGGTGAGTACTTAAGCCAAGAGTTTAAGGATTATCTGGGTGAGTGTGGCATTGTGCAACAACTCACTTCTCCTTATACGCCACAACAAAATGGTGTATCTGAAAGGAGAAATCGTACTTTGTTAGATATGGTACGATCCATGTTTAATCTTACAACTCTTCCCTTATCCTTTTGGGATTATGCTCTTGAAACGGCTGTTCACGTGTTGAATAGGATTCCAACTAAGAAGGTTGATAAGACTCCATATGAAGTATGGACTGGAAAAGCTCCCAACTTTTCTTACTTAAAGGTCTGGGGTTGTGAGGCGTTTGTAAAACGTGACTCACCTGATAAACTCCAACAAAGATCTGTTAAGTGTATCTTCGTAGGATACCCTAAGGAAACGAAGGGTTACTACTTTTACTTCCCACCTGAAAATAAGGTCATCGTGGCTAGGTACGGTGATTTTCTTGAAGATAATATAATATCTCAAGAAATCAGTGGGAGGGCATATGATCTTGAAAATGATCATGAAGATACTTCACCTTCTGAAAGCACTAACACACTTCCTGTGGAACCAGAAAGTTTAGGTCCTCCACCTGAAGTTGAAGTGGTACCCGTCCGTAGATCTTCAAGATCTGCAAAGGCTCCTGAGCGTCTATGTTTGAACATAGATGATGAGGAAACTATACTATTGGATCAAACTGATGAGCCAACTAGCTATAGAGCTGCCATTATTAGTCCTGAAAAGGAAAAATGGCAGACTGCCATGGATGGGGAAATGCAATCCATGAAGGATAATCAAGTCTGGACTGAAGTAGACCTTCCACCCAATGCTAAAGTAGTTGGGTGTAAGTGGCTATTTAAGAAAAAGACTGACATGGATGGCAATGTACACACCTATAAGGCTCGTTTGGTAGCTAAAGGCTTTACCCAAACATACGGTGTTGACTATGAGGAGACCTTTTCTCCTGTGGCCGACATTAGAGCTATTAGGATTCTTATAGCCATAGCTGCCTACTATGACTATGAGATTTGGCAAATGGATGTCAAAACCGCCTTTCTGAATGGTCGCCTAGATGAAGATATCTACATGGCGCAACCTGAGGGGTTTGTGAATCCAGAATTTCCTGAGCGTGTATGCAAACTTCAAAGATCCATTTATGGATTGAAGCAAGCATCCAGGCAATGGAATAAGAAATTTGATGAGGAAATCAAGAAATTTGGATTTACTCAGAATTTCGATGAGCCATGTGTATACCACAAAGTTAGTGGGAGTAACACTGTTTTCCTTGTTCTATATGTCGATGACATATTAATCATGGGAAGTGACATACCAAGTCTTAATGAAGTTAAGGAATATCTTGGTAGTTGTTTTTCCATGAAAGATTTAGGGGAAGCAGCGTATATCCTTGGAATCAAGATCTATCGAGACAGATCTAAACGGTTAATCGGTTTAAGTCAAAGTGCTTACATGGATAAAATATTGAAGAGATTCAATATGCAGAATTCCAAGAAAGGATATCTGCCCATGCAAGTGAAACATGAATTGAGCAGTGAAATGTGTGCTTCTACACCTGAAGAGGAAGCATACATGAAGAAAGTTCCATATGCTTCTGCAGTTGGTTCTATCATGTATGCTGTTAGATGCACAAGGCCAGATGTGGCATTTGCTCAAAACATGACCAGTCGATATCAGCAGAATCCAGGGGTAAAACACTGGAAAGCTGTAAAGGACATTCTTAAGTATCTGCGGAATACTAAAGATATGTTTCTTGTTTTCGGGGGAAATCCAGACGCAGAACTGAATGTTACAGGTTTCTGCGATGCATCCTTTCAGACTGATAAAGATGATACGAAGTCTCAGACGGGTTACGTTTTTGTCATTAATGGAGGAGCTGTGGACTGGAAGAGTAAGAAGCAGAGCATAACGGCCATGTCTGCTACAGAAGCTGAGTACATTGCTGCATCGGAAGCGGCACAAGAAGCTGTTTGGATAAGGAAATTCATTAAGGATCTTGGAGTGATGCCTTCAATAGAATTACCTATAAACGTATATTGCGATAACTCTGCTGCAATTACATTCGCCAATGAACCTGGAGTTATGAAAGGCGCCAGACACTTTAAAAGGAAACTTCACTATGTTCGAGAACAAGTCGATGATGGTGAAATAAAAGTACTCAAAGTTCACACAGATAACAATCTGGCTGATCCTTTCACGAAGGCATTACCTAAGGAGACATTTAATTGTCATGCTCAGGGTATTGGTCTTCGTTTAGCAGATAGTTTCATGTAAATCTGTTGGATTAGTATTTCGATAGGGACGTGTAAACAATTATTATTTTAATGAAATAAAGTGCGGATAACGTTTATTATCATTATTAATATTTGTGTCCTATATTTGCATGTTTAAATCCGTGAATAATTAATTTATTCTAAATGGTCCGTTGTCGATTAATAATATGGGAATATTATTGAACTAAGACAAATGTGAGGATTGGTAGAATGAACTGTAAGGTTGAGACACCAATGTCACATGATATTCAATATTGGATAAATTGAATATAGGACTTATCCCAACAACATGATTATACTTTATGGATCATAGTCATTAAGTATATCATGAATATTTATCCTCTGACTTGAGATGACAGATAATTGCCGAGGATGTAGCTCATTTTCTGTGAGATAGTCTAACGCTATCCGTAAAAGGTAGTTATAAGGGCTATTTTCAGAAATGATGCGAAGTTCAAGGGTTATGCTCGCAGTCAATAAGGGATTTGTTCCTTCAACTTTGTGTTGAAGTTTAATACTGCTTGGCCACTCGTATGATTAACAAGATGTTTGCGTGCGCACGCCCAAAGTCTATCTGGAAGACGTTCAGATGTTTTGGTAATCTTGTTCAATTATGTATAAACGAGAAACTACTGTTAATTATGGAATGACAAGATCCATATCCAAATTAACGCGGTATTAGTAACAAAAGGATAAGTATGATGATTATATCATCAAGTGGTTTTTTCCAGGAGAACCACAACTCGGATCGAGCTGGGGGCATTGGGATCTGTTAAAGCTAGACTAGCCCATGTCATTACAATATTAATCATTATCCAAGTGGGAGCTGTTAGTTTTTGTGTATAATGAAATTAATATTTGTATGTCCGGTTTCGAACCCGAGACTCGGGATTGCACACAATACGTGAGAGTTCCATTGGTTTGAATAATTAAATATACATTTTATATTTATATTTATTTATTCATTTCACTAATAACACTTAACGACGGTTAGTACTTAACGGTGTTAAAGATAACGACCGTTAAAGGACTAAAAGTGAAAAGAAGGATCTAGAAACCCATGGTTGGGTTGGATTGGCTGGAAATAGCCTTGGGCTAGGCTTGGCCGACTTTTGGAAGGAGTAGGGAACAAGTAATGTGTTTTAGGTTTTGCCTATAAATACAATTCACTTGTTTATTGATTTTCACCTAATCAAGTATCCCTAACTCTAGCCAAACTTCTCTTCTTTTCTCCTTCTTGCTATACCTTGATCGACCCTCTTTTTAAGTTCACTAGAACTTGGCGATTCAAGTGTTGCAACAAAGTGTTTGGTTTGTTAGTGATCTTGAACCTAGCTTTCCCATTGGAACGCTACTATCGCGTGTGTACAAGAACGAGTGACAAGCTTATTTTAGCTTGTGATTCTTGGTGGTTTTACCTTGTTTGGTTCGACATATACATAACCCAAATTAGGGTTCTTGTTGTTCTTGATTGATTACGCGATTAAGGTACGTATTTATTTAAGTTAATTAATTACATGTTCATTAGATCTTTCCGCTGCGTGCTTTGTGATGTTTTATGTGTTTATGATTTTAATAGTTCACATATTCCAACAATCTATACATAGAAGCCCATTGGAGCCTCTAAGCACATTGTTCGTGTCAATATCTTCTATAAAACCTTTTTTTTTTTTTTTTTTTTTTTTTTTTTTTTACAAATGTCTTTTAAATCCACCATATCATACTTATCATCTAATCTACAAAATCTTGTTATTGTATGTTGGTATATATGTATCTAAGGAAACACTTGACAAACTTTCAATGGAACAAGATTCACAGAACTATTTTTTGAATGAATAAAATGGGTAAAAACAGCTTCCACACTTGAAATGGGTCAATTTTTAGTATCCGTCAAACTCAAGACGGTCCGAGTCAGAAAGGGTAGACCTTAATTTTTTTTTTCTCTATATTTTAGTTTTCTTTAATAATCAACTGATGCGTTAAATCATGGTTACAGAAACTGTATATTATGCAATTCACCATTCATGGTATGTTCAAGACTTATAGGTTTGTCTTTTAATGATAACTGTAAATTATGTAAACCGAATTATTATAGATTAATGAATAATGTGATTACATATGTCCCAATATTTATACAAAGACTAAACCAAACACTTGTACTTGGGCTCTAATGATACTAATACAAGTCTAATACAAATATAAGTCCACTAACGACTAGTACGATTCTTTCTGTTTGGAAAGGATTGTACTAGTTGATTGCTTATTAAATCTAATGATTCATGGAAGGGTAGTACAAGATCCGTTAATTAAACGGTTCGGTGTCATGAAATCTGCATTATTTAATTGTGTAGCAAAATAGTTTTAATGAAATTAAGCATTTGATTTATAAGAATTTATCTTCACCGCAATTGGATTTGTAACAAGCTTTCATCATTTCAAAATGGAAGATCGTTGTTGAAAAATGCGACCCTTTAGTTGTTTATCAGAATTCAAATAGTGTCGTCCAAAATGGAATTTATTTTGCGGATTAATTTGGTGAAAATTTCAAAAGGTGTCGTGGTTGGGTATTGAAGTAATAACAAAAATTATAGGTTTTAGAAGTCATAATAAAAGCTAAAATTTAATTACGTTATATTGAATAACAATGTAATGTTGATTGTAATGAGTAAATTCAATTAATTGAGTTAAATTATTATATGTAACAAAATTTCAAAACTAAAGTATACAAATAGAAAGTTTATAAACTTAATTTTTTGAGTTAATTTCAAAAATGATCCCTGTGGTCTGTCGGGTTTTACCGGTTTAGTCACTAAACTTTTTTTAACGGATCTAGTCCCTGTGGTTGCGACCCATAACGGTTTTGGTCCCTAAGACTAACTGTCGTTAGTTTTTTCCGTTAGTCCTTTAACGACCGTTTGCAACAAACATTTGCACCGTTAGTCTTTTATACTAATAACCGTTTATACTTAACAAAAAATTTGTTTATTTATTTATTTATTTATTTTAATTAAAAAAAATGTTTTTCTTATAATTTTTTTTCTAAATATCTTTAAAATTTATACACGTTTTTATACACATTTTTATACACGTTTTCATATACACATTTTTATACACACATTTTATTACACGTTTTTTATACACACATTTTTATATGCACGTTTTTATACACATTTTTATACATATTTTTTTACACATATTTTTATATACGTTTTTACACACGTTTTTATACATACATTTTTATTCACATATTTTTATACACACATTTTTATACACGTTTTTATACACACATTTATACACATATTTTTATACACGTTTTAATACACACGTTTTTATACACATATTTTTATACACGTTTTTATACACATATTTTTATACACGTTTTTATAGACATGTTTTTATACACACATTATATACATGTTTTTATACACATATTTTTATACATGATTTTATACACACTGATGAGTGTCTAAATACTCATCATTTCGTTCACATTTAAGCTACAAAAACATCTGAAAACACTCAGATATACTTCAAAATACAAGAAATATCAAAGAAATGTGTTTTTATGTATTACAGTTGCAAAAGGATTGAAAACTGATGAAAAACATGCAAAATATACATAATTGTCAGTTTCAGTCCTCAAACTTTCACAAATTTGCAAATCTAGTCCCTGGTTATTCAAAACTTGTAAAATATCATCAAAGGTCCTTGGAGATTCACAAGTTGTCAAATGAAATCCTTTAAAGATAAAAATAGCAAAATGGCAACTTTGGTCCCCCAAGTTTGAAAATTGTCAAAATTAGTCCCTGGGTTTTATAAAATGGAAATTTATCAAAACAAACCCTTGTACTATTCATAAATGACAATTTGGAACAATTTTGATAACTTTTGAAATATTACAATTTCACCCCTAAACTTTGGAAAATTACACAAATGGTCCCCGGGTGTTTAAAATTGTAATAAATGAAAAATAGGACCTATGGTTTAACTAACTTGACAATATTGGTCCTTGTGATAACTTATAAAATGTTACAGGTTCAGCCCACCAAGAATCCAGAAATTACATAATTGGTCCTTGGGCTATTATTGCTACAACCAAACCGGATCCAAAGTTATTTCTTAAACCCATAAACCATAAACCCTTTAAATCCAAATCCAAAAATCCAAATAAAAACCCAACCCAACTATCCTAGCCCAATCCACAAATAATAAAACCCGGCCCACACCCTAAAATAATATCCCAGGGTCAAACCATGTTTGACCCGTCTCCTTCCTTAAACCACCCCGCCAAAACCACCTCAACCCACAATATTACTCTGCCAAACCACCTGACATGTCCACCATCACCTCCCCCCTCCTCCTATGATAACACTCCACCTTCTTACCCCCCCCCCCCACATGCTCAGAAGAAGTTAAAATCCACTTGGCCTGTTTTCCCGCCAAAATGGGATTGAACGAACAAGATTGAATGGAGACCATTTTAATGGTGGGATTGGCTCGGAATTGATCACTGAGTCATTTGGGATTGCTATTTAAAGAGGAGAAGACCAAGAATAAAGGTTGTCAGTAGATTAGGACCAAAATTAGTGTAGAAAAATAGCTTAAGTCGTATTTCTTAATCAGTAATCAAATTAATGTAATTTCGAGTTCTCAGTATTAATGCAAGTTAAATTCAGTGAAATTAATCTTATTTCAAGTTATCTTGTTCCAAATATTAGAATTGCTAAGTTTCAAGTGTTTCTGTTAAACGTATTAAGTTCATACTCCAATCATAAGCTCTCATAAGCCCTCACACCTTTGCTATAAGCTTATACAAGCTTTCCATAGCCTGTTGTAAGCTTATATAGTTACTAGATCATCTGAAGTTCAAGTTTGAAGAAAGTCAACCAAAAAGTCAACATAAGCTCTAAAAAGCTATTCTGGGTTATAAGCTGATCAAGGAAGGTTTTTCTGGGTATTTCTAGCTTGTGTGAACAAGCTAGGTTGGTTCTGATCTTGTCTTGCTATCCCTATAGCCTCGAATCAGTTGTAAGCATTTTGAAGTTTTTTTTAGCTTAAAATCTAGTTAACTGTGTACTACTTATCTACTGCTTATTTCTTAATAATAATTACATATTAGTTGATAAGTAAGCTATATATACTTAAATCAGTTCATATCTCAGCTTTAAAACACCATATTAAGTTGAAAAGTAAAAACAGTCACCCACCAAAGGGGTGTTTGGTTCAGTGTTCAATCGGGGTAAAAACCCATGTTACTGTACATGTGCACTTAAACCAACTTCAAACCAACTTAATTAATCCAAAATAAGCTGTTTCTAAGTCCCAGATAGCTAGATCAGTTGATAACCAAGTTTTACATAGGCATTGATAATTTGAGTCCTCAAAACAGTCAAATAAGCCACAAGCTGTCACAAGCTGTTTTGGACTTGTTCTTTGCCATCTTTAGACTTCATTTGATCCATATTAAGTGTACCCAAGTCCTTGTTAAGTCTCACATAGCTTAGCACAAGTTTCTAGCAAAACTGCATACACAGTTTCAATATGCAGTTTTTGTGGTTTTCATAGAATTTCATCAATTTTTCATTTCATCCCCACAAGCCCTCACAAGCTGAGCTTTTGGATATATCATCTCACCCAACTTGTCTACAATTAGAATTTTTATCAAGATTTTTAGAACCTTTATAAGCCCTCAAACCTAGGCTTGAAACTGGGCAATTCTGCCCTGTGCAGGGCATTCAGCAGACTCAGCTGAACCAGCTGATCTAGGGCTTAAATTGAAGCTCAATTGAGCTGTTATCCATAGGGCTTTTTAGTTTTTTATATACCCAGTAATATAGGCTCACTTTTGCCCCCATAATATCTAGTCTTTATTGCTTATTTTTCAGCTTTAAGCTGTCTGCAAGTTTGCTTCTTTTTTCATTTTCTGTTTTAAAATCCACAACCGCCAATGTGCTCATTTGCTTAATCTGTGGGATTGGTTGTTTAGAATCAGTTGTTTTAAGCTTATTATAGTTGTTTAAACTTGTCCTGATCATTTGGTTAATTTTCCTAGCTTATTAGCTTATTTTGGGCTTATTCACAACTGCTTATTAGCCCAAATCTGCTTTTTAGGCTTATCCAACTTCCACTTTTAATTTTCCTAGCTTTCTAATAATATTTTAGAATTATCTGTAATTTTTCATAATTTTCCTAAGTCATTTAATATTTTTAATCATTTTAATTAGTTTTTAATAGTATTTAATTCATAATAAATAGAAAAATAATCAGAAAAATATAATTCCAATTTTCATAATTTTCTTTTGTCATTTTTAATCTAGGAAAAATATAAAAATATTTTTAGACCTTAAGAAAATCAAAAATAGAAATAAAGTGATAGCTTCTATTTAATAGAATTTATCTTTTTAAATTTTAATTAAGTAATTTTCATTTTTATAATTTTCTTAGCTTTTATTTACTTAGTAATATTTTTAGAAAAAGTTTTAGATTTTTCTTTGTCCATTTAGTATTTTTTATAATTTAAATTAGTTTAATTAATAATTAAATAATAAATAATTAATAATAATTAAATAAAAAATACAAAAAATATAATTTGAGTTTTTAAATAAGTTTTAAGTTATTTTACATTTTTAGGTTTTAAATTTTATAAATTTTATTTTTTGTCCCATTTTAGCTTTTCCGTTACGCGTTTTGGTTTAATTTTATTCGCGTTTAATTTTCCTTTGTATATCTGTTTTTATTTGTTATTTAGAATTGTTAAAAAGCAAAATCAAAAGCAATCTAAATCATCTGTCACTCTAATCCTAGCTTTTCACAGTTTTTCATTCACATCTCGTTGGGAAACGATCCGGGTGATCACTTGCCTGGTTTCACACACTATACACGAGCATTCGTCCTGAGACTGTTTGTCTTTTATCATTTATTACGGTTGACCATTCACAAGTGGTTGACTTGTGTGATAGAGAAATAAAAGATAGCCGGTTCGGAACGGATCAAAATTTTGGCGCCGCTGCCGGGGAGGTGTGCTGCGACTATTGTGAAGAATTTTAGCGATTAGTGATTCGAGATCCTTCTCCCAAGAAGTTCCTATTTCCCAAAAACAATATAAAATACCAAAAATATTTTTCTTTTCTTTTCTATATATATTATTATTAATATTATCATATAAAAAATAAAAACACCAAAAATATTTTCCATTTTCTTTAATAATAAACAATAAAATATTACCATCGAAAATCAAGACAGAGTACTACCTAACTGGGGGTACGACCATAATAAGTTCCCAAACCTAAGATTAAAACTTGCCTTTGTGTCGCTTGCGAATTCGGCTCACCTTTGATTGATAAACAAACTCTAACGGAGGTTCTAGGATAGTCTGACATTAAATTGTCGGACTGAAAGAAGCGGGTTTTTAAGGAGCATTAATTGCCCACCTTTGCTTCTCCGCCACTCTGTGCGTTTTTCAGTCAGAGAGCTACCGTACGCTGGTTGATTTAAGGTTTAAGTTCCTTGTGTTGTGCTTTGATCTTGTTGAAAAAAATTGAAAAAACCAAAAAACCCAAAAATATTCATCTTTACCCTCTTACCCTTTTTGATTCTTTATCCCTTTACCCTCTATCCATTTGATTCTAAACTTCTTATACCTTTCTTCTATGTCGTCACTGGGCTATTGCTGCTTTCGTTGTAGAGGTCCAGTGGGTGATAATCTTCGTTGTTCCAAGTGTTCGTGTGAGAAGTGTGGAAATGATGCACCTAACGGATCTTGTTATTGGTGTGATTTAGCCCTCGAAAGAGAGCTTAATTCCATCAATGATTCTCAAAGTTCTTCCGAATGCCCTTCACAGCCCAAGATACATGCTATTAATGGCAAACAGTCAAGAATTAATCCAGACCTTTCAAAATTTACGGTTAAAGGTTTGTCAAGCAAACGTACAGAACTTAGAACAGTGACTAAAAAGAACGACTTGCCCAATCTTCACGTTATTCAAAAACAAAAACCAGAGACCATAACGGAAGTGGTGGAAATTCCTAGCTCTCAGAGCACACCACTTGTCCCACCTCCGGATTTTATTCCTTGTGTCGGTTGTGGTGAGCCGCTTTTCGGTTTGCCATGTCGTTGGTGTACATGTGAACAATGTGGTAATGATATTCGAGACGGAAGTTGTTTGTTTTGCGGTTCAAGGGATTCAATTACTTATAATCCAAATTCTTTCAATGAACCGCCAAATTTCTCCGACTACTCTCCACAGTCCCAAATGTCTTCATCTTACAACTATGGTTGTGAACAGTGTGGGGGACCTCCTAATGGTGGAAATTGCCATGGTTGTAGCATTGTGAATCCGGGAAACGGGTTTGTCTATGACCAATATCCTTATGATTCGCCAAATCAGTCACAGCAAATGTATTGTTGTGAGTACTGTGGTGGTCCACATTATGAATCCGATTGTCAAACGAGGACCCCGCTTGTCTATGAGCATGGCCCTTGTGACAATTTTGATCATTCTTATCAGAAACAACTTCCACAGTATCAAATGATTCAACCTCATTCATCACCTCTTGAAGAATCTTTCGAAGATGTATTACAAAAACTTAAAAATTTTGTGGATACACTTAATGATTCGGCTGTTAATAATGCCCAAGAAAATTCACATGAGAAATCCATGGCAGAATTGTTAGCTGAAGAGCGGGCTGCTAAAATAAATTCCCTAGATGCATTTGAAAAATCTATTAAGGAATCAATTGCAAAAGAAAAAGCAGCCAGATCTAGCTCTCAATTTCGTTTCATTCCTGATGACAGTGATGATGAAGATATCTTTGATGATAATTCATCAAGTTCATCAGTTGAAACTCAGTCTGTTGTTATCACACCCGAGGTTCCCACTAACTCTCTAAGCATGGGAGACGAGTCTCTTGACACTGTTCCTGCAAAGGAATCGGACGAATTCATAAAGTCTAGTGTTGAGAACCTTGTCTCAATCCCAAGTGAGTCACTGGGAACTTTTGATCAAATGTGTGATATCCCTCCTCCTTTTGATTTTTCAAAAGATCATATTGAGATGTTCTCCGATTCCACTAATGATGATACTTTATCATGTGGAGACATCATTTATATGGAGGAATTTCCTTCTGAGCCAGTCAGCTTAGAAGAAGAGAATGATGAAGCACTTGACACTGAAATCAAAGATGAAGCTCTTCGAGCAACATTATTGAATGTCAGTCTTCTCGTTTCTAAAATCGAGGCTTTCAATAAAAAATCCATTTCATCTCCTATCCCCATTAAGGATAGTGACCTGTTTTCCGATGACTCTATACCGGAATGGGAAGCCTTCTGTTTTGATCAATTGGGAGAGAAAATTAGTGGCAATACCACTTCTCATTCTCATAATTCTCTCCCCGATTATGAATCATTTACATTTGAGGAGTTCGCTGATGAACTCACTCACATCAAATCCAAATATGATTCATTCACCTTTGAGGAGTTCTCCAGTGAACTCACTCATATCATATCTCCGCCGGAGTATGATAACTTCTACTTTGATCTTGACAAAGAAAATCTTTGTGTTCCGGAGGGAGATGTTCTCAACACTGAGAATTTGATTGTTATCAAAATCCCATCCCTCCCACCCAGAATATGTCTTGATCATCTGAGCTTAAATGATGAGATTCATGATACTGAAAGCATGAATTCTCTTTCTTATAATGATGAGTTAGTCATGATTTTTATCATGACTTTCTTTCTTTTCTTCACCTACACGGTGACTTCTCCTGTTCTTCACTCCTTAGGGAATGAAGACACTATCTTTGATCCCGGCATTTTCATTTATCATTTATGAGCCGGATCTCTGTGTATATCTCATCGGAGTGGAACTTTCAAGTACTTCAGTGTTTATCCAAACATTTTTAATGAAAGTCCGATGGAGATGGTTTCTTCCACTTACTTCCCCATGAACCAATGAATTCGGGGTCGAGTCAAGCTAGCGACTCGGTTAATAAAAACAGTAGCAAAATATGGGTTTTCACCCATGTCTCACCCTAGTGTGGGGGAGATACCCCACATGTTGTATATAAGTAAAAAAAAAAAAAAAAATGTGTGTATAAAATAATGGCTATTAGTATTTCCCTTTCACGTTCTAAGTGTTGGTTTAACAACCGGTTCTTTGAATATTGAGGGCAATATTCAGTTCTAAGTGTGGGGGGGAATTCTTGCGAATTTGATCAAATGTACCATCTAGTACCCCCATTTTAGCCAAAATTTTAAAATTTTTTCTCACTTAGAACGCAATAAATGGTTATCAGTCCGCCATGTCTAACCCACATAAGGATTGGCTAATCCGAGAGCAAACGGCTCTTGGTAAAGATGTCTCAAATCCGTTTATGGCTTACAATTTGCCCAAAATTGTATGGTATTCGACTCACCATATCCTTAAAAGTGAAGAGTTGGCTAGCCCGCAAGGTTATGACTTGTGGTAAAGGCAGTGAAATTCCATATTGGTAATCAGCTCACCAAAGATAATATTGATAATTTATCTAAGAGTTGGCTAGTCCAGAAGCAAACGGCTTTTGGTAAAGACAAATCAAAACCGTTGACAGCTGATGGTTTGCTCAAAATCATTTGGTTATCATTGTACCAAAGTTCTTACTTGAACTGAAACAATTGGCTACTCCAGAAGTAATGGCTTTTGGTAAAGAGATGAAATCCATTAAATCTTCATAAAATATTGCTAGGGACTAGCAATAGTTTAGTGTGGGGGATTGATGAGTGTCTAAATACTCATCATTTCGTTCACATTTAAGCTACAAAAACATCTGAAAACACTCAGATATACTTCAAAATACAAGAAATATCAAAGAAATGTGTTTTTATGTATTACAGTTGCAAAAGGATTGAAAACTGATGAAAAACATGCAAAATATACATAATTGTCAGTTTCAGTCCTCAAACTTTCACAAATTTGCAAATCTAGTCCCTGGTTATTCAAAACTTGTAAAATATCATCAAAGGTCCTTGGAGATTCACAAGTTGTCAAATGAAATCCTTTAAAGATAAAAATAGCAAAATGGCAACTTTGGTCCCCCAAGTTTGAAAATTGTCAAAATTAGTCCCTGGGTTTTATAAAATGGAAATTTATCAAAACAAACCCTTGTACTATTCATAAATGACAATTTGGAACAATTTTGATAACTTTTGAAATATTACAATTTCACCCCTAAACTTTGGAAAATTACACAAATGGTCCCCGGGTGTTTAAAATTGTAATAAATGAAAAATAGGACCTATGGTTTAACTAACTTGACAATATTGGTCCTTGTGATAACTTATAAAATGTTACAGGTTCAGCCCACCAAGAATCCAGAAATTACATAATTGGTCCTTGGGCTATTATTGCTACAACCAAACCGGATCCAAAGTTATTTCTTAAACCCATAAACCATAAACCCTTTAAATCCAAATCCAAAAATCCAAATAAAAACCCAACCCAACTATCCTAGCCCAATCCACAAATAATAAAACCCGGCCCACACCCTAAAATAATATCCCAGGGTCAAACCATGTTTGACCCGTCTCCTTCCTTAAACCACCCCGCCAAAACCACCTCAACCCACAATATTACTCTGCCAAACCACCTGACATGTCCACCATCACCTCCCCCCTCCTCCTATGATAACACTCCACCTTCTTACCCCCCACATGCTCAGAAGAAGTTAAAATCCACTTGGCCTGTTTTCCCGCCAAAATGGGATTGAACGAACAAGATTGAATGGAGACCATTTTAATGGTGGGATTGGCTCGGAATTGATCACTGAGTCATTTGGGATTGCTATTTAAAGAGGAGAAGACCAAGAATAAAGGTTGTCAGTAGATTAGGACCAAAATTAGTGTAGAAAAATAGCTTAAGTCGTATTTCTTAATCAGTAATCAAATTAATGTAATTTCGAGTTCTCAGTATTAATGCAAGTTAAATTCAGTGAAATTAATCTTATTTCAAGTTATCTTGTTCCAAATATTAGAATTGCTAAGTTTCAAGTGTTTCTGTTAAACGTATTAAGTTCATACTCCAATCATAAGCTCTCATAAGCCCTCACACCTTTGCTATAAGCTTATACAAGCTTTCCATAGCCTGTTGTAAGCTTATATAGTTACTAGATCATCTGAAGTTCAAGTTTGAAGAAAGTCAACCAAAAAGTCAACATAAGCTCTAAAAAGCTATTCTGGGTTATAAGCTGATCAAGGAAGGTTTTTCTGGGTATTTCTAGCTTGTGTGAACAAGCTAGGTTGGTTCTGATCTTGTCTTGCTATCCCTATAGCCTCGAATCAGTTGTAAGCATTTTGAAGTTTTTTTTAGCTTAAAATCTAGTTAACTGTGTACTACTTATCTACTGCTTATTTCTTAATAATAATTACATATTAGTTGATAAGTAAGCTATATATACTTAAATCAGTTCATATCTCAGCTTTAAAACACCATATTAAGTTGAAAAGTAAAAACAGTCACCCACCAAAGGGGTGTTTGGTTCAGTGTTCAATCGGGGTAAAAACCCATGTTACTGTACATGTGCACTTAAACCAACTTCAAACCAACTTAATTAAGCCAAAATAAGCTGTTTCTAAGTCCCACATAGCTAGATCAGTTGATAACCAAGTTTTACATAGGCATTGATAATTTGAGTCCTCAAAACAGTCAAATAAGCCACAAGCTGTCACAAGCTGTTTTGGACTTGTTCTTTGCCATCTTTAGACTTCATTTGATCCATATTAAGTGTACCCAAGTCCTTGTTAAGTCTCACATAGCTTAGCACAAGTTTCTAGCAAAACTGCATACACAGTTTCAATATGCAGTTTTTGTGGTTTTCATAGAATTTCATCAATTTTTCATTTCATCCCCACAAGCCCTCACAAGCTGAGCTTTTGGATATATCATCTCACCCAGCTTGTCTACAATTAGAATTTTTATCAAGATTTTTAGAACCTTTATAAGCCCTCAAACCTAAGCTTGAAACTGGGCAATTCTGCCCTGTGCAGGGCATTCAGCAGACTCAGCTGAACCAGCTGATCTAGGGCTTAAATTGAAGCTCAATTGAGCTGTTATCCATAGGGCTTTTTAGTTTTTTATATACCCAGTAATATAGGCTCACTTTTGCCCCCATAATATCTAGTCTTTATTGCTTATTTTTCAGCTTTAAGCTGTCTGCAAGTTTGCTTCTTTTTTCATTTTCTGTTTTAAAATCCACAACAGCCAATGTGCTCATTTGCTTAATCTGTGGGATTGGTTGTTTGGAATCAGTTGTTTTAAGCTTATTATAGTTGTTTAAACTTGTCCTGATCATTTGGTTAATTTTCCTAGCTTATTAGCTTATTTTGGGCTTATTCACAACTGCTTATTAGCCCAAACCTGCTTTTTAGGCTTAGCCAACTTCCACTTTTAATTTTCCTAGCTTTCTAATAATATTTTAGAATTATCTGTAATTTTTCATAATTTTCCTAAGTCATTTAATATTTTTAATCATTTTAATTAGTTTTTAATAGTATTTAATTCATAATAAATAGAAAAATAATCAGAAAAATATAATTCCAATTTTTATAATTTTCTTTTGTCATTTTTAATCTAGGAAAAATATAAAAATATTTTTAGACCTTAAGAAAATCAAAAATAGAAATAAAGTGATAGTTTCTATTTAATAGAATTTATCTTTTTAAATTTTAATTAAGTAATTTTCATTTTTATAATTTTCTTAGCTTTTATTTACTTAGTAATATTTTTAGAAAAAGTTTTAGATTTTTCTTTGTCCATTTAGTATTTTTTATAATTTAAATTAGTTTAATTAATAATTAAATAATAAATAATTAATAATAATTAAATAAAAAATATAATTTGAGTTTTTAAATAAGTTTTAAGTTATTTTACATTTTTAGGTTTTAAATTTTATAAATTTTATTTTTTGTCCCATTTTAGCTTTTCCGTTACGCGTTTTGGTTTAATTTTATTCGCGTTTAATTTTCCTGTGTATATCTGTTTGTATTTGTTATTTAGAATTGTTAAAAAGCAAAATCAAAAGCAATCTAAATCATCAATCACTCTAATCCTAGCTTTTCACAGTTTTCCATTCACATCTCGTTGGGAAACGATCCGGGTGATCACTTGCCTGGTTTCACACACTACACACGAGCATTCGTTTTCAGACTGTTTGCCTTTTATCATTTATTACGGTTGACCATTCACAAGTGGTTGACTTGTGTGATAGAGAAATAAAAGATAGCCGGTTCGGAACGGATCACACACATTTATACGCATATTTTTATACACGTTTTTATACACATGTTTTTTACACACATTTTTATACACGTTTTTATACACACATTTATACACACATTTTTATACACGTTTTTATACACGAGTATAAAAATGTGTGTATAAACATGTGTATAGAAACGTGTATAAAAATATGTGTATAAAAATGTGCGTATAAATGTGTGTATAAAAACGTGTGTATAAAAGCATGTGCATAAAAACATGACATGTGTATAAAAAATATGTGTATAAAAACGTGTATAAAAAAATGTGTATAAATGTGTGTATAAAAATGTGTATAAAAACGTGTATAAAAATATGTATATAAAAACGTGTGTATAAAAAATGTGTGTATAAAAGTATGTGTATGAAAATGTGTATAAATTTTAAAGATATTTAGAAAAAAAATTTATAAGAAAACCAATTTTTTTTTATTTTTTTGAAGAATAAGAAGAAATTTTTTTTTGAGTTAAGTATAAACGGTCGTTAGTATAAAGGACTAACGGTGCAAATGTTTGTTGCAAACGGTCGTTAGCTAACGAAAAAAACTAACGACAGTTAGTCTCAGGGACCAAAACCGTTATGCCTTGCAACCACAGGGACTGGATCCGTTAAAAAAGTTTAAGGACTAAACCCATAAATTCCGACAGACCACAGGGACCATTTATGAAATTAACTCTATTTTTTTTTTAATTCTTATACTTCTATTTATAGAAAGGCTTAAGTTAGCTAAAGATATATGTTAAAGATAAAGACAAAGATAAAGATAAAAATTAAAATAAAGAGAAAGATAAATAAAAGAGAAAGATTGAAGATGAAGATTGAAGATAAGATAAATATGTGTTATTAACTTTTAATAATATAATTAACACTAAACACTTTACACATTTGCATCATTTGCCATTAATAAATTCATACAAATATATTTTTAATAAAAAACAATTTTTTGTTTTTGCAGTTTAATTTTGTAAAAATTTCAACCGGCGTCGTGGTTGGCTATTGAGGGAATAACAAAAAATTATAAGTTTTAAAAGTTATAATATAAATTAAAGTTTAATTACACAACTATAAGTTATATTTTATGACAATATGATGTTAATTTTCATGAGCAAATTCAATTAATTGCATTAAATTATTATATGTTACAAAATTTGAAAACTAAAGTATACAAATAAAAGGTGTGTAAACTTAACTTTTTTAATACTTCTACTAATAGAAAAGGCTAAATGCTTAATAATAATAATAATAATAATAATAATAATAATAATAATAATAATAATAATAATAATAATAATAATAAAAGATGATGGAATTGCTCAACACTTGATAACATTAGCCAAATAAATTACATTAAACCGCACCTTAACAGAAGACGGGTTCACCCACCCTGGTAACAACATTCCTTTCTACTGCGCCTAAAATCTCTATATATCTCTATATCTGTTAAATTTCATGTGTAATTATAAAGTAAATCGTATAATAAGGCCTTTTATTATTTTAATAGACGTGTGAGTGAAATTATGTTCAAAGTGTACTTTTGAAGCTTAAACATATAGATTTGTTGAAACTTACATATATTACGCTTAGAAAATGAACCAACATAATTTAAGAATAATACAAAATGTTGAAAGCGAGAACATGTTATTGCTTACAGTTGAAACATACATACTATGCTTAACAATAAAATGACTTAATCATAGAAAGAAAACAAAAACGAGAAAAAAACCAAATTAACTAAACATGTGGATCAAGGAAGGAAGAAACAGTGAAAACAATAACGGGTTAATTTGGTCCATAATTCAAACTAGTCACTTGTTTAAGCTCATTCCCGTAAAGATTGTCTGAATCAAGGTAAGAAGGAACAAGCCGATTCCAGCAAATAGAGCAATCATGCTCCATGGATTACTGAAATATTTACGCTTCAACTCTGCAATTTGTTTGGGCCAGTAACCATTGTAGTATTCATCCAACTGTTCCCACTCATTCTGGTAAAAGAAATCTACTAGGACTGCTCCTTTGTCTATGCCCTTCAGCAAATTTGCAGCTCTCTCGTTTGAAGTTAAATTTGTAATGATTTTGGATTCCACCAACCTTGCAATATCATCTGGGGTATCAATTAGCATATGCATGGCACAAGCATATGATGTGACATAATTAGGAACCGAAGACAATGGAGCCTCATATGCAATGAGGTTCCTTAAAACAATCTCAGTTTTATCCTGAATGCATATTACTGGCATACTAAGAGTAGGCTTACCCCATGACCAAGGGTACCATACTGAAAACCTAGAAAATTCAAGTTTCATGGCCATTGGCGATCTTGCATCTTTATTAGGCTTAAAGCTCACCCCTGCTCTGTCTAGTTCTGTAACTGAGTGGAACTTTGGAAGTTTTGAACCTATTCTTGGTAGATTCTCAAATGCCAATCTATTAGCTTTGTGCAAAAGACCAAGAATATGATCATCACACGTATCTACTAGAAGCAGGTCAACTACGGATACGTTTTCTGTGTCCAAAAAAGTGAAATTCTCAAGAATTGGAAAGATAAGGAGCCTAAGATCATACACTCTTGGTTGAGTTGGTTCAACTTCAAACTTTAAGATAGTGTACTGAAATATATCTTCAAGGACAAAGTACGGAATTTGGTTTTCAACTAGGAGCAGGTCACACGTTATAGAATAAAGATTGGATTCGTTATTCTCTATTGGTCTATCATCTTCTGATATAAATTTGTAACAGAAATAAAGTATGAAACAACCATCCATTACCATCATTTTTGCAAGTTCAGTGTCATCGAATTTCATCATCCCCGCATAACATGCCTTGATTTTGTCTATTGAATCACTCACCTTTTGCACGCATGCTTGTAATGTTTGTTCTGGTAAGAGATCTATTTTACACAGCAATTCGTGTAGATATATCTCTTTCTCGTCTTCAAAATCTTGCAAAATTGTATCTTCTTTGTGAAGCGGTCCAATAGAGACCACCTGCGGGTTGAAAGAATCTGGGCTCAGAGCTCGTAACTTATTAGGAACCACACGAATTGATGGTTGAGATTGCAACTTTCTAATTCGCCCTTTTTCTTTGCAATCAAGAAGAACCTGGACAGTGTGACCAATAATATTTTGCCTTCTTAGTTCAACATCGTCATTTTCCATTTGAAATGGTAGCTTTTAACCTATGAATTCAATTGATCAGACAAAAATCTGGAGTGTATTAAAGTAGTCAATATACGACTGAAAAATGCATTAAATATGATACATAATTTTGTTGTCATTTGCCTAAGCTAACAAGAAAATAAATATTAATCTTAGCCTCTTTAATCTGAAATATTTTCTTAATACTGCAAATTAGTCAATCTTTTGTGAAACATACATGCCACAACTAAAAATAAATATATAAATTAGGGTAAAAGCTATAAATATATGTACTTACGATAGAAACTCATTATGTTTTCTTTATTTATTTTTTTATTGTCATTATACTTAACAATGTTTCACGTCGGTTGTCATTTATGCTTAATTAAATCTTCCTCTCTCATTTGAAATGACTTAAATACCCTTACGTCTTCTTCTTCATTTTTTGAACAGCTCTTTTTCTCAACTAAAACACCATCAAATCTTCCACCACTATAGCACCAACTCTTCTTCTAGCCTATTATTTAATCACTTTACAATCAATGCTTCACGAGATACCATATCCAAGTATGTATATATTACTACAAAATCTGTTCGTAGCTTTGTGGAAAAACCGTTTTCTCTATCAGAGTTTTGATGTAGATTGCAAAGAGGAACAGTTCATCAAAATCAGAGTAAATTGCAGAAATCGTCCTTGTGGTTTGCCAAAATTGCATGTATCGTCCCTGGTCTTCAATAAGTGCAGGCGGCCTCCCTGGTCTTCATACTTTTGGTTCGTTTTGCTCCCTGGCACTAACGACCGTCAGTCCATCTCAGTTAGTTGATACATAAATGGTCTCTGTCCCTACGGTAAATTGTGTAGAAATTTTTTTTCGTGAAATCATTTATTTTTCTTAAATTTATTTTCTAAATTAATTTTTTTAGAAAAATTATTTTTTTTTTCAAAATTATTTTTTTTTGAAATGTTTTTGTGAAAAAAATTTTTTAGAATTTTTTTTTTCGAAAAGAATTTCAAAAAAAAATTCAGAAAAATTTAATGGAAAAAAAATTTTCAGGAAAAAAATTTCTAAAAAAAAATTTTTTTGTGGAAAAAAGTTTCTAAAAAAATTATTTCAGAAAAAAAAATTATAATTTTTTTAAATTTAAGAAAAAGAAATGATTTCACGAAAAGAGAATTTCTAAAAAAATTAATTTTCAGAAAAAAAATAATTCCGAAAAAAATTTCGGGAAAAAAAAATTTCGAAAAAAAAAAGTTGGAAAAAAAATTGAAAAAAAATAGGGACGTTGGACGCAATTTAGCGTAGGGACAGGGTCCATTTATGTATCAACTAACTGAGATGGACTAACGGTCGTTAGTGCCAGGGACCAAAACGAACCAAAAGTATGAAGACCAGGAAGGCCGCCTGCACTTATTGAAGACCAGGGACGATACATGCAATTTTGGCAAACCACAAGGACGATTTCTGCAATTTACTCTCAAAATCATGTACGTTCTTTTAGAAAATATTGGATATGACATTATTCTTCTACATAATTAAAAAATAAATAAAGTAAGAATATGCTACTTGTTAATATTAGTCAAACGATTAATATGATAATTATACTTTATAAATCTTTAGGACCATAAAAAAGAAAAAACTTTTAGCTAACAAGCATGCAACATAATTATTCTAGTCATAACTAATTTACTATTTACAAAACATATCACATTATTATACTCAAGCAAGAAACGACGAAGGAGTTTACATTTGTCATGGAGATCGAAGGTGGAATATTTACGTGGTTTGTCAACAAGATATAAAGAAATGCAAATGGTTTTCTTCAATGCAAACGCAAACTGCTCGAAATGGGTTATAATGGAGGTAGAAGATGAAGATGTAGCAAAGGATACCGTTTATAAGGAAATTCAAACAACAATAACAGGAAGAAACTAGTCAATGCAATCAAAGTAAATATGAGAAGTACCTGAACATAAATTTCATACAGGAAAATTAACTAAGAAGACTGAGTCTCGTGTTGAACACGATTCCCTTTAAACAATTCCGTGTACAATACCACGGTTGTTTCCCAGGGTACAACGGCCGGAGCAGGTGTACTGCCGGAATTGACAAATTGCCCGAAACTTGCTAGAATTCTTGTGAGTGTGTTGGAAGAGAAAGAGTGAACTGTATGTTTTTGGTGTCTCTAGAATGGTTATGATTGCCTTCAATTTATACACATTTATGTTGTAACATATGGTGTAATGTTGCAAACTAGGAAACAAGCATATTTAGTCTGATATGAATTTTAATCTCTATATAGGTCATCGAGCCAAAGAGTTGATCCGTTTGAGATGTGACAACTGGTCCATTTTAATCTTTATAACGACAATATGTGTCATGTATTAAGTATTTTAATGTTATTTTGTATTATTTAAGCTACATAAATGGTCATATATGTTATAAAAAACTTAATTTATTTAGTGCGCCTCGTATTCATGAATCCCGCACCTTGGAGTGCGCCTCGCCTCGAGGCTCTTTGACCCCCTTTGCGCCTTAGTGCGCCTCGAGCCTTTCAAAACACTGGTTGCAATCAAACAAGTTAATGGCTCATCAATTTTTGTTATAAACCAAGTTAATGGCTCATCAATTTGTTGTTATAAACCATTTAAATGAGTCATAACAACCATTCAATTGTCAGGTTTCAAACAAAAACTCAAAATTGACTTTTAACCATTTTTCCCTGCATTCCAACTACCCTTCTTCAAGACTCGATATCTCATTCACACCAACTCTGTTTTGGACATATAAAGGCTTGTTACGAAGTACTCATAAAGGACTATGTATCCTTAGAAGGCCTCAATCATAATAATTATATTCACTAATAATTATTCATGTCCAAAGTTAGTGAAAAACTCATTTTTTTCTTCATTAAATTTTTCAACAATCCCCTACATGAATGGAGATCGAGTAGAAAACTCACAAATTTCCAATAAAATTTCAACGGTTGAGTCTTGCATATGATAGGTAGTTGTTACCCTTTGAACCTTCCCATGTGAAATATACTTAGCCTCCTAGCTGCATATACTTAGCCTCCTAGCTGCCAGTAGAACGCGATGTCTTTGAACTGATCTGCTGTTTGTGTAGACGACAATATATGTTCACACAGGACTCTTCCTGACACTGTCAACTCCTCATAGTCGTGTTCGTTATGGTCATGAACACTAGCCTGGTTCTGCAAGAGCTTTTAGGAAATGCGCCCCCACATTTCCCTTCGAAGCGACCCCACTTCTCTCTCACATAGGTGATTTCTTATTAAATCATTAAAAGCTCAAGGCTTAACCTCATATCTTGTCACTGAATGTTACAAGAATGGACCAAGATGTTTATTAGCACCCTTGTGTGTTTTGGAAGGTTGATTAACCCGCCACAGTGACTCCCCCACAGTTTATACGAGTAGGTTGTCCTATTGAACCCAGATCTTGGGATCTCCAGTCAGCTGGGTTAGGTTTTCCTTCGTATAAACTCATTCATTAACGGGCTTTAGTCCCATTCCTTTTGACGACTTGTTAACTAATTCTCTGCTTAAGCCTTTCGTAAGCGGATCCGCTATGTTATCCTTTGATTTCACATAATCAATAGTGATAACTCCTGTAGAGAGTAGTTGTCGTATAGTATTGTGTCTACGTCTAATATGTCTTGACTTACCATTATACATTATGCTATGAGCTCTGCCAATCGCCGATTGACTATCACAATGTATACATATGGCCGTTACCGGCTTAGGCCACCTTGGTATGTCCTCTACAAATTGACGTAACCATTCTGCCTCTTCGGCGCATTTATCTAAGGCGATAAATTCTGACTCCATTGTGGATCTGGAAATAACCGTCTATTTGGAAGATTTCCATGATACAGCTCCACCTCCAAGTGTGAATACATATCCACTTGTTGATCTAGAGTCTTTTATATCAGATATCCAGTTTGCATCACTGTATCCTTCGATAACAGTCGGATATCTAGTATAATGCAATCCATATTCTTGAGTGTACCTTATGTACCCCAGAACCCTTGTTATACTTTCCCAGTGTTTGTAACCTGGGTTGTTCGTATACCTACTTAGCCTACTCACAGCGTATGCTAAGTCAGGTCTCGTACAATTCATTAGATACATCAAGCTACCAATAATGCTCGAATATCCCACCTGGTTAACTCCTTGACCTCTATTTTTAGATAGATGTTTAGTCGTATTAATAGGAGTCCTGGCAATGTTGGAGTCATCTGGATTATATTTCTCAAGAATTTTATCCACAAAATGTGTTTGACTCAACATAAGTCCATTTTGGGTTCGTGTAATTTTGACTCCAAGTATCACATCTGCCAAGCCCATATCTTTCATGTCGAACCTTGATTTCAACATGTCTTTAGTAGATTGTATCATCTTATCGTTGCTTCCAACGATTAACATATCATCTACATATAGACATAAGATGACATATCCATTGTTTCTGTCTTTCACGTAGACACACTTGTCACATTCATTTATTTTGAATCCACATTCGATCATGACGTGGTCAAACTTTTGATGCCACTGCTTAGGAGCTTGTTTTAATCCATACAGTGATTTGACAAGTTTACATACTTTTCCCTCTTGTCCCGGGGCAGTGAATCCCTCAGGTTGTTCCATGTAAATCTCTTCATCTAAATCTCCATTTAGAAAAGCAGTTTTTACATCCATTTGATGAACTTCGAGATTTCTAATGGCTGCAATAGCAAGTACCATCCTAATGGAGATTATTCGCGTTACAGGCGAATAAATGTCAAAATAATCCAGACCTTCACGTTGTCTGTAACCTTTGATCACCAATCTTGTTTTGTACTTGTCTATGGTGCCATTAGCTTTCATCTTCTTCTTGAAGATCCATCGATAGCCTAATGTTTTGCAACCCGGAGGTAGATCTACAAGCTCCCATGTATGGTTATGCAAAGTAGAATCTATCTCGTTCTTAATGGCTTCTTTCCATTGAGGCCCTTCTGAGGAAGTAACCGCTTCTCGGTAAGTGTTCGGTTCACTTTCTACCATAAAAGAAACAAAATCGGGTCCAAACGATTTCTCGATTCTTGTCCTTTTGCTTCTTCTAGGTTCAACATCTTCTTCCTCAGATTGATATTTTCTCTCATCGTGAACGATGTTATCATCTCGTTGCCTCTTTTCATGGACAACCACGTCATCTCGTCTAGATGACCTTTCATTCTCCTTGGTCAAACAAGGGAACACGGTTTCAAAGAATGAAGCATTCCTTAATTCCATTATCGTATTCTTGTGTATCTCAGGATTCTTTGATTCATGCACAAGGAATCGATAACCGCTGCTATTATTAGCATACCCCATGAATACACAATCAACGGTTTTGGGTCCTATCTTTTGAACTTTAGGTGCCGGAATTGCCACTTTGGCTAGGCACCCCCACACTCGTAAGTATTTATAAGATGGTTTTCGTCCCATCCATAGCTCATAGGGGGTCTCTTCTTTTTATAAGGATTACAAGATAATTCTAGACTAATAAATGGGCTAGGCCTACAAATGGGCCGATATAGAATGTAATCAGTAATATACAATAATCAACTAATAGAGCCTTATGAAGCCCTTTGCCGTCTGCATCATCTTTCAATATTTCCATGCCTACTGCATCATCACCATCACATAAAACCTCATCAATAAGTTGATTTTGATCCTTCAGACGACAATAATTTATGTTTGTTTAGTTTAATGAACGGAAACGAATAAGAGTCTTACTCGTTCATTTATGTTCGTGAGTGTCCAATTATGCATTCGTTAACCTTCGTTTATATACGTATATAGTATATTTTTTATACACTTTAAAATTGGTTTACTTAAACAAAACAACACTTAAAAACACATTTTTAAGTTTATTTTTAAAAATTTAATGTTTATTAGTCTACGTTTATCTTTGTTCGTTTATGTTCGTTTAATATCTTATTGAACGAACATGAACAATCTTACTTTCTTAATAAACGAACATGAACAAGAAAATTCGTCTATTTAAATGATTGTGTTCGTTTATTTGTCCGATTAAAATTAATCGAACGAACATGAACAAACATGAACAATACCATGCCTATGCTCGCCAAATTCATTTACAGCCCTAATGGGTGGTTTAAGGGAAATGAAATAATGCATGAACATTAATAAATAAAATGAAGTAAATGTGGCCTATCTAAAACAAAAAAAATCATGTGGCCTATCTAAAACCGAAAAAACTCGTGGACCTCATTCAGTGTAATGTATGCCGACATAAATAATTTTGCTCGTAAAAATGGTTAACTGAACTGTAATGATAATTAATACTTGATTAATGTTTACAAATCACTGGTTAATTTTACAGGTTGCTACATTATAATACCCGTACACGCACGACATTTTGATAAATAAAAATTAAAAAAAAAAAAAATTGTTATATAATATTGATTAAATGTATACATTAATTAGTTTTGAATTTGAGGTAGACTATTACTTAAAGTAGTGTTTTAAATGATAAATGTAAAATAGTTTTTTTTAGGATGGTTTGGTCTAACATTTGGTGTTGTCTTTGTGTTTTTCACAAACATATTCCTTTTTTGGTAACCATGGTTTCAGACTAATCCACGGGGTGTAAACCCACCACCACACACATATTCAAACCAGGTAATCATCCCATGTCAAAAGATTGGTAAACGGAAGTGTGCATTTCACATGCAGTTGAACGGAGGTGATACATACTTTATGTGCTATATATCGAGTTGGCAAAATGGATGGGTTGTAACGTGTGAGAAGAGTAATTAAAAATAAGAGAATTTAATCAATAAACATAATTAAGCCGTTCAACCCTTGTAGACTACTCGTAAAGTTATTGGCTAATTTGTTTCTAGTCCATATAGTACAACCAGTTCCATTATTGTCATGCGTTTGAAACCCCACACAGCTATTTTGAAATATCAAACTTCAAATAAAATATAAGCATTATGGTAGTAACTTGTAAGTGATCATACTGGTTTAAGGAAGGGGCCGGTGATGTCGGCCAGCTCTAGCGCATGTTTGTTGTTGCTCATTGTTTGTTTTTGAGGTTTTGCAAGTCGTATCACTACTTGTATATTTGATACCGATGTTTTTTTGTGGTTTTTGGATGAGATATAGTGAGTATAAATAGAAAAGAGTAAACTACACCATTCGTCCTTGTGGTATGCGTTGACCGACACATTTCGTCCTTTGACCAAAAAAATTGCACCGTCCGTCCTTAATTGCGAAACGTTATGCATCGTTGGTCCTTCACTCTAACTGGGTTCATTAACGAGCGTTATCTGAGGTCCAATGGAGGGTATTTTGGACTTTTCCCACCCACACCATCAATTAAATCCTTTAGCTACCCACGTCATTTCATTCACCATCCCCCATACACCTAAACACACACACTCACAGTTAAAAACTGATTAACAAGAAAAGTTACATGAAATGGTGCTACTGTTGGCGTATGTAATACGAAAACCAGATGTTGACTTTGATCCAAATGTAGCTTATGGTAAGTGTTTTTTCAATTTTCTGCTAATGCAATAATGATCTATTTCATCCATAATTGATTAACCCTAATTAACACTAACCCTATTTTGTTTTTTCTTTTTTTAGCTGGCATACGTACTGCGTTTTCAATAAGGGTGCATTATGGTGGTTCTTTCACTCAATCACCTGGAAGGAGGTACATAAATGGTTATTCAAAGATTGTGGATGAGTTAGACTCTGATGAGTTTTCGTTGCATGAGCTAGATGCTATTGTAGAAGAGTGTTAGGATTCGACACACGGTTAAGGTGGTTAAACCTTGTGACTTTGTGTGTATGATATGTTGTGTTAAAATGATTAAGTGCGCGGAATTCACTCAACCATACTTAGAAGGTTGTGTATGTTATGGAAACGGAATTGTTATGTTTGTTAGTTAGCAATGAACACATAAAGATTATCACCAAACGATTCAATATTATTAAAGATAATAATACGAGTGATCTTGAAATATCACTAGGGTTACAACCTTGAATCTTAAGTTTTTCTAACTTGTAATATTCTTGTGTTTGTTCTAGTTCTAACAGTTATGAGTTCTTGCAAAGAATAACATATGCATGGATACACCTACAACTACACTAGAACACAAGTCTAAGATCTCTTTTATAGTCCAAGAGATCTATTACAATATTGCTTAAAGTCTTAGCCGACTTACTTGGTTAACTTATCTTGAGTGTGTCAGTACATAAGATACAACATGTATCTGTGTACACAACTTGTTAACTAAGCACATGGGGTAAGATATTATCTACCGTATATTGTTGACCAAAATACAAATAATATCTTTTCGATCTTATCCACTCAGCAGCAGCAATGAGCATTAGCAGCAGTAATGAGATAATGCTATCAGCAGGAATGAGATAATGATAACAGCATGAACAGATGCACTAGCAGCAGCATCAATCAGCAGCATTATCATCAGTAGAAACAATACACTACCAGCAGGAACAATGTATTACCAGCAGCAACAGAAATGTACTACCAGCAGGAACACACTTAGAGTATTTCCCGATTCTTGAACTTCAGAATATTTAATTCCCAACAATCCTCCCCTAAACATGTGAATCCATTTCAACATGTTTCTGAATTAAATGAGGACTTGTGAAGATCTTTCAAACACTTCATAGTCAGACCCTTGATCTGAACTTTCTTCAATTCTGAACTCATCTGCTTTTTTGACTTTAACAATATCAACACATTGAACCAATCTTGGACTAAAAGATGGTGCAATTTCCTTGGATGGAGGAATTATAAGAGGCAATGATGCTGTGTATCTTGGATGCTTGTTTCAACAAGTGAAATCATCTAACCAGCATGTCTTTGAAGTGAAATTGAAACTTTTCTTCGTTTGACCTAGATAGAACTTTCTCCTTTGGAATGTTCTTGTCATTTTCAACCTCCTCATCATCTTGTATGCTCTTGTCTTCTCCTTCCTTTTATTGGATTATCTTCCTTTTCTGGGCTATTATTTCCTCCCCTGAGATTGTTACCTCCCCTGAAGCAAATAACTTTTGTTTCCTCCCCTTGTTTGGAAGATCTCACTATGTACCAAAATATATCTTTCCTTTTATCATCTGATCCATCATATAGAACTTGTTGTCAGACAATATTGTACATGAAGCCATCAATTCCTTAAGAGTTTAAGTTACTGCCCTCATCACTTCTAGGTGTGTTAACTCCTATGAGAGGTGAATCAGTGGACATTTTAATTCATAGTCCATCAATGGATGGTTTTTCTGAATCTCTTGAAAATCCTTTTAAGAAATCATTTGACTTAGTAGTATGTTCATGATTTTAGAATTGAAAAATCATACTACTTTCAACCATTTTGAAGGGATCAAGTGTATAACAAACACTTAATCAACATTTCGGTTTAAAGCAACCTCTGGTTGTGTGAGAACCAATGTTTTTCAGTTATAAATAACTGCATGTGTGCAGATAAACTCATTCAAAGAGCTTTCCTGACAGGGTTTCCAGCTCATAGTAATTGTTACCTCTAACACAAGTGTTAGATTCACTTTCACTAGCTGTTCTTTCTATCAGATGTCCTCAGACTTGCACATTATACTTAAAAGTATAAAATGATAGAAAGTGAGTTCTATCAGTTACTATCTGATCAACTAAGTCATCAATTCAATGTGAAATATCATAACTAGATTTCAAGAATTAGTTTTAAGGAGTTTTAAATTCCCAAACTCAGTCCATCATAAACCTATTATGTCAGCAGCCAATATCAGCATTGTGTTGCTTCCATTTCACTTGAAATTTCTTTTGTGTTCACATATTCATACCTGAAATTGTTAGTCTAAAACCAAAAGAACAAAGTACAAAGTACTTGTCTTGCATTAGTATAATCATAATACCAACTGTATGAATAACACAACTTAAATTTGTACTAGCAGCACAAACTTTTGTAATAACAGCAGTATTAGATAAATCAGCAGCAACAACAAAAATTTATTTACAAAAACACATTATATTGAAAATTTAAAGATTAAGCATTCCAATACTTGCTACCAAGTACTGAAACCTTGAAACATCAAAAGCTTTTGTTAGCAGATCTGCAAAGTTGTGTTCTAAAGCAACTTTAAGAACTTGAATTAACCTTTTCTCATTGCAGTCTCTTATAAAGTGATGTCTAATTTCAATGTGTTTTGTTTTAGAATGTTGCACTGGATTTTTAATAATACAAATTGTACTACTATTATCAATATGAATAACAGTGTTTAAGAAATTGTACCCATAATCAAGAAGTTGGTTTTGAAGCCATAGAACTTGACTAGAGCAACTTGCAGCAGCTATATATTCAGCTTCAGTTATTGAATTTGCCACACTTGTTTGCTTCTTACACTGCCATGAGACAAGTCTACACCCAAGGAATTGACATCCTCTAGTTGTTGACTTTCTGTCCAAGCTAGCACCAGCATAATCACTATCCGAATATGCTACCAAGTCAAAAGGAGATTCTCTAGAATACCATATACCCAACCTTGGTTGACCTTTGAGATATCTAAAAATTCTCTTGACTGCAGTTAAATGAGAAACCTTTGGAGTAACTTGAAATCTTGCACAAACACAAACAGGGAACATGATATCAGGTCTAGATGATGTAAGGTACAACAAAGAGCCTATCATAGATCTGTAAGTGTGTACATCTACACTCTCTCCATCTTCATCTTTCAGAAGGTGCTTCTCAGAGTCCATTGGTGTGCTTGCTATTTTTGAATCAGCAAATTGAAATTTTCTAAGTATCTCTGCAACATATTTGTCTTGATTAATAAATATGCCTTCAGATGATTGCTTAACTTGCAAACCCAAAAAGAATGTAAGTTCCCCCATGGAACTCATCTGAAACTTATCTTTCATAAGCTTCTCAAATTCTAAACACATCTCTTTCCTAGTAGATCCAAAGATAATGTCATCCACATACACCTGCACTAACAGAAGATCCTTCTTGTGCTGTTTGATGAAAAGTGTCTGATCAATCTTTCCTCTTTGAAATCCATTTTCTAATAAGTAGGAAGCTAGTTTTGCATACCAAGCTCTTGGTGCCTGATGAAGGCCATATAGAGCTTTCACTACTCTGTACACTTTGTTTGGATGTAATGGGTCAATGAAGCCTGGAGGTTGTGAAACATACACCTCTTCTTCAATTTTACCATATAAAAATGCACTCTTGACATCCATTTGGTAGACCGTGAAGCCTAAAAATGAAGCATAAGCTAAGAAAAGCCTAATTGCCTCAATCCTTGCTACAGGAGCATAAACCTCATCATAGTCTATTCCTTCTTCTTGTGTGTACCCTTGAGCTACTAATCTAGCCTTATTCTTAATCACTATTCCCCTTTCATCCCTTTTATTCTTAAAAACCCATCTAGTGCCAATTACCTTCACACCTGTAGGTAAATCAACTAGCACCCATACCTTCTGAATCTTGAACTGAAGAAGCTCTTCTTGCATAGCCTCTAACCAGCTTGAATCATCTAGGGCTTTCAGAATGGTCTTTGGTTCAGCTTGTGAGAGAAAACATACAAACAAGCAAGAGTTTGAAAGCTCATGCTGTTTTGAAGCATAAAGGGCATCAAGAAGCCCTTGTTGGTCTGAAGTCATCAATTGATGTCTTGTCTTCACACCTGACTGTATATCTCCAATCACATGTTCCAGGGAGTGGATTTTGTGAATTCTTGTTTGTGGAGTAGTAGGAACTTGATAAGATGGTGGAAGATTGTTGAAATCCACCTCATTATCTGAGAATTCTGCTTCTTTTGTTTCTGAAGGGCCAGCAGCAGAGTCAGTTGACCGAACAGCAGAATCAGTAAGCTTAGCAGCAGAATCATCAGCAGGAACAGAGACACTACGAGCAGCAACAGAAATACTACCAGCAGAAACATTTTGTTGTTCCTGAGTTCCATATTCTTTGCTTTCATCTTCAACACCTTCTTTAGTTTTGCTAGAAGAAGATTCATCAGTTGTTGAAGTTGATTCCACAATTGTACTTGACCATATTGGCATTATCACATCATTTTGATCTTTCTCTAACTCAGCCTCTTTTGTTGCTTGTGAACCTGCAAAATCATTAGTTTCTGCAACAAAAGGCACATAATTCATTGAATTGGTTAGATACTCTAGATCAAATAGCCATTTTGGTCCTTGACCTTCTACATTGGATTTGTTTTCTAAAAACTCCACATGTAGATTTTCCTCTACTATTTCTTTTCTTGTGTTGTAAACTCTAAAAGCTTTGCTATTAAGAGAATAACCAACAAAGAAACCTTCATCTGCTTTACCATCGAATTTTCCTAAATGGTCTAAGGTATTGAGAATGGTCACATGACATCCAAAAGGTCTAAGAAATCCTATTGCAGGAGTTCTACCATTAAAAAGCTCATATGATGTCTTATTGTGAGGCTGCACAACTAAAACTCTATTTTGAACATAGCAAGCAGTGTTGATTGCCTCAGCCCAAAAATTTATTGGTAGCTTAGAATCAGCTAACATTGTTCTAGCAGCTTCAATTAGTGTTCTATTCTTTCTTTCAGCTACTCCATTCTGTTGTGGAGTTCTAGCAACACTAAATTCTCTCCTAATACCTTTTTGTTTGCAGAAGTCATCCATAACTCTATTCTTAAACTCTGTCCCATTATCACATCTAATGACTTTTACTTTCTTGCTTACTTGGTTTTCTATCTGTGTAATGAAGTCCTTAAGGATGCTTGATGTCTCATCCTTAGTTGCTAAAAAGAAAACCCATGTAAATCTACTATAGTCATCAGTAATAACTAGACAATATCTCTTATGCATAATGCTCATTACTGAAACAGGTCCAAATAAGTCCATATGTAGCATAAACAAAGATTGATTGATAGAGTTAAAAATCTTGGGCTTACAAGTGGCTTTGTGTTGTTTGCCTTTTAGAGAAGCAATGCATGTTTGATCATTTTCAAATCTTTTGTGAGGTAAACCTCTTACCAAACCATTCTTAACAATTTTATTTATGGTTTTGAAGTTAATATGACCAAGCCTTCTATGCCATTTCATTGATTCATCCAATGTGGCCTTTGCAACAAGACAAGTTAAATTCTTTTTAGGAATAATGTTCTTCATGTCTACACTGTACATGTTGCCCTTTCTAGGAATTCTAAGAAGTACTTGACTTTCATCAGGCATCTTAAAATCAGGAGAAAGTACAAGACATTCAGTCTCACAGAAAAGAACATTGTTCTTTTTGTCACACATTTGTGAAACACTAAAAAGATTATAATTTAGCTCTTTTACATAGTACACATCTTCAAAATCTAAATTTCCGGTTTTGATTGTACCTTTACCAGAAATTTTGCCACGAACACCCCCTCCAAAGGTAACATATCCTCCATTGAATGATTGAAAATCTGAAAGATAAGACATGTTGCCTGTCATGTGCCTTGAACATCCACTATCTGAAAATCCTTGATCTTCTTGTTGATCATTTGAATGTTCCTGCACACAAATAAGAGTGTTAGTTTCTTTTGGGGATCCAAGCCATTACTGACTTGGATCTGCCTCTTGCATCAATATAATTCAATCTTTTAAGGACAGTTGATGCAACATTGGATTTAAGAATCCAACATGCTGAGGCCTTAACAGCATTTGCCCTGATTCCCTTAGCAGCAGGAACTGATTGCTTAGCAGCAGGAACTACTAACTTTTCAATTCTACCCTTTGGTTTTCAAACTTGTTTTTAGACCACTGCCTTTGTTTGAATGGGCCTTAGAACAGTTGTTGGTGCATGTTTGAAAAAAGTTTTTGCACCCTTAGCTGTTGATTTTGGGTTAATAGTCATAAATGGTCGAGCAGCAGGAACAAATTGTCTAGCAGCAGGATCATTTGGTCTAGCAGCAGGATCAGATTTTGAGCCAGACTTATTTTTGACTACTCTGGGGTTTGTTCTCTTAGAACTAGAGTGAAAGTGAGATTTAGGTGTTTGCCTTTTGTGGTTCACTCTATGGTTTTCATACCCAGTTACCCATTGGTTGCAGAAAGCTGCAAGATGGTCAAAACTACCACATGTGTAACAAGCTTTATTATAAAAAGCAAAGTCATCACCTAATTGGTTAGACTTGAGGTTGTTTCAATTTCTTTGGTTACCTCTGGGCTTGTTGGTGGTTCTATATTGCTCACAATATCTAAGTGGTTGCCTAACATGCTTAATGTTTGAATGAGGCCTATCAGTATTGTGTTTGACTATCTTAGGAACACTTGTTCCTACTTTCTTAACCACTTCAGGTTTAGACATAACCTGTTCTTCTTCATCATCACTATCAGTTGTGCAATCCTCAACAACTATAGTTTCTCCTTTCTTAACAAAGGACACCTTGTCCTGATAAAGTAAAGTTTTATCTAAACTTTTACTTATCTTTTCTACCTTAAGACTCTTACTAGCCTTAGAACCATATTCCATTATTGGTTCTTGAAACTCAGCTAAACCTGTATGTGCTAGGTCAACACCTGGAGGTGAAGGAACACCTCTATATGTTGGAGGGACAGTTTTATAACCTACACCTGAATTAGCTTTATCAATTACTTGAGCTTCCCAAATTTTATTCATTCCTTCTGAGGCATGTGCTAAAGTATCTATAGTAACCTTAACATTTTCTTTTTCATTTTTGACTTCAGATAAACGTTTACTTTGATCATTAAGTAATTCATCTCTAAATGCTATTCCTCTCTTTAAAGCATTTAAGTTATCAGTAAACGTAGATTCATTCTTTTTAAAATGTTGGATTTGTTTTTCTAGAACTCCTACACACCTCTTATGATTAGCTAAATTATGAAGGGCATCAATTAACTCTTCTCTAAAAGCATCAAATCTCTTTTTAATGTCTTCATAATTTTTAAGATTAGGACATGAATTAGTACAAGTAGGAATGGTATCTACCTCTGAATCAGAAGAGGCCATTAGAGCAAATTCATTGGCCATAAGAGCAGCATTTGGTGGTGCATCCTCTTCATTAGCCATAGAGCTCCAATCATATCCAATACAATCAATAGCCAGCATAGCCTTTGGCTCTTCCACCAGTACTTCCTTATTCCTCTCTTGCTTATACCATGTGTTCCTATTATCCTGCTTCCTTGGGCTTCTACATTCTTTAGCAAAGTGTCCCAACCTATGACAGTTAAAACATTCCACTTTCTTCTTATCGAACCCAGCAGTATCATTACCATTTATGGTAATTTGCTTTCCAGTTTTCTGCCAAAACTTCTTAGCCCTCATGCTAAATAAAGCAACTTGCCACTTAATATCCATCTCTTCCAAATCATCACCATCTACCTGCTCAAGGTCTTCATGATTTAGAGGAGAACCACTAGATTGACTGGTTATAAAGGCATAAAATGTTGGATATCCAAGTCCAACAACATCCTTTTGTAAACTAGCAGAAGGACCACCATAAGTAGCATTAGAAACACTTTCAACTTCATCTACCTCTTCTGAATGACTAACACTAGGAACTGATAAGAGTGCAGCATTCCCAGAACTAGTACCATAATTTCCACCCCTCTTTAGACTTTGTTCAACAATTTTAAAATTGTTGAACAAATCATTAAGTTTCATTGTTTCAATTTCTGGTTTGTTCATCCAGACAATAACATGAGTATGGAATTCATCAGGTAGACTTTTCAAGAACTTCATGTTGAGATCTTCCTTCTCTGTCTCAATACCCAACACAGCTAACTGACTGACAAGCTTGTGTAGTCTTGAAAATAGCTTATCAAGAGACTCATTACTAAAAGCAGTAAAGTTTTCAAATTGTTGCTTTAGCAAGGTCTTTTGAGTTTTCTTGGTAGTTTCATTACCACCAAACCATGCACAAATCTCTTCAAAAAGAGTTTTTGCATCAAGATATTTGCTAAAAGATAGCATCTGCTCACCAGGAATGGTAATAAGCAACAAGTTTCTTGCTTTCTGATCATTTCTCTTTTGTATCTTTTCATCATTGGAAACTGGTCCAGTATTTCTTTTTCTAACTGTTTTCCCTTCAACAAGAACATCTGAATAGCCTAAAGTGAAGGAATCACCATACTGAATTATATCCCAAAGAGCATAATCTTGAACCATAAAATATTGCTCAACTCTCATCCTCCATAACTCAAACTCATTTGGTTTGATCATGGGCAACTTTGCAGCAACATTGGTTTGAACATCTTGTACATCCATTTCTGTTTCTTCTAAAAACAACTATATCAGCCTTGCTCTGATACCACTTGTTAGGATTCGACACACGGTTAAGGTGGTTAAACCTTGTGACTTTGTGTGTATGATATGTTGTGTTAAAATGATTAAGTGCGCGGAATTCACTCAACCACACTTAGAAGGTTGTGTATGTTATGGAAATGGAATTGTTATGTTTGTTAGTTAGCAATGAACACATAAAGATTATCACCAAACGATTCAATATTATTAAAGATAATAATACGAGTGATCTTGAAATATCACTAGGGTTACAACCTTGAATCTTAAGTTTTTCTAACTTGTAATATTCTTGTGTTTGTTCTAGTTCTAACAGTTATGAGTTCTTGCAAAGAATAACATATGCATGGATACACCTACAACTACACTAGAACACAAGTCTAAGATCTCTTTTATAGTCCAAGAGATCTATTACAATATTGCTTAAAGTCTTAGCCGACTTACTTGGTTAACTTATCTTGAGTGTGTCAGTACATAAGATACAACATGTATCTGTGTACACAACTTGTTAACTAAGCACATGGGGTAAGATATTATCTACCGTATATTGTTGACCAAAATACAAATAATATCTTTTCGATCTTATCCACTCAGCAGCAGCAATGAGCATTAGCAGCAGTAATGAGATAATGCTATCAGCAGGAATGAGATAATGATAACAACATGAACAGATGTACTAGCAGCAGCATCAATCAGCAGCATTATCATCAGTAGAAACAATACACTACCAGCAGGAACAATGTATTACCAGCAGCAACAGAAATGTACTACCAGCACACAGCTATTGTCATGTGTTTGAAACCCCACACAGCTATTTTGAAATATCAAACTTCAAATAAAATATAAGCATTATGGTAGTAACTTGTAAGTGATCATACTGGTTTAAGGAAGGGGCCGGTGATGTCGGCCAGCTCTAGCGCATGTTTGTTGTTGCTCATTGTTTGTTTTTGAGGTTTTGCAAGTCGTATCACTACTTGTATATTTGATACCGATGTTTTTTTGTGGTTTTTGGATGAGATATAGTGAGTATAAATAGAAAAGAGTAAACTACACCATTCGTCCTTGTGGTATGCATTGACCGACACATTTCGTCCTTTGACCAAAAAAATTGCACCGTCCGTCCTTAATTGCGAAATGTTATGCATCGTTGGTCCTTCACTCTAACTGGGTTCATTAACGAGCGTTATCTGAGGTCCAATGGAGGGTATTTTGGACTTTTCCCACCCACACCATCAATTAAATCCTTTAGCTACCCACGTCATTTCATTCACCATCCCCCATACACCTAAACACACACCACTCACAGTTAAAAACTGATTAACAAGAAAAGTTACATGAAATGGTGCTACTGTTGGCGTATGTAATACGAAAACCAGATGTTGAATTTGATCCAAATGTAGCTTATGGTAAGTGTTTTTTCAATTTTCTACTAATGCAATAATGATCTATTTCATCCATAATTGATTAACCCTAATTAACACTAACCCTATTTCGTTTTTTCTTTTTTTAGCTGGCATACGTACTGCGTTTTCAATAAGGGTGCATTATGGTGGTTCTTTCACTCAATCACCTGGAAGGAGGTACATAAATGGTTATTCAAAGATTGTGGATGAGTTAGACTCTAATGAGTTTTCGTTGCATGAGCTAGATGCTATTGTAGAAGAGTGTTAGGATTCGACACACGGTTAAGGTGGTTAAACCTTGTGACTTTGTGTGTATGATATGTTGTGTTAAAATGATTAAGTGCGCGGAATTCACTCAACCATACTTAGAAGGTTGTGTATGTTATGGAAATGGAATTGTTATGTTTGTTAGTTAGCAATGAACACATAAAGATTATCACCAAACGATTCAATATTATTAAAGATAATAATACGAGTGATCTTGAAATATCACTAGGGTTACAACCTTGAATCTTAAGTTTTTCTAACTTGTAATATTCTTGTGTTTGTTCTAGTTCTAACAGTTATGAGTTCTTGCAAAGAATAACATATGCATGGATACACCTACAACTACACTAGAACACAAGTCTAAGATCTCTTTTATAGTCCAAGAGATCTATTACAATATTGCTTAAAGTCTTAGCCGACTTACTTGGTTAACTTATCTTGAGTGTGTCAGTACATAAGATACAACATGTATCTGTGTACACAACTTGTTAACTAAGCACATGGAGTAGGATATTATCTACCGTATATTGTTGACCAAAATACAAATAATATCTTTTCGATCTTATCCACTCAGCAGCAGCAATGAGCATTAGCAGCAGTAATGAGATAATGCTATCAACAGGAATGAGATAATGATAACAGCATGAACAGATGTACTAGCAGCAGCATCAATCAACAGCATTATCATCAGTAGAAACAATACACTACCAGCAGGAACAATGTATTACCAGCAGCAACAGAAATGTACTACTAGCAGGAACACACTTAGAGTATTTCCCGATTCTTGAACTTCAGAATATTTAATTCCCAACAGAGAGTTAGGCAATGATGGGCATAAAATAATGTTTTACCATTTTATGAAACCTGATGGTGATTTAGATAGTGGCCTACAACCTTTAGGCAGTGACCAAGATGTTATTTTCTTGTCAAAATATGTTGAAGATGGTCATAAATTCATTGATATATATGTTGAGCATGAAAAAACCAATCCTGACCTTTATTTCACCTCACCAGTAAAAAACAAAAGGGTATTGATAGAAGAGTTAGATGAACCAAGACAGTCCAAAGCAGGTATAACACCACTTGCTAGGAAAGATGTAGAACCACAACCATATGTTGTAAGGTTAGATGAAGGTCAAGGTAGTGGTGCTGCTAAGGATGTACCTAGTCAGGGAGATAGTGCTTTTGTGAATGAGTTTTACTCTTCCTATGACCCTTATGTAGATTCACAAGACCCAAACTTTGATCCCTTTGCTGATTTAGATGATATAGTACCAAAACATGGACCTGAAAATGTTGATAAGGTTGATAATGAGGAACAGAGTGAAGGGTTTGAAGGTAGTGATTCTAGTGAGCATACTGATTCTAGTGAGCATACTGATTCTAGTGATGATGATAGTCAGGATAGTGATTATATTATGGATGAAGAAAACTATGTGTCAGAGGTTGATGTTGACATGGAAGACTTCCATTACAACATTGATGAAACTGTTGAGTTCATGGGTTGTAAGAACAGAGATGAAATATCTGATAATGAAGAAGAACAAGAAGATATAGAAGTTATGGATAATGACTACTTTGAGAGTGCTTCAGAGGAGGAAAATGAACTTGATAGGTTGAGAAAAAGAAAATTGAAACAAATTAGGAAACAGGCACATGGTTCTACCCAAGTGTACAAGATATACTTTCAATATTGCAAAAATCGTGAATCGGTAGCCGGGCGGTCGACCACCCTGCAGCGAGTAATCGGCCGAGGCGGGATTAATCGGATTGGCATTTTTTGCATGTTTTGGGTATTTCTGGAGACCAAACTAAAGATCGTAACTGATTACAAGCCTACTATGTTTCCAAACCTCAATAAAATGCTCCAATTCTGATTATGAGGCTCATTGTGCATTATAAGTGAAATAAACGATCCCCAAATTAAGTAGAATGCCTAAATTTTCATTTTTTAAAACTTGACCGATTTGGCCGATTTTTGGCAAATTTTTTTGCCTGACCGATTTTTTTGGCCGATTTTCACTATTCTACAAGGTACTGGGCCGATTAACGATTAATCGGCCGATTCAGCCGATTTTTGCAACATTGCATACTTTTATGTGAGTCAAAAATTTGGAAATAGGGAAATAGTAAAGGAAAGAGTTAGGGAGCATTCAATTGAAACAAGGAGGGAACTTAGGATGGAAAAAAATGACAAGGAAAGAGTCAGAGTTGTGTGCAGGGGTATTATACCAACTTTACCCACGTGTGAAGGTAATCAGTCTGGTAATGGGCCTGTTAATGGGCCTGATGCAAGTGGGTCAAAAGTCAAGTGGACCAAGGGTAAGGTATGTGAAGCTGTTGGGGTTGAATACCATAGTCCATCAAAAAAGAATCATACCAGAGAGAGAATAGTAAATGGGGGAAAACCTAAAAGTAAAAAGGCAGATAATGACAATAAATGTCCATGGGTGTTGTTAGTATCCAAACTCAAAAACCTAGACACATGGGAGGTTAAAACTCATAGATCTGTTCACAAATGCTTGCAATCCAGAAATAACTTGTATGCTACATCAAAATGGTTTGCTAAAGAACTTGTTGAACAACTCCAGTCAAACCCTCAAATACCAGTTAGAGCTGTGCAAGAGCAATTACAGAGGAAGCATGAATTAGCTGTTTCAGAAAGTAAAGCATTTAGAGAAAAAGCAGAGGCTGAAAAAAAAGTTAGAGGTGACTATACTCACCAATATAAGATGCTCAGAAGTTATGCATTAGAGTTGAAAGAAGCCAATCCAAACACAACTGTCAAAATCCATGTTCAATCAGAAGCAGATCATATAGTTCCAACAATGGTCTTTAAAAGAATATATGTCTGCTTAGGGCCATTGAAAGAAGGATTCAAGGCTGGAATGAGAGAAATACTTGGACTGGATGGCACATTCATGAAGGGTCCATTCCCTGGTCAACTACTTACTGCTGTAAGTGTTGACTCAAATAATGGGATATACCCTTTGGCATATGGGATAGTGGAGACTGAAAACAAAGATTCTTGGATATGGTTTCTAACACAACTGGGAGATGATTTGGATCTTTATAGAAATTCAAATTTCACTTTTATAAGTGATAGGCAGAAGGTATGATTCTCTTTTAACTTTTATGATTTTTAATTTGCTTATTCTAGCTGTTTGTAACATATGTTTGTTTAACTGTTGTAGGGTCTTATTCCAGCCCTTGCAAAGTTGTTTCCCTGTGCTGAGCACAGATTTTGTGTGAAACATATTCATGAAAATATGAAGCTGCAATGGAGTGGTGCAGCTTATAAAGAGTTACTATGGAAATGTGCCACAGCAACAACAGTCCCAGAGTTCCAGCTTACAATGGAAGAGTTTAAAGCATTTAGCAAGCCTGCTTATGAATGGTTGTTGAAGATTCCACCTCAGCACTGGGCAAGAAGCCATTTCTCAGGTACAGATTTACATATACAGTCTTTGTACAAGAAGACCAATTACATATATAGTATTTAACTTATATTTTAATTCTAAATAGGGAGAGCTAAGACAGATGTATTGGTGAACAATATGTGTGAAGTTTTTAATGGAAAGCTTGTTGGTGGTAGAGATAAGGCTATCATTTCAACACTTGAATTTGCATGGGCTTATCTCATGAAAAGGATAGTGAATGTGAATAAGTTGATTGAAAGATGTGATGGTCCACTGACTCCAACTGCTACAAAGCTTTTGAAGTTGAACTGTGATGAAGCAACTAAGTATACAGTTACTTGGGGTGGAGGTATTTATTATGAGGTAAGTGGTCCATGGAATGATCAGTGTGGGGTGAATGTGCAACAGAGGACATGTACCTGTAGAAAGTGGGAGTTAACAGGGATCCCCTGTAAACATGCTATAGCAACAAACTGGAATATGGCACTTAACCAACAATCAGTAGGATTACCAGAGGAATGGGTATATCCGTGTTACAGGTAATTATACCTTCATAATGCAGACATACTTAACCAACATTCACATTATTAATGCATTTCCATTTTATAGGTTGGAAACATGGAAGAAAGCTTACTCAAACCACATAAAACCTATCAGAGGTCCACTTCATTGGCCTAAGTGTAATGTACCAACTACTCTGCTACCACCAACTCATCAACCACAAATTGGAAGACCAAGAAAGGAAAGAAGGAAGTCTAGGGCAGAGGTTGATGTGGTGCATATGTCCAAGAATGGCAAGCTGACAAGGAGACTCAAGACTGTCACATGTGACAAATGTGGAACCAGAGGTCACAACTCAAAGAGTTGCACTGGACCAAGAAAATCACAGTCAAAGGGAGTTGGTAAGAAGAGGAAAGAAAGAAGTTCTGCTGGTGAAGCTGATAACTCTGCAAGAAGACCAACTGATGCTGATAAAGGTAAGGGAGTTGCAGTTGATGATGGAAAGAAGAAAAAAGGTCCACCAAGGAAGAAAGTTGTTGTTCTTGGTTGATACTAGTTTATGTTTGATGTTTATGGTTAATGTGTTTGGATTATGACTAGTTATTTGTATTTTGTATCCATGATCATGGCTGGTATTTGCACATGACAGTTAGGTGATTTTGGATTATGACTAGTTAATGGTATTTTGTATCCATGATCATGGGTTGTATTTGGATTATGACTAGTTAATGGTATTTGCAGTTTAGTAAGTGGGAATTTGGTCAATTTATTTGCAGTTTAGTTAATGGTAATGGGTCAATTTACTTGCTACTTGATTTTGGTATTTGCAGGTTATGGTATTTGGTCAATTTATTTGATACTTGTTTTGCAGTTTAGTTAATGGTAATGGGTCAATTTACTGGAAACATGGGTCAATTTACTTGCTACATTGACTTTAGTGTGTGGGTCAATACACTGAAAAAGCACAACTGCCTTTGATTTTTACTTGTTTTTTAATCTATGACTTTTTTGTTTTGTAAACTCTTGACTTTTACTTGTTTGACTAACATCATTTGCTAATGGGTTAATACTTTCAACACTAAAAAGAACCAACAACTGCCTTTGATTCATTCATACAAACCACAAAAGCATTCACATTATCAACTAACTTCCACAAAAGAACTATCCCAACAACTGCCTTTCAACACAAAAAAGAACCAACAACACCTAACTAAACATGAACATCTAACTTAAGTCAACATATTGTAAACAACAAACATGAACATAAGAGCCCAAGAAACATAAAGATACTTCTTCATCCTTGCTCTTTCTTCCTCCAACACTTGGATTTGTCCTCGATGGGTGTTCAGTGATCTCAATAGTCCGGGTATGATGTTAACAGATCGAGCACACATGGGGGGATCCACCCAATCAACGAAAGGACAATCTGATGGCTGCTAACAAGTTTAAACAACACTTGTTAATAACATCATAAAAGAGATCAAAACCATTTTCAAAAAAAATTACAAAAAACACTTCCGTACCATTTGAGGGCAGCCATAAAACCTTCTTCCTGGGTTGATGTTAGTCCATGATGTTTTCACCACTGCACGTTTTCCACAATGACAATTAACCATTTTGAATCTTTACTTTACCAGTGATTTAAGAGTTTAATGAAAGAAAGAAAGAAGAATAGAAAAGGTTAGGTGGGGTTGGATTATTATTTATACTAAGAGGATAATGACAAAATAAAGAAGCGGGAAAAAATTGTGTGGGGGAAAAATGGTGTGAGAGGAAAAAGTTGTGTGAGTGGGAAAAGTCCAAAATACCCTCCATTGGACCTCAGATAACGCTCGTTAATGAACTCAGTTAGAGTGAAGGACCAACGATACATAACGTTTCGCAATTAAGGACGGACGGTGCAATTTTTTTGGTCAAATGACGAAATGTGTCGGTCAATGCATACCACAAGGACGAATGGTGTAGTTTACTCAATAGAAAAACTTATATACGATGTGTTTTAATTTGAATTTTGATCTTATATCTGTGAATAATATAAAATAAAATGTAAAATATTTAAAAAAATGAAGAAAAAAATGTATATGAGTCCATAAAAGCTTGCCATGTGCCCAACCGTATGAATGGTGACATCCGAATTTTAATGGTGGTTAATATTTTTCTTGTCAAGTTTTTGAAAATAAATGCTGCAGGGTAGAGTACTATACATGTTGAAGGTGAGTATTTGTAAATGAATGGTAGCTCAAAAATTAAATGCATTAAAAAGCTGACGTTGGCAATATGACGTACGTTTGAAGGTGTCATTCAATTTTTTTTCATTTATTAAATACTCCGTATATATATATAGATGAAAATAGACACCATAAAAGCTTGCCACCTGCCCACCTCTAAAAAGGTAAAATGGTCGCATCCGAATTTTAATGGTCGTTAACATTTTATTTGTATACATGGTCTCTCTTGCGACCTCCTTGTCGACTTATATACAATGTGTTTAATTTGAATTTTGATCTTATATCTGTGAATAATATAAAATAAAATGTAAAATATTAAAAAAATGAAGAAAAAAATGTATATGAGTCCATAAAAGCTTGCCATGTGCCCAACCGTATGAATGGTGACATCCGAATTTTAATGGTGGTTAGGGGGAGGGAGTGGGTCGGTGAAGGCAGCGGTGAGGCGGTAACACCACCGCGTCCCGGTCGGCGATCGGCGGTGAAGGGGTGGCTCGGTTTTGTTCGCCGAGGAGAGAGGAGGAGAAGAAAGGCAAAGGGGCCCACCCCCAACGGCTATATGCATTAAAACAAAAAAATAGCAAAATATATATACACACATACACTGGTAGCGAGGGTGGTGGCTCGGCTGTGATGCCTTGGCCGGAGAAGAAGAAGAGAATTTAAAGGTGATGATGGTAGCATTAAATATGATTTTTGGATGAAGGCTCGTTACCTATTTATTTATATATATATTATAGGTATATAATAAACTAATAATACTTATATATGAATTTAGTTGATTTGCTGTGTATCTCCACTCACAATAAAAATGATAAAAATATTTCATGGGTGATTATAATAGTATGTCGGCAATCAAAGAAGATTATGTATATGAAAACGTTATGTTATGTTTTTTTTTATTAATAAAATGTTATGTTTTTAATTTTATATAGTTTTTGTGGGATTTTATGTATTAAAAATAAATGGAAAAGAAAAGGTGATGTGGCAATTAGGTGATTAGGTGAAACCAATGCCACAAAATTGGTGAAAATTGGGGTGAATTGGTGAAGTGTGAGTTGGAAGATTTTTATTGGGTATTAATGATGTGGAAAATTGATGAAGGAAGGGATAGGTAAAACCACTCCCTCCCCCCTTAATATTTTTCTTATCAAGTTTTTGAAAATAAATGCTGCGGGGTACTATACATGTTGAAGGTGAGTATTTTTAAATGAATGGTAGCTCAAAAATTAAATGCATTAAAAAGCCGACGTTGGCGATATGACGTACGTTTGAAGTTGTCATTCATTTTTTTTTTCATTTATTAAAGGGTCATGCTAACCGGACCCTCTTTATCATGGGGGGTCCACCTACTTTAGTCAAATTGTACAAGTTTTAAAGCAGACAGTACAAGCGGCGGCAGCTGGTCAAGTCAACACACCCTCCCTAAAGGAGGGTCCAGTCAACATCAGCCTTTATTAAATACTCTGTATATAGATATAGATGAAAAGACATCATAAAAGCTTGCCACCTGCCCACCTCCCCACCTCTAAGGCTGGTTGTAGGGCTGTAAACGAACTGAATGTTCAGTGAACATTTCATGAACCGTTCGGTAAAAAGTTCGTTTATGTTCGTTTATTTATTAAATGAACGAACATGAACAATATTTTACGTTCGTTTAGTTAAACGAACGAACATGAACAAATGCCGCGTCCGTTCATTTATATTCGTGAACGTCCGATTATGCGTTCGCTTATGTTCATTTATTTATTTATGTTTGTATATCATATATTTTAATTGTATAATTTTAAAATTGTTTGTTTGAATAAAACAACAATTATAAAACAGTATATTGTGCATAATTTAATAAAGTTTATGCTTGTTTGTCTATGTTTATTTATATTTGATCGTTTATGTTCGTTTAGCGTTCGTTTAGTGTCTTAATGAACGAACATAAACGAACATGAACAACTCATTTTCTTAATAAACGAACATGAACAAGAAAATTCGTCCGTTTAATCGTTCGTGTCCGTTTATTTGTCCGGTTAAAATTAAACGAACGAAAATGAACAGGGCTCCGTTCGTGTTCGTCCGGTTCGTTTACAGCCCTAGCTGGTTGGCAAGGTAATGCCATTTTCACCATCCACGTCAGCGCCACGTCAGCTTTGTCTCTCCTCTCACTCCCCTTCACCTTACTTCACCATTTACTCGTCAAGGCAAACGCATCTTCACCTTTCATTAAAATACACACTTTATACAAATATACCCCACTAAATACCCCACACACACACACACACAAAATTAAAAATATTAAAACATCTGTATGCATAATGGTGAAATGTTCACCTCTATTTGACTTGGGAAATGTGTTCTGCACGTGAAAAATGGTGAAGGGCATGGTCATTCATGCGTGAATTTTGGATAGTGGTGAACATTTCACCTCTATTTTTCTTCCTTGCCATGTAGTCTAAGGCCGGTCAGCAAGGAGGTGAAGGTTTCACCACTTCACCTTGCCTCACGCGCTACCTCCTTGCCTACCTCCCCAATTCACGGGCTAACACAGAAACCAAAACCACAAATAGGTGGTCTGATCACCATACGAAAAAGAAAGAAAAATGGTCCCATGTGTACTAACTATCCGTTGCATTTATTAAAAAAAAAAATAAAAATAAATAATAATAATAATAATAATAATTCCCCACTACCCTTTTTTCTCTATAAATACATCAAAACTACACAATATTTATACATATCTTCTCAATATATCATTCAAACAACATATATTTCATTCCATTTATTTTTCAAATGAATTCCGGTACGATTATTGATATGTGTCTAAATACACATATATTTTACATTATTTAAACCCACAAAAACAGCCAAAAACACTTTGAAATGTCACATAATACTATAAATATCATTGGAATGTGTTTTTATATGATTCAGGTGCAAAAGGAGTGAAAACAGATGAAAAACGAGCAAAGTTTCATAAATTGGCAAAATCAGTCCATGAACTTTCAAAGTTGACAGAAAATACCCCTGGTTGTATAAAATGGAAAAATAACATTTATGGTCCTTGGGATATTGAAATTTGGCATGTTTAACCCTTGTGTCAACTTTGGGAAAGTTACACTTTCAACCCCTCAAAACTTCATAAATTACACAAATGGTCCCTAAGGTTAAATCCGGATCCAACACTAAATACCCTTAACCCATATTATTACTAAATCCTAAACCCAGCAAATAATAAACCCAGTCCAAACCAAATAACCCAAAGCCCAATAGATAAAACCCGGCCCACTTTTCCCTTTGCTAAAATATCTCAGGGTCAAACCAAGTTTGACCCGTCTTCTTCTTCCCCATACCGCCAAAAAACCATACCACACTCACCCACGGTTTTCTCTGCCAAACCACCAATCAACCCCTGACAATCCACCACCCCCCCCCCCCTCTTCCAATGCTAATCCTCCACACCCTTATACCCCCATGTGCTCAGTATAAGCCAAATTACCCACTTGCCACGTTTCCCGCCAAAATTGCAATGGACGAATGGGATTGAATTAAGGCTTATCCAATGGTGGGATTTAATCGTTTTTGATCACCGAGTCATTTGGGATTGATATTTAAAGACAAGAAGGCACACAGAAGAAGGGGTCAGTAGTTTAATACCACAAGTAGTGTAGAAAGTAGCTAATGTTTATTTCAGTTCCAATTTAGGTTTTAATGATCAATTCCAGTTTGTTTCAAGTTCTTTGTACTAATTTACTTTTGTATTGTAATCAATTTCAGTTATAATGAAAATTCAAATTTTCATGTTTCTCTGTTAATTCGTATTATGATCCATAGTTATTAGAAAATTAATCACAAGTTCCCAACCCTTGCTATAAGCTTATGAAAGCTTTTCTTAGCTTTTTGTAAGTTTATATGGTGCTTATCAGTTCTAGTTCAAGAAATTCAAGAAAGTCAAAGTAAGTCAACAAAAGCTCATAATAAGCAGTTCTGGGGGTAGAAGCTAATCTAGATGGCTTTTCTGGTTTCTAGCTTGTTGACAACAAGCTAGGAGTGGTTTCTGGTCCTTGTTCATCTTTTCATAAGCTTATTCACTTGTAAGCTTTTTCTAAATTTCTGTATTAAAATAGTATACTGTACAACTGCTTATTTCTATCTTAATATTGTAATTTTCTAACTTATTATTAGTTTGTATTTATATTTAATCAGTTATATCAGTTTTAATTAGCTTAGTCTTTATTTTCTTTAAAAACAGTCAAAAAGCTTAAAAAAGACCAAAAATAGCCAACAGCTTATTTATAAGCTGTGACCTAGTTTTTAATACTTCTTGATACTCAAATAAGTTAGTTAAGTTAAGTTCATTAGAAAACCTAGCCTAGATTAATCATTTGCAGTTAAAATCAGCCAAGACAGTCCCTAAAGGGGTGTTTGGTTTAAGCTTTTGACAGGGTATAAACCTGTCTACTGTTCAAATGCCATAAGCTCAATTTCAATCAAGCTTAATACAGTCCTTATAAGCTGTTTCTGAGCTCAAATTTCCAGTATAGATAGAATTAGTACTTTTGAATGGGCTGTGGTAATTTCAGTCCTTGAAAAGTCCAAATAAGCTAGAAACAGCCACAAGCTTAATTGGCCCTTGTTCTTTTCATTTCTGAGTTCTCATAGGTCATTATAGTGTATTCTCAAAAGCCTATTTGGTCCCTTGGTCTGTGCACTCTTCTGCACAAATCTGCACACAGCAACTCATGTATACTGAGTTGATGAGCTGCTGAACTAGAGCTTAATTGGGCTTCAATTGAGATGTTTGTGATGGGGCTTTTTAGTTTTTAAGATAGCTCATAGTACTAGCTCACTTTTGCCCCCTTAATATTCAACTTGTCTGCTTAATTTAAGTGCTTAATCTGCCTTGCTAATTGGCCAATTTTCTGAGTTTTCTGTCTTGAATTCTCAACTGCTAATCTGCTTATCAGTTCATTTCATTGTGCTTATTTGTGTTTTCAAGTTGTTTTAAGCTTATTATAGTATATTTAGCCTGTTCTGAGCTTTTGGTGAATTTTTGAGCTTATTAGCTTATTTGTCAAACTGCTTATTGGCCAAATTGCTTATTAGGGTTTAGCAAACTTTTGATTTTAATTTTCCTATCTTTTAAATATTAATTTAGACTTATCCTGGATTTTTCATATTTTTCCTAAGTCATTTGATATTTTTAATCTTTTTTATTAGTTTCTATTAGTAATTAAATCATAATAAATAGAATATTAATCAGAAAAATATAATTTTAATTTTCATAATTTTCTTTTATTAAATAGAATCCAGGAAAAATATAATAACATTTTTAGACCTTAAGAAAAATAAAAATAGAAAAATAGTGATAGCTTCTATTTAATAGAATTTATCTTTTTTAAATTTTAATTAGGTAATTTTTATTTTTATAATTTTCTTAGCTTCTTTTCACTTAATAATATTTATAGAAAAAGTTTTAGATTTTTCTTTGTTTATTTAGTATTTATTATAATTTAAATTAGTTTTAAATAATTATTAAATAATAAATAATTAATAATAATTAGATAAAAAGTAAAATAAATATATAATTTCAATTTTAAAATAAGTTTTAAGATATTTTAGAATAATTAGCTTTATTTCATAAACTTTTAAAAATTTCAGTTTTTGTCCCATTTTAGATTCCCCGTTACGCAATTTCAGTCTAATTGTTAATTATCCGTTGAGAATTTGTTTCTCATTTTGGTATAAAAAAGCAAAATCCAAAATATCTATTTCATCAATCACTCTAATCCAAATCTTTCCACAGTTTGCCCATTCACACCTCGTTGGGAAACGATTCGGGTAATTACTTACCTGTCTTCACACTACACACGAACGTGAGTTTTTGCAAGTATCCTTTTTCACAAAGGGGTAATTTGTAATTATTCACGCGTATCCACTGTCTGCATTTATTTATAAGTGTATTCAGCACGGATCAAATTTTGGCGCCGCTGCCGGGGAGGTTGTGCTGCGACTATTGTGTAGAGTTTTAGCGATTAGTGATTCGAGATCCTTCTTCCAGAAGTTCCTATTTCCCATAAACAATATAAAATACAAAAATATTTTTTCTTTTCTTTTCTATATATATTACCATATAAAAAATAAAAACCCAAAAACATTTTCCGTTTTCTTTGTTTAATAATAACAACAATAAAATTTACCATCGAGAACCAAGACAGAGTACTACCTAACTGGGGGTACGACCATAATAAGTTCCCAAACCAAAGATTAAAACTTGCCTTTGTGTCACATGCGAATTCGGCTCACCTTTGATTGATAAACAAACTATAACGGAGGTTTAAGGATAGTTTGACATTAAATTGTCGAACTGAAAGAAGCGGGTTTTTAAGGAGCATTAATTGCCCACCTTTGCTTCTCCGCCACTCTGTGCGTTTTTCAGTCAGAGAGCTACCGTACGCTGGTTGATTTAAGGTTTAAGTTCCTTGTGTTTTGCTTTGATCTTGTTTTAATTGAAAAAAACCCAAAAATATTCATCTTTTCCCTCTCGCCCTTTTTAATTCTTTATCCCTTTACCCTCTATCCATTTGATTCTAAAACTTCTTATACCTTTCTTCTATGGCGTCTCTCGGGTACAAATGTTTGAATTGTAAGAGCCCGTTGATTGACAGCCTTCGTTGTTCAAAGTGTGCGTGTGAGCTGTGTGGAGAGCATGCACCAAAGGATGGTGGATCTTGTTATTGGTGTAAAGAAGCCCTCAAAAGAGTGCTTAATTCCATCAATGATTCTCAAAGTCCTTCCGACTACCCTTCACAGCCCGAGATACGTGCTATTAATGACAAACCGTCAAGAATTAATCCAGACCTTTCACAATTTACGGTTAAAAGTTTGTCAAGAGAACGTACCGAGCTTAGAACGGTGACTAAAAAGGACGACTTGCCTAATCTTCACGTTTATCAAGAACAAGAACCAGAGGCCATAACGGAAGTGGTGGAAATTCCTAGCTCTCAGAGCACACCACTTGTCCCACCTCCGGATTTTATTCCTTGTGTCGGTTGTGGTGAGCCGCTTTTCGGTTTGCCATGTCATTGGTGTACATGCGAACAATGTGGTAATGATATTCGAGACGGAAGTTGTTTGTTTTGCGGTTCAAGGAATTCAATTACTTATGATCCAAATTCTTTCAATGAACCGCCAAATTTCTCCGACTACTCTCCACAGCCCCAAATGTCTTCATCTTACAACTATGGTTGTGAACAGTGTGGGGGACCTCCAAATGGTGGAAATTGCCATGGTTGTAGCATTGTGAATTCGGGAAACGGGTTTGTCTATGACCAAAATCCCAACAATGAAACAACCAATTTCCTTAACCAACCCCCACACCGTGAGATAGAAACATATTTTTGTGAACATTGTGGAGGTCCACACCCAAGTTTTGATTGTCAAGCAGGAAATACGTCTGTCTATGAACAAGATCCATGTAATCAAAACTTTGGGTATGACCAATATCCATATGATTCACCAAATCAGTCGCGGCAAATGTATTGTTGTGAGTTCTGTGGTGGTCCACATTATGAATCCGATTGTCAAACGAGGACCCCGCTTGTCTATGAGCATGGCCCTTGTGACAATTATGATCATTCTTATCACGACCAGCCTCCACAGCATCAAACGATTCAAACTCAGCCTCAGCTACCTCTTGAAGGATCTTTCGAAGATGTATTCCAAAAACTTGAAAATTTTGTGGATACACTTAATGATTCGGCTGTTAGGCATACCCAAAATGATCGTCATGGTGAATCTATGGAAGAGATACTTGCCATAGAACGAGCTGCACACAATCGTTTATTATTTAAACAGGCGTGCATGCTCGATGACGAAGATGATGACGACGAGGAGAGTACTATTCCTGTTAGTGATATCATTTCTCAACTCCCTCAGTCTATTGCAATCACATCATTTTTTCCGACTGTGAACCCCAAGGACTCTCTTATTATGGGGGATGAGCCTATTAGCACTATTCCTGAAAAGGAATCGGACGAATTCATAAAGTCTAGTGCTGAGAACTTTATCCCAATCCCAAGTGAGTCTGAGGATATGTCTGACAGTGAAAGTGATGGTTTTTTTGTAGTGATCATCCTTTTGATACTACTGATGATTTTTCCGGGACGTTTTCTAACCCTCTTTTCAATGATTCTTTCGGGATTTTCTCTAATCCCCTTTTCAAATCAAATGATGATTTTTCCTCTAGTGATGATGAATCACTTTCTGATGAGGAAGTTCAAAATGAAAGTCTCAAAGTCCATTCAAATTCTCTTTTTGAATTTGATGATGATTGCTTTTCTATCAAAATAAATCCTCTCTTTGATGAAGAGTTAGAAAACGATGAGGTCAAGGACTCTATTATTCATAAACTTGATGATGTGACCTCAACTCTTAATCCCGATCTTTCTCCGACATATGTGCCAATTCCTTCTGAGGATCACCATTATATTGACTTCACATATGTCGTTCGAGTTTTTCTACCTTTCTGTCCTTATAAGGTAGCTTGTCCTTTCCCTCACTCATTTGGGAATGAGAACAAAGTCTTTGACCCCGGCATTTTCATTTATCATTTGTGAGCCGGGTTTCTGTGTATATCTCATCGGAGTGGAACTTTCAAGTACTTCAGTGTTTATCCAAACATCTTGAACGAAAGTCCGATGGAGAATTTTTGTTCCACCTGCTTCCCCATGAACCAATGAATGCAGGGTCGAGTCAAGCTAGTGACTCGGTGAACAAAAACATTAGTACACCATATGGGTTTTCACCCATATTTCTGTCTTCTTTCTCTGTTCTACCACCCAAGTGTGGGGGAGATGCCCCACATGTTGTATATATGTACATTTTCAGTAAAAAAATAAAAAAATAAAAAAAAAAATAAAATAAAATAATGTGTGTATATAAAAAAATAATAATAATGGCTATTAGTATTTCCCTTTCACGTTCTAAGTGTCGGCATAACATCCGGTACTTTGAATATTGAGGGCAATATTCAGTTCTAAGTGTGGGGGGAATTCTGGCGAATTTGATCAAATGTGTACCTTTTAGTGCCCTAGTACCCCCATTTTGGCCAAAATTTTAAAAATTTTTCTCACTTAGAACGCAATAAATGGTTATCAGTCCGCCATGTCTAACCCACATAAGGATTGGCTAATCCGAGAGCAAACGGCTCTTGGTAAAGATAAATCAAATCCGTTTATGGCTTACAATTTGCCGAAAATTGTATGGTATTCGACTCACCATATCTTTATAAGTGAAGAGTTGCCTAGCCCGCAAGGTTATGGCTTGTGGTAAAGGCAGTGGAAAAACCATAATTGGTAATCAGCTCACCAAAGATAATAGTTGTAATTTATCTAAGAGTTGGCTAGTCCAGAAGCAAACGGCTTTTGGTAAAGACAAATCAAATCCGTTGACAGCTGATGGTTTGCTCAAAATCATTTGGTTATCATTGTACCAAAGTATCACATACTAAAACATTGGCTACTCCAGAAGTAATGGCTTTTGGTAAAGAGATAAAATCCATTAAATTTTCATAAAAGATTGCTAGGGACTAGCAATAGTTTAGTGTGGGGGATTTGATATGTGTCTAAATACACATATATTTTACATTATTTAAACCCACAAAAACAGCCAAAAATACTTTGAAATGTCACATAATACTATAAATATCATTGGAATGTGTTTTTATATGATTCAGGTGCAAAAGGAGTGAAAACAGATGAAAAACGAGCAAAGTTTCATAAATTGGCAAAATCAGTCCCTGAACTTTCAAAGTTGACAGAAAATACCCCTGGTTGTATAAAATGGAAAAATAACATTTATGCTCCTTGGGATATTGAAATTTGGCATGTTTAACCCTTGTGTCAACTTTGGGAAAGTTACACTTTCAACCCCTCAAAACTTCATAAATTACACAAATGGTCCCTAAGGTTAAATCCGGATCCAACACTAAATACCCTTAACCCATATTATTACTAAATCCTAAACCCAGCAAATAATAAACCCAGTCCAAACCAAATAACCCAAAGCCCAATAGATAAAACCCGGCCCACTTTTCCCTTTGCTAAAATATCTCAGGGTCAAACCAAGTTTGACCCGTCTTCTTCTTCCCCATACCGCCAAAAACCATACCACACTCACCCACGGTTTTCTCTGCCAAACCACCAATCAACCCCTGACAATCCACCACCCCCTCCTCCAATGCTAATCCTCCACACCCTTATACCCCCATGTGCTCAGTATAAGCCAAATTACCCACTTGCCACGTTTCCCGCCAAAATTGCAATGGACGAATGGGATTGAATTAAGGCTTATCCAATGGTGGGATTTAATCGTTTTTGATCACTGAGTCATTTGGGATTGATATTTAAAGACAAGAAGGCACACAGAAGAAGGGGTCAGTAGTTTAAGACCACAAGTAGTGTAGAAAGTAGCTAATGTTTATTTCAGTTCCAATTTAGGTTTTAATGATCAATTCCAGTTTGTTTCAAGTTCTTTGTACTAATTTACTTTTGTATTGTAATCAATTTCAGTTATAATGAAAATTCAAATTTTCATGTTTCTCTGTTAATTCGTATTATGATCCATAGTTATTAGAAAATTAATCACAAGTTCCCAACCCTTGCTATAAGCTTATGAAAGCTTTTCTTAGCTTTTTGTAAGTTTATATGGTGCTTATCAGTTCTAGTTCAAGAAATTCAAGAAAGTCAAAGTAAGTCAACAAAAGCTCATAATAAGCAGTTCTGGGGGTAGAAGCTAATCTGGATGGCTTTTCTGGTTTCTAGCTTGTTGACAACAAGCTAGGAGTGGTTTCTGGTCCTTGTTCATCTTTTCATAAGCTTATTCACTTGTAAGCTTTTTCTAAATTTCTGTATTAAAATAGTATACTGTACAACTGCTTATTTCTATCTTAATATTGTAATTTTCTAACTTATTATTAGTTTGTATTTATATTTAATCAGTTATATCAGTTTTAATTAGCTTAGTCTTTATTTTCTTTAAAAACAGTCAAAAAGCTTAAAAAAGACCAAAAATAGCCAACAGCTTATTTATAAGCTGTGACCTAGTTTTTAATACTTCTTGATACTCAAATAAGTTAGTTAAGTTAAGTTCATTAGAAAACCTAGCCTAGATTAATCATTTGCAGTTAAAATCAGCCAAGACAGTCCCTAAAGGGGTGTTTGGTTTAAGCTTTTGACAGGGTATAAACCTGTCTACTGTTCAAATGCCATAAGCTCAATTTCAATCAAGCTTAATACAGTCCTTATAAGCTATTTCTGAGCTCAAATTTCCAGTATAGATAGAATTAGTACTTTTGAATGGGCTGTGGTAATTTCAGTCCTTGAAAAGTCCAAATAAGCTAGAAACAGCCACAAGCTTAATTGGCCCTTGTTCTTTTCATTTCTGAGTTCTCATAGGTCATTATAGTGTATTCTCAAAAGCCTATTTGGTCCCTTGGTCTGTGCACTCTTCTGCACAAATCTGCACACAGCAACTCAGTGTATACTGAGTTGCTGAGCTGCTGAACTAGAGCTTAATTGGGCTTCAATTGAGATGTTTGTGATGGGGCTTTTTAGTTTTTAAGATAGCTCATAGTACTAGCTCACTTTTGCCCCCTTAATATTCAACTTGTCTGCTTAATTTAAGTGCTTAATCTGCCTGGCTAATTGGCCAATTTTCTGAGTTTTCTGTCTTGAATTCTCAACTGCTAATCTGCTTATCAGTTCATTTCATTGTGCTTATTTGTGTTTTCAAGTTGTTTTAAGCTTATTATAGTATATTTAGCCTGTTCTGAGCTTTTGGTGAACTTTTGTGCTTATTAGCTTATTTTTGGCTTATTTGTCAAACTGCTTATTGGCCAAATTGCTTATTAGGGTTTAGCAAACTTTTGATTTTAATTTTCCTATCTTTTAAATATTAATTTAGACTTATCCTGAATTTTTCAGATTTTTTCTAAGTCATTTGATATTTTTAATCTTTTTTATTAGTTTCTATTAGTAATTAAATCATAATAAATAGAATATTAATCAGAAAAATATAATTTTAATTTTTATAATTTTCTTTTATTAAATAGAATCCAAGAAAAATATAATAACATTTTTAGACCTTAAGAAAAACAAAAATAAAAAAATAGTGATAGCTTCTATTTAATAGAATTTATCTTTTTAAAATTTTAATTAAGTAATTTTTATTTTTATAATTTTCTTAGCTTCTTTTCACTTAATAATATTTATAGAAAAATTTTTAGATTTTTCTTTGTTTATTTAGTATTTATTATAATTTAAATTAGTTTTAAATAATTATTAAATAATAAATAATTAATAATAATTAGATAAAAAGTAAAATAAATATATAATTTCAATTTTAAAATAAGTTTTAAGATATTTTAGAATAATTAGCTTTATTTCATAAACTTTTAGAAATTTCAGTTTTTGTCCCATTTTAGATTCCCCGTTACGCAATTTCAGTCTAATTGTTAATTATCCGTTGAGAATTTGTTTCTCATTTTGATATAAAAAAGCAAAATCCAAAATATCTATTTCATCAATCACTCTAATCCAAAGCTTTCCACAGTTTGCCCATTCACACCTCGTTGGGAAACGATTCGGGTAATTACTTACCTGTCTTCACAATACATACGAACGTGAGTTTTTGCAAGTATCCTTTTTCACAAAGGGGTAATTTGTAATTATTCACGCGTATCCGCTGTCTGCATTTATTTATAAGTGTATTCAGCACGGATCAATTATGTTCACCGACTCAGAAGAAGAACGAGAAGTTACAAGTCGGAGATTGAAATTTATTGCAAAATCGTTGTCGTTTATTAAAAATACACGAAAAGCAAATTGCCCGACGATAAAACGCCTACATCGAGATCATTATGGTGCTCATGAACGTTTAGTCGACGCCTATTTTTCTGAGAACCCGTTCTACGATGAACGTAGTTTCCGAAAGAGGTTCCGAATGAGTCGAACTCTTTTCAACTGGATAGTTCGGGAGGTAACTATTCATAATCCATTTTTTAGTAGTAATGTTGATTGTATCGAAAAAGAAGGCATTTCAGCGTTGATGAAGTGCACCTCCGCAATTCGTCAATTGGCATACGGCGCGGTTCCTGATGCTTTAGACGAATATCTGCAGATGGGTGAAAAAACTTCTCGTCGATCACTTTATCATTTTTGTAAGTCTGTTATGGAAATTTTTGGTCCAGAGTATTTGAGGAAACCCACTATGACTGATGTCATAAAGCTTTATCAACATCACGAAGAAATACACGGCTTTCCGGGTATGTTAGGAAGCCTTGACTGTACAAATTGGGAGTGGTTTGGTTGTCCGAATGCACACAAAGGTCAATATGTTAGACGTGATCATGGTTCGAATCCGTTCATTTTGCTGGAAGCGGTTGCGTCACAAGACTTATGGATATCGCATGCTTTCTTTGGTACTTCTGGGGCGAACAACGACATCAACGTTATGCATAGCTCTTCTTTATTTAACGATCTTAAACAAGGAATCGCACCGGAGATTCCATTTGTTGCTAATGGGGTAACTTACCCATTTGGGTACTATCTTGTTGACGGGATATATCCGGAATTGGCAACACTCGTTAAGACGATTCCAGAACCAGCAGATGATGACCACAAGAGAATAAGGTATAAGCAAATGCAGGAATCGGCAAGGAAAGATGTAGAACGGGCGTTTGGTGTTTTGAAGAAGAGATGGGCGGTACTTGCCACTCCCACAAAAATCATGAAAAAAGAAAGAATAGTTAATATGATGTATACTTGCATCATATTACATAAGTCTGTCTCGTAATATTTAATTCCAGTTTTTAATTTAGTATTTTTAATTTCTAAGTCTGTGTAATGTTTTTAAGTTATGAATAAAAGTTTTCTATTTTGTATGTATACGTTTTTGTATTTATATTTTTACGTTTACGTTTTTAATTGTGTAAGTATTAAAAAAAAAGGAGTTAAGGTGAAGATGGGTTTTCCTTGCCCACAAAAAGGTGAAGTGAGGTGAAGGGGAGTGAGAGGAGAGAGAAAGCTGACGTGGCGCTGAGGTGTATGGTGAAAGTGTAGCAACCTTGCCTTCTAGCCTAAAAGGTAAAATGGTTGCATCCGAATTTTAATGGTCGTTAACATTTTATTTGTCTACATGGTCTCTCTTGCGACCTCCTTGTCGACTCATACATATAGACATATGATATGATCCAAAATAGTCGCAAGTCATGCACATGCTCAACTTACAAATTAAATTTAGCAAGAAAAGTAGTTGTTAGTCGATATTAGTCAATTCCTACTTTACATTAAATACTGATTTGTAATTCAGTTCTTAGCTAGCAAAACATGTAATGTTCACACACTTAGCTAAACTGTTTGATTAGTCAATTCAAACAATTGTACATAATTACTTCTACAGGTTGAATTCCTTGGTTAGAAATAACCTTTTTTCGTGACAATGTGAGAACAAGTGAAGGTTAAATATATTTGCCTTCCTAATTTATCTCCTGTTTTTTATTTAAAGAATTTTCCAAAACTTTCTATTAGTAGTAGTGAGGTTTCCACTTGGCATTTTTTTAAAGTTTTGTAGTGATTTTAACCCTCTAAAAATAGCAATCAAACTTGTGCTTTATATAGGTTTGGATTGGTACGTAAATGTTGACTCATGCATTTTTAGTATTCCAATCCATACAGCTTATGTATTCCTCGAAGAATGGAAGCTGCTTGGATGATTGATGCCAAGTACGTTATTTAGTCGCTAGAAATGTATATTTCATATGATTGAACCGGGTATAAAACCCTTTACCCAAAAAAAAATGTCTATTTTGAAACTTATGAACCCGTAGAAACCAAATCTCTTTTGTCTCATTGAAAGGTTGTATTCTGGTTATGTTAACAAGTCTACGTTTCAATGAAATCTTGTTATTTGTAAATGAAAGTGTTATAAGTTACAAAATAAGGCACAAATAAAATTGTTTTTTTATGAATGAAAAGGATCTTGTTTAACTTTTTATCTGCTAATTATTGCATTGTGTTAAAACATATACGCAACGAAAACAAAACTGTTCAAAACTACTTATTGCTTAAAACTACTGATTATCGTGTTGAGACAACTAGTCGACTAGCTCAACTGCATAGTTTCGGATTTCCGATTGGAAAGTGAAGTTGGGCATAAGAATCTGTTTTGCATTTTTCCGCCTTTCTTAGTCTTTTTAAAGGAGTAACGGGTTTGTTTTAAGGTCTTAGTGAAATATCAATGTACTTTTCGGTCATATCGTAGTATATTTATATACAACTTAACAAGGTATATATAACATTTTTATACATGAATTAAACTGATTTAGTAAACATCGTTTTGAAAACCGTTACATGAAGTTTTCGCCAAATTTGAGTCGAGTTTTAACTTGGCTTGAGTTATATGTTCAAACTTCTTCCTTTTGGCCGAACATAAAAGTTCGTCACACGACTAAACCAAACTCAAACTCTAGCCTGAATAACTCAATTTTGAGAGGACGAGAGTGGCGGCGGTCCGACGCGTTGCTGCCGGGCGTCATTTTATTGCGTTGGTTATTGGACGATAATTTTTTTCTTTTATTTTAAAGTGTTGTTTGCGTGTCTATTTTTTAGATGATATTTTTAATGGTTGAATTCTCTTTCAAGGCGGCCTGCACGACTCATCCTAAGTGAGGGCTTCTTTTATTTTAAAGTGTTGTTTTATTTATATAGTTTTCTTTTTATTAATAGAAATTTTGATTTTTTTTGTTTTTTTTATTTGTTATTATTTTTATTATTTTTTTTTTGTTTTACTAAAAATATATTTAGTGCTGCATGGTACTGTTTCAGTTTCTTATAAAGAATCAGACATAGAAAGTGGGCCGAAGAACACAGTGGAAGTTGGGCTAAAGAAAATGGGCTAACAGTTTTGGCGGGAAAGTAGCTACAGTTTATAACAGTGTTAAACGGTGCCGTTTGGTTCCTTGTTTAATATAGACAAGCATGGCGACGGCCGGCCGCGTTGCGGCCTGGCGGATTTTTTTGTCATTGGTTATTGGATGGTAGTTTTCTACTATACCAATAACCTCATCGTTGATGGAGCCGTATGATGCGGAAGTCTCACGTACGGTTCCCTGGTACCTTGTTAGCTGATGGATTTTTGAAATTTTCTGACTTTAATTTTCGTTTTATATAGAGCCCGTATGACAGTTGAGTATCCTTTCTTGCATACAGAAAAAGGAGCAGATGTTAGTGACAAATAAGCATATGGTAACTGAGGAGGCCATATGTATTTATATCAAACTATGGTAACTGTACGACTATTCCATTGTATGTACAGCCTAACACAACTTTTAAATAGAGAATGTGTTCAAATCGATATAGTCAAAACTCGAATAGACTTCAGTCAGATTACCTTATACCAGAACTATTAGAATTTAGCTACCATAAGATTTAAGTTTTGGAAAAGTTTGACGCTTGCTTCTAATCTAAAAATAGCTATTCCAATTAGCGCTAATGGTAATGATGTGTACCTTATATCTTGGGACCGAATTGAAATCCCCAACAATAGTAGCAAAAGCGCCAACACTATTGTAACCCAAACGGAAGTATGGATTCCCAGCTTCTGTTGCCATGTACAGTGCAAGCAAGAAGCTCTCAAGAATTCGAGGAATCAGAAGCACGTGTTGATATTCAATTGGACTGACCTGTTAATGTAAACAACAAAATATTATTAACATACTTAATTGATAGGTTGCTCATACGGACGACTATGAGAATAAACATCAAAATGTTGAATTTTCTAACATAAATAGGAGGTAGACGCCTAAAACCACAAAACATCAAACTGATTTGATGCAAATGATTCACGCTGCTCGAATTCGAAACTAAGAAAACAAAGATTTTTTTCATTTATAAAAAGCATTGAAGTTTATGAATAAAATAGAAGTTATATGTGTATACTGAAGGTGAACTTACATACAATGATCCTGATCCATACACTCCATCATGTTTAGATGAAGTGAGTTCTCACCAAACGAAAATCCCCTCTCCGGAGTCGTTCCTACGTCGCTAAACAATAAAAAAGATAAGTGAAATAAATATCATTTTGGAAAGAAACTTGAATATTTTACTCAATTCATGTTAGCTTAAAAATGTGCTCTGAAGTTCATACACCAATTAACAAACTTATAAACAGTACTGCTTAGCTTCACGTTTAGCAATAAAATGCAAGGTTTTGGTCTTTGGATCCCACTCATAAAGCTAGTAATATATGTTTTTTCATTACTTTCAAACATGTTGGATGTGCATCTACTTTGCTAAAAGCAAACTCCTAAAAATGATTATTTTGAAATTAAATAGTAGTACCTTCAACTCTTCAATGAGAGAATCCACGACCCTCACGAAGCTTCATGTTGTATTTCAATGTTTGTCCATGAAATCAAAAGGGTCTGATCCAGCGACTACAAAAACCAAATGGTATGAGAACAGAGCTTATCATATGGTGTAAGCTTATAATCAACAGGTCATTTTTTAACTAAAAGTCCCATTTTAACAGCCAAACGAACCCGTCTCGGCCCTGGTTTCAGTCCCCAGCCCTTAACCCGTTTGAGGTTCCAAATCGACCTATGTTAACGCCCCTTTGAACCACTAAAGACAACCAATTCAGACGTATTTAACATTTTTATTGCATACAATCAGTGTATATACTATTTCCAAAAGATAATCATAAACCATATCCGAAAACACTACATGAAACTATACTGATTATCAACCTTACAAAAAAAAGAAAAGAAAAAAGGCAATTAACAAAACCCCCAAACTATCACAAAACCCTAATTTCAAAATCGAATTTTACTTCCCCCGGCTATGAATCACCGCAAAAGAACTTCAATTAATAACAAAGAAGCAACTTTAATTAAGCAAAAAAAAAAAAAAAAAATCTAAAAACAAACAATAATTATAACCAACGATTAAAACTCTATATATAAAGATATATGATTAAACTTACACCAAAGCAGCAGCTAAAGGAGCACGGGATCGAAGGTACAACCATGGAGACGCGGTTGTAAGCTTGTCGCAAAAGAGGCGATAGACGTTTTGAGAGGATCGGAGATGGTTCTGGATGTGAGTGTTGGTTTCTGCTAATAAATGGAGCATATGGGCCGAAGAAGACATCGGAGTTGTGATGGAGCATATGGGCCGAAGAAGACGTCGGAACTGGGCTAAAGCAACTGGACTAAGCGTTTTGGCGGGAAAAATGCTACAGTTTATAACAGTGTTCGACGACGTCGTTTCTTTTCTTGTTTAATATAGATTATATAATTATAATGAGCAAACAGACGTGAACTAAAATAAAAAGTTCATTTAGTTTCGGTTTTAGCATTTTTTTTTGGCAAATGATTAAAAAAGGTATCATACTTGCCACCAGTTTCTCTTCAGGGTAGCGAACAAATTTTTTTGCTTTTGTGGGTACTTTTCTTTCAAATTCATCATTTTTAGGGTATTTTGCGAAATTTTTGGATATTTTTGCCCCTCTTAGCTAATAGAATTTTTTTTCTTCCCGAATGGCAAAAATGTCACATAGTACCCTAAAAAGGATGAATTTGAAAGAAAATTACCCATAAAAGCAAAAAAATTTGTTCGCTACCCTGAAGAGGAAACTATGGCAACTATGATACTTTTTTTAATCATTTTTTTTTCACTTTTGTAGGTTTATTGTCTTAAAAGTTGAAAGTAGTGATTTTGGGTTATGGTTTGACTATTAGATTTGACTTCCAATTTCACATTTTGACTAACCAATCAAATTTAGCCTTTAAAAAGTTAAAAGTCACGATCAAACTATCGCAAGACATTTGTTAATAATAAAATACCTAAAACCAGTTTTGGAGTGTTACAGCTCTTCCAATACCTTCGTTCAACATTCGTGTAGTCTCATTGCTGGGAAGCTCATAACGGTAAACTTTGATAAAACCAACCTTAGATTTTAAACCCCTAAAAGTGTTGGAATTTAATATATGACAAATCATAATCAAATACATAAACATCAAAGAGAACATGTGGAAGCGTATAGATCAATAACATGTACTTAGTGAACCGAATATAAAAGTATGCGTACCTTTTAGCAATTCTTCAACAATCAACGATCAAGAACCCTAATTAGGGTTTATAAGTGGATTATGAGAATTACCCCTTACTGTTTTGTAATTCAATTCAAGATTCAAACAATAGTGTGTTTGAGTCACGTTCTTGTACACACGTACTAATACCAAGTTAACGTTATGCTAGTTAAGAACACAAATTAAAACCAAACACTTTGTTTTTAATAAAAACTCGATCGAATCCCTTGAGGAGGGGGGTTGTACGACCGAATCTAAGCAAATAAAAGAGAAGGAAAAACTTTTTAGGGTTTTGGTATTGTGTGTGCACAAAAAGTACCAAAACAATGACCCTAGGTTTATTTATATAGTGTAGAAAACTTGGAGTCCAAGTTAGACAAGGATTGGGTCTCCAATCCTCATCCGCAACCGGCCAAGCCCAAGGAGGGGTTTCTGGAACCTTCTCGACATCCAATTTTCACTTTAGTCCTTCTTTTTATTATTTAACGGTCGTTTGTCAATTATCGTTAATTACATAACGGTCGCTATATGTTTTGTGTATAATAATTAAATATAACCTTTTATATATTAATTATTATTCATTAACTCTTCATACGTAAAGTGTGCAATCCCGTGATCTCGAGTTCGATCCTAACATACGACTATTAATTTATGTCCATAAACTAACAGCTCCCACTTGGACATATCTTAATAGTGTAATCACATCGGTTAGCGTCTAGCAACACGCCGATGCCTCTAGTACAACCTCGAGTAAGGTCTCCTGGAAAAACCTTTTAATGATTCATCATTATTATTATCCTTTTGTCACTAATACCATGTTAAATAAAGATATGGATCTAAGTCATTCTTTATTCAACTATTATGTTTCTCATTGTTTGTGATTGAGCAAGATTACCAAATCTTTTGAACATATTCAAGGTAGATCTTGGGCATGGCCACACAAACATCTTGTCAACCCTACGAGGGGCCACCAGTATTAAACTCCAAAATAAATTGGAAGGAACAAATTCTATATTGACTACAAGAAAAACCCATGAATTTTGTAACACTTCTGAAAACAATCCTTATGACTACCAGTTACGTATAGTGTTAAATTGTTCCACAGAAATGAACTACATTCATGACAGTTATCTGGTATCTCAAGTCTGAGGATAACTATTCATGATTTACTTAATAACAATATCCATAAAGTAAAATCATGTAGTTTGGAATAAGTCATATATTCAATTCATTGAATATCATGTGAATTTGGTATGTCAACGCATCAATATACTTTCAAGTATATTATACCAAAACTCAGATTTGTCTTAGTTTAATGATATTCCCATATCATTAATTGACAACGGACGATTTAGAATAACTAACTTATTCACGGATTAAACATGCAAATATAGGACAACAATATTAAAGAATGAAAAATAAACAAAACAAATACTTTATTTCATTAAAAGATAATAAATGTTTACAATGCCCTTTATCCAAATACTAATCACAGTCATGCATGAAACTACTAGCTAAACGAAGTCCAATGCCATTGGCAAGTTAGCTTTTCTTTAGATAAAGCCTTAGTGAAAGGATTAGCTAAGTTGTCATCTGTGTGAACTTTCAAGAGATTAATTTCTCCTATGATGACTTGTTATCGAACATAGTGATATTTCCGTAGAAAATGTCTGGTGCCCTTCATGACTCCATGTTCATTGGCAAATATGACTACAGCAGAATTGTCAAAATACACATTAATAGATGATTCAATTGAAGGCATAACACCAAGCCCTGAAATGAATTTCCTAATCCAAACAGCCTCCATTGCAGCTTCTAAACACTGGTACAAATATTGGATATCGTCACACCAAAAATGAGTGACTATATGCATATAGTCACACACGTTTTTTTGGGTGTGTGTGACGAAAATTCGTGCCACCGTAGGTATCATATAGTCACATTGTTTAGTTTGTGGCCGTTTTCATTGAAAAAGAGTGACCAAAACCCGAATATGTGTGACTAATTAGGCACAAGTTTTGTTGTATTTATCAGTATGTGTGACTATTTCCCATCCTATGGCCACATGAAAATATAATAAATGTGACGTTTGTGATGATTTAGTCACACAACGTGTGTTGTTTTTTTGGAGTTAGTCACATACAATTTAAAAAACAGTGGCCAAAAGTGTTAATAAGTGTGACCATATGCTGTTTAAAGTGAAGAAATGTGTATTTTGTGTGACCATTGATCATCCAATGGTCACATGAATTTTTAGTTTGTGTGGCCTTTTGTAATATTTAGTCACACAAAGCATGTTTGTTTTGGGTATTTAGTCACATACAATTAAGCATAAAGTGGCCAAAAGTGTTAATAAGTGTGACCATATGCTATTTAAAGTGAAGAAATGTGTATTTTGTGTGACTATTGATCATCCAATGGTCACATGAATCTTTAGTTTGTGTGGCCTTTAGTAATATTTAGTCACACAAAGCATGTTTGTTTTGGGTATTTAGTCACATACAATTAAGGATAAAGTGGCCAAAAGTGTTAATAAGTGTGACCATATGCTATTTAAAGTGAAGAAATGTGTATTTTGTGTGACTATTGATCATCCAATGGTCACATGAATTTTTAGTTTGTGTGGCCTTTAGTAATATTTAATCACACAAAGCATGTTTGTTTTGGGTATTTAGTCACATACAATTAAGCATAAAGTGGCCAAAAGTGTTAATAAGTGTGACCATATGCTGTTTAAAGTGAAGAAATGTGTATTTTGTGTGACTATTGATCAACCAATGGTCACATGAATTTTTAGTTTGTGTGGCCTTTTGTAATATTTAGTCACACATCGAACTAAACAAAGAGTGACAAATAATGTTGATAAGCGTGACCATATTATGTGACTGCATCTTTTTGTCACAGGTAGGGGTGGAAACGAGCCGAGCCCCTCGTGAAAAGCTCGGGATCGGATCGGTAAAAAGCTCGAACGAGCCGAGCCTAAACGAGCTCGAGCCTAAGTTTGGGCTCATTTAATAATCGAGCTCGAGCTCGAGCTCTATAAAAAAAGCTCGAATAGGCTCGCGAGCCTAAACGAGCCCTAGAAATATCTACGTATATATATTGTCTATACGTATAAACGAGCTTAAAAGTAGTAAACGAGCTCGAGCCTTATTTAATTAACGAGCCGAGCTCCATTTTAACTTTGTTTTCTTTAAAAATCATACAAATTAGTCGAGCCCGAGCTCGAGCTTGAGCTTGTGAAAATTTTCACGAGCCGAGCTTGAGCTCAAATATTAGGCTCAAAACGAGCTCGAGCTTTCTAGAATATAAACGAGCCGAGCTCGAGCTATGGCAGGCTCGGGCTCGGCTCGGCTCATTTCCACCCCTAGTCACAGGGTTACTACTGGTATTAGTAAGTTAGTACTGTTGGAGCAGAGTTGATACTGGTAGTACTAAGTTAGTCCTGCTGAAGCAGAGTTATACTACTGCTAGTACTATGCTAGTGCTGCTGGAATGAGTATTATATATATAAAACAGAATCATAAACAAAAAGAAATTTCAAATTGAATTAAACTCGAATGTATATAACTGGACAGAATATACAATTGTAATGTCGTACTTAATTAATCAAATTCTCAATAATCTAAAGACTTTTGAACCTTCACCGCCTTATTAGCAGCGGTTTGCCTTAAGTCGTTAGCAGATATATATTGTTTCTTCGATGGTACCGGTGGTACACATTTAGTCACAGGGTTTGTTGGTGTAACCTGTAGTAAACAAAAGATGCTTCTATCAAACATTGAATTACATATGAATAATTATATATATGTAGGTTGAAAAAACACATGTATGTACCTCCTCTTGAAGAATAACTTGATCCTTTGGCCATGCAAAGAAACCACCTACGCCATCCTTAACTGTTTTTAACCCATTATTTGCTACGTCCGGTATGCATGTTGCATCAATTAACGATGAATCAATTGACACTCTTTAGCAATCATTTGAGAGTGGTCGGTTATGCAGCAATTGCTTTCCACGAGACTGGTATACGGTACCCAAAGCAACGATATTTGTTTGCTTTACGTGCCACAGTTTGCACTTAAATGTCTACAAAAAAAGAATTTTTGCATGTATATATCAGAAATTATTTAAACAAAAGATTAACAAGAAACTTGTTGAAATACATACTGTTGGCAGTGCTTGTGTTGGAGACACATTTTGTTGCGATTGGAAATTCAGAGACCCGTTTTGTCGCTTCTTAGGCTTTGTCTTGGGTCCGACAGTTTTAGCAAGTTCCTATATGTATATATAAAACACGTTACATTATTTAAACAAAAGAGTAACAAGAAACATGTTGAAATACATACTGTTGGCAGTGCTTGTGTTGTAGATGACACATTTTGTTGCGATTGGGAATCTGGAGACCCGTTTCGTCGTGACTTAGGGTTATGCTTAGGCCTGACAGTTTTAGCAGGTTCCTATACGTATATATAAAACACGATACATTAGTCGATCATGTATGTAAAATTCAAAAATCAAAGGGGGATGTTTTATTACTTAGCATTATTTCCATTACCTTTTTAGAAGTTTCAAGGCCATTGGACTTCTCCTGAATTCCCGCATCTTTAGCACTTACAACATCACTTGTCTGAGTGCCGTCCACCTCATTAGCGCTGCTCCCTATATTGTCAATGGCCATTGGAGTCACCTGCAATATAAATTAAGAAATACATTCACTCATCAGTTTATGTTCAATGCCTGGTATCATTAGCATCAGTGGTGTTAGCATTAGAAAATGAAATTGTTAACAACATAAAAAATGGCTTACAACTGAGGCTATTGGCGATGGTTCAGATGGCAAAGTTATATTCATCCCTTGATTATTCAACTGTTTCATCAGTTGAGCAAGCACTTTATTTGTCTGTTCCACCTCACCGGATAATTTCTTGACCTGCACATCTTTTTCGGTCATCTCGGTGGACAATTTCTTGACCAATTTATCTTTTTCTTCACGCTCGTGTCTCTCATTATCCAGTTGAGTTTGAAGTAACGCAAGTTTTTCATCGACTTCTTGTTTTCTTCGAGGAAGGCCAAAATACTCTTTGTATGTTACTCCACCTCCCACTCCTCTGGCATAACCGCCCTTTTCCTTACCAAATACAAATGTCATGGCGTCAGTGCCATCATCAACACTCAAGGTTCCTTCCTTGATCTTGTCATCAGCTTCTTTCTGCAGAAAAAATATAGGAAATGTTGGGATTAAAAGTCTTCTTGATGTTGTTAGAGTAACTGCTGCTCATATTTGTGTCAATGCTGCTCAGCTGGAGTTAGTTCTGCTCATGAACTTCAATGAAAAATATACTATTGCTAGTACACAGTTACTCCTGTTAGTACGCAGTTATTACTGCTGGTATACAAGTTATTACTGCTAGTACACAGTTAATGTAACACCCCAACCCGACAAGGGTAGAAGTATCACATTAATGGTTTCATATCAGATCAAAACAAAGCATACATTCATTAGTAATAAAAGGATTCTCAAAGGTTACAAATGAAATACTAAATACACAAGGCTGCAAAGGAAACAAAAGCTAAATACTAAGTCTGCAAATGCAAATCCTTCTAATAACCTCTACTTCAGAATAACTATCATGGTCTTCTAAGTCCAAAAGTCTCTTCTCTCATACCCAGCTTCCAACTAAAACCTGCCGCGGGAAAAGAAACGCGGCTGAGCTTAAAAAGCCCAGTGAACAGATATATAATAAACGGAAACGAAAGCAAATGAAACGAACATGTATGGTTTAGTGCATAGGGATACATAAGTCATAGGCAAAGAATATAATAAGAATGAAATGAAAAGAAAGGAAATAAAAAGTAATAAGGGTCAGTAATCCTCCACGAGCCCGAACAAATCAAATATATTAACCCTGTAGCAATCTAGAGGGGATGCCTCACAAGTAACCAGATAATATGAGGGGTGATCTCATGTATCAAATTGGAGTGATCAGCTCCCGAACTTTGTGAAAGACGTGTATTGCACACAACATCAATCACCGAACAATATAATATAATATCCATTAATACAAACACTAACCTAGGATGCATCCATACGCCCCCCGAACAATAATATAGGCCAATAATAAATAAAATGTGCACGTTACGAACAATATGGGGACGGTGTGGAACATCACTCAACCACACTAAAGTTATGCCATTGGTGCATCAATGACACGGCCATGCTACCTACATGGCTAGGAAACGAACTTGGCTCGGGTCTCAAACTGGAAAGTCAAAGGTCAAAGGTCAAAGTCATCGAATCTTAATCAAAGTCCAAATATCAAAGGTTCATGGCAAAGGGTTCATCATCGAAGGTTCATAATCAAATGGTTCATTTAAAGTAATCTTTATCAATTGATTTTATAAAAATGACCTTTAATAACGGTTTTCACAAAAGTAGTCTTGAAAAGTAGTTTTCACAAAAGCTTAGTCAAATTCTAAATAAAAGTGGTATCGCATATTTCATAAACATCATCTTTAAAAATAATTTTTCCTCAAAACGTTTCCATAATATAATTGAAAAGGTTTTCACATCTAATTACCAAATCAAATGAACCCCCGAAGTATCAAATGATTCGAATACTAATATCACAAGGTAACGAACGAATATCAAATGGATCCAACAACGAACCAAAGTGTATGGGAACATAGCAATGGCTTAGGGAATCTTAAACGAATCAAAACAAGAGATCAAGAGAACGAAGGCACCTTACAAGAAGGGCAGAATATCTGTACCTTATTAGCAGAACACAAGGATAGCAAATGACAAGGATCAAATTACTCCTTCCTCGAACCTAAGGGAGTAGAAGACAGAATGACAAGTGGTTTTTAGTTATCTTTCCATTTTAAGTAACTTTCCTTGTTAGGTAACTTTCCTTATTAGCAGGTTTCCCGAATTAGCAAGTTTCCATAATTAGCAGATTTCCATAATTAGAAAGATTATAATATCACCAATTTAGGTTAAGTCATTAATCAAGCCTTATTACGGGATTAAGGTATATTTTAGCAAGTTACAAAAGTTCATGGTTAAATATGACAAGTTTCCATAATTTAGGGTTTTAATTGTAAATATTCCAAAGTTAAGGGTTTTAAATGAAACTATTACAAATTACTAGTTTAAAACACATAATGGATTCAGAATCATACTTTAGTCCTTTAAGTTTCATTATTTACAATTTACACCCTTTAGTTATTAAAATTACAAAATAAACCTTATAGTTACATAATTTACACTTTAACCCTTACTATATTCAAAATCACATCACAAGCCCTTATATTTATTAAATTATAGAATATACCCTCATAGTTATGCATGATACGATTTAAACCTCCATGTTTTACATATTTACATAATTAGTCCCTTTAGTTAATTAATTTCCAATTCGAACCATATATTAACAATTAAATCATTATCTTGAAAATTTTACACATAAGGACCTCATCTTATAATTTTTATACATTTGTACTGACCTAATTAACATTATAAAAATAACCTTTAAGTTTCAAAGTTGACAAAACAAGTCCTCCTTATTTATTTATCAAATCGTATAACCCTTTTAATAACCAAATCAAAACCCTAGCTCATCTAATCTATAACCAATCATTACCTAATCATTAGATAGCATTTATTGACCTGTTTTAAATTACCAAACCCTAACCCTAATGTGTTCTAGGGTTTCTTTTGATTTTATTCTCTTCGATACATATATATACGATTTAAAGAATAATTAGCTACGATCCACATGAGCTTCTATAATTCGAACTAGTATTTTTCCCAGATCATATATGTTGTATAGTGTCTAAAATAAATAATTACAAGTCCTGGATAATTCGTATTACGCGTTATGGATTTTAGTTACGTTTTTGCTCTCAAAAATTGGTACGACTTATTTAGCATGCATGATTCGTTCTATATAATTTATTTAGGTCTTACATGATCATACTAACATAAAAAAAATATAATATGCACAATCGAACGTACCAAAGGGATAAAACAAATTATACCTCTCGCTATAGCTTTATTCGACAAAACAAATGTCTAATGATCGAACCAACGAATCTCACGACCTCCAATTAATTTTATAAGCTTATTTAGGTTATTTAGAACTCCAAAAAAATAAGCTATGAATTTTATTGGATCGAATGAAAGCTGTACGATTTTTGTAAAGGGTTCTAAGGGTTTCGGTTTGTATAATATATATATATATCTACATATTATATATAACAGGATGCGTATGACGTCATCAAATGCTGGATTGATGAATAAGCGCTGGATTGATGAGTAATCATGCTCTTATTCCACCTAAGCATGCCACCTAAGCAAAGTTTGACCAAATTAATTCGCATTGACCAAATAAAATCCGGATTTAATTTTTAAAAAAATTGTCATTTGCAAGATTTGAACCTGGGCCATTTAATCAACATACAAATCCTTCAACCACTAGACCAAGTCATTTTTTTGTGATTTACAATACAAAAAAAGTAAGTCATGCTTAAAATTTTGATATTGTTAAGCTATATTTAAGGAATAGATTATGCATATATTTTAGAGTATATACCGGATTTGTAAGCCAATTTAATATACAGGTTTTATTAATGATCAGAGAAACCCTAATTTTTCCTCCCCATAATTTTATTTTGCTTCTATAATGCTTTATTATGTTCATTATTAATCATGATTAGATTTTCTATTTTTTTCAGAAACTTTGAACTAAGCATGAAATTCAATGTATGTTTTCTTCTCATGTTGATTAATTGACAAACTGATAGCATGATTAGATTGTCTATTTTTCCAACAACTTTGAAAAACTTTGAACTAATCATGAAATTTAATGTATGTTTTATTCTCATGTTTATTAATTGAATAATCAATGAACCTGTACTAACCTTCAATGACAGTACTAATTCGAGATCGTAGCAGTACGAATGTAAAAGACAAACTGGCAACATCCCAGCAGTACAAAGTGTTAGTTTGTATTTTTTTTTAAGCATTAGCTCTAATATCATTCATGTGAGGTTCCTACAATTGTGGCAAGCATGGCTAATTTATTAAGTTAGTTGTTTAAGTGTCTATCCCGTATATACTTATCCTTCTTTGTTGTTCTTTGCCATAAGGCCTTGATTCAAACTCTCAAAAACAGGTGATGTACACTTTTGAAAGCAATATTACTCTCATTGCTCAATTTCATTTGAAACAACCACATCCGCTGCAAAACTAATTGTTCTTGATTGACAACCTACGAAACCCTAAACAACCAAAACAACCACCAATTTTTTGATCCGATTGTCACCTCAATTGCAGATTTCAATTGAACAGGTATGTTATTTGAAAGATAAGTCTGTAATCACCAAACTTGACATAAACATTCTGTTTTCAAAGTACAGATCCCTGTATCTGAAAAAGGGCCAAAAGCAGAAAAAGTCTCACGAACTGGAAACTTTATTAGGGCTGGATCTCAAACTCCCGCATCGAATGCCAGTCAGGTTTACATACGAAATCCTTATTTAGACTTCAATAAAATGTTCATAACAATTTGTAATCAATTGTTGTTGCAAAGAAGCTCTAAGAAAATTTTGTGAATTATGTAGATTCTCCATTCTCGAGTTTTGAGTGGTGTTTTTTTTTCCAGCTGCGGGTGATGAGGTATAGTTGGATCAAGTGTCCTTGCTCTTACAAGTGATTCTCTCTTTCTCATGCCACAGCAGATATTCTTGCTACTATACTAATTTCACATATATTTTAATTGGGGCTCAGAGGCATCATGCAACTGCCAGCATTATTAACGAATTAACTTCAAATCCTGAAGAAATCACACGCGAAGCTGATATTTTGGTGAGTGCGGTAGGAGTCCCTAATTTGGTTCGTGGAAGTTGGCTGAAGCCTGGTGCCGTGGTCGTTGATGTTGGAACGCATCCAATTGAGGTACTGATTCTGACCTTCTATGGCATATACAACGCGATTTAATTATAATTAGGTCACTGAGTGATTTAAGAAAAGATGGTTCATTTGAATTGCCAAGTTGATCAAGGGGATGTTCAATTTGGCTGAAGCCTGGTGCCGTGGTTGTTGATGTTGGAATGCATCCAATTGAGGTACTGATTCTGACCTTTTATGGCATATACAACGCAATTTTATTATAATTAGGTCACTGAGTGATTTAAGAAAGGATGGTTCATTTGAATTGCCAAGTTGATCAAGGGGATGTTCAGGATATTCACATTGTTGATTCAGGTACCAGCGTACCAGCAAGACTGATGATTCAGGTACTAAGAAAATAGATGATTCAGGTACCAGCAAAACTGCTGACTCAGGTGCTAAAAAGATTGTCGATCCAGGTACCAATCCTTTTTGTTCAAAATGAGAAAACATATAAAAATTACAAGTCAGAACGTTTGACAATGGAGAAAAGTTTCATAGCAATTCATACTGTTGCTTGCTACATTTGGTTAGTACTGCTTTCAATGTATTGTTGCATTGTACCCATTACATACATCGTCTCAACAATGCTCTAAAAAGGTATATTTTCACGAGTTGCATCCATAAATCAAATCAAGCAGCGTATGGAGAAATATGTAGTCGAAGATGGAAAGATTGCTCGGTTTATTAAAGAAAAAATTGAGGAACTTGACAAGGATGTTACATCATAAACAACTAACTTTGAGGTCATGTCTTATGAAATTATCTAACCACTATTCAAATTATCAAATATCAGTTCCTTATCATTGTAATTTGGCAGGTATCACAATCCTGACTTTGTGGATGAGCGTCAGCGACATTGTTACGAGGTTAGTCATACTCTTGATTATTTGATATAGTAGTGAGTAGTTTTGAAAATTTGATATAGTAGCCATTGCTTATACGTTAATTCACAATCTATTAATTTATGTGTCATTTGCAGCCATTGCTTATCTAGTTTCATGATTAATTTATATTAGGGGCTTGGGACATCGATCTATGCTCGGATTGGGATAGTAGAAGGAAGTAGTTCATCACAGGAATGGGATGAATTAGAGCTTAACTCATCTCAGGTTTGAGTTTTTCTTCTTACGCATCTTAGTTTTCATTTTTGTTGGCAGAATACCATTCCCAAAATTTTAATGTTCTTAACAGCCACGAATGAGTAGCTACGATCAACTTTTAAATGATGGGTATAAATGGGTTAAGTCATAATATAGATGCTTTTCTACGGATCAAGATGTGTCTGATCTGCTTATGTTGAGAAAGGCAAACACTCATTGACCCTATTGCATGAACTTCATACATAGTTAATCTATTAAAGTAGATTACAAAAGCTACACAACAATAGCACATCTAATTTTTTCAATAAAGCTATTATAGTGGTCCCAGTCGTTACGATACCTCTTGAGCTAACACATAGCTGCTACAACCAATTTTTCTTTTATTTCTTCTTCTCTCTTTCTCTATTAGAAAAAGTATTTACGGTCTCTATAAGCATTCTATTCAGAGCACGATTCACATTGTTAAGCGCTTCCACAAGCGGACCAAGGATCTTCCTTTTGACCACAGACGGTATGTTTGCATGCATGCCTTTTATATATGTATTTTCAAACTATATGAAAATAAATTCTTTAAAAGTTTACCCAATACTTCCCCTTTTTTTCCCATTTTGTTTTTTGTTTCTGTCACTATTTTCACACAGCATAAATATATCATTTGCCCATCTTTGGTTTTTAACCTCAATAGACCTGTGCATATTGCCACCTCTACCAAGCAGCAACATCGTTTCACTTGTGGCCAAACAACCCTGTTCATTGCTCCGTCCACTCACATTCAGCCTCTCTCATGCAAGATGGAAGAAATATATAATGTGCCACCTGTAAATAGAAACGATTTACTCTATGCGATCATCAAATCTGGTGATTCAGCATCTGTACTTCTGAATCTGCTGAGATAGAGCACAAAAGAACATTGATCATTTTGTAAAAAATAGAAAGAGATATGCTACATGGATTTTTGGGGAATGCCACAGTAGTTTTTGGTTGCAATACTCAGCGAAGCTACTACTGCAAGCAGTAACAAGGAGAACCACGTGAGAAGGCAGCGTCGTACAGAAAATAGCACGTGGATGAAATTTCTTTCACCATGTTTGAGTATTTAATTTATTATGCAATTTTAATTCTTTTTACTTGCAAGCACGTTTCACTTGACGATTTCAGCGCTAATTAATAATGCTCAAACTTCTTTATAGTTATTCAGTGAAATGACTTCAAATTTTGTTGTTGTCTTTGTAGGTTGTTTTGAATAACGCCACTGTGGAGACTGATAATCCATATATCCACGAACGTGCTTACATATTGGCGTCTTCTTTCAACTGACCCCTGAGGTTATTATTCATGCCTTCGAATTTGCCGTTGTCTAATTGTTTACTTTACATTTTCAGAATCAAGGGTTGCTTTAACCTCTGATAGGGGGGAACCATGGTGGGCTGATGTAAAAATAAAGTTAAAGCTATCTTACATTTACAAATCCAAAGGGTTGTCTGAGGCATTTGTTGATGCAATATGTCCATTCGTTCAAGAAACTTTGTTTATTGAAACTATTCAATGAAAGGCGAGTTTGCACATTTTTATTTTGAGACATAATGCATAGTATTTCATTTTGCTTTTGTATATTTCATATCTTATAATAAGTTTTTTGTTCATTAGTTTAAAGGTAAAGCAAATAAAAGGGTATCAAATAGTGAGTTCGAAAAAAGAGCTCGAGTATTAAATGCAGATCAAAATGACAATGTATTTCAAGGATTTCGTCCTGTAACTTCATCTTTAGATCTGTAAGTGTTGCCCCTGTGTTTGATGTTTTTTCTTTATTTTTTTTTTTCATTTGTTATTTTCTAATTCAAAAAATAAATGCTTTTATTGTTTGATTTACAGGGCAAAAGGTCTTCGGGCAAAGAAGCTACTTTAGAAAAGAAAATTAGAAAGGGATGAAAGACGAGCTGAAGCACAAAAAGCTGGAGTTGAGTGCCAAAGTGATAATGATTCGGATGATGAATCACATGTAAGTAGTTTAGATTATCCTACATGGAAGGATAAAAGAGTAAATTATCTTGCATCATTTTTTAATTAATTTGGATTTCCATCTATTTATTTGCTATAATTAATTAGTTGTTTTTTGGTTTGAACATCCAATCATGACCATTTGAGAGTAATCTTTTCTTTGGGCCTACTAAATTTGGCTTCTTGGTAGACATTTTGGTTGATGCTATGTGGGAATGTCAATGTTTAACATGTTACTCTAAACTTTGTATCATTTTACTTTGGTGCAGGTGGAAAACCTGTTGCGTTTGTACAATAGTATTGATGTCCCTGCAGAGCATTTGTTATTTAAAATCCCCTCAACTTGGCAAGTGAGTACACAATATTATAGTATGTTTTGATGTCGTTTGGTAATCATTAAGGTATATAAGATAATCGTTTTATTCAGGGAATCGAGGCAACAAGATTATTGGAGTCTGAGGGTATACAAACACACATGACTTTTGTATACAGGTAAGTGTGCTATGGAAATGCCTGTAAACTTCGAAAAAGCGGAATCAACATCCAAAACTAATAACTTGCTAATGCCTCTGTAGAAGATACTGTCATTTTAGTTCCATTTTATACATTATTCATGAACCTACCTCTTCAATTCATGATAATCAGTAAAAAAGTTTCTCCATTTCCATATGCGTGATGGACTACATTTTGTTTGAGAAATTTGCTTATTAAAGGATTTAAAAAGTAATAGTTCAAAACCCTTTTTTATGTATGTTTATGTATTGACTATTGAGTGGTGCTTTGTATACCAAAGATGATAAAATCATTTGATGACGACTCCTCAAATAAAGGCATACATGCAGAAATTGAAGTCGCGTTCATCCCGACCAGTAACTCTTTTTTACTTAATTATAACATATCTCTAAAGCGGAGCAGCGATAACAAGTTTTTCTTTATCTCAGGTATGTAACCAATTAATTATTTAATATATAGCATTATAGATGCTCATAGATGTAGCTTTCAGGGTCTGTATACAAGCGAGTTGGATGATTCCCTAGAGTCATCATGGGCATGGGTGTTGAAGCTTAAAGATGAAATATATTCGATGGCATACCAGGTAAGTTAGTGATTTGGCATAACCTCTATGCATAAAATTGTTATAGTTAAGAATTTTATTATTCGTATGAACAAATCTGTTTTGATGTGGCAGTTATTCAATGATAGCTTGGGCCGGTTTCCTAATCAAAGGAAAACAACTGGACGTAAGCTATGATTACAAGAAAACAAGTGGGGCTGAAAAAGTTGAGTAGTTGAAAAGGAAAAGTGGTAGACCATGTGTAATTTTCCTCGACCGAAAATTATATTTAAGAAAAAAAGGAAATCTGATTATTAGTTACTTAAAGCTTATTTTCAGACCTATCGACTTATGTAGATTGCACATGAGCCGATTGAAGAGGCTCAAACTCATCTGTGTGCAGCCGATCGAAGGGTATCTGAATATACTGCATTTCGTGCCTCTGCTGTCAAAATCCGTTGTCTTTTTGAAAGGCTAAAAACCCGTGTTTCATCAAGTGGTGTGGCTGCTTTCTCAGTCTTTACGTGCTTTAGCTCACTCTCTTGCCAAGTAAGTTCAAAGCTTTCAAGAGGAAGCTTGGAAAATATATAACCGCCGTATGCCGTGGAATTTCACAACCTTCCAGGTGGTTGTGCGAGTGTGCACCAAAGAACATCTGACAAAGGGAAACAGCCAATGCAAGGTAAAAGAGTGTTGCTTATTATTGTAACATTCTGATGATTTATTGAGTCAATGCATCAGATGTGTGATGGGGTACGCGTATGGTAACTCATGTCTTTTTTGGCTGTAGATACACCATCTGGGAGTCACTCTCCTGCTCTTCCAGTGAACACGTGGGCATCTTCACGTGTGATTAATGTAAGAATAGGAGGGTTACTCGATATTAGGCTTATCATTATCTTTCGAACAATGGTTGTCACAAGAAGTCTGTACTAAATATTCCAACAACTGATAAATCCCAGATTATCATTTTTAAGCGTTTATGTATTTAGGTGATCTTATATTTGTAGGGAAAACAAAAGAACAAACGTTGTGTCAAATTTTATTTCGCCTTTGATTTAAAATCATATGCTATGTTCTTAAGAATAATTTTGTAATTTTTAACTGTCGAATAAAAGTTAACGTTCCTTTATTTTCATTGCTAATGCATTCAATATAAAAATTGGTACGTTTATATCTAATCTTTCCTGACAGACAATATGCAATTGTCTCAAAAGTGAATAAAATAAGCAAATTGAAAATTGTTATTTGTCAAATTCTTTAATAATTAATAACAGTCAACTAATTTTCATGTTTGACTCATTAACAAAGAAGCCCTACTTAACTAATACCTTACAAGGAACTTTATAAAGTCTTGGTATGCAACATATGTAATTTAGTATGTTTGTATCTTTATTTTTGGTAAACTTACTTTTTTCAATGATAATCACAAGTCATGCCCGCCCTGTGGGCGGGCTTATATGCCCGGGAGGGCTTACAAGTCATGCCCGCCCATTGGGCGGGCTTTGAAGTCTAGTATATATATATATATATATATATATATATATATATATATATATATATATATATATATATATATATATAATATAATAACGTGTTTACATGATAAGGACTCAATATATTCGGCCCAAGCAAGTCTAATTAAGGTCAAATACTGATTGTGATCTTTTCCTAATTTTATTAGCATTTATCTTGTATTTTATTTAATTTATTTTGTATTTTTAATCATAAATATATACGAATTATATATAAATCGTCCAAATAAATACTTTGTGTATTTTTTCACTTTTCTAAATGTTAAAATGTAGTCACAAAAATTATTTTGATTCATATCTAGTTCATTCCCGAAGGTTTGGAATTTATTTGGTGATTTTTAAGCTTTTAAATAAATTTTTAAGATTGTAGGGGCATTTTGGTCATTTTGCACATTTTGGATTTTTAGGTATTACAACTTCTTCCCCTCTAAAAAGAAAAATTTCGTCCTCGAAATTTGCAAAGAAACGGAAATGAAATAGAACGGAAAACGAACAAAGACATACCGGATCAAAATTCGAAATGCGGATAACTAGCTCGTATCGATTCCTCGGTCTCCCAGGTAGCTTCACGCTCTGGGTGATTCCTCCAAAGAATCTTCACGAACGGAATAACTTTATTTCTCATGACTCGAATCAAAACGAAGTAGGTTCAAATTTCCTCAGAAAGAGACAAATTAGATTGTTTCCGATCAAAAGACCATGCAACAAAAATGGAGGATAGGTGAATCTCCCGGAAAGCTCATATGGAATACAAACAAGATTTCAAATCAAATTGATTGTGTCAACAGAAGAGAGCTTTTACAAGAATCTAAGATTTATAGCCGAGGTCAACAGAATGCAAAACGAGATTCCAAACTCATCCAGATATCAAATGAACGAAAGTAGAGTCCACGCATAGGTAGAATGAACCTAAAGTCTCACTAATCACGGATAATCCAACGGGGATTCAAATTCTAAACTTCTTAGGTACTTTCCAAGATATCCTATGCCCACAACAAGTGCACGTTATATGATGTAAGTATTATCACGTTGGCCAGACGTCATAATACTGGCATCATATAAATATGCCCTTATGATGGTCATACTTTATCTCAAGTCGAAATCAAAACCACCTATCTTAATTCACCTAGTACTTCTATAGTCTCAAAGGTCAACAAAATCAAATGCCATCGTCAAAAGAGAAAACAAAACTATTCGCAAGAGTATTGGAATTCCAGGTTTCCTAGCAGAAGTGAAGTACGCCGTCACAAGCATCATACCTTCCACAATTCGCCAAAATCTCTCAAAACAAAGCCATCACCGAACATACGAAAAATGAACACGAACAGAAATGCTTCTAGGGAACTTAAATCGTTAAAGGATCTTATTACTATATAACGAAACTTAAGAGGGTCTACGGAAGTGAAAGTTAGTCGTCACAATCTTCGGTCTTCCCAGAATCAATTCTTCCAAACATAAAGGGTCTGTTTCTAAACTCCGTCCATTCAACACCTCCAATCTCCTCAAGTCCGGTTAATCTGTCTTCGTTTGTCCATCAGTCGGAAAGTGAAACCAAAATCGGGAACTTGTGTCTGGTTCGTCGAGCCTCCTGCAGTTCTTCTTGGAATGTGATGGAGTAATGTGGATTTCTGGCACGATCTTTGAATCTCTCCATCGTCCAGTCTGCTTCCGCTCTCAATTCATCTTAGTACAACCAAGATGAATAGGAAAGTGAGACTGCACGTCTTCATCAGCTCCAGGTTCGCCATCTTGACTAAATTTCTTCTTCTGCATCGCCAACACTTCTACCTTGTAAGGAATGTCTTCACTCTTCAGGGTAGCCACCGTCTTTGTCAACTCCAGGTCATGCAGTGAAATAATTCTTCTGATATGTCTCTAGTTGTCCTAATGTATACCAAAAACCTTCTGTGCTGTAAGGGAGTATAACCGAGTCTCTTTCTGATTTCTCCCAAAGATTGTCCCGCCCGAGGGTATGGAAGCTAACTTCTATTTCATCTTTTCCAAAATTCCATTCTAAATCAAACTAAGCTGTTTCTCTTTGTTCACGAAATTTCTCAATGGTATCCTAAGTTGCAAACATCTTCCAGAATTCTTCTGCAAAGTTCAAAAGGTTTCAGTTCTCCTTTCTGTTATCGGTCTTGACCACTTGGTGATAGTTTTCAAAGCTCGCGGGATTTAAGAGATATCCTCAATTTAGAACATCGTTGTCTCAACAAATATCAATCTCTCAGAAGGCACAAATGATCGACGAATTTCCTAACAAAGTGCAAAGATGATTTTCATGCTCTTCCTCGTTTTCGAACGTACTATTAAGTCATACAATGACCATTTGCCCAAGTACTCTCGAGAAAAACATTATTTATCAAATTCACAAAACAGTCAGAGCTTTAGCTAATACTATTAGCGTCCCTAATCGTCATAGCAGTCGTTTACGAATACAGAAGGCGATTCTAAGAATAAAATTAATTCATCAGAAGGAAACTTCGCACTCTGAAATTAAACAAACACGTAGTCGTTTCAGGGAGGATGCATATTGGCTCCTAACAGTAATACGGTTCAGCTATCTCCAGTCGCCATCCTTCTTTATCGCGAACGAAGCTAAAACACACCCAGAATTTACACTTAGGCAAACTTGCTTTCTGGTCTTCGGTTGCTGCTCTTCCCGGTTTGCTCAAATCAACTGGTATGATCCCGGACACATCTGAAAGATACCTTCGCTTGGTGACTAGACAATCTCTCGCTATCAAGTCAAATCCTTCTTCACGCTCCGATGGAAAAAAATTTGGTGGTTCGACCAGGGATCATATTCAAGATTCAGGGTGCCAAATAACGTTCAAGATAAGGTTCATGTTTAGAAGACTCAAAGTGCCAAAGAGCTCTCAAGATGAGGTTCATTCATTGGTATACGAAATGGGTTCTAGGAAAACTTCATAACCGCGAAAGTAACACACGAGTCTCCCGATTAATAGTGATAGTAGAGAGTTTAACAATCGGTAATCATGGTAGAGAGTTCAAAATTGTTGCCAGCGTTAAAGGTGAGACATAGAAAGGGAAATTGTCAATATTTGAATGCTCGATCAACAAATTCCTGGTCAGAATAAAATCGAAGTTAATTATCCAAAGAAAGACGGATCACAAATCAAATCTTTATCATTCAAAAGTGAGGGGGAAGATTTTTATACTTGTGGTTACACACCACAAGACCTCTCTTAGGAATAGAGATGGGTGAAACGAAATCAAATAGTGTCGGAAGATTTATAGATACTTATCAAAAGCAAGAGACAAAAGAGAATACATCAAGTACGTCATCGCCATGGAGATTCTCAGAATGACCGAAGAGGCATCAAAATGATTGACGAAGGATCAGAGGTCAGAGTCAAAATCCGAAGATAAGGATCGAATAGTGTCAGGCAATTACTGTGCAATTCTCAATGCCTTCTAGATTTAAATAGGTTCAAATCTTAGGTGGTGCAAAGTATAAGCTTTCTATTTCCAAAAGTGATATCAGATATCAACAGGATCTAACAAATAGTGATAATTGTTAGGATTCTCATAGGAGTAGTAATGGATCACTCAGAACTGAGTAGTATCAGATGATACACTTCATATCCGACATGAGTAATGAATTCGTAGAATGTGTCAAACACATTATGGTTGAATGACCATCTGGATGGTCGGAAAGGTATCAAACCATTTATCAAACAAATCGGAAATGAGGATTCAAAATCAGGAAGTGAAACTTAAATGGTGCAAGGTATCCATGTAGTTCTCGAGGGATTTCAAACTTACTTGGTTACTAAACTTAGGTTGCAAGATTTCTAGCTTCTGAAACAAAAGTTCTTATAAGGCTTAGCTAAAGGCAAAGGCACGAATCAGAGTAATGCGGTAGCAATGATACTTAAACAAACACCTTATAGTCTACCCATTCCTCACCGGTCAAAACTTACGTTCCTATTGGGAAATCTTAAAGCAAATTTTCAAAGGTTGTCTTACGAGCGCCTACAGGAAAAACTTAGTGGTCCTAACTTACACAGGTCAAGGGTAAACGTATTACGAATCGCAGCCTGTCTCTCTAATACCATAAATTGTAACACCCCAACCCGGCAAGGGTAGAAGTATCACATTAATGGTTTCATATCAGATCAAAACAAAGCATACATTCATTAGTAATACAAGGATTCTCAAAGGTTACAAATGAAATAATAAATACACAAGGCTGCAAAGGAAACAAAAGCTAAATACTAAGTCTGCAAATGCAAATCCTTCTAATAACCTCTACTTCAGAATAACTATCATGGTCTTCTAAGTCCAAAAGTCTCTTCTCTCATACCCAGCTTCCAACTAAAACCTGCCGCGGGAAAAGAAACGCGGCTGAGCTTAAAAAGCCCAGTGAACAGATATATAATAAACGGAAACGAAAGCAAATGAAACGAACATGTATGGTTTAGTGCATAGGGATACATAAGTCATAGGCAAAGAATATAATAAGAATGAAATGAAAAGAAAGGAAATAAAAAGTAATAAGGGTCAGTAATCCTCCACGAGCCCGAACAAATCAAATATATTAACCCTGTAGCAATCTAGAGGGGATGCCTCACAAGTAACCAGATAATATGAGGGGTGACCTCATGTATAAAATTGGAGTGATCAGCTCCCAAACTTTGTGAAAGACGTGTATTGCACACAACATCAATCACCGAACAATATAATATAATATCCATTAATACAAACACTAACCTAGGATGCATCCATACGCCCCCCGAACAATAATATAGGCCAATAATAAATAAAATGTGCACGTTACGAACAATATGGGGACGGTGTGGAACATCACTCAACCACACTAAAGTCATGCCATTGGTGCATCAAAGACATGGCCATGCTACCTACATGGCTAGGAAACGAACTTGGCTCGGGTCTCAAACTGGAAAGTCAAAGGTCAAAGGTCAAAGTCATCGAATCTTAATCAAAGTCCAAATATCTAAGGTTCATGGCAAAGGGTTCATCATCGAAGGTTCATAATCAAATGGTTCATTTAAAGTAATCTTTATCAATTGATTTTATAAAAATGACCTTTAATAACGGTTTTCACAAAAGTAGTCTTGAAAAGTAGTTTTCACAAAAGCTTAGTCAAATTCTAAATAAAAGTGGTATCGCATATTTCATAAACATCATCTTTAAAAATAATTTTTCCTCAAAACGTTTCCATAATATAATTGAAAAGGTTTTCACATCTAATTACCAAATCAAATGAACCCCCGAAGTATCAAATGATTCGAATACTAATATCACAAGGTAACGAACGAATATCAAATGGATCCAACAACGAACCAAAGTGTATGGGAACATAGCAATGGCTTAGGGAATCTTAAACGAATCAAAACAAGAGATCAAGAGAACGAAGGCACCTTACAAGAAGGGCAGAATATCTGTACCTTATTAGCAGAACACAAGGATAGCAAATGACAAGGATCAAATTACTCCTTCCTCGAACCTAAGGGAGTAGAAGACAGAATGACAAGTGGTTTTTAGTTATCTTTTCATTTTAAGTAACTTTCCTTGTTAGGTAACTTTCCTTATTAGCAGGTTTCCCGAATTAGCAAGTTTCCATAATTAGCAGATTTCCATAATTAGAAAGATTATAATATCACCAATTTAGGTTAAGTCATTAATCAAGCCTTATTACGGGATTAAGGTATATTTTAGCAAGTTACAAAAGTTCAGGGTTAAATATGACAAGTTTCCATAATTTAGGGTTTTAATTGTAAATATTCCAAAGTTAAGGGTTTTAAATGAAACTATTACAAATTACTAGTTTAAAACACATAATGGATTCAGAATCACACTTTAGTCCTTTAAGTTTCATTATTTACAATTTACACCCTTTAGTTATTAAAATTACAAAATAAACCTTATAGTTACATAATTTACACTTTAACCCTTACTATATTCAAAATCACATCACAAGCCCTTATATTTATTAAATTACAGAATATACCCTCATAGTTATGCATGATACGATTTAAACCTCCATGTTTTACATATTTACATAATTAGTCCCTTTAGTTAATTAATTTCCAATTCGAACCATATATTAACAATTAAATCATTATCTTGCAAATTTTACACATAAGGACCTCATCTTATAATTTTTATACATTTGTACTGACCTAATTAACATTATAAAAATAACCTTTAAGTTTCAAAGTTGACAAAACAAGTCCTCCTTATTTATTTATCAAATCATATAACACTTTTAATAACCAAATCAAAACCCTAGCTCATCTAATCTATAACCAATCATTACCTAATCATTAGATAGCATTTATTGACCTGTTTTAAATTACCAAACCCTAACCCTAATGTGTTCTAGGGTTTCTTTTGATTTTATTCTCTTCGATACATATATATACGATTTAAAGAATAATTAGCTACGATCCACATGAGCTTCTATAATTTGAACTAGTATTTTTCCCAGATCATATATGTCGTATAGTGTCTAAAATAAATAATTACAAGTCCTGGATAATTCATATTTACACGTTATGGATTTTAGTTACGTTTTTGCTCTCAAAAATTGGAACGACTTATTTAGCATCATGATTCATTCTATATAATTTATTTAGGTCTTACATGATCATACTAACATAAGAAAAATATAATATGCACAATCAAACATACCAAAGGGATAAAACAAATTATACCTCTCGCTATAGCTTTATTCGACAAAACAAATGTCTAATGATCGAACCAACGAATCTCACGACCTCCAATTAATTTTCTAAGCTTCTTTAGGTTATGTAGAACTCCAAAAAAATAAGCTACGAATTTTATTGGATCGAATGAAGGCTGTACGATTTTTGTAAAGGGTTCTAAGGGTTTCGGTTTGTATAATATATATATATATATATATATATATATATATATATATATATATATATATATATATATATATATATATATATAATATATATATATATATAAAATATAAAAACGTGTTTACATGATAAGGACTCAATATATTCGGCCCAAGCAAGTCTAATTAAGGTCAAATACTGATTGTGATCTTTTCCTAATTTTATTAGCATTTATCTTGTATTTTATTTAATTTATTTTGTATTTTTAATCATAAATATATACGAATTATATATAAATCGTCCAAATAAATACTTTGTGTATTTTTTCACTTTTCTAAATGTTAAAATGTAGTCACAAAAATTATTTTGATTCATATCTAGTTCATTCCCGAAGGTTTGGAATTTATTTGGTGATTTTTAAGCTTTTAAATAAATTTTTAAGATTGTAGGGGCATTTTGGTCATTTTGCACATTTTGGATTTTTAGGTATTACAGTTAATGCTGCTGCTATATAAGCATAATTATAGAATTAGCAGTCAAACTTACAAGTTGATATCCCTTTGATTTAATATCATCATCTGGGTATTCGCCGTCTTTGTTTACCCTGCCTTTCAACCACGTTAAATCACGCGGGGGTTCTTCATCCGCTTCAATCTCTTTATTTTGGATCTAATAAACATCAAATGCATACACATGTAAAGTTAAACCAAGATAAACGAAAATATGAGGATGCTTACACATGTACAGTTAAACCAAGATAATCGAAAATATGAGGGTATTAATGCAAATGTGCAAATTGGGCAATGTAAACAGATTCATTTCTCATACTGATCGTCTCTCAATTTGTAAAACAAACATTATGTAATCTTACCATTTTCTCTTTGACATAAACGTATCCACCTCGTCCCATTTTATGTTGATAAATATTTTGGGAACGCGCCATTTTAGCTTTATCAGATTTCTCCTAAAAACACAAAATCATAAGGCGTTTAGATGCGCTAATGCTGCAAACTGAAAATTATAAAATGACATATACACTTAAATAAAGATGACTAATTAAAACCTTGGATGCTTTGGTGGTCGTGTAGTTTACAAACTCGACCCAGTGTTCTGAAGCCATAATTGTACTATACAAGTCCGGGACTTCAGTCAGTTTGGAAGGTGTATTTAGGTTGGGCAAAATGTAGTTGAATTTGAGCTTCTTCTGTAATTCCTTAGCATTTTACCAAGACGAATCATTATCAATTTTCTGTATTTCACGTCAACATCAAAAAATTTCTTCAAAGATTAACACAATGTTGTTAATTAGTTGCACATAATGTAACTGCATACATAAACTTATGTAGTACTGGGTTACAAAATAGTATATATGTAACGTGATTTCATCCCATAGTTTATCTCTTGATTCTTTATTCACCTTCTTCCAGGAAAGAATCTTCACACCTATCTGCTCACGAGCCACATCTCCTAAAAAACTCACAAACACTGCTCTGTTTGCCCCTGATACCCTACCGAATGCATCGAAGGTTACCTTGAGCTTTATTGCACCAGGTTTGTCATGCTTCGCGCGAAACTTTATTAGCCTGGTTGAGCCCCTCTTAGCTAGTATCGTCTCTGCTTGGTTGGTTCCAGTCGCATCTATATCTTCATCATCAGAATACTGTTCGGATTCATATTGTAAGACGTTATCATCAACTACAACATCATCAGGAAGAAGCAAAGTTTGATTATCAACAATGGGTTCAATATCCATGACTCTTGAGCAACAAAGGGTAAAAGAAAATGATTATGGCTTAGCTTGGAGAGTAATGGTGATAGAAGATTTGATTTTTGTTTTTTCTTTGCAGTCTTTTTTTTAAGGAGAGAAAAGAGGCTATACTAAGAATATGAATCGTTATTCTTGGTAACTGCTTGTAATTAGGTGATTCAAAAAATTTCGATCCAAAAATTTGCCTCCAAGTTGTAATTTGAAATTAACAGTTGAATTATTTAAATTTTTTTCCTTTGAACCTGTTAATTAAAGCATAAACTTGAATAAATCAAAATTTTGCCTCCAAATATTATATATCATTATCTTAATAATCGCAAATGTACCAGACTATGCAACCATCACATAAACAGTACAACCTGCTACCCATTTAACAAACCAAAATACTTCAATAATTACCAGTTATTGTACCCTTACTAATTACATTTACAAAACACAAATTGCTATTTTTTTTTTTTATTTTTTTTTGAACATTGAAGACTTTTTATTAAGTAAGTAATACTCTATTGAAAACAAAAACCAGCAAGTTGCTGGGGAATACAGAAAGGAGAATATTTAAAACATAATACAGTACATACATAAGGGAAAATCAGTATCCAAATTAAATGTCAGAATTGAACCAAATACCATTTACAAAACACAAAAGCTGTTAATGTATATCCTAAACCCCTAAACCATCTTAGTCTTGCCTTTCCCATGGCTGCTAGAAGGTGCTCCAAAACCTATAGGATTCTTCTTACACGGCATTCCCAAGACAATATCCTGAGTAAATTTCTTTTTGTGTGCCTTTTCAACTGGTATTTGAACTTGCACATGGGAGTTCCTCTGGAGGTTCAATGGCTTGGATAGGTTCCACTTCCCAAGTATCAGTACTTGCATCAGAATGTTGCTCTGGATAATACCAAGCAAGGAGGCCAGGAAGGATGTTGAGAGCACCGTCATTTGATTCTGAACTGCTTGAATCAGAAGAAATTTGTATGACATCTACAAATAACAACTGTTAGATCAGTTTTATTGATTCAAATGTTAAACTATATCACAATCAAAGAAAAACCTTTTGATGGTTTACCATTGCAGAAGAATCCATTGTACTGTGTTCTCATATTTTGGTCCTCTTTTGTGGTATCCCAAACAATGAAGCAATGTTGCACAAACTAGGCTGCATTTCAAGTCTCATTGGTGGCCAACTAGGCTGCAATTGAAGTCTCAATTGGACCTCTCAGTGTACTCACAAACAGTTCAAAAGACTGTATTTGTAGTCTCAATGGACATCTCAGTGTACTCTAATAGGCTGCATTTGGACCTCTCATTGGTGGCCAAGCACAAACAAGTCTGCTAGGTACTCTCATTACTGGCCAATCACAAACTAGGCACATTCCAATGCTCTCATTGATTTAGACCTCTCAGTGTACTCACAAACAGGCAACAAAAAATACTCAGACACAAAACACTTAATTAGACATAGCATAACAACCATTATGTATACGAAAATCAGAGTATGGAAAACAAAAAAAACAGAGCATACATTAGACATATCATAACAACCATTATAAAATACAAAACAACCCCATTTTACAATAGAATCGATTGGTAACAACCACTAACATCACCATTTATAGATCAAAAGCCTGATATTAATTATTGTACAATCAATCATCAACTGATATGTGAAAACATTAAAAAACATACCTTTGTTGTTATTTGGATTCATTGTTTGCGTGCTTGTGTTTGCCAGAAGAATGTGTATGTTGATTAGGGTTTATTGATTATTGTGTGTGTTTACAAATGATCGGGTAAATGGATTAATTGCTGGTTGAATATTGAATTTGTGGTTTGGTTTAACTATAGCTGACGTGGCAAAATTTGTAAAAGAAAAAAAAGAAAAAAAGAAAAAAAGAAAAGGCTAATGGTGATGACGTGGCGGTTAAATCCGGCTATAGCCGGTAAATAGGGATGGCAACGGTTCGGGTTCGGGGCGGGTTTTAGTGTACCCGTAACCAAACCCGTTTATAATATACCCGTACCCGCCCCATATCCCACCGGATACCCGATTAATATTATCCATCGGTTTTTCGGGTTTCCCCGCGGGTATCAGTTATCCGTAGTTGAATATTATATGGACAAAATTGGCGGTATTAAGATTAAGTCACGCTAAAATCCACCGACAAAACAAAAGAAAATACTCTAACCACTCCCAACAATAACTCAGCTTTAAACTTTAACACACTGCCACGTCAGCTTTAACACGTACACTCACCCTTAACTCAGCTTTAACACACCCAACAATAACTCACGCAACCTTTCGGCAACTCACGCAACCTTTCGACCCTGTTTCATCATTTCTTAATAGAGTTTCTAGACCGACCCTGATAGCTGGATGGTCTTGAGGCAACTCACGCAACCTTTCGACCTCTGGAGCACGATTATGCATCTGTAGCATAATACGAGTTATCTTACCTAGCAAATTGTTAATCAATTTGAGTTCTTTTTCTTGTTCATTGCGTAATCGGGTGAGGATAGCCTTTTGCACCTCTGCTGGTTAATTCGTTAGCCACAGTGTTTGTGTTAAAATTAGTGATACTTGCGAGAGAGTTTTATAATAAGTTGTGTGAGAAAATGAACCGGTGCACAATCCACCGGTTGTCGACCAAGACCCAAATCCGTTTGGTTTAACAGAGGAACAACTCAGACAAATGGACCAAGATATGCAAGTCTTCCTGGAAATGGAACAACTTGAAAGAGAAGAGGAAGCTGCTCGTTTGGAGCGGCAAGCCAGGGAGGATGAAGAACGTAGGAAGAACTGGGAAATGGGTTGGTTCTCACCTGATTCCTCGTCGACTGAAGATGGTTACCCAGACTCATATGATACCTTCAATTAATTTGTATCGTAGTTTCATTCGTAGTTTCTTTTTACAAACCCTAAACCCTAAACCCTTAAAGCTAAACCAATCCGTAACTCAAACAATAACCAAACGAATAGTCCAATAAATCCAAATATGTTAGTCTACGGGTAGCATGTCTCGAATAGTCCAATAAATCCAAATACTTAGGATCGATTTCGTCTTTGCAAGATCGAGCTTGTAATTAAGATCGGATCGGGATCTTAAGATCCTACTATAATGTCATTTTGTTAATAGTTTTTGTAATATTATACAAATCTATAAATTAATATATATCATAAACACAAATTATGTAAATATTTCATAGAAATGTTGTCTTAAATTATGATTATGAAATTTTAAAGAGTATTAACATGTTGTTTTTTTTTTAATTCTACCAAATACATTCCATACTTTTTTAGTTTGTGGTTCGAGAAAAGTAAGATCGTATCGTATTAGTTCTTAAGATCCTATGGTAAAGATCGGGATTGTTGATGCAAATAATGTTTCTAAAACGTTATTTATATCTTTCGATTACTTCACGTTTTGAGGATGACAAAATGTAAAAGCATGTTACGTTAAAATTAACGAAAACAAGTTTTTAATCGGAAGATCCCGTTTCTACGCAAATCACTCTAGAACAAATTTGCAACTTGACTAATGATCAAAAAAATGATTTTGGGTTTTAAGACTTCACATTTTAATGTGACAAAACATTTTTTCAAAAATATACATGACAAATTATTTTTTAATAATTAAGAAATGTTTTAATGGAAAAATAAGTTTAAAATACATAACAGCTATTTTTCCCCCCAAAATCAGCTCCAAACTTCCCCAAATAAGTTTTCACCAGAAAAGACAAAAATTGGAGCGTCTTTGTCTGGGACGGCTCCACGGTTCCACTAAATTTAGTGGAGCCGTCTACCTGTAACAACCAGATTTTTCTTGCCTATAAATACCAGCCCTATTCACAGTTTTTGGGCATCCTTTTTCACACAGAACTTTCAGAGTTCAATACTTTCTTCACATTTTCTTTCTTTGATCATTTAGATTAGCTTTTCTTTTGTTCAAGAGTGATCCTATCATCCCATCAAGTGATCCTCTTCATTCCTCTTCAATAGCAAGAGAAGAACACAAAGTATCCAAGAAGATACAAAGTGTTGTCATTCCTCTTCAAGAAAGAGAAGAACTCAAAGTATTCAAGAAGATACAAGAGTTATAGTTGTTAGGTTTATTGTAACATTTGTTACATCCTTGTTGTATCATAGCATACATCAAGATTATTTTTCTTTTGTGAGAGAGTGAGTCAAGATCATTGTGATCTTAAGAGATAGTGAAGATCTCTTGAAGCCATTGGGCTTGTGTGATTGATCAAAGGATCAAGAGTAGATAGAATAGGTTGAGTGAAGTGAGAGTTGATCATTGTGATCGTGTTGAGATCTTGGTGATCTCTTGAAGCCATTGGGCTTGAGTGATTGGTCAAGTGGACATTGGTAGATTGGTGCTAGCTAAGATTAGCACTCGACATCTAGCTTAGTGTCGGTAATAGGATAAGCGACGTGTACGGTTTTCTCCGCCTGAAGGGAGGTTGTTGACATAGTGCTTGAAACTCTCGAGTGTGGTACTCGGGGAGTGGAGTAGGGCGAAGAAGAGCTTCGTAGCTGAACCACTATAAATCCTTTGTCCCGGTTTGATCTTTCCAACTCTACTCTTTCATTACTTAGTATTAGTTAGTTTAGTGTGTAGTTCATATTGGTGTTGATTGATTACACATAAGATTCGAATCAAAGCTTCCAATAGTAAAGTTTAAAAGAAGTTTTTAAAAAAACTATAAAACCGGTAAACTATTCAACCCCCCTTCTAGTTTCCCACAATTGGTCATGTTAGGTCATACAATCTTTACAAACCTCATTCATCTATGAGGAGTCCTTTTGTTGATCCACAGGGCAGACCCAAGTCTTCAGAGGCTTGGGTCCTAGAGAGAAACTAATTTCTCTACTTTTGTGCAGGAACATCCACTGAAGAACATGGAAGACAAAGGAATATTTGATAGTGGGTGCTCTAGGCACATGACTGGTAACAAGAATCATTTGAAGGATTTTCTAGAATTCCAAGGAGGTTCTGTTACCTTTGGAGGAAGTAAAGGTCAGATAACTGGTAAAGGTAGAATTGTTGTAGGCAATTTAGAATTTGACAATGTATCTTTTGTAAAAGAACTAGGGCAGTTTAACCTTTTCTCAATATCACAAATTTGCGATAAGCAGCATAAGGTGCTTTTTAGTGAAACTGAATATTTTGTATTGACTTCGGACTTTAAGATGCCTGATGAAAGTCAGATACTTCTTAAAGTTCCTAGACAACACAACATGTACAGTTTTGATATGAAAGCACCTGAAGTTGCAAAAGGTTCTGCTTGTTTGCTTGCAAAAGCTACTTTGGATGAATCTAAATTGTGGCATAAAATGTTAGGTCATGTTAATTTCAAGAATATGAACAAACTTGTGAAGGGTAATTTAGTTAGAGGCTTACCTTCCAAGGTTTTTAGGAATGACCATGCCTGTGTAGCTTGTAATAAGGGCAAACAGCATAGAGCTTCTTGTAAGGCTAAGTTCGATAGGATTGTTACTGAGCCTTTGCATACCTTACACACGGATCTGTTTGGCCCTACATTTGTTAGAAGTATCAACCATGCTAGTTATTGCCTTGTCATTACTGATGACTGCACCAGCTATTGCTGGGTATTCTTTATGTCTACTAAAGATGAAGCCTCTGATTTAATTCAAAGGTTCATTAGGCAAATAGAAAACCTACTAAATCACAAGGTTAAGATCATTAGGACTGACAATGGCACATAATTTAAGAATATGAGCATGATTGAGTTTTGTGGATAGCTAATTTGATGAGGCGAAAAGTGTACCGCTTTTAAGGGGTCATTTAAGCCCGAAATCGTATTTATTTGATCAAATATTGCCCTAAATCGTTCCTTTTGTCATTTTAGGTACTTTTGAGGAGAAATCTGGAAAAGGGGGCATTTTGGACGTTTTTGGAGCATTAAAGTGAAGAATACGACAAAGTCTCAAAATCGGCTGAAATTTACCTTTGACGGCGTCAGAATCATCTCTTGACGGCGTCATGCCTTAGCAAGAAAAGTTGGATGTGAAATTTACTCATGACGGGCCAGTGAGTTAGCATGAGAATTCTGACGGCGTCACGCTTTAACTAAATCAAGGGCGTCACGGCTTAAATCATAAGGGGACGGCGTCACGTTCAATGTTCGACGGCGTCAAGCCTTGATAGGCCAGAATGGATTTTTGAAGAGCTAAAGAGGGACGGCGTCAAGAAGGTCACCCGGGAACCCTAAAAGCGGCGAGGTGACGGCGTCACAATGCATAAGGTGACGCCGTCAGATCCAAAAATCTATATATAGTTTTCTAATCTTTTGTCATTAAGGGAGAGCTTAGTGTGTGGAATTTTGGGATAAAACCCTAAGACGATTTTAGCTACTTTTTCAGGGCTTTTTGCCTTGAGATCTTCCATGTTTCATTGAAAGATAAGTTATCAATTAATCATTCAATATGTCTATGTGTTGTTTGATTCTATCTTATGCTTGTCTTTTGTTTAACATGTTAGGCTAATTTTATCTTGTGTTTGCTTAGATCTAATGAAACCTAGCTATTGATTATTGGTTGTTAGTGTGTTGTTAGTTGTATTGGATGATTGTTTATCTATGTTAGGCTTAAGAAAACTGGCTAACTTCCTATTCGGTAACTTGCTTGAACGTCTTAAGAAACATGAACCAAACGCGTACTAAAGGTTTTTATGGTTGTATTTAATGCACAAGCGAATTCTAGTGATCCCATGTTAGGAGCTTCCTAGCCGGCTCGACATAGGAGTGAAGTAGGAGCTTGTAGAGTTGGGGAAGTAAGTACGCCACCCCATGAATGGTATTAAGGAATACACCCGTCATCCACGCAACTAATACACACTAATTAACCGGTAAAAGATAGTTAGGGAGTAAGGAAATCTAAGTAAACACATTTCTCTACACATAAGTTTCTCACCACATTTCATTTTTGTTATTTTATTTTATTTGCATTCGTAGTCATTTGGGTTAGTTGACTAGCAACTAATTCCGCCCACTCCTTCAAACCCGAGATTTTACTTGCTTTCATAAAAATATAAAAACATAAAAAGAATCTTCCTCAACCCTTAGACCTAATTAGAGTAGCCTTTCATACCTAACGAACACTATTCCCTGTGGAGAACGATCAATCCCCCCGTACTTACCACTACACTATACTACATCGGTCAGGTACACTGCCTGGTGGGGTTGTAAGCCTCTTGGGATCCCTCGAGAGGTAAAACCTGTTGTAAGGTTACAAAACCACGCACATCAAGTTTTTGGCGCCGTTGCCGGGGAATAGTTATTGTTTAGGTTGAATTTTTATTTCTATTAGGTCTACTCACTAGATTCCTTTCTAGTGAGATTTTTATTTTATTTTTCTAGGTTTTCTTTAGTCTATCTATTTTCTTCGTGTCCTTGTTCGTAACCATACCATCCGACATCATGGAAGATGGTAATATCCTTAACCCACACAACCCACCACCACAACAACCACAACCACCTCCTAGAGCCTGTACTTTAGGAGAGTATTCCCGTCCTAGCCACCATGGCTATCGAAACACCATTGAGCTCACTCAAGGAGCCAATATCACACCCTTGCGATCCGACACCATCCGGTTGGTGCAAAGTGGATGCGCATTCCATGGACTTCGTTCTGAAGATCCTAATCAACATCTCAAGGACTTTCTTAAAATCGTTGATTCTATAGACCTTGATGTTGCCACTCGAGAGACGACCCGATTGCGTCTCTTCCAATTCTCTCTGCGGGACCAAGCTAGTCAGTGGCTAGAACGTCAACCCGCAGGATCCATTACCTCTTGGGATGATCTTACCACTCGTTTCCTTGCTCAGTTTTTCCCACCGGGAAGAACTACCAAGCTAAGGAAGGATATCTTGATGTTTGAACAACGTCGAGGCGAAACCCTCTACGGGGCATGGATTCGATTCAAGGACTTACTCCAAAAAGTCCCTCACCATGGCATAGAACTCTGGCTCCAAGTCCAAATCTTCTATGACCATATCAATCTCTCCACGAGGCAAACCATTGACCAATCGGCCGGTGGCAAGCTACGTGATCTAAGTGCGGAACAATCATGGGCTCTCCTAGAGGATCTTGCTCTTTATGACAACGAAAGTTGGAGTGATCCCCGTGTATTTGAATAAAACGGTCAAGGCAATATCTTTGCCTTCTAACAATTCAAGCACTTCTGACCGTAGGATCATAGAACTTGAAGACCAAGTCAAGTTTCTCATGAAATCCTACGAGGCTCCTAAATCTCCAAGCCAAGTGAACAAAATCACTTCTTCATGTGAATTATGTAGTGGTCCCCACGACACTCGTGATTGCATGGAACTCCCCGAACAAGCTTTTGTGGACTACGCATCCTCGCGTACCGACGGAGCGGGAGACAAGTGGTACACTTTCAAACCCGAGCCAAACCCCTACGGTGATTCATACAACCCCTCATGGAAAAATCACCCGAACCTTAGGTGGAAACAAAACCAAAACTCTCAACAAACCAATTCTTCCAACCCACCTAATCGTTTCCAATCAAGCGGTTCCAACTCGAACCGTACTTTCAACAACAATCCTTCCGGCAATGGTAGTACCAATAACTTTGAAGGATTGATTTCCCAATTTATGGCATCTCAAGAAGCTCGGATAGCTAGATTCGAGACCGAATTCAATCAACAACAGACGGAGATGACCAATAAAATTGACAACTTGTTGAAAGCTCTCCATAACCAAGTGTTATCACCTCCACATAAGGACGCTAGGAACACAAATAGCGGACCCCAAGTAAAAGACCCCTCTTCATCCAAACACGTCCACTTTGTCAACATTGTCACTATTAAACCAATTGATAGGAATGAGGATAATAGTGAACCTAAGGATGAGGATAGGAAAGTCGAGGTTGATAAGGAAGTTAGGACAAGTGAGATTGAAGAAGTAGATGATGATGAGGACTACTTCAATAGGCTACCCACTAAGGAAGAGCGTGCATATCATACAAACCTATTCGATGACCCCGAGACACCATACTTCCTAGGTAGACCAATCATAGAAATAGGCGACCCTTCTAATCTCAACATACCATGCAACATCGGACATCTACATGTGTGGAAAGCTTACATCGACCTTAGATCGCCCATAAACATCATGACTAGAGCCCACTACAACTTGATAATGAAAAATCAACTTGGGTATAGGATGCTCCCTGACAAGGGTTGGATGAGTAACTTCACGGGAAGAGTTAAGGGATTACCGGTTTATGTAGGAAACTTCACCTATGTCACCGACTTTGTAATTGTAGAAGATATCCGCCCAATAGTCGATGCATCCTTGACTCAAGTGGTTTTTGGAAAACCATTTGTTGAGGTCTCTAGAATGACTTATGAACCTTCCATAGGGATAGTTAGATTTAAGGATGAGACCGATGAAGTAAGCTACCAAATGCCATATAAGATAGAACAATTCCAACACTTGTCAAATGTTGAGAAGGAGCTTAAGCAAGCGGTCTACTATAGGAATGATGAGGATAGAAGTAAAGGAGTAGACTATGTTATGGAAAGGATATTCGGTTTCTACAAGGATTGTTTGAAATTAGGACCGGAATATAAAACCGGGAAGGAGAATGGCCTAGGAACCGTGACCGATGATGGAGTCACGTAATGTACGTGACTTTGAGTCTAGCTACAAGACTCGTTAATAAAGAAAAGCGCTTCTTGGGAGGCAACCCAAGCTTTATTTGTTTTATTTGCTTTGTGTGTTTATGTATTTGTTTGTTTGTTTTTATTTGTTTCCGTATGTGTGTTTAATTTTTATTATTATTGATTCATGTTCAAAACTAAATTGTGAAAATGCTTTATTTTATTTTTAACTTCGTCTTAACTACATATAAAGGTATTTTGCAAAAGATAAGTGTAAGGGAAATCTAAATCGGTTTATTAGAACACATATGAACATGAATCGTAATAATAATAAATTAGCATACATATTCGTAGTTGTTTGAGTCAAATGTTTGTATCGAGTCATAATGATGTTTTGCAGGATTTCCAGGAAGTAAGGTAAAGGTTTTTCCAGAAATTTTCCGGAAACTTAAAACGAAAATTTTTGTCAGGTCATTTCTGACGGCGTCAGGAGTTATAACCTGACGGCGTCAGATTTAATTTCCAGAAATTTTTGAAAGTTTTGTTTTCATAAAAAGTTTTTATTAAATCTCCAACTTATAATCTCCAGGAATCTGCAAAATTATCATTCCACAAGCATTATATCCTTATATATAGATTTTATCCCGCCGATGTTATGCAGGTTTTCGTGTTTGTTTTCTCAGGTTAACAGGTTATTTTGGACAAGGAAATGTTTATGGAATCAAGCTTATGGCGATGCATTAGTCATGGAGCTTCAACATTCTCTTTGGAGGAAGATTTAACCGTGTGATTTCACTATCCAACGAGCGAATCAGGGGAGTATTTGATTTCATTCTTTTACTTTTTGCTTTTACATCTTGTTATTTGAACATTGGGGACAATGTTCATCTTAAGTGTAAGGGAGGGTAAAAGTACGATTTTAGAGAATACAATTGCGCTTGATTTTTGTTTGTTTAATAATAGATGTGTAATAAAACTGAGAGAAATACTTGTTAAGGTAATTTTAGTGCCATCACACGGTTAAATCTTGATGTGCTGACCGATGTGCGTGGTTTTGTAACCTTACAACAGGTTTTACCTCTCGAGGGATCTCAAGAGGCTTACAACCCCACCAGGCAGTGTACCTGACCGATGTAGTATAGTGTAGTGGTAAGTACGGGGGATTGATCGTTCTCCACAGGGAATAGTGTTCGTTAGGTGTGAAAGGCTACTCTAATTAGGTCTAAGGGTTGAGGAAGATTCTTTTTATGTTTTTATAGTTTTTATGAAAGCAAGTAAAATCTCGGGTTTGAAGGAGTGGGCGGAATTAGTTGCTAGTCAACTAACCCAAATTACTACAAATGCAATAAAGTGAATAACAAAAATGAAAATGTGGTGAGAAACTTATGTGTAGAGAAATGTGTTTACTTAGATTTCCTTACTCCCTAACTATCTTTTACCGGTTAATTAGTGTGTATTAGTTGCGTGGATGACGGGTGTATTCCTTAATACCATTCGTGGGGTGGCGTACTTACTTCCCCAAACTCTACAAGCTCCTACTTCACTCCTATGTCGAGCCGGCTAGGAAGCTCCTAACATGGGATCACTAGAATTCGCTTGTGCATTAAATACAACCATAAAAACCTTTCGTACGCGTTTGGTTCATGTTTCTTAAGACGTTCAAGCAAGTTACCGAATAGGAAGTTAGCCAGTTTTCTTAAGCCTAACATAGATAAACAATCATCCAATACAACTAACAACACACTAACAACCAATAATCAATAGCTAGGTTTCATTAGATCTAAGCAAACACAAGATAAATTTAGCCTAACATGTTAAACAAAAGACAAGAATAAGATAGAATCAAACAACACATAGACATATTGAATGATTAATTGATAACTTATCTCTCAATGAAACATGGAAGATCTAAAGGCAAAAAGCCCTGAAAAAGTAGCTAAAATCGTCTTAGGGTTTTATCCCAAAATTCCCCGGCAACGGCGCCAAAAAACTTGATTGCGTGGTTTTGCAACCTTACAACAGGTTTTACCTCTCGAGGGATCTCAAGAGGCTTACAACCCCACCAGGCAGTGTACCTGACCGATGTAGTATAGTGTAGTGGTAAGTACGGGGGATTGATCGTTCTCCACAGGGAATAGTGTTCGTTAGGTGTGAAAAACTACTCTAATTAGGTCTAAGGGTTGAGGAAGATTCTTTTTATGTTTTTATATTTTTATGAAAGCAAGTAAAATCTCGGTTTTTGAAGGAGTGGGCGGAATTAGTTGCTAGTCAACTAACCCAAATTACTACGAATGCAAATAAAATAAAATAACAAAAATGAAAAGTGGTGAGAAACTTATGTGTAGAGAAATGTGTTTACTTAGATTTCCTTACTCCCTAACTATCTTTTACCGGTTAATTAGTGTGTATTAGTTGCGTGGATGACGGGTGTATTCCTTAATACCATTCGTGGGGTGGCGTACTTACTTCCCCAACTCTACAAGCTCCTACTTCACTCCTATGTCGAGCCGGCTAGGAAGCTCCTAACATGGGATCACTAGAATTCGCTTGTGCATTAAATACAACCATAAAAACCTTTAGTACGCGTTTGGTTCATGTTTCTTAAGACGTTCAAGCAAGTTACCGAATAGGAAGTTAGCCAGTTTTCTTAAGCCTAACATAGATAAACAATCATCCAATACAACTAACAACACACTAACAACCAATAATCAATAGCTAGGTTTCATTAGATCTAAGCAAACACAAGATAAAATTAGCCTAACATGTTAAACAAAAGACAAGCATAAGATAGAATCAAACAACACATAGACATATTGAATGATTAATTGATAACTTATCTTTCAATGAAACATGGAAGATCTCAAGGCAAGAAGCCCTGAAAAAGTAGCTAAAATCGTCTTAGGGTTTTATCCCAAAATTCCACACACTAAGCTCTCTCTAATGACAAAAGATTAGAAAACTATATATAGATTTTTGGATCTGACGGCGTCACCTTATGCATTGTGACGCCGTCACCTCGCCGCTTTTAGGGTTCCCGGGTGACCTTCTTGACGCCGTCCCTCTTTAGCTCTTCAAAAATCCATTCTGGCCTATCAAGGCTTGACGCCGTCTAAACCTGAACGTGACGCCGTCCCCTTATGATTTAAGCCGTGACGCCCTTGATTTAGTTAAAGCGTGACGCCGTCAGAATTCTCATGCTAACTCACTGGCCCGTCATGAGTAAATTTCACATCCAACTTTTCTTGCCAAGGCATGACGCCGTCCCATGTTAATTGTGACGCCGTCAAGAGTAATTTTCAGCCGATTCTTGAGACTTTGCCGTTTTCTTCACTTTAATGCTCCAAAAACGTCCAAAATGCCTCCTTTTCCAGATTTCTCCTCAAAAGTACCTAAAATGACAAAAGGAACGATTTAGGGCAATATTTGATCAAATAAATACGATTTCGGGCTTAAATGACCCCTTAAAAGCGGTACACTTTTCGCCTCATCAAATACCCTTACACTTGAGATTTGCTTGTCCTCAAGCAAATGCGCTTTTATTCTAATCAAAATACAAGTTAGGGGTCATTTAATGCAAACATAAAAGTAATTACAACAAATAATCGTTCCACTTCAATCATAATAAGCACGGAGATTACATACTAGCACCTCACAAATAGTGTTTAGATACTCACATCTCTCAAGTGTCATCAAAATAAATCTCATAAATGAAAACGGAAAATATCTCTCACTACCTGTCATAGCAAATAGATTACCATAGGCTTGGGAAAGGATCGAAAACCTCCTCCACTAGGCGTAAGCACCTAAGATAAACTATCAAAGAGGGCTTTTAAATGGGTTATAACGTCAGGTGTAGGGAAAAGGAAAACACGGTTTTGTTGGATACGGGATATTTTACTGGTGGCTAGTTAAAGATCTTGGTCAATTACATGTACTATACAATGTTGCTAAGCCAAGACTAGACTCGATCTTAAGCTAGAAACAAAATAACAAAATAACAAAAACATAAAGATAAACATAAAATGAAACGGGATGGTAGTCCGTATGTTTTTTTCTATTTTTCATTTTCTCATTTTTTTGTGTTTTTCTTGATATATATATATATATATTTTTTTTTTTTTTTTTTTTTTAACATACATTTTTGCCCTACCATCCAAAATAATACATCATAGGGGCATTGCATTCCCCTTACACTTGAATTTTTACATAACTTTACAAATACTAATCTAATGACTCGAATTAAGATAATTGAAACACTTGGAGTACTTTTAAAACATTTAGCACATATGGGGGTAATAAATGATGTTCTTCCCCATTACTCCATTACACTAGTACTTTACCCATGAGTCCCAATCGTCCCAAAACAATATGTACAAGGATATGACTCGACTTAGCAACCATGTAATCAATTAGATAATTAACTTGGGTTTAAACAAATGTTGTAACAATAATGCACTAAAGATGAGTGCATACAAGGTAGGCTAAGGCGATTTGGGTGTACATTTTAGTGGGGTGTAACAAATTCTTCCTTTAAGTAAAATGCTTAAAGGTCGAAACGAAAAGATAGGCTCTGAGGGGTGTACTAGGGGTATCGTGTACTAAAAATGAGTACAACGCAAAGGGTGTGGGAGAATTACTTGACCAATGTAGCCAATGTAATTATAACAAAAACACAGGTGTAAAACAATGGGTTAATCCTAATGCCTCTTATCATGTAGTAAATCTAACTACACGAATGTAGTCTCACTTGATTATTGGTTGTTAGTGTGTTGTTAGTTGTATTGGATGATTGTTTATCTATGTTAGGCTTAAGAAAACTGGCTAACTTCCTATTCGGTAACTTGCTTGAACGTCTTAAGAAACATGAACCAAACGCATACTAAAGGTTTTTATGGTTGTATTTAATGCACAAGCGAATTCTAGTGATCCCATGTTAGGAGCTTCCTAGCCGGCTCGACATAGGAGTGAAGTAGGAGCTTGTAGAGTTGGGGAAGTAAGTACGCCACCCCACGAATGGTATTAAGGAATACACCCGTCATCCACGCGACTAATACACACTAATTAACCGGTAAAAGATAGTTAGGGAGTAAGGAAATCTAAGTAAACACATTTCTCTACACATAAGTTTCTCACCACATTTCATTTGTGTTATTTTATTTTATTGCATTTGTAGTAATTTTGGGTTAGTTGACTAGCAACTAATTCCGCCCACTCCTTCAAACCCGAGATTTTACTTGCTTTCATAAAATTATAAAAACATAAAAAGAATCTTCCTCAACCCTTAGACCTAATTAGAGTAGCCTTTCATACCTAACGAACACTATTCCCTGTGGAGAACGATCAATCCCCCGTACTTACCACTACACTATACTACATCGGTCAGGTACACTGCCTGGTGGGGTTGTAAGCCTCTTGAGATCCCTCGAGAGGTAAAACCTGTTGTAAGGTTACAAAACACCGCACATCAAGTTTTTGGCACTAAAATTACCTTAACAATAATAGATGTGTAATAAAACTGAGATAAATACTTGTAAAGGTAATTTTAGTGCCAAATTTAAAATTTTTTACAACATATAGGAGTGAAACTTTGATCTTAATGAGCGTCTCACGGATAGGAGTTATATGACTAGCACAAAAACCGTACCACTAAAAATTTTTTCCACCCCAAATATGTGAGGTTCGCCCCTAGAATTGGTAGGAAAAGCATTTATGCTATGATGTGTGTACCGGTAGCACTTAGATTCTAGAACTTGCGTTAGGACCATTCCAAGGCCACAAGTGAGACTACATTCGTGTAGTTAGATTTACTACATGATAAGAGGCATTAGGATTAACCCATTGTTTTACACCTGTGTTTTTGTTATAATTACGTTGGCTACATTGGTCAAGTAATTCTCCCACACCCTTTGCGTTGTACTCATTTTTAGTACACGATACCCCTAGTACACCCCTCAGAGCCTATCTTTTCGTTTCGACCTTTAAGCATTTTACTTAAAGGAAGAATTTGTTACACCCCACTAAAATGTAAACCCAAATCGCCTTAGCCTACCTTGTATGCACTCATTTTTAGTGCATTATTGAGACAACATTTGTTTAAACCCAAGTTAATTATCTAGTTGATTACATGGTTGCTAAGTCGAGCCATATCCTTGTACATATTGTTTTGGGACGATTGGGACTCATGGGTAAAGTACTAGTGTAATGGAGTAATGGGGAAGAACATCATTTATTACCCCCATATGTGCTAAATGTTTTAAAAGTACTCCAAGTTTTTCAATTATCTTAATTCGAGTCACTAGATTAGTATTTGTAAAGTTATGTAATAATTCAAGTGTAAGGGGAATGCAATGCCCCTATGATATATTATTTTGGATGGTAGGGCAAGAGTGTATGCAAAAAAAAAAAAAAAAAAAAAAAAAAAAAAAAATCAAGAAAAACACAAAAAAATGAGAAAATGAAAAATAGAAAAAAACATACGGACTACCATCCCGTTTCATTTTATGTTTGCTTTATATTTTTGTTATTTTGTTATTTCGTTTTTAGCTTAAGATCGAGTCTAGTCTTGGCTTAGCAACATTGTATAGTACATGTAATTGATCAAGATCTTTAACTAGCCACCAGTAAAATATCCCGTATCCAACAAAACCGTGTTTTCCTTTTCCCTACACCTAACGTTATAACCCATTTAAAAGCCCTCTTTGATAGTTTATCTTAGGTGCTTACGCCTAGTGGAGGAGGTTTTCGATCCTTTCCCAAGCCTATGGTAATCTATTTGCTATGACAGGTAGTGAGAGATATTTTCCGTTTTCATTTATGAGATTTATTTTGATGACACTTGAGAGATGTGAGTATCTAAACACTACTTGTGAGGTGCTAGTATGTAATCTCCGTGCTTATTATGATTGAAGTGGAACGATTATTTGTTGTAATTACTTTTATGTTTGCATTAAATGACCCCTAACTTGTATTTTGATTAGAATAAAAGCGCATTTGCTTGAGGACAAGCAAATCTCAAGTGTAAGGGTATTTGATGAGGCGAAAAGTGTACCGCTTTTAAGGGGTCATTTAAGCCCGAAATCGTATTTATTTGATCAAATATTGCCCTAAATCGTTCCTTTTGTCATTTTAGGTACTTTTGAGGAGAAATCTGGAAAAGGGGGCATTTTGGACGTTTTTGGAGCATTAAAGTGAAGAATACGACAAAGTCTCAAAATCGGCTGAAATTTACCTTTGACGGCGTCAGAATCATCTCTTGACGGCGTCATGCCTTAGCAAGAAAAGTTGGATGTGAAATTTACTCATGACGGGCCAGTGAGTTAGCATGAGAATTCTGACGGCGTCACGCTTTAACTAAATCAAGGGCGTCACGGCTTAAATCATAAGGGGACGGCGTCACGTTCAATGTTCGACGGCGTCAAGCCTTGATAGGCCAGAATGGATTTTTGAAGAGCTAAAGAGGGACGGCGTCAAGAAGGTCACCCGGGAACCCTAAAAGCGGCGAGGTGACGGCGTCACAATGCATAAGGTGACGCCGTCAGATCCAAAAATCTATATATAGTTTTCTAATCTTTTGTCATTAAGGGAGAGCTTAGTGTGTGGAATTTTGGGATAAAACCCTAAGACGATTTTAGCTACTTTTTCAGGGCTTTTTGCCTTGAGATCTTCCATGTTTCATTGAAAGATAAGTTATCAATTAATCATTCAATATGTCTATGTGTTGTTTGATTCTATCTTATGCTTGTCTTTTGTTTAACATGTTAGGCTAATTTTATCTTGTGTTTGCTTAGATCTAATGAAACCTAGCTATTGATTATTGGTTGTTAGTGTGTTGTTAGTTGTATTGGATGATTGTTTATCTATGTTAGGCTTAAGAAAACTGGCTAACTTCCTATTCGGTAACTTGCTTGAACGTCTTAAGAAACATGAACCAAACGCGTACTAAAGGTTTTTATGGTTGTATTTAATGCACAAGCGAATTCTAGTGATCCCATGTTAGGAGCTTCCTAGCCGGCTCGACATAGGAGTGAAGTAGGAGCTTGTAGAGTTGGGGAAGTAAGTACGCCACCCCACGAATGGTATTAAGGAATACACCCGTCATCCACGCAACTAATACACACTAATTAACCGGTAAAAGATAGTTAGGGAGTAAGGAAATCTAAGTAAACACATTTCTCTACACATAAGTTTCTCACCACATTTCATTTTTGTTATTTTATTTTATTTGCATTCGTAGTCATTTGGGTTAGTTGACTAGCAACTAATTCCGCCCACTCCTTCAAACCCGAGATTTTACTTGCTTTCATAAAAATATAAAAACATAAAAAGAATCTTCCTCAACCCTTAGACCTAATTAGAGTAGCCTTTCATACCTAACGAACACTATTCCCTGTGGAGAACGATCAATCCCCCCGTACTTACCACTACACTATACTACATCGGTCAGGTACACTGCCTGGTGGGGTTGTAAGCCTCTTGGGATCCCTCGAGAGGTAAAACCTGTTGTAAGGTTACAAAACCACGCACATCAGTGGTGAAAAAGGAATCAAGCAACAATATAGCAATGCTAGAACTCCACAGCAGAATGGAGTTGCTGAGAGAATGAACAGGACCCTGATTGAGGCAGCTAGAACCATGCTAGAAGACTCATTCTTACCCACAAACTTTTGGGCTGAAGCAGTTACAACTGCTTGCTACATATTCAATAGGATTAGAGTGACCAAGCCTCAAAATAAAACACCTTATGAGCTTATTTTTGGCCATAAACTAGTTGTTAGCTATATAAGGCCTTTTGGGTGCCATGTGACCATTCTTGATACCTTGAGTGTGCTTGGCAAATTTGAAGGAAAATTTGATGAGGGGTTTCTAGTTGGGTATTCACTGAATAGTAAGGCCTTTAGGGTTTACAATTTAGTGACCAAGAAAGTAGAGGAAAATCTTCATGTTAATTTTCTTGAGGAAAACCCCAATGTGAAGGGATTAGGTCATCGATGGATGTTTGATCTTGATTATTTAACTGATTCTATGAACTATATTCCTGTCTTCAAGGAGAATCAAGCTAACCCTGATGCAGGTTTCATAGAAGTGTCTAACAATACAGGTACTCAAGATGCAAGCACTGCTGATCAAGGCAAAGAATTTGAGGAGCTTATTGTGATTCCTACCACAGAAGTCAACCATGTTGCTGCAAATGAAGGAACAAAAAAATCTTCTACAAATAGGAAGGAGACTGTGAACAAGCCTCAAGAAAAAGAGGGTTCTCCTACAAAAGTTTCAGAAGAAATCTTATCCTTCAGAGAAGAAATGAATGCTTTGGCTGACAAACATCTTGGGAAGAAGGCTACCAGCACTAATCTGGTTAATCCTGGTAGTATTGTTATTAATTTTGGTGGAGAGAAGCCTACCAGCATTAACTCAGTTAAGTCTGGTAGAGCTGCTGTTAATTCTACTCAACTTGAGTCTACTCCAAATGCTAATTTTGATGATTCTGAGATGCCTAAACTTGAGGTCTTTGATAAGCCAGATGAAGGCATTTTTGATGGGGCTTCTTATGATGAAGAAGGGGTAGTTACTGACTTCAACAACCTACCCACTGAAGTAGATGTAAGTCCAGCTCCAACACTCAGAATTCACAAAGTTCATCCCAAAAGTCAGATTATTGGTGATCCTCAATCAGCTGTTCAAACCAGAAGTAAAGTGCAAAAGATTCCTACATCTCATGCACTTATCAGTCTTATTAAGAAGCAGCAAAGCGTCAACCACAAGGACCAACAACATTGCTTGTTTGCTTGTTTCCTTTCTCAAAAGGAACCCACCAAAGTCTTTGAAGCACTTGAAGATGAGAGTTGGGTGGAAGCAATGCAAGAGGAGTTATTGCAATTCAAATTGCAGAAAGTTTGGGTTCTTGTAGATCTACCAAGTGGAGCTAAGGTGATTGGCACAAAGTGGGTCTTCAGGAATAAAAGGGATGAAAGAGGAGTAGTTGTTAGGAATAAGGCACGATTAGTAGCACAAGGGTATAGACAAGAGGAGGGGATAGATTATGATGAGGTTTTTGCTCCGGTAGCCAGGATTGAGGCTATTAGGTTATTTTTAGCCTATGCATCATATATGGGGTTCATAGTTTATCAGATGGATGTGAAGAGTGCCTTTTTGTATGGCACTATAGAAGAAGAGGTATATGTTCATCAACCTTCTGGTTTTGTTGATCCAGCAGAACCCATGAAAGTGTACAAAGTCATCAAAGCTTTATATGGTCTCCATCAAGCTCCCAGAGCTTGGTATGCAACTCTCTACAACTTCCTTGAAGAGCATGGGTACAAAAGAGGTGTGATTGACAAGACCTTGTTCATCAAGAGAAACCAGAAGGATATCATCCTAGTCCAGGTTTATGTGGATGATATCATATTTGGTTCTACTAAAAGGTCTTGGTGTGAGGAGTTTGAAGCATTAATGAAGGGAAGGTTTCAGATGAGTTCTATGGGTGAACTCACATTTTTCTTAGGACTGCAAGTGAAACAACAAGCAGATGGACTCTTTATCTCTCAAGACAAGTATGTAGCAGTGATCTTGAAGAAGTTTGCCTTTTCAAATGTGAAGACAGCAGTCACTCCCATGGAGAACAAGGTGCCTTTAACAAAGGATGAAGATGCAGTTGATGTAGATGTGCATCTTTACAGATCAATGATAGGTTCTCTAATGTAACTTACTGCTTCTAGACCTGACATTATGTATGCAGTCTGTGTTTGTTCACGTTTTCAGGTTAACCCCAAGACTTCACATCTTCATGCTGTGAAGAGAATCTTTAGATACCTAAAGGGCAAACCCAATTTGGGCCTTTGGTATCCTAGAGAGTCATCTTTTGACCTGGAAGCCTATTCAGATAGTGATTATGTAGGTGCAAGCCTTGATAGGAAATCCACAACTGGAGGTTGTCAATTCCTTGGAAGAAGATTAATCTCTTGGCAATGCAAGAAGCAGACCATTGTAGCTACATCAAAAACTGAAGCTGAATATGTAGCAGCTGCAAATTGCTGTGGATAAGTCTTGTGGATTCAGAACCAAATGCTGGATTATGGTTTGAACTTTATGAACACTATAATTCACATAGATAACGAGAGCACTATCTGTATAGTTAAGAACCCTGTGTACCACTCTAAAACTAAACATATAGAAATCCGGCATCATATTTCATTAGGGATTGCTATGAAAAGAAATTAATTAGAGTGGATAAAATACACACAGACTTCAATGTTGCAGACCTCTTAACTAAAGCTTTTGATGGTCCTAGGTTTAATTACTTAGTGGTTAGCATTGGTATGATAAACCCATAGCCGGACTTAAGGGGAAGTTAGTCTTAAGGAGAGGTTAAACTTAAGGAGAGGTTAAACTTAAGGGGAGGTCAAAATGTAAAGTTTGTATAATAACCAGTACTTAGGATTTTCTTTAATTCTGGTAGTATTAGAAGTTAATTCTTGTAGTTATTTTTACTTCTAGTAATCTTAGGAGTAAATCCTTGTAGTAGATTTGTTAGGAATATGAATATTCAGCTGAAGACTCGGTCACCCCGAGTAATTATTAGTACATCATAGCTCATAGGATTATTAGTAATATTATTAGTAGCTTAGTTATTATTCTTAGTATTGTGGAGTGGGTCGGGTCTTTACCCTCTGTCAGCTCACTCTACAGCCCGCTAGGGGCATAATATATTGTAAGTATAAATACCCCTTCCCACAATGGGAAGGGTTGGAACTTCACATTGTAAGATCCCACGAAAATCCATTATGATAATCCTCATTAATTAATAATAACCTTGAGTTACCATTTAACAAAACCCATTTTTACGGGGAAATTTAAACTTTTCTTTTATTATTACCACATTACGTTTTGACAACATATATTAAATAGCAACACGTACCTTGAAAACTCAGTGTTTCACAAAACTCCATTCACACTAAAATTATGTTACACAAATTACACATTATAGTTAAAACTACTAAACCTCACATTTATATTTCACTAACTACATTTATTTATACAAAACATATTTCATTACACAAACCCCATTTAATTAAGCTACAACCCAACCTCCTACTTACCTACAAATATCTTCCCATGATATCTTAAGGCATGTCGGCAAAGTAGGCATAGCTGTCCATCAAAAACAGTAACATCAATAATTGGTATGCATAGCTGTCCAAACCACAGTAACCCAAATGATTGATTAGAAGACTTTAAGTCAAGAAAAACGCGTGAAATAATTTTTCTATATTATACCTAACTTCACTTCACTGCTTCAATCCCATCTCCCTTACCTCTCTCTCCTCTCTATATTCCGGCCCCAAATCCGGCCACCACCAGCCCACCGCCGCTCACCCTACTACACCGCCACCACCATCTTAACCCTCTCATTTTCCCCGTCACTCCTATGCAATCCACGCGCCAAGAAACTCACTCAAACACCACGATTAAACCACCACTGCTGCCGCTATTTTTAAGGAGTTTGTTGGTTCGAGTCTTTCCAGTCACCACGCGACACCGCCGCTCTGTTCTCCTCTTCTCGTCACGGTAAAAACCGAGAAAACCCGTCAATATTATTATTATTATTATTATTATTATTATTGTTGTGTTTCATGGATTTAAACTATATTCAAACCGAGGTATTAATTTGCGAGTTAAAAACTAAAGATAAACGTGATTTTGAAACCGTTTATGTTGATCTTGTTATTAAGTTTTCGTGGATAAAACTTATAAGGAAAACCGAGTTCTATTGTTTTTGTGGATTCAAAATTAATATTAAAAAGATACTAGTCTTTTGAGGATTTAAAATGAGGTTATTAGTTTTTGTTATGGAAAACCGAACATACATGTATTTTGGATTTCGTGTGGTAAGAATCTGAGTAAAATGGTGAAGGTTCGACTGTCTTTGAGTCACGGTTTAAGATAAGTGGTTCTTGTGGTCGTGTCATTTGTTGTCGATGTCATGTTATGGTTGTTGTGATGATTGGTGCTCGACAAGAGTGTGAAGCCGAGACCTCTTGGTCTCGGCATAACAAAGTTATATTGTGTTTTGCTTAGTCTCGGTTTAGTAGGTCACACAAGGGTGCTGTTTGGTCTTGGTCTCGGCATGTTGTTATTATGGTCGATTGTTGAGGTTGTCATTAATAACACCAAGGGTTAGTCATTTTTGTTGTTGGTTGTTCACGGCAGTCGAGAAGCCACAAGGGTGTGCTCGTGTTGTTTATTGGCCTAACGCAACCCACATAGGGTGCATTAGTTTGTGTTTGTTTCCAGTCAATATGGTATGCGTTTTGGTTTTGTTTTAAATTGTAAGCTAAGTTGTGTTATATTAGATTTGGGTTTAGAATTGATTTGTAGTTGGGATTGTTTAACAGCCCATGGACTAGGGTGCGTTTGATATCATTTTGGGCCAAAGCCCAAAAACTAGTACGTTTGGTTTATATGGGCTCACTAGCCCACAGGTATAAAATAAAAAGAGTTGGTCTAGTTATAATTTGTTAGTGTCACATTGATACGGTTTCGGCAGTAACATTTTGAAACGGGAAACTTAACGAATAATAATAACGTGGAAATTGTGACATTGATTTGAATACGGACTTTGATTATTGTACTTGGACATTGGACAGATGTGGAACGCTATCGGACTTACTACATTAGACATTGGACTTATTGAATATTTTGAGACACGAAATGGACCCAAAATCTTCAAGAAAACTAAAACTAATATTTACAAGAATAATAACGAAACATAAACTTATTAAATACTGGATTTTCATACTTGATGAACCCAAGTCACGACGACTCGGGAAAAACTAGCTTTATTAGAACTTATTTTTATTATAAAACTATTATGTTTATTACAAGTTATTTGGGATAACGGGGTAAATGCCGAAACGTACAAACTAGTTATTTGATTTGAGGTGTTTATTGTTTTAGCTCCTAAGTTGTCTTCCTTGGTTTGAGTCCTCGTCAGTATTCTCTAGACTATGTCGATGTCTATTTTATTTTGAGTAAGTTGTCTGTCGAGTCTAGGTTATCTTACCACACCACACGAAACATTTAAACTAAGCTTTTGATAAGTTTTGGAAAACTGAATAATCCACGAAAACTATGACACTTTATCTTTTATAGACTTTATTATTGTGCTAGACATGTTTTGAGATAACTGTATACGTACTAGGTTGTGCCGATACTAGATCGTTGTGTATCATCGTGCTATATGTTTTGAGACCGTTGTGATATGCTCTAGATGCCAGTCGTGTCAGTGTGATCTTTGCTTTGCTGTGGCTAAGGTGAGTCGTGGCCCCTACTTTTCACACTTGTTTTTAATAACTCTTTTGGGGGAGATACATGCTTTAACTGTTTTATATTACTTGAAATATCTTATGATTTACTCGAAATTATCAATTATGCTTTATCTATTGAAATCATGCTTGCAAAAGAATACATGCTCAATATATGTGCAAATTGTCTGTCTAGCTTAAACACGGAACTTGAAACATAACATCTCTGAACTACTTGATGTAACATGATACTGAGGATTACTGTATGCATTCATGTGACAAATGAATGAACTGTTACTTATTATAATATTTCTATATTCCACTGGAAATAATTGCCAAGATCAGAATACGTGTATTTTATGAACCTTTATACCTATATTGCCTAAGCACACCTTATTGCCAAAAAGACCCTTTATCATGAGCCATTAATCACTGCGGTGAGCGCGAATATAGCAACAGCTTCGAAACCTGTTGGAGGACTGACAACCTATCCCACTAATACTGTGACGGAATGCTTAATCGCTAGTCGTATTAGTCGCGATGCGCTATATTTGAGAAAAATAGGAAGTGGCAAATCACCTATTACACGAGGGCATAAACTTTCGTCATTAATTTGGTGAACACTCCGTTTTACGGTACTCTGTTAACGTTTTGCGTGTCATGAGGCTTAAGGCAATATAACTTTATGAATATATGAATGTTCATATATATCTTAGGATACAGCTGTATTAGAAGACCACCACTTTTCACTGATAAATTTCAGACATTAGATTATTATTTCACTACGTGTTATGATTCTGAATCCCGTACTTGAACTTTAATTGTTATCATATGTGACTTAAATGAGAATTCTACACAAGACAACCCAAAATGCTTGGTATATCGTTACATTTAAAAGCTGACTCAACAGTCTATATCGAGCGTATAACAACGTAGCTCATCTGCATCTATAACTTGAAACTTATGATTTTGGAGATCATACATGATTTGCTTGTGAATTTTTATACAACACAACTGGCTATTTATTTCATGAAGAATTATTATTTACTTCGACAATCACTATTCACCTCTTAAATTCATTAAAAGAAAGTTATGTTCTAACAAACTCCACGAACTCACCAACCATTGTGTTGACGTTTTAAGCATGTTTATCTCAGGTAAATAACGGAGCAGGACAAGACACGGAGCGGGCATCTTTTACTCTGATAACTTAAATGGTGTAAAATCAAATATGTCATTATTTCCAAATTATCACATCTTTTTATGGGATTTTCAAATCAAATGATTTACCTTTGTATCAAAAATATTATTTAGAATGACATAACTTTCAAAACGCCCCTTCCGGGCCGTTTTCTGAGATTTAAACTTCGATCCTCACCGTAACACCCAAATTACTTTTCCGCTGCCACAAACCAATTTTGGGGGTGTTACAGTTTGGTATCAGAGCCTATGGTTATAGAGAATCAAACATTTTAAAACATTGAACTATAATCGCACTTTCAAAATAAATGATTTTACACCATACCATTTTATGCCTCTGTGTCTGCAGACTGCCGTGCTCAATACATTACCTATTAAGATTATGTTGCACTAATCTTTACATGCTTGATGTTTACTCTTCACGCGTTACACACTGTATTATTTCACACTTACCGTTACGCTCTTAACCTACGAATTACTTATAATCATTATTTTCGGCTACTACAGTACCATGTCTCCCAAACCTGGTAATATTACCAAAGCTACCCTTCGTACTACTCGTACATCACTTAATTATCATATCACTCCGAATGTTGAAGATCCATATGTATTAATGACCTAACCTCAGCCTGATACAGAACTTACTCAATTACCCCTTCCATCATCACCTACTCACTCGCCCTTACGTCAGAAACTTAGGAAAATGCTGAATCTTATTCAAATGAAGAGTTGATTGGTTGTTCAACAACATTTGAGGTTGGACAGAATTCACACCAAGAAACGATTTGGAAAGATGTTGAGCAAAATTCTCCTTTACCTACACCACCACTCCCACCTGCTTCAGTAACTCGACACAGAAAAGTTAAGATTTTAGCACCTTATGAGCCCGAACCTTTTACGACACTAATTTGGAGCTACCTCAATGGACTTATTAAGAAGATACACCTATGTTTAGTACCAATTATACTACCATTATCACCTTATTTCACCCCTAGACACGATCAGGATAACGTCACCATACCTTACCACCACTACTATCATCATTCCCTCCACCGTCGGTTGGACCCGACTACTCAATAAGACCACTCACCCGGACTTACTTGTTTACACCTCACCAACGGGAGTTGACTCCTAGAGAGAATTTACTCTCTCAGGTCTCCCTCATAATTACTATTTCCCACCTGTTTTCACTCTTTCAGCCCGAATCCTCAAGACTGGATAGAACTTTAGGACAACAGTTACCCACACACCTACTCCTCCCACCATCATGACGCAACTGGAGCGTCATGAGTAACATTTAGATACACTTCTGAACATCATTGACAAAACACCACTCACAACCAACGACACCCTACCTGAACTTTTGTCCGACAAGATGGACTTCTAGGACGGACTGATAAGGATTCAATCAGAGATATTGAGAAACACCCCCACATGGCAATCCTTACAATGAGAAAAACAGAGATTTATTAACCTGCTGCATAGAACATTAATAAAAGACCTTGTATCGTTGGTTTTGTAAAACAATCGATCAGGTTATTAATATTATGATGTTTACAGTAATTATACCCAGACTTACTACAATATTACCTACGATTGTTACGATTCCTCATACCAGACCTGACTAGGCTATGACCATAGAATTCTTTAAGATAAAACTCGGAAGGAAACTTGATGAATGAAGAGAAAATTTCTGAACTTCGGCTTTTGTAAATGAAACAGTTTGTTCCCTAGCAATCCCATACCAAGAATTAAGCATTTATCTACGACATTACCCAGACACATCGTGATTTAGGGTTCACAACTGGTTAAAGTTTCACATTGTGACCACATTATTAAGACTAGTATACAAATACCTTGTTACTCAAATTATTCTGACATGGCCATTAGGTGGATTTAAATCCGTTTTCTTGGGATATTGATAGAATATGGTCGACATGAGCATTACAAATACTCTACTAGTATCAACCACAACATTGACTCCTAAAGCTATCCAAAAGTTAGTAACCAATATCGTTGCTGTGATACTCGAGGTAACTATAGTAGCTTGTCCGAGTAGCAACAAAATAGCAAGAGAAGAAGAGAAGATAACTAAGTTCTATAAGCATATCCATGAAAGTTTCACAGATTGTAGACCAACGCACCTTAAAGGTATAATAAGAGTAACTGAATCTACTATCACCATTACCCAAGGATTTTTAGACCAAAAGTTAAGCGAGACACTGCAAGAATCAATGCCTAACCCAGAATATCACTTAGGACAAAAAGACCAATGGAAGAGAATGGAAACTCTTTAGAACCTTAACAACTTCAAAGGATAACACCCAAGTTTAAGCAGAAGATAAATTCTATTGTGGACAAGCAAACCCTAGCGCAAAACTTTCTAAGTTGTATTTCCTTATATACTTTACCTTAGGTACGATGGATGTAACCTAAGTATAACAACTATCTTTCTACCGTATGAAGACTCTACCTTATAACATTTCCAAAATAATCATAATCCATGTCTAGTTCAATTTCTATTCTATTCATAGTCGTTAGGTAACAATATCCTGACACCATTTTGGAAATTTGATTGAGCATTATCTTCGACCAAACAATAGATTATCACCACTTTGTAAGAAATTCTCACCCAAAACCTAAGCATATACTGGGGATATCCTATATTCACCATAGAAATTCCTGACTTATCACCATAGTATGAACAGAAATTTTCTACTATCTCTTGAAAAAGCAATCATATCGTCATTTTACATAAACAACATATTTTACACCATCTAAAACTTCTTGAAAAAGCCTAAGTATCACGGTGACTGAGCCAAGCATTACATTATTTGGTCCTCAAATTATACATAGCCTGATCAACTATGTCTAATTTAGGAAGAATCATGTCATGAATGAAACAGTTATCTTTCAGATTTCCTAATAACAATTTCCATTCCAAAGAAAAAGCTTGAGACAAGATAAATTACTTATAAATGTCACTTTTGACCAACCACAAATAAATACCTACACATATTACCCACCATTCTTATGTTAAGAAACCAATAAATGTACAGGCGTTAGAAACCTAAGAATTCACGAGGACTTATGGGAAGCACAAATAACATAAATCTTATTAGAGACCATGGAAATTAGTACATAATAACAAAATTAGCAACGGTAATGCTAAAGTTACAACTATTTATTCCAACCTTCCTACTACCTGCCTATTTTTCATACGCCATGTCCGCGATAAGGGCTACAATCACCAACGGAATGACAAACACTAAAATCACGACCAAATATTGAAAGTCTTCGTCCGGAATGTACCTCAAGTAGATAACCACAAGAATAACGTACACAATTGCTAGCATAATTATGAAATGCATCAGTACTTGACCTATTTATACTGTGATACGTATTTTTATATACATCTATATCTGTTCTAGTTCTAGTCTTAGTCCGAATCATTTTATAATACGTATTTCTATACACATTTATACTTGTTCGAGACTATGTTAGCAATGGGTTGTAAACACACAGGTTGCAAGCCTGGAATGGGACGGGCTTGGAACTGAGTGGATTTATAACGCCTTTGCTGGGAAACTCTATTTACTTACTGGTAGAAATGCTTTACCTGTTTATCAAATACATGATTGGTAGTATACACTGTTCACTAGCCGTTAAATTCCCAAAGTTCCTGACTGTTATTTTCATTATTCCTAGTCCTTAGACTTATTAATTGACCCAATATTCGAATTTATTCCATCTAGCATGAATAAATCTAACTAGGTCTCGTTCCCTCTATTTTCGGATAGGAACCGTTCGACAACATTTTTCATAATCCCTCACCTCAGAACACCACATGTTTCAACACCTATCGCAGACTGAACTTCGGGACGAAGTTCAAAATTTAGGGGTAGATACTGTAAGATCCCACGAAAATCCATTATGATAATCCTCATTAATTAATAATAACCTCGAGTTACCATTTAACAAAACCCATTTTTACGGGAAAATTTAAACTTTTCTTTTATTATTATCACATTACGTTTTGACAACATATATTAAATAGCAACACGTACCTTGAAAACTCAGTGTTTCACAAAACTCCATCCACACTAAATTTATGTTACACAAATTACACATTATAGTTAAAACTACTAAACCTCACATTTATATTTCACTAACTACATTTATTTATACAAAACATATTTCATTACACAAACCCCATTTAATTAAGCTACAACCCAACCTCCTACTTACCTACAAATATCTTCCCATGATATCTTAAGGCATGTCGGCAAAGTAGGCATAGCTGTCCATCAAAAACAGTAACATCAATAATTGGTATGCATAGCTGTCCAAACCACAGCAACCCAAATGATTGATTAGAAGACTTTAAGTCAAGAAAAACGTGTGAAATAATTTTTCTATATTATACCTAACTTCACTTCACTGCTTCAATCCCATCTCCCTTACCTCTCTCTTCTCTCTATATTCCGGCCCCAAATCCGGCCACCACCAGCCCACCGCCGCTCACCCTACTACACCGCCACCACCATCTTAACCCTCTCATTTTCCCCGTCACTCCTATGCAATCCACGCGCCAAGAAACTCACTCAAACACCACGATTAAACCACCACTGCTGCCGCTATTTTTAAGGAGTTTGTTGGTTCGAGTCTTTCCAGTCACCACGCGACACCGCCGCTCTGTTCTCCTCTTCTCGTCACGGTAAAAACCGAGAAAACCCGTCAATATTATTATTATTATTATTATTATTATTGTTGTGTTTCATGGATTTAAACTATATTCAAACCGAGGTATTAATTTGCGAGTTAAAAACTAAAGATAAACGTGATTTTGAAACCGTTTATGTTGATCTTGTTATTAAGTTTTCGTGGATAAAACTTATAAGGAAAACCGAGTTCTATTGTTTTTGTGGATTCGAAATTAATATTAAAAAGATACTAGTCTTTTGAGGATTTAAAATGAGGTTATTAGTTTTTGTTATGGAAAACCGAACATACATGTATTTTGGATTTCGTGTGGTAAGAATCTGAGTAAAATGGTGAAGGTTCGACTGTCTTTGAGTCACGGTTTAAGATAAGTGGTTCTTGTGGTCGTGTCATTTGTTGTCGATGTCATGTTATGGTTGTTGTGATGATTGGTGCTCGACAAGAGTGTGAAGCCGAGACCTCTTGGTCTCGGCATAACAAAGTTATATTGTGTTTTGCTTAGTCTCGGTTTAGTAGGTCACACAAGGGTGCTGTTTGGTCTTGGTCTCGGCATGTTGTTATTATGGTCGATTGTTGAGGTTGTCATTAATAACACCAAGGGTTAGTCATTTTTGTTGTTGGTTGTTCACGGCAGTCGAGAAGCCACAAGGGTGTGCTCGTGTTGTTTATTGGCCTAACGCAACCCACATAGGGTGCATTAGTTTGTGTTTGTTTCCAGTCAATATGGTATGCGTTTTGGTTTTGTTTTAAATTGTAAGCTAAGTTGTGTTATATTAGATTTGGGTTTAGAATTGATTTGTAGTTGGGATTGTTTAACAGCCCATGGACTAGGGTGCGTTTGATATCATTTTGGGCCGAAGCCCAAAAACTAGTACGTTTGGTTTATATGGGCTCACTAGCCCACAGGTATAAAATAAAAAGAGTTGGTCTAGTTATAATTTGTTAAGTGTCACATTGATACGGTTTCGGCAGTAACATTTTGAAACGGGAAACTTAACGAATAATAATAACGTGGAAATTGTGACATTGATTTGAATACGGACTTTGATTATTGTACTTGGACATTGGACAAATGTGGAACGCTATCGGACTTACTACATTAGACATTGGACTTATTGAATATTTTGAGACACGAAATGGACCCAAAATCTTCAAGAAAACTAAAACTAATATTTACAAGAATAATAACGAAACATAAACTTATTAAATACTGGATTTTCATACTTGATGAACCCCAGTCATGACGACTCGGGAAAAACTAGCTTTATTAGAATTCATTTTTATTATAAAACGATTATGTTTATTACAAGTTATTTGGGATAACGGGGTAAATGCCGAAACGTACAAACTAGTTATTTGATTTGAGGTGTTTATTTGTTTTAGCTTCTAAGTTGTCTTCCTTGGTTTGAGTCCTCGTCAGTATTCTCTAGACTATGTCGATGTCTATTTTATTTTGAGTAAGTTGTCTGTCGAGTCTAGGTTATCTTACCACACCACACGAAACATTTAAACTAAGCTTTTGATAAGTTTTGGAAAACTGAATAATCCACGAAAACTATGACACTTTATCTTTTATAGACTTTATTATTGTGCTAGACGTGTTTTGAGATAACTGTATACGTACTAGGTTGTGCCGATACTAGATCGTTGTGTATCATCGTGCTATATGTTTTGAGACCGTTGTGATATGCTCTAGATGCCAGTCGTGTCAGTGTGATCTTTGCTTTGCTGTGGCTAAGGTGAGTCGTGGCCCCTACTTTTCACACTTGTTTTTAATAACTCTTTTGGGGGAGATACATGCTTTAACTGTTTTATATTACTTGAAATATCTTATGATTTACTCGAAATTATCAATTATGCTTTATCTATTGAAATCATGCTTGCAAAAGATACATGCTCAATATATGTGCAAATTGTCTGTCTAGCTTAAACACGGAACTTGAAACATAACATCTCTGAACTACTTGATGTAACATGATACTGAGGATTACTGTATGCATTCATGTGACAAATGAATGAACTGTTACTTAGTATAATATTTCTATATTCCACTGGAAATAATTGCCAAGATCAGAATACGTGTATTTTATGAACCTTTATACCTATATTGCCTAAGCACACCTTATTGCCAAAAAGACCCTTTATCATGAGCCATTAATCACTGCGGTGAGCGCGAATATAGCAACAACTTCGAAACCTGTTGGAGGACTGACAACCTATCCCACTAATACTGTGACGGAATGCTTAATCGCTAGTCATATTAGTCGCGATGCGCTATATTTGAGAAAAATAGGAAGTGGCAAATCACCTATTACACGAGGGCATAAACTTTCGTCATTAATTTGGTGAACACTCCATTTTACGGTACTCTGTTAACGTTTTGCGTGTCATGAGGCTTAAGGCAATATAACTTTATGAATATATGAATGTTCATATATATCTTAGGATACAGCTGTATTAGAAGACCACCACTTTTCACTGATAAATTTCAGACATTAGATTATTATTTCACTACGTGTTATGATTCTGAATCCCGTACTTGAACTTTAATTGTTATCATATGTGATTTAAATGAGAATTCTACACAAGACAACCCAAAATGCTTAGTATATCGTTACATTTAAAAGCTGACTCAACAGTCTATATCGAGCGTATAACAACGTAGCTCATCTGCATCTATAACTTTAAACATATGATTTTGGAGATCATACATGATTTGCTTGTGAATTTTTATACAACACAACTGGCTATTTATTTCATGAAGAATTATTATTTACTTCGACAATCACTATACACCTCTTAAATTCATTAAAAGAAAGTTATGTTCTAACAAACTCCACGAACTCACCAACCATTGTGTTGACGTTTTAAGCATGTTTATCTCAGGTAAATAACGGAGCAGGACAAGACACGGAGCGGGCATCTTTTACTCTGATAACTTAAATGGTGTAAAATCAAATATGTCATTCTTTCCAAATTATCACATCTTTTTATGGGATTTTCAAATCAAATGATTTACCTTTGTATCAAAAATATTATTTAGAATGACATAACTTTCAAAACGCCCCTTCCGGGCCGTTTTCTGAGATTTAAACTTCGATCCTCACCGTAACACCCAAATTACTTTTCCGCTGCCACAAACCAATTTTGGGGGTGTTACACACATTATCTTAATCTAATACACACATTGTTTCTCTCTCTAGAAGTTCCCATCACTTTCTCTCTCTAGTTCTTTGTCCATTCGATCCAATCTAAAGCCTCAAACTAGTGTTTCTTGCATTGTGAATACCCTACAATTGGTATCAGAGCCATGGTTAGGTCCATGAGAGTTGGTATTCACGGATTTGTGTAGTTTTTGAGGTGTTTTGGTTCGATTTGAAAAGTTACTAATATTTCATTTTGTGTTTTGTTTAGTGATTAGAAGTTGTTATACCTTGTACTTTCTAGCTTAAGAATAGTATTAGAGTGGTATTTGGTGTTTGGATTCACAGATCTAAGAACGGTGTGGTGATTTTGGGGCAATTCGTAGGTGTTTAGTGTTGTGTTCTTCGCAGCGGTTTGTGTCCTAGGGACATGTTCTTGGACTCGGTTTGTGTCTATTAGAAGTAACGGTTTGTCTTATTACTTGTTTAGGAAAAAAGACAAAAGGCAGTGAAAGCGACGTGCCTGGGAGTTTGTGTCTACTCGGTTTGTCCCTGCAGCGTGTACTCGATTTGTCCCTCCAGCGTGTACTCGGTTTGTGTAGACTCAGTTTGTCTCTGAAAAGTCTACTCGGTTTGTGTCTACTCGGCTTGTTTCTCCAGCGTGTACTCGGTTTGTGTAGACTCGGTTTGTCTCTGAGGAATTTACTCGGTTTGTGTAGACGCGGTTTGTCTCTGAAAAGTCTACTCGGTTTGTGTAGACTCGGTTTGACTCTAAGGAGTTTACTCGGTTTGTGCCTACTCGGTTTGTCCCTCCAGCGTGTACTCGGTTTGTGTAGACTCGGTTTGTCTCTGAGGAGTTTACTCGGTTTGTGTCTACTCGGTTTGTCTTTGCAGTGTGTACTCGGTTTGTATCCTCAAGAGTGCTATTTGTCTAGGCGGTTTGTGTCTTGGTGATTTTAGAAATTCCCGCGAAAGATTCGATTTCTCGGTTAAATCACAAGATCAGTAAAATCCCGTAGTTACTATGGCTACCACATCTAACACATCATCAGAAGATATTCAAGCAGCAGGATCTGACACTCGTCCACCTATGTTAGATAGGACGGATTATGAGTCTTGGGCACAACGGATAAGACTTTACTGCTTGGGAAAAGATAATGGAGTTAACATTCTTAAGTCAATTGACGAAGGACCTTATCAGATGGGTACCACCAGAGACGTTGTTACAACTGGTGAAGATGGGACTGTAACTTGGGGCATCGACAGACCTAGAAACTACAATGATCTTAATGAAGAAGAAAAGAAGAGGTATGATACTGATATTAGAGCCTCAAACATAGTCATTCAAGGTCTTCCAAAGGATGTATACAAGCTCATCAATTTTAACACTGAAGCCAAAGCTGTGTGGGACAACGTTAAAATGTTGTTGGTAGGGTCAGAACTCACAAAGGAAGATCATGAGTCACAGCTGTATGATGAGTTCGAGCATTTCAAAATGAACCCAGGAGAGAATGTCACAGACTACTATGTGAGATTTCATAAGTTGGTGAATGATATGAGGATGATCAGAATGACTATGCCCAATATCCAACTTAACTCAAAGTTTGTGAACAATATGACTCCTGAATGGGACAGATTTGTGACTGCAGTCAAACTCAACAAAGGTTTAAGGGATACCAACTATGAACAGCTGTATGCATACCTGCAACAACATGAGAAGCATGCTGTTTATGATCGGGTGCTGAGAGAAAAGTTAAGTCCTTCAACTACAAATGATCCACTGGCGTTCATGACAAATGTTCAACCAACAATCCAATCATCATCCAACCCAAGCTATCATCAACATCATTCACAAGTACCTGCTATGAGCTCTCAACTTGACTCAGGCTACTCTCAAACCAATAAAATGATTGACAATCTCACCAATCAAGTTTCATTACTGGTTCAACAGTTTCAAGCATCACTCCCTCAGACCAACAATCAGTTAAGGAATTCATCCAACCCACGCAATCTAGCAATGGTGGAGGATGGGAAAATTGTGGTTCAGAATGTGCAAGGGAGAGCTGGTAGAAACATGGGTCGAGGTTATGTGCAGAATAGAGCAGGGAATGCCAATCAGGGGCAAGGGAAACAGATCAAGTGCTATAATTGTGGGGGGCTCGGACACTGATGCGTGGTTTTGCAACCTTACAACAGGTTTTACCTCTCGAGGGATCTCAAGAGGCTTACAACCCCACCAGGCAGTGTACCTGACCGATGTAGTATAGTGTAGTGGTAAGTACGGGGGATTGATCGTTCTCCACAGGGAATAGTGTTCGTTAGGTATGAAAGACTACTCTAATTAGGTCTAAGGGTTGAGGAAGATTCTTTTTATGTTTTTATGTTTTTATGAAAGCAAGTAAAATCTCGGGTTTGAAGGAGTGGGCGGAATTAGTTGCTAGTCAACTAACCCAAATTACTACGAATGCAAATAAAATAAAATAACAAAAATGAAAAGTTTGGTGGAAACTTATGTGTAGAGAAATGTGTTTACTTAGATTTCCTTACTCCCTAACTATCTTTTACCGGTTGATTAGTGTGTATTAGTCGCGTGGATGACGGGTGTATTCCTTAATACCAATCGTGGGGTGGCGTACGTACTTCCCCAACTCTACAAGCTCCTACTTCACTCCTATGTCGAGCCGGCTAGGAAGCTCCTAACATGGGATCACTAGAATTCGCTTGTGCATTAAATACAACCATAAAAACCTTTAGTACGCATTTGGTTCATGTTTCTTAAGACGTTCAAGCAAGTTACCGAATAGGAAGTTAGCCAGTTTTCTTAAGCCTAACATAGATGAACAATCATCCAATACAACTAATAACACACTAATAACCAATAATCAATAGCTAGGTTTCATTAGATCTAAGCAAACACAAGATAAATCTAGCCTAACATGTTAATCAAAAGACAAGAATAAGATAGAATCAAACAACACATAGACATATTTAATGATTAATTGATAACTTATCTTCAATGTAACATGGAAGATCTCAAGGCAAAAAGCCTTGAAAAAGATGCTAAAATCGTCTTAGGGTTTTCTCCCAAAAATTCCACACTAAGTTCCACACTTAATGACAAAAAATTAGAAAACTATATATAGACTTTTACATCTGACGGCGTCACGTTATGGATTGTGACGCCGTCACCTCGCCGCTTTTAGGGTTCCCGGATGACCTTCTTGACGCCGTCCCTCTTTAGCTCTCCAAAAATCCGTTCTGGCTTATCAAGGCTTGACGCCGTCAGACCTTGAACGTGACGCCGTCCCTCTTTGAATTAAGCCGTGACGCCCTTGATCAGGTTAAAGCGTGACGCCGTCAGAATTCACATGCAATTTTCACTGGCTTATCATGAGTAAATTTCACATCCACCTTTTCTTGCCAAGCCATGACGCCGTCCAGGGTAAAATCTGACGCCGTCAAAGGTAACTTTTAGCCGATTTTTGAGACTTTGTCGTTTTCTTCACTTTTATGCTCCAAAAACGTCCAAAATGCTTCCTTTTCCAGATTTCTTCTCCAAAGTACCTAAAATGACAAAAGGAACGATTTAGGGCAATATTTGATCAAATAAATACGATTTAGGGCTTAAATGACCCCCTAAAAGCGGTACACTTTTCGCTTCATCAGACACATTGCTAGAAACTGCAATCAACCTAAACGTCCTCAGAACTCAGATTACTTCAAAGACAAGATGCTGTTAATGCAAGCTCAAGAGAATGGAGCTGTATTGGATGAGGAAGGGTTATTGTTCTTGGCAGGAGATGGAGGAAATACTTTTGATGAAGATATGGATGAGCAACCAGTTCAGGATCTAGCACTTAATGATCCTAACATCTTCAAGGCAGATGACTGTGATGCATTTGACTCTGATGTAGATGATGAACCTACGGCTCAAACAATCTTCATGGCTAACTTGTCTTCCCTGGTCTCATCTCCCCGTCAAGCTGGTTGGTCTAATGCATCCGTGATATCTGAGGTACTAAAAATTTATGACACATATAATATTGTCAAGGTACAAAAGAATCCCGAAGAAGTACATCAGGCAAATGTTTCTGACTCAAGTAATGTTGACATGGAAAATAGCAATATTATTTCATATGAACAGTATTTGAATCACAACAACTCGCCTGATGTACCAAATGGTGAATCTTTTGTCAATAATGATGTTTGTGTTAGGAGGAATGTATGTGCCTTAGATAATGCGGATAATATAGATAATGCATGCGAGTGCCATGAGAACAAATTGCCTGTCCCTGATGATAACTTGATCACGAAACTAAACATCTATAAAGAACAAGTGGCTATGTATGAACAGCGTGCTAAGTTTGAGCTTAATGAACGAGAGCAGAAACTAGAAGGTCAAATGAGTACACTTATTAAAGAGTCTAGAGTAAGAGAAGAAACATTAAAATTAGAGTTGAGTTCTTTGAAAAGTCAGCTAGAACAGTCTGTCAGACAGAAACAGGAAGCACAAAAGTGTGTTGATACACTTAAACTAGAATTCAAACAAAAAGAATCAACACTTTTAAACGATTTCTCTAGACTCAAGACGTTAAAAAATAAGCTTGAAGATAAGTTGTACACACAAGACCAAACCAGGCAGACTGCTCAAATGATGTATAAGCACAGAAAGTTAAGTGACAAGCACAGTGAAAGCAATGTAGGTAAATCTAAATTAGCTATTCATGAAATTGCTAAGATAGCCCAACCTGCATTAAATGATTCTAATGTGATGTTTATGCCCAATCATGACCCGCCTGAGCATATCTACACAGAAGAAGAGGATGAGTTAAGTGATAGAACGAGAAAAAAAATGAATGAGAAAATGAGGGATCCCGAGTGCATAGCCAGACGAATAATAATCAAACCCCATGATTATTATGAGGAGAATCGTTTGACTGTATTTTCTCCTCAAAAGAAGTTAACACCTGAACAGATATTTTGGAAACAAGATAATGAAAAACTTAAGGTAGATAAACTTAAGGCAAACACCCCCCTCATTAGAAAAGTTGCGTCCATAACGGTGTATCCTCCCAATACACCTAGGAATTTGGTGCCTTTGTCTCTTCCCTCTGAATGCAAAACCTTTATTAGCTTATATGTGCTTTGGCAACTATTTGCTGATTTCGATAAAACTTGTAAGAAGAGAATCACACCCACCGGCATTACTGAGGGGGAAAGGTGTTTTGAACATGCAAAAAGGTGTTACTTAACTGAGATCATGCCATTCTTTAAACTACTTAAAGAACACTTTGAAGGGTTGCAAACTGCCCTTAAAGCCGAAATAAAAGAAATGGAAGTAGTGTTTAAAGATATGGAAAATGAGGTGAATGAACATGCAATAGAACTTAAGAGTCGAGAGATTGAAAGAAAAAACATACTCATTACTAACGACAACTTGATTGCTAAATGTATTGCACAAGATGTATTTTACACTGTCACTGATTCTGCATTGTCTGCCTGTCAATTTAATGAGTATGCTATTGCGTTAAATGTCACCCAGAATCGTGTTGTTGAGCTTGAGGGGGAGAATTTAAAATTGCTTGAAAAAATTCAAAATGATGACCATGATAATATGGTTAAACGTTTTTCAAAATTGGAAGTTGAATACCTTAATTTGCAATTGAAATATCAACATTTAAATGAAAAACATAAAATATCAAATGATAAGACATCCTTGGATGCTCCTGAATTTGATACTTATTTTGAATTAAGCAAACGAGATGAGACAATTCAAGCTCACACGAACACGATTCGACTGCTGAGGGCCCAAATTGCCCAATTGAAATCCAACAAGTGTGAAGTGTATGGCACCAATAAACCTTCGTCTTCAGATTCTCAGAATTTTCAATATCAAAACACCATAAATAAGTTACATTATGAAAATGAGTGTTATCGAGAAGAAAATTCAAAGGTTAAACAACATTTCAAAGAGTTATATGATTCTATTAAAGTTACAAGAAGCAATCACAATGATCAAATAACCTCTTTGACAAATGAAATTGAGAATCTTAAGGTTCGGGTGAAAGGTAAAATGCCATGCACCACTTGTAACTGTGATGCACCAAAGGCTACTGATAGTAAAAAGTATGATGTTGATGTTGGGCGTATTCCGTTTAAGCTTAGAAATAACAGCTTTGCCCATCAAACATATCTCGATCATCTTAGAGAGGGCCTTGACACACTTCGTGAGGTAGTTGAAGAGGATAGGGCTGATAAACCACTTGATAGGGCAGTTGTCTATGCTTGCAAACTCACGAAAAGGATTCAGGAAAACTTAGAATATGCCATAGGCTCAATTCCTAAGTTTAGCTGCCATAGAGATAGATTTGTTGCATCATCATCCAATGTTGAGAACAAGCATGTAGCCTTTGATCTACCACCTAAAACATCAGAACCCAACACATCACTATTAGGAAGGCATGTGACAGAAAAACAAACTAATGTTACCTTCGATGCTTCTACAGGAGTAAAAAGTGACACCCAAGCTAGCGAGTCAAGGTCTAGAGGAAATGCAAGAAAGGATAGGACTGCACCAGCTAAGAATGATCACTTGAAGAATGTAGAAGCCCAACCTAGGAACAATAAGTTTGCAATGAGTAGGATGAATCGTGTTGATTCTAGTATCAAAAGTACTGTAATTAATTCGAATTCTAATGCTGTCTGTAAAACATGCGACAATTGTTTAATTTCTGCTAATCATGATGATTGTGTTGTGTCATTCTTGATGTCTTCTGCATCACCCCATGTTAAGAATGGTAGGATAACTGAAACATGCAAGAAAGCTTGGAAAGCTACAGGAAAAACATTTGCTAGCGCAGGCTATCAATGGAGACCCACTGGAAGGAAATTCAATTTAGGAAAACAGAACACGTTACCTAAAATGAATAAGCATAAAATTGTGAATGTTAAGGAATCGAGACCCACTGGAAGGAAATTTAATTTAGGAAAACAGAGACCATTACCTAAAATGAATATGCATAAAATTGTGAAGAATAAGGAATGGAGACCAACTGGTAGAATCCTGTCTTTAGAGTCACAATGCCTTCCATCTAGGTCTTGTCCTGCCTTCAGTTCTGTCTCCTCAGTAAAGACAGTAGCATCTGTGAAATCTGTGGTTCCTGAATATGTGTGTGCTGACCAAATGGACCCCAATTGCACTTGGGGATCCACATTTTTCAGTTATCCATTGTTGTCTGGTTTCAAATGCAGGTCGTACAAATCGTCCTGTGGTATTTGGACTCAGGCTGCTCAAAACATATGACTGGGGATCGCTCGCGGCTCAAGAACTTCGTGAAAAAGTTTATCGGGACAGTTAGATTTGGGAACGACCACTTTGGTGCTATTATGGGTTATGGAGATTATGTGTTTAGTGACAGTGTAATCTCAAGGGTATATTATGTGGAAGGATTAGGGCACAATCTGTTTTCTGTGGGTCAATTTTGTGATTCAGATATGGAAGTGGCTTTCAGAAAGCATACATGTTTCGTCAGAGAATTGGATGGTATAGATCTCCTTAAGGGCAGTCGGGACACCAATCTATACACCATATCGATTGAAGAAATGTTGAAGTCCTCTCCCATATGCTTGCTTTCTAAAGCCTCTAAAACAAAATCATGGCTGTGGCATCGTCGTTTGAACCACTTGAACTTCGGTACCATAAATAATCTTTCCCGTAAAGATCTTGTTAGAGGAATGCCCAGACTGAAATATGAGAAAGATCATCTATGCTCTGCATGTCAACTGGGTAAAAGCAAGAAACAAACCCACAAGCCTAAAACCATCAACACCAACTTGGAAGTTCTTCATACCCTCCACATGGATTTGTGTGGACCAATGAGAATACAAACCATAAATGGAAAGAAGTACGTTCTGGTGATAGTAGATGATTATTCTCGGTTCACATGGGTGAAGTTTTTGAGAACCAAGGACGAAACTCCAGAGGTTATCATTAAACTGATAAAACAGCTGCAAGTAAGGCTCGATAAAACGGTCAGAATCATCCGCACTGATAATGGTACTGAGTTTGTTAACCAACAACTCCGTAATTTCTATGAAAGTATTGGCATCACGCATCAGAAAAGTATCCCTCGCACTCCTCAACAGAACGGAGTGGTTGAACGAAGGAACCGTACTCTGGTGGAGGCTGCAAGAACTATGCTTATATTTTCAAAGACACCAATGTTTCTCTGGGCAGAGGCTATTGCAACAGCATGTTACACCCAAAACCGATCCCTAATTCATTCGGTTCATGAGAAGACTCCCTTCGAGTTAATTCATAACAAGAAACCAGATCTTTCCTTTCTCCGTGTGTTTGGTGCACTTTGCTACCCAACCAACGATAGTCAAGACTTGGGAAAGTTAAGAGCTAAAGCAGATGTAGGTATTTTTGTTAGATACGCACCAGACAGTAAAGGGTATCGAATCTACAATAAGAGAACCCGTAAAATCATGGAAACCATTCATGTTACGTTCAATGAGCTGAGTGAGCAACCTGCTTCAGGACAAATTAGTTCTGGACCCGATCTTAACCTTTTGTCACCTGGACCCATTAGTTCAGGACTTGTACAGAATTCCACGCCTGCAGATTCTTATGTGCCACCTACTTGTGAGGAGTTGAAGAAGTTATTTGATCCTATGTTTGATGAATACTTTGAGCCAACTAATGGAACCATCCCAAGTGTACCTGCTGTACTTCCCATGGCTGAGGTTCAAGCCCCACAAGGTTCAGAAGGCCCTACAGCTTCAGTATCAGTCAGTCACAATGCTCCAGCTGCCAGTCTATCGCCTTCGTCATCAAATGCTCAAACTTCTCCAGTAATACAAGAATCTTCAGATAATAATTCATTGGAAGTTAATCCTTTTGCTCCTGTTGATGAGGCTCCTTTTGAAAACATATTTGCTCCTGAACATTCATCAGACACATCCTCACTTGAAGGACACAGCACTGCTACGTCTGTTCATAACCCTCAACCTCACGACCATCTCAGGAAATGGACCAGTGATCATCCAATCGACAACATCATTGGCAATCCTTCACGTCCAGTATCCACACGTAATCAACTAGCCACTGATGCACTATGGTGCTTCTTCAATTCCGTACTGTCCAAAGTCGAACCAAAAGATGCCAAAGAAGCAATGACTAAAGATTGCTGGTTCCAGGCTATGCAGGATGAAATACATGAATTTGATCGACTTGAAGTATGGGAATTAGTGCCTCCTCCAGAGCTTGCAATGATCATTGCTTTAAAGTGGATCTTCAAAGTGAAGCTTGATGAGTATGGTGATGTCTTAAAGAACAAGGCACGGCTAGTTGCTAAAGGGTTCAGACAAGAAGAGGGCATTGATTTTGAAGAATCGTTTGCTCCTGTTGCTAGAATTGAAGCCATAAGAATCTTCCTCGCAAATGCTGCTAGTCGAAATATGATAGTCTACCAGATGGATGTCAAAACAGCATTCTTGAATGGTGACTTAAAGGAAGAAGTTTATGTGAGTCAACCAGAAGGATTCGTGGATACTGAACATCCTACTCATGTTTACCGCTTGAAGAAGGCTCTTTATGGGTTAAAACAGGCGCCAAGGGCATGGTACGATACATTGTCCAAGTTCCTCCTAGTGAACGGATTCTCCAAGGGTGTTGTTGATCCCACACTATTCACCAGGAAGTCAAGAAACCATCTACTGCTGGTTCAGATATATGTAGATGATATCATCTTTGCTTCAACAGATCCTAGTGAATGTGATAGTTTTTCAAAGGAGATGAATTCCAAGTTCCAAATGTCCATGATGGGACAAATGTCATTCTTCTTAGGATTACAAGTTTCTCAAAGTCCCGGAGGCATATTCATTAATCAATCCAAATACGCCAACGAGATCTTGAAAAAGTTTGGATTCTATTCAAGTGAACCTGTTGACACTCCCATGGTTGATAGAACAAAGCTGGATGAAGACCCTTCAGGGATTCCAGTAGATATAACCAAGTATCGAAGCATGATTGGATCTTTAATGTACATCACGGCTAGCAGACCAGATCTTCTGTTTGCTGTGTGTATGTGTGCTCGGTATCAATCCAGACCAACCAAGAAGCAGGTTGAAGCAGTGAAAAGGATCTTCCGATATCTTCAAGGCACGGTTCATATGGGTCTCTGGTATCCTAAGGACACTGCAATGGAGTTAACGGCTTACGCGGATGCTGATCATGCGGGATGTCAAGACACTCGTCGAAGTACTTCAGGAGGAGCTCAGTTTTTAGGGGAAAAGTTGGTTAGTTGGTCTTCTAAGAAGCAGATGAGTACTTCCATATCATCTACTGAAGCTGAGTACATTGCTATGTCTGCTTGTTGTGCACAAATCCTTTGGATGCGATCACAACTCTCGGACTATGGATTTTCATACAACAAAATTCCCCTATATTGTGACAACAAAAGCGCCATTGCTCTTTGTTGTAACAATGTTCAGCACTCCAGGTCAAAACACATCGACATCAGGCATCACTTCATCAGGGAACAGGTGGAAAAAGGAATTGTGGAACTATACTTCGTGAGGACAGAGTTTCAGTTAGCTGACATATTCACCAAGGCCCTCCCAAGAGAAAGGTTTCAGTTTATTCTCCCACGCCTTGGCATGAAAAGCATGTCTCCTGAAACCCTCAAGTGTCTTCAGGAAGAAAAGGAGGAGTAAAGGATTGTCTTCTTATATCCTTGTACATAGTTGTATATATCTTAAATCAAAAAGAAAAAAATACAAAAATATAAAACCTATAAAAACCATAAAAAATCGAAAAATCAGAAAATACCAAAAATAGTCCTACCTAGGCATGTCTTCTGTTTATCGATAACATTTACGGATCTAGAAATGTCATTCAACAATGGCACGGATTCTTAAATGAAGCTCGAGCAGAAGTTATAATAATCAGTTAAAACATGTCTTAATGGCTTGCAGTTACTTCATACTGCAACCCGCACTGTACAATGGGGAAAGCATGTCGCCAAAAAGACAGCTGTTCCTCCAACTGGGTGATGTTCACCTGGGCATGGATTACTTTATATCCATGTTCTCCCGACTTGATGTACGTTTCAGTGCGTCATTTCGTGTATTAGAAGAGAAGTCTTCTTTACATCAGACTCTTTATCTTGTTTGATTCTTCAAGAGAGTCTTGATGTTACACAAGGTGGTAAATTGATTTAAATTTTCAAATTTCCGACACCTTGCCAAATTTGTGCAACATCAGCAGTGACACTCTCTCGTTGTTTCAGGGGGAGCATCGTATGCTCCTAAATCAGAATACATTTAAACCTGACCACATTTTCTCCCAAATTTTTCTAAACTTATTTAAATCAATTGGGATCACAAATCTCAAATGGTTTGAAATTTCTGATCGGGGGAGAGAATGTGATTTAAATAGGAAATTCTGATAAAATGTGATGATTTGGATGTTAATGTAAGCTCTCCCGTATGTGCTAAACCATTTTGCATATCAAGGCACATATTGAGGGGGAGCAAAATGTTTTGGTCATAAACGCAAGCTCTTTCATATGTGCGAAAATCTTTCTTAAATATCGATGCACATATTGAGGGGGAGCAAATGTTTTTAACAAAACAAAGGATTTGGCATCTTATGTGAGCAAGGCTCAGACTTCACCAAAGAATTGACGAAACTTGAATTGTCATCAATCGAAAGGATTCGTCTTGGCCGGGTAATAATTTCAAGCTGGTTTAACCAGTGATGTAAGCGTGTCTCGAAAAAGATGAATCTGAGTAGAGTGTACCATTTCGAGAAACTTTCTGTGGACTTGACCAGGCCGGGTAATAATTTCAAGCTAGTCTAACTAGTGATGTAAGCGTGTCTCGAATCGGTCATGTTCACTGAAAGTTGATCAATTCAAAAAGTGCGAGCTCTACCTAACATGTGCAAATTTATAAAACAATCAACCGAGCTCATGTTGAGGGGGAGCATTTAAAAAATATAAAACTCTCAAGTGTTTTGATGCGTGGTTTTGTAACCTTACAACAGGTTTTACCTCTCGAGGGATCTCAAGAGGCTTACAACCCCACCAGGCAGTGTACCTGACCGATGTAGTATAGTGTAGTGGTAAGTACGGGGGATTGATCGTTCTCCACAGGGAATAGTGTTCGTTAGGTATGAAAGACTACTCTAATAGGTCTAGGGGTTGAGGAAGATTCTTTTTATGTTTTTATAATTTTTTATGAAAGCAAGTAAAATCTCGGGTTTGAAAGAGTGGGCGGAATTAGTTGCTAGTCAACTAACCCAAATTTACTACGGATGCAAATAAAATAAAATAACAAAAATGAAAATGTGGTGAGAAACTTATGTGTAGAGAAATGTGTTTACTTAGATTTCCTTACTCCCTAACTATCTTTTACCGGTTAATTAGTGTGTATTAGTCGCGTGGATGACGGGTGTATTCCTTAATACCATTCGTGGGGTGGCGTACTTACTTCCCCAACTCTACAAGCTCCTACTTCACTCCTATGTCGAGCCGGCTAGGAAGCTCCTAACATGGGATCACTAGAATTCGCTTGTGCATTAAATACAACCATAAAAACCTTTAGTACGCATTTGGTTCATGTTTCTTAAGACGTTCAAGCAAGTTACCGAATAGGAAGTTAGCCAGTTTTCTTAAGCCTAACATAGATAAACAATCATCCAATACAACTAATAACACACTAATAACCAATAATCAATAGCTAGGTTTCATTAGATCTAAGCAAACACAAGATAAATCTAGCCTAACATGTTAATCAAAAGACAAGAATAAGATAAAATCAAACAACACATAGACATATTGAATGATTAATTGATAACTTATCTTTCAATGTAACATGGAAGATCTCAAGGCAAGAAGCCTTGAAAAAGATGCTAAAATCGTCTTAGGGTTTTCTCCCAAAATTCCACACACTAAGCTCTCTCTTATGACAAAAAATTAGAAAACTATATATAGATTTTTGGATCTGACGGCGTCACCTTATGGATTGTGACGCCGTCACCTCGCCGCTTCTAGGGTTCCCGGATGACCTTCTTGACGCCGTCCCTCTTTAGCTCTTCAAAAATCCATTCTGGCTTATCAAGGCTTGACGCCGTCGAACCTTGAACGTGACGCCGTCCCCTTTTGATTTAAGCCGTGACGCCCTTGATCAAGTTAAAGCGTGACGCCGTCAGAATTCACATGCTATTTTCACTGGCTTATCATGAGTAAATTTCACGTCCACCTTTTCTTGCCAAGCCATGACGCCGTCCAGAGTAAAATCAGACGCCGTCAAAGGTAACTTTCAGCACAATTTTGAGACTTTGTCGTTTTCTTCACTTTTATGCTCCAAAAACGTCCAAAATGCTTCCTTTTCCAGATTTCTTCTCAAAAGTACCTAAAATGACAAAAGGAACTATTTAGGGCAATATTTGATCAAATAAATACGATTTAAGGCTTAAATGACCCCTTAAAAGCGGTACACTTTTCGCTTCATCAAATACCCTTACACTTGAGATTTGCTTGTCCTCAAGCAAATGCGCTTTTATTCTAATCAAAATACAAGTTAGGGGTCATTTAATGCAAACATAAAAGTAATTACAACAAATAATCGTTCCACTTCAATCATAATAAGCACGGAGATTACAAACTAGCACCTTACAAGTAGTGTTTAGATACTCACATCTCTCAAGTGTCATCAAAATAAATCTCATAAATGAAAACGGATAATATCTCTCACTACCTGTCATAGCAAATAGATTACCATAGGCTTGGGAAAGGATCGAAAACCTCCTCCACTAGGCGTAAGCACCAAAGATAAACTATCAAAGAGGGCTTTTAAATGGGTTATAACGTTAGGTGTAGGGAAAAGGAAAACACGGTTTTGTTGGATAAGGGATATTTTACTGGTGGCGAGTTAAAAATCTTGATCAATTACATGTACTATACAATGTTGCTAAGCCAAGACTAGACTCAATCTTAAGCTAGAAACGAAATAACAAAATAACAAAAACATAAAACAAACATAAAATGAAACGGGATGGTAGTCCGTATGTTTTTTCTATTTTTCATTTTCTCATTTTTTTGTATTTTTCTTGATTTTTCGATTTTTTTTTTTTTTTTTTTTTTTTTTTTTTTTTTTTTTTTTTTTTTTTTGCATACACTTTTGCCATACCATCCAAAATAATACATCATAGGGGCATTGCATCCCCCTTACACTTGAACTTTTACATAACTTTACAAATACTAATCTAATGACTCGAATTAAGATAATTGAAAAACTTGGGGTACTTTTAAAAATATTTAGCACATATGGGGGGTAATAATGTTGTTCTTCCCCATTACTCCATTACACTAGTACTTTACCCATGAGTCCCAATCGTCCCAAAACAATATGTACAAGGATATGACTCGACTTAGCAACCATGTAATCAACTAGATAATTAACTTGGGGTTTAAACAAATGTTGTAACAATAATGCACTAAAAATGAGTGCATACAAGGTAGGCTAAGGCGATTTGGGTGTACATTTTAGTGGGGTGTAACAAATTCTTCCTTTAAGTAAAATGCTTAAAGGTAGAAACGAAAAGATAGGCTCTGAGGGGTGTACTAGGGGTATCGTGTACTAAAAATGAGTACAACGCAAAGGGTGTGGGAGAATTACTTGACCAATGTAGCCAACGTAATTATAACAAAAACACAGGTGTAAAACAATGGGTTAATCCTAATGCCTCTTATCATGTAGTAAATCTAACTACACGAATGTAGTCTCACTTGTGGCCTTGGAATGGTCCTAACGCAAGTTCTAGAATCTAAGTGCTACCGGTACACACATCATAGCATAAATGCTTTTCCTACCAATTCTAGGGGCGAACCTCACATATTTGGGGGTGGAAAATTTTTTAGTGGTACGGTTTTTGTGCTAGTCATATAACTCCTATCCGTGAGACGCTCATTAAGATCAAAGTTTCATTCCTATATGTTGTAAAAAATTTTAAATTTGGCACTAAAATTGCCCTAACAGGTATTTATCTCAGTTTTATTACACATCTACTATTAAACAAACAAAAATCAAGCGCAATTGTATTCTCTAAAATCGTACTTTTACCCCCCCCTTACACTTAAGATGAACATTGTCCCCAATGTTCAAATAACAAGATGTAAAAGCAAAAAGTAAAAGAATGAAATCAAATACTCCCCTGATTCGCTCGGTGGATAATGAAATTACACGGTTAAATCTTCCTCCAAGGTAATGTTGAAGCTCCATGACTAATGCATCGCCACAAGCTTGATTCAAAACATTTCCTTGTCCAAAATAACCTGTTAAACCTGAGAAAACAAACACGAAAACCTGCATAACAACGGCGGGATAAATCTATATATAAGGATATAATGCTTGTGGAATGATAATTTTGCAGATTCCTGGAGATTATAAGTTGGAGATTTTAATAAAAACTTTTTATGAAAACAAAACTTTCAAAAATTTCTGAAAATTAAATCTGACGCCGTCAGGTTATAAAACCTGACGCCGTCAGAAATGACCTGACAAAAATTCTCATTTTAAGTTTCCGGAAAATTTCTGGAAAAACCTTTACCTTACTTCCTGGAAATCCTGCAAAACATCATTATGACTCGATACAAGCATTTGACTCAAACAAACACTAATATGTATGCTAATTTATTATTATTACGATTCATGTTCATTTGTGTTCTAATAAACCGATTTAGATTTCCCTTACACTTATCTTTTGCAAAATACCTTTATATGTAGTTAAGACGAAGTTAAAAACAAAATAAAGCATTTTCACAATTTACTTTTGAACATGAATCAATAATGATAAAAATTAAACACACATACGGAAAACAAAATCAAACAAACAAATAAATAAACACACAAAGCAAATAAATAAAATAATCAAATAAGGCTAGCATGCGATAAATAAAATCAATGTAACAAATGTTTTAAGGCAAACAGATGCCTTCCCTAAATTATTACAGACCATATTGTTTCAACACATACAACCAAATATCAAATTGTTCAAACATCAAAACATCAAATCACATCATCACTGGGGTGGGGGACCTTGGCGATAGTCATAGCCAGGAGGAAGATGCCCGTGGTACCCATATGGAGGGTAATCCTGCTCACGACCCGGGAAAGGGTCAACCTGCAGATGTGGGTCCAACTGATCACGTGTAGATAGATGCTGCATCTGACGAACTGTGTGATCATATATCCAGTCGAACCTCTCGTCCACCCTGGTCCTCCACGTATCAACCTGGCCCATCCAGGTCCCCTGGTGAGCCTGCCAGTCCCCCCTGCTCATATGCCGGTAGTAATCAGCTGTACCGGCCTCATAACCCTCATGCTGCTGCTGCTGGGGCTCCTCCTCCTCCTCATCATCCTCATCATCATCATCCTCAGCTCCAACTGGGTGATACCACATAAAGGACCCATCATGCATCTCCATAATCACCTCCATCTGCTTCAAGGACCTCTCCTTCACCGTCCTGCATGCATCACCACTCAAATACCTCATGACCTCGGGCCTGAGGACTCCATAAGACTGGGCCAGTCGGGTGATAAACATCCCACCATAAATCCTGTCTCCTTCCCTCTCCCCAACTCCACCATGCATAAAGCTAGCAACCCAAAACGGGATGTTGCAGTAAACATCATTAGAGTAAATGGTGTACAGGTAGAAGAGATCAGAACCAGTGACACGGTGGTGAGAGCTGTGACGCCCTGTCAAGCTGTAGGTGAGGCAACGATGAGTCAACCGAACCCTAGGATCCCTGATTTGGGATGCCACAGTGGTCGATGTGTATACCCCATCCCCAATAGTCTGCCAGAACATGGAGCACCTAAAATCATTCTTCATCGACTCCCCATGCAACAACCTCTGCATGAACCCTGCCTGAATGGTATCATGCTGATCGTACAACCCAAGTCTCCACCCAAACTCAGTAACCGAACACGTCCTTAGCTCACCCCCCAGCCTGAAATAGATCGTGGTACCGCCCACATCGGTCCTTGCCTCAGCCATGTCAAAATGAAAGGTGGCAAAGAACTCCCGTACCAATTCCTCATATACCGGCTCCTGAATTTTAAACAGTCTTTCCCACTGGGGGCCGGTAAACCCATCCGTCTGAAAACTTTGGAGAAAAGTCTGCTCAAGACCTTCTCTCCTCAGAAAGTTCCAATCAACTACGGCCCCATTTTCGACCTTGTGTAGTAGCAGTTGTGCGTATTTGCTTGTAGCAGCATCGTTGTCAAAGACACCCCAACTGAGGACCGTATCCCCAAAGCTCTCTTGTTGAGATCGGGAAGAACTTCCTCGGCTGGGTCTTTGACGCTTACTCATTATCTGGAACAAAGCAGGAGGAACAAAAGTGTTAATATGTGAATTAAAGACTTGGTGGCGCATCAGACAGGTCTGACGCCGTCACCCTTTGATAGGTGACGCCGTCAGGTTCGACCAAATTTAAATCCGAAATTACGAGGGAAAAATCAATATTCAAACTTTAAGCTTATAAACCAAACGCCCTTTTTACAGCAAAATGGGTGATTGGATCATAGGTTATGGTTCAAATTCGTGGCCTCCCCATTAGAGAATAGACCCAATTGATTGTCAATCATCAAATGCTTTAATTATTGTTAAATAACACTAATTAAAACATATTATGAGTTCTAAGCATGAATCAATCCTAGGGTTTCACGAGTTGGGGATTTTCGAAATTTACAAATCCTATGAGTAATTGAAGCGAAAAGAATGAGTAAAAATTACTTACCACGTGAAGATTGGAAGCGGGAATTGGCGAATTTGTCCTGGGAAAATCGGAGGTGGGGTTGGAGTGGATATGGTTTGTGGGGTTTGTGATGAAAGTGATGGAAATTAAGTTATTATTGCTGTGCAGACGGGGTGACGACGTCACGTTCAAATTCTGACGCCGTCAGATTAGCGTATTTTGCTACTTTGTGCCAGTTTGCAAATGAGCCCCTCGTACTTTAAGAGAGCAGCTAGTCAGGGTCAATGATCCTGATAGCTAGTCTCGTTAACAAGTTCCTCCTGGGTCAAATGTTTTGTTACTGTCACGGGATGTGGTAAAATGTTGAAAAGGGCCGGTTGACGTCACATTCAGGTTCCAATCTCCGTCACGGCAGGTATTCAGGGAGTGTGAAGAGCTTTTACAGGGGGTTTTCGATATGGGGATGTGCTTTAGTTGAGTTCTTCTCACACCTGGCTTAAAGCCAAAAGATCGTTTTCTAGCCTCATGAAAGTTGGGGAGCGTGAAAACCATGCTTCCCACGAAAATGCTACGATCTTGAGAATTCTTTTTCTCGCGAGAGGATTCAAATAGATAAGAGGGTTTTGAAAGTGAAGTCTCGGGGAGGAGGGTTTCATCATCCCATTCGTTGTATGGTTCATTAGGGACCGAGAGTTCAAAGATCTTCTCGATCTTTTTGTGTGCGGCTTCTTCCCTAATTTTCTCTTTTATTCTCGAGATGAATTTTTTCTGCTAGTTCCATGAACATATCTTGGGTGTTTTTCAAGTGAGTTTCTAATTCCTTGATACGTCTCTCTTGGTTGTTCACGAAAGTTAGCATTATCCCTTCAAATTCATCTTGTCGTGAGAATTGGTGAAACGTATGTTTACCAATTGTGTTCACGCACTCATCGGGATTTTTATCAGCCGTAGGTATCTCAGCTTTCATTAAGCTCTCAACCTGCCTTTTTATGTTTGTGAACAGCTGTTCTTGGGTTGCACTCATGTGATTTAAAATCCCTTCTTCCGAGAACGTTAAGTCATTCCATTCTTCCTCTTCGTATTGTGCTAAGTCCTCAATGACTTCCCAGCACTTATCGACACTGAGCCTGCTCAATCTCCCATTGGCGGCGTAATCTATGGCTCTTCTAGTTTGATGATTGACACCATCATAGAAGATTTGGATTTGAAGCCAAGGATCCATGCCATGGTGAGGGACTTTTCGGAGTAAGTCCTTGAATCGAGTCCATGCCTCGTAGAGAGTGTCGCCTTGACGTTGTTGGAACATCAAGATATCATTCCTTAGCTTGGTAGTTCTTCCCGGTGGGAAAAACTGAGCAAGGAAACGAGTAGTGAGATCATCCCAAGAGGTGATGGATCCTGCGGGTTGACGTTCTAGCCACTGACTAGCTTGGTCCCGCAAAGAGAATTGGAAGAGACGCAATCGGGTCGTCTCTCGAGTGGCAACATCAAGGTCTATAGAATCAACGATTTTAAGAAAGTCCTTGAGGTGTTGATTAGGATCTTCAGAACGAAGTCCATGGAATGCGCATCCGCTTTGCACCAACCGGATGGTGTCGGATCGCAAGGGTGTGATATTGGCTCCTTGAGTGAGCTCAATGGTGTTTCGATAGCCGTGGTGGCTAGGACGGGAATACTCTCCTAAAGTACGGGCTCTAGGAGGTGGTGGTGGTTGTTGTGGTGGTGGGTTGTGGGGGTTAAGGATATTACCATCTTCCATGATGTCGAATGGTAATGGTTACGAACAAAGACACGAAGAAAATAGATAGACTAAAGAAAATCTAGAAAAAGAAAATAAAAATCTCACTAGAAAGGAATCTAGTGAGTAGACCTAATAGAAATAAAAATTCAACCTAAACAATAACTATTCCCCGGCAGCGGCGCCAAAAACTTGATGCGTGGTTTTGTAACCTTACAACAGGTTTTACCTCTCGAGGGATCTCAAGAGGCTTACAACCCCACCAGGCAGTGTACCTGACCGATGTAGTATAGTGTAGTGGTAAGTACGGGGGATTGATCGTTCTCCACAGGGAATAGTGTTCGTTAGGTATGAAAGACTACTCTAATAGGTCTAGGGGTTGAGGAAGATTCTTTTTATGTTTTTATAATTTTTTATGAAAGCAAGTAAAATCTCGGGTTTGAAAGAGTGGGCGGAATTAGTTGCTAGTCAACTAACCCAAATTTACTACGGATGCAAATAAAATAAAATAACAAAAATGAAAATGTGGTGAGAAACTTATGTGTAGAGAAATGTGTTTACTTAGATTTCCTTACTCCCTAACTATCTTTTACCGGTTAATTAGTGTGTATTAGTCGCGTGGATGACGGGTGTATTCCTTAATACCATTCGTGGGGTGGCGTACTTACTTCCCCAACTCTACAAGCTCCTACTTCACTCCTATGTCGAGCCGGCTAGGAAGCTCCTAACATGGGATCACTAGAATTCGCTTGTGCATTAAATACAACCATAAAAACCTTTAGTACGCATTTGGTTCATGTTTCTTAAGACGTTCAAGCAAGTTACCGAATAGGAAGTTAGCCAGTTTTCTTAAGCCTAACATAGATAAACAATCATCCAATACAACTAATAACACACTAATAACCAATAATCAATAGCTAGGTTTCATTAGATCTAAGCAAACACAAGATAAATCTAGCCTAACATGTTAATCAAAAGACAAGAATAAGATAAAATCAAACAACACATAGACATATTGAATGATTAATTGATAACTTATCTTTCAATGTAACATGGAAGATCTCAAGGCAAGAAGCCTTGAAAAAGATGCTAAAATCGTCTTAGGGTTTTCTCCCAAAATTCCACACACTAAGCTCTCTCTTATGACAAAAAATTAGAAAACTATATATAGATTTTTGGATCTGACGGCGTCACCTTATGGATTGTGACGCCGTCACCTCGCCGCTTCTAGGGTTCCCGGATGACCTTCTTGACGCCGTCCCTCTTTAGCTCTTCAAAAATCCATTCTGGCTTATCAAGGCTTGACGCCGTCGAACCTTGAACGTGACGCCGTCCCCTTTTGATTTAAGCCGTGACGCCCTTGATCAAGTTAAAGCGTGACGCCGTCAGAATTCACATGCTATTTTCACTGGCTTATCATGAGTAAATTTCACGTCCACCTTTTCTTGCCAAGCCATGACGCCGTCCAGAGTAAAATCAGACGCCGTCAAAGGTAACTTTCAGCACAATTTTGAGACTTTGTCATTTTCTTCACTTTTCTGCTCCAAAAACGTCCAAAATGCCTCCTTTTCCAGATTTCTCCTCAAAAGTACCTAAAATGACAAAAGGAACGATTTAGGGCAATATTTGATCAAATAAATACGATTTAAGGCTTAAATGACCCCTTAAAAGCGGTACACTTTTCGCTTCATCATGTTTGCAAAAATGTGTTTCAGAATCATGAACACTTTGAGAGATTTTTCAAAGATTTGGTTTGGCAATCGTGGATGAATACCAAAGACTGACCATTTTAATTAATGCATGGAGTTATAAGGATGGTTAGGTTAGGATCAAGTTCCCACGATCCCGCCAGAGCCGGAGGGATCTACCCAGGGACAATCCACTAGTTAGTGTAGAAGTCCTTAGGTATGATTAAAAAGGAGAAAAGTGAATGAGGGAAGAGTGCCGACTGAGATGGAGCTAACACTGGAAAAAACCCAACAAGGTGTTAGTTATGAAGTCTCGGTAAGCACTGAAGGGGTTGAAGAATGAAAAAGAATTGTAAAGAGAAAGGGTGAAAAGAAATAGCCCTCCTTACAACTTAGGCAGAAACCGGGTCAATACATATGCTGTCAGAATCACTTAGTTGATTGCTAGCATTGAAGACAAAGTATCATGGACCCAGTGATATGCTGCACAACCCTCCTCAGCCACTCAAGGTCCCTCAAAGGACTCTTGTTTCAATTGTCACGGAGTTCAATACATTCCTATCATCTCTCTCACTCCGAGTTGGATGATATTGAAAAGGTGGCAGACCTCTCCAGCCTCCGCTCACTAAATCAAAACGCACTATCGAGTCTAGAGCCACGAGATGCATAATAAGATCTCATAGGGACACGAATTATTTCTACACTGGTAGTTCAACATTAAGGACACCAGTTGTAAACTCATGAGTCCTACGCAGATCTTAGCAATCTGCCAGAACATTTATGAGAGAATTTACAAATGTAATTCTCAATGATTGAATGGAAATTCCTGCCAGGGTCAACATCAAGCAGCCCTGAAAGCAGGTCACTTCGGTAATCCCTCGTGGATTACGCTTAGTGGTCGCGGCGGTTTCAACCGGTCTACAGTCGTGGAGTGATCTCCAGCGATTCACCTAATCGTTGATTTACTACGGTAAAATCTTAAAAAGCCCTCTGTGGGTTTTCGATTAGGAACGGTCTTGGTAAGGATTAGAGAGAGTCTTCACACTATGCTGTTGACTATCTCAAAGTCCAAACTTGTAAGTACCGGTCGAATTATTGCTAACTGTCGTATGCAGGAATTTCTGGCGGTTGTTGCTGTGGAATGCTGTAGCTGGTTGCTGTTGTAGCTGGTTGCAGAAAAGATGCCAATCCATCACCACATGCTCGCACCACGTCATCATCAAAGAAGTCATGATCCACCTAAAGGACCTTCAACACAGCTTCTGCTAACTCTGATGCTGAAGATCATGACACCATATAGTGTGAGCATGTCAGCTCTAAGTATATTTCATCACATGGAGTCTTACTATAGAAAGATGACTTGGAGACTCAAGTGGGATGATACTTTCAAAGATTACTCAAAGTTCATCCAAGACAAAAGAGAAGTCATCTTCAGATCACTGATGTTTGCACAACAATCTATGACATTGAAGATTCAATGATTACGAGCTATGATGTCAAGATCCAAGGAAGAAGTGCTGAAATTCAGAACATTACTTCTGGGGTGACCTCCCTTAGGGGGAGATTGTTAGGAATATGAATATTCAGCTGAAGACTCGGTCACCCCGAGTAATTATTAGTACATCATAGCTCATAGGATTATTAGTAATATTATTAGTAGCTTAGTTATTATTCTTAGTATTGTGGAGTGGGTCGGGTCTTTACCCTCTGTCAGCTCACTCTACAGCCCGCTAGGGGCATAATATATTGTAAGTATAAATACCCCTTTCCACACATGGGAAGGGTTGGAACTTCACATTATCTTAATCTAATACACACATTGTTTCTCTCTCTAGAAGTTCCCATCACTTTCTCTCTCTAGTTCTTTGTCCATTCGATCCAATCTAAAGCCTCAAACTAGTGTTTCTTGCATTGTGAATACCCTACAAGATTTAATACTAGTTAAAAAAAAAAAAAAAAAAAAATCTCTTTAATTTGTGTGCTTTTCTTGTTTTTCTTTTGGTGTTGGGACTAACTTTTGCAGAACAATATGGATTGGTGATATGAAGCCTTGTTCTTGCTTGCTCAGTATGTAAGTCTGATTCTTTAGTTAAGTCTGGTGAGTCAGTGATTAAGTCTGGTTGACCAATTTTAAGTCTGGTAGTATGACAAATGTAATTAATTTATTACCGTTAGGTCTGGTTAGTCAAATAAAGATTTTTTTTTATTTTATTTAAATATGACCGTTGATATTTTTGGGGGAAACAGGTATATATGGATAAGATTTAATTCATTTTTCATCTTTATCCATTATTTACTTCTAATTTCTACAATCTTTATTCACGGCCAAGATTTACTCTGTTTTTCTACTACCAGTAAAAACCCTAATTTAAATTCTCAACCAGCACTTAGTCATTCTCTCATCAATGGCTTCACTAAAGTTTGTTGACAAGCACAATCAAGTTGGTTTCTTGAAGAAACCAAACCAAAGTGACGGGTTTGAGCAGATAGTAGATTTCTTGAAAGGTTCTAACCTTCGGTACGCTTTAACTGCAAATCCTACTATTTATGCATCTCTTGTTAAGCAATTTTGGGGGTCTGTGACCTATGAAACCCTAGCTGATGGTACATCACAGCTAAGGGCAACGATTGACACCCATGACTTCACCATTACTGAAGCCTCCATTAGGAGTAGTCTCCAATTGGGTGATGCTTCAGGGGAATACATATTGTCTAATGATGACCTTTTTGAGGGTATGAGAACTATTGGATATCCTACTGATGGTACCTTTACTTTTTGGAAAAGCTATTTTACACCACAGTGGAGATTTTTACTTCATCATTTGCTCCATTGCCTAAGTCCCAAGAGTGGTGGATGGGATCAGTTTGGAAGCAACATTGCTTCTGCATTGGTCTGTCTTGCACTTGGACGGCCTTTTAATTTTTCAAAATTGATTTTTGATGGCATGGTTGCAAATGTCAAAAATGAAAAACATAAGTTCTGAATGTACCCAAGATTTCTGCAAATGATTTTGAACTTTGAAACTGAAAATAAAGAGCAGACCTACATAAGTGTGGCCTTTACACCCAAAATTTTTGCAAATATGAAAAGGGGTTTTGTTGGGGCCCATTGGCCTTTATTGCCTGCTATGCTTGCTGGTGTTACTCACATTGCAGGTACATCTGAGGTTGCACAAGAGCAAACTACTGAAGAGCAAGTACAGGAACAACCTAAGTCACCCACACCACAACCAAGTCCATCACCATCTCCAACCAGGACAACTACACCTACACCATCTCCTAAACCCTCACCACAACAAACCCAGGTTCTAAATCTCATTCAGGAGGAGGAATCTAACCTAGCTCAAAGGGTGTCAGCCTTGGAAAAGTCCAATCAAGATTTGAGCAATGCTGTTATCACTTTGGTAAAGAAGGTAAAGAAATTGGAGAATCTTTTGAAGGAAAAGGGGGTTCAATTTAGTGATGAGGAAGGGGATAAAAATTCTTCCAAACAGGGGAGGAGTTTTGGTGAAGAGCAAAGTTTTAAGACACCTTCTCAAGAAAAGTCTGCTGGTACTAAGAATGTAAGCCCAGAAACCATGGAAGCAGCAGAGACTTTAGCTCAATCCTTCAACAAGATTAAACAACAAAAGAAGAAGCTAAAAAGAAAGTTAAGGATTGAAGAAAGTGAAGATGAAGAAGTTAATGCTGGTAATAAGTCTGGTAATGTTTTTAGTTTTGGTGGTAAAGAAAAGTCTGGTGAGCATGTAAGTTCTGTTCATAAAGATAAGTCTGTTGATGAGGAACAGCCTAAGAAACAAAGAGAAGGAAAACAAATTATGATTGAAAGTCCTAAGCCCAAGAGGACAAAGAGACAAGAAAGAGAAGATCAAGCTTCTCTAGTTGAGATAGCAAGATTACAAGCACAAGAAAAGGCTGAGATAGAAAGGGAAGAAGAACAGAAAAGACAAGATGAGTTGTATGCAAGGAGATTAGCAGAAGAGTCTGATGATCCAGTTATGTCCTTGATTAAAGAAGATGATGAGCTAAGATCAAAATTTGAGGAACTTAGAGCAATTCCAGGTTTGACTGCTGAAGAGAGAGCCAAACAATTAGCAGAGTTCATAAACACTAGAAGAAGTGAATCAACTTTGGGGGATTTTATGTCCATGATAAGACAGGCTCAGAAGAAAACCAAGGTTCCTAAGAGGATGTCCAAAGGAGAACAGATGCATAGTATGAAGATGTATCTGAAGAACATGATGTATTCAACCTTTGCTGGGATGCAAGGAAAATCATATGAAGATATTCTACAAAAGTATCAAAGGGCATTTGAAAGGGATCAAGGTTATAAACCCATTGACTATGAAGATTACTTGAAATGGTGTTTTAGAAAAAAGGTGTCTGAAGATGAAAGGATAGATAAAGTGACAGAGTCTGAGCCTATGATAGAATCAGAGAAAGTAGTTGAAAAAGAATCTGAGATTGAGAAAGTATCTAAAGAGAAAAAGGAGAAAGAAGAAGTGAAAAAGCCTACCATTGTATGTAGGAGAAGGAAAAGTGTGGCAAGGAAAGGCAAGTATAAGAAGGTAGTCCAGGAGAAGGAATCAGAGGAAGAACCTTCATCTGAGGGACTAACTATGGGAACAATATCTGATATAAGCTCTAAGGAACCATCCAAGATTGTCAGATATCAAATCATCAAGTCTAGGAAAAGAGCTGCATATCAAATTATAAGGGAGGATAATTCTGATATTGTGTATACTAATTTCCCAGGGATTTTAAATGATGTGAGTAGACAAGATCTTCAAGAGCTTTACAACTTGGTGAATATCAAACATGGAGATAATCCACCTGAGGAAGAATTTGAAAGAGTATTTTGGGGAGATTTGAAAGTGATGTTTGAGCCACTAGCTGAGTCAGATGTAGTGTGGAAACTTCCTGAGGAGCAAAACATTGTCAGTTGGAGATATTTTCACAACTGTAAGGTACATTGTTTGTCTTTGCAAAATGCTGATGTTTATATGCTTGCAGAAGTGGAATATCCCCTCTCACCTTCAGTTTGCAAGGAAATGATGAAGAAAAAGTTATATGCAGATAAGAGGGATGAGGTATATGAACAGATTTTGGATTTAATTAAGTTACAGTCTTTGAAGGAAACATTGTTGGATTGAAGTGTTTGAAAGAATTTTCAAGTTGCAAGTGAGACTATAGGAACTTCTCACTTGGTGAAGGTGCATAGCACTAACACAACAAATGGTTATCAGTCCACCATGTCTAATCCACATAAGGACTGACTAATCCAGAGCAAACGGCTCAGGTAAAGATATTTCAAATCCGTTAATGGTTGGCAATTTACCAAAAATTGTATGGTATTCAACTCACCATATCTGAGATAGTGAACAGTTGGCTAGCCCACAAGGTATGACTTGTGGTAAAGGCTGTGGAAAACCATACATGGTAATCAATTCACCAAGATGAGGTGCATTCCATCAAAAGAATTGGCTAGTCCAAAAGAAAACGGCTTTTGGTAAAGACAAAGCAAATCCGTTGATAGTTGAAGGTTTACTAAAAATCATTTGGTTATTAATGTACCATGGTCTTACACACCAAAACATTGGCTACTCCAGTAGTGATGGATATTGGTAAAGAGACATCAAATCCATTAATTTTTAATGATTCACCTCTCATAGGAGTTTACACACCTGGAAGTGATGAGAATAGTATGAAACTTAAAAGAATTGATGTACAAGTAGTCATGGTTGCTGTGAAGATCAGATGGATTGCATATCAGATGGTGAAAAGATTATTCAAGTCAAGTTGCTGCATAAAGATCAGATTTGAAGTTTTGAAGTGTTAGAGATAATTCCAAGAGTTCAAGATTAAATCCTCAGAAGCTTATTCAGAAGAAACTTGAAGTTCATGAAGCATGAAGATCAAGTTAGGGGAGGATTGTTGGGAATTATCACAAGACAAGAGAAGACTTAATGGAAGAACAGAATTAAGTCTGGTGGACTACGTAATTAAGTCTGTTAGTTTTATTAGTTAAGTCTTGTAATAGTTAAGTCTAGTTGTTCATTATTAAGTCTGGTAGAGTAAAGTTAAGTCTTGTTGACTTTAGCTGTTAAGTCTGGTCATGAAAGTTAGGAAAGTTTGTTAGATATAAGTTAGGAAAGGATATGTAGTTATCTTTAGAGAAGATACGTATATCCTTCTAAAAGTTTTGTATCTAGGGTTTCCTTAGTGTATAAAAGGAACCCTAGTCCTTAGTTTTTGATAACGACGAAGATTGTAATCACTTAGATTAAAAGAATCAATATACGAAGTTAGTTATAGTTATTGTGTTCTTCATTGTTAGTGTTAAGTTTCCGCATTAGCATTAACAATTCGTGTTAGAGTTTCTTACTTAGATTGATTTGAATTTATTCAAGTCGTCTAACAAGTAACAAGGCTACTTGGATCCATAAGGTGTGGACCAACAATACTCTCTTCACATTTTCTTTCTTTGATAATTTAGATTAGTTTTTCTTTTGTTCAAGAGTGATCCTATCATCCCATCAAGTGATCCTCTTCATTCCTCTTCAATAGCAAGAGAAGAACACAAAGTATCCAAGAAGATACAAAGTGTTGTCATTCCTCTTCAAGCAAGAGAAGAACTCAAAGTATTCAAGAAGATACAAGAGTTATAGATGTTAGGTCTATTGTAACATTTGTTACATCCATGTTGTATCATAGCATACATCAATATTTTTTTTTTTATGAGAGAGTGAGTCAAGATCACTGTGATCTTAAGAGATAGTGAAGATCTCTTGAAGCCATTGGGCTTGTGTGATTGATCAAAGGATCAAGAGTAGATAGAATAGGTTGAGTGAAGTGAGAGTTGATCATTGTGATTGTGTTGAGATCTTGGTGATCTCTTGAAGCCATTGGGCTTGAGTGATTGGTCAAGTGGACCTTGGTAGATTGGTGCTAGCTAAGATTAGCACTCGACATCTAGCTTAGTGTCAGTAATAGGATAAGCAACGTGTACGGTTTTCTCCGCCTGAAGGGAGGTTGTTGACATAGTGCTTGAAACTCTCGAGTGTAGTACTTAGGGAGTGGAGTAGGGCGAAGAAGAGCTTCGTAGCCGAACCACTATAAATCCTTTGTCCCGGTTTGATCTTTCAAACTCTACTCTTTCATTACTTAGTATTAGTTAATTTAGTGTGTAGTTCATATTGGTGTTGATTGATTACACATAAGATTCGAATCAAAGCTTCCAATAGTAAAGTTTAAAAGAAGTTTTTAAAACAACTATAAAACCGGTAAACTATTCAACCCCCCTTCTAGTTTCCCACAGGGATCTTATAAGTTCTTAAGCTTTCAAAGATCGTTTGTAAGATCCGAATCGTTTTTGCTTTGCAGTATCGTAAGATCCTAAGATTAGGATCGGGATCCTGACAAGCATGGTCTCACGTACACTTCTAATTTCCTTACTTCGTATAGTTAACCAAATTTAACAGCAAGGCCACTCCCAACAATAGTGTTTGTGTAAAAATTAGTGATACTTGCGAGAGAGTTTTATAAGAAGTAGTGTGAGAAAATGAAGTGTTGTGAAAGTGGGTTTTATACTGGAAAGTAGCCGTTAAACTAGCCGTTGGAGGCTATTTTAAAATTCATATTCAAAGTAAAAGTAACCGGGCGGGATACATATTTATAATTTATAAATTCAATTCAAATTCAATTCAATTTAAAATTTATAAATGAAACGGGCGGGTTATATTTTGAATTCAAATTCAATTTATAAATTCAAAATGAAAGAATCTTGGGCGGGATATATTTATATCCGTTTCAAATTCAAACTCATTTTAAAAAACGTGTGGATTTCTAGCCTATAAATACCCATACTTCTCAAACACATCTCACACACAAACACATTCAGACTGCTATAGATATTCGAGATCCAAATTTATCATTCCCCAAACTGCAAATGTCTTTCAAAAAGAATTTCTCACAACAATTTCCAAGTCCACCTCGCCAAGATAAGTCGACCTAGTTTCCAAGTCCACCACATGATGAATTCCATACTTCACCTGAACATATCTTTCTGGTTTTCCAACCGTAAAATGAACCGGTGAACAATCTACCGTAAAATGAACCGGTGCGCAATCCATCGGTTGTCGACCAAGACCCAAATCCGTTTGGTTTGACAGAGGAACAACTCAGACAAATGGACCAAGATATGCAAGTCTTCCTGGAAATGGAACAACTTGAAAGAGAAGAGGAAGTTGCTCGTTTGAAGCGGCAAGCCATGGAGGATGAAGAACGTAGGAAGAACTGGGAAATGGGTTGGTTCTCACCTGATTCCTCTTCGACTGAAGATGGTTACCCAGACTCAGATGATACCTTCAATTAATTTGTATCGTAGTTTCATTGGTAGTTTCTTTTTAATTTCCTTATCGTATTTTGATTTGTAGTTTGGTTTTAATTTCCGTATCGTAGTTTAATGTAATTTCTATTTGACGTTTAATGTATTATTTCTATTTGATGTTTAATGTATTTCTATTTGATACTTTAGAAAACGTTACAATTTTTTATAAAACCTTAACGCACACACTTCCCTCGGGTCAATAACAATGAACCTGATCCCGAATCATTCCAAACATTCCCTTGGTTTCATTTTGTCGAGTCAAACCCTAATCAGATTTAATATCATTAATATAGAAAATATCCTAATCAAAAATTCAATTAGTCAATCCAACACCAAACACACTTCCAAATCAACTACACTAGTCAATCCAAACCAAACACAAACCAAATCCGACCAATATTATCCATCTGTTTACTTTTGGCGCATTTCGATGGTCCCTCTTCCCGCCTAAAGTATTGGGAACCGTTCGTATACCTCTGCAGCCTATTTATACCTATCGACATGGAAAACCGTTCATAATCAACCGTTCATATACAACTCCTTTGATATTTTCATTAGATATTATATTTCAAATTTCAATGGTTGAATCCTCTTCAACTCCTTCTTCAAACAAAAACAAACGCCCAAGGGATGATTCTCCTCCTCCAATCCCTGAAAAATATAAAAAATTTGGCATATCCCAACATATTTGGGAGAAATGTAGTGAAGGCCAGTATGGTACTGAAAACGCATTGATAGAACTTTACAACAAGCGTATAAAGATGCTGGAAGAAAGGAACAAGAAAGATTTAGAGGTCATTGAGGAGCATCAGAAGAAAGTTGATGAGAGGAACAAAAAAATAGAAGAAGCAAGAGAGCAAATAGTTGGTGTTTACAAAAGTATTGAAGCTAGTTTATATATTCCTTAATGTATCTTTCGTTTATATATTTTGCCTATGTAAATGTAAACTTATTTTGACTTGGTTTAATATATGAATGCAATTATTAATACAAGTTTATGATATTTGAATGCAGTTATTATTATTGTACTGCTAGGCAAAAAATTATACTGGTAGCGAAACTTTGTACTGCTGGGTATCCGTTAGTACTGGTTGGGAGTGCAGGGTAGTTTGTGTCACTTTTTACTTAAAGGGTATAAATCCCCAATTGCGGCACACAATCATATTCACGCACACATTACTCTCTCTCTTCCACTCCCTAAACGAATTTTAATCGTCATATTGCAAAACCCCTAAATCAAATCATAATGTCGAACCTAACTTTTACCGAACCTCATAATAATGTTGCCTTTTTAGAAAAATCTAATGAGTCTGTAGATTTTACTGAGATCATTGATTTCCTTAATGCAAGCTATATTAAGTTTGCATTAACAGTAAAACCTACTACATATACTTCCAACATTATCCAGTTTTGGTCGTCTGCTAAGTTCAAAACTATTAATGGGGAAGCACAAATCCATGCCCTTGTAGATGGGCAGAGGATTATCATTACAGAGGCGTCTATTCGAAGATATCTTCTCCTAGATGATTCTAACGGAGTTGAGAATCTTCCAAATACTACAATCTTTGAAAAACTTTCACTGATGGGCTATGAGAGAAATACAGATGCTTTAAAGTTTCAAAAAGGTAATTTTTCTCCTCAGTGGAAATTCTTAATTCATACTGTCTTAGTGTGTCTAAGTCCAAAGACCACTGCGTGGAATGAATTTAGCAGTAATTTAGCTTCTGTTATAATTTGTTTGGCTGAAAATACTCAAAGATTTAATTTTTCAAAATTAATTTTTGATAGTATGGTTAAGAACTTGGATAGTTCTTCGGCTAAATATTTTCTATATCAAAGGTTTTTGCAACTCTTTTTAGACAACCAATTTAAAAATAAGAAAAGTCACAAAAATGTTTATTCCACTCCCTACCTTATCAAAAAGGTTTTTGCTAATATGAGGAGGGTTGGAAAAGATTTTTTAGGGACAGTGCCACCTTTGTTTCCAACAATGGTGGCACTAGTCCAAGCCCAAATGGGTGAAGGTTCAGCAATCCCAGCTGGTACCCATCACACACCCACACTTTTGGCTACATCATCTAAACAACAACAAAAGACCTATAAACGTAGGACTAACACCAAGAACACAGAGCTACCTCAGGCTAGTGGTTCTATACCAACTGTTGCAGATGAGGCTGTCACTGGGGGGAGAGTGACATGTTGGCAAGGGCTGCCACTACTGTGTCTAGCTTAGCAGCAGCACAGGACAGTGGTAACATCATTAAGACCCGAACCAAGATAACTTCTAATGAGTCCAGTCCACATGGAACTGATTCAGGTGAAGGACCCAGTCACATGGAAACAATGGGGGGTTCGGATGTTCATCCTAGGGGTAAGACTGAACTTAACTTTTCCAGTGATCCACCTATCGGGCTAGGTAACACAAGCCGAAGTGGTGAGGATAGTATGCAACTTTTGAATGAATTGAAGGATACCTGTGCCAAGCTGTCTGCAGAAATTGTTGATCTGCAAACAAAAGCTGCTTCCCAAGATGGAGTCATCAAAGCTCAAGGTGGGGAGATAAAGGCTTTGAAGAGAAGGGTTAGGTATTTAGAAGGAGTCAAAGGATCAAGAATTCCCAAACACAAGGTTAAATCTTCTGAAGCTTCTAAGGATGCTCCCAAACAGGGGGGAATGAAGGCAAAGTTTCAGGGGAGGATAAAGAGGGTGAAAGTATTGGTGAAGAGAGTGATCCAATGGAATTTTTAGTTGCTGATAACCAAGGGAATCAAGTGGTGATTGATCATCGTCTGGGCAAGGTTACAACTGTTGATAGTGCTAGTGAGCCAATTACAACTGGTACTACAAAAGCTAGTACTGCTACACCAGAGGTTTTTGCAACTGCTGTTAGTGTACTTGCTGAGCTGAAGACATCAAAACCAGTAACCAAAGGTGTTGTGATATAAGAGCCATCATCCTCGCCAAAAGCTAAACAATCAACTCCACAGGTACAAGGCAAAGGTAAAGGGATTCTTACTGAAGAGCCTGTGGAGAAACCATTATCAAAAGAAGAGCAATTAAAAGTTGATGCTGAAGTTGCTAAGAAATTAGCACAAAAGTATGAAGCAGAACATCAGAGAATTTTGGAACAAAAGAGAATACAAGAAGAAAAAGATGCAGAGTTAATAGCTTCATTGGATGAGGAAAGGGCTCAGATTGAATCTGATTCTGAGCTTGCTAAGAAACTAGATAAAGAAGAGCAAGATAAGTACTCAGTAGATGAAAAAGCAAGGATGCTGAAAGAAATTTTTGATGCAAAAAAGAAGTAGTTTGCAGCACAAAGATATGCAGCTAAGAAGAACAAGCCACCCACTCCAAAACAAAGAAGAGATCTCATGTGCAGGTATTTGAAGAATGTGGCCAGTTGGAAACTAAAGGATTTGAAATTCTTGGATGATAAAAGAATTGAAGAATTATATGCAATTGCCAAGAGAAACAATGAACGCTTCTTGAATGCTGAGGTGGTGAAGGGCAGTGAAGAAAAGAAAGAAGAGAAAACAAGTTCAAAGAGAGCAGGTGAACAGTTGGAAAGAGAAAGCAGTAAAAAGAGAAAACAAGAACAAACTGGCCATGGATGCACAACCTTTAAGTGTCAAACAACCCATTGTTGATTATAAGTCTGGATCTCATGGGGAAACAGTTTATTACGATATTAAGAGGCATGATGGTTCTTCTAGAAGGTTTGTAAGCTTTCTTCACATGGTTCATAATTTTGATAGACGAGATATGATAGCTCTATGGAAATTACTCAAACAAAGATTTGGTAATAAGACACCAGAACAAGCTTATGATAGAGAAGTCTGGAATTACTTGAAGGTAATGTTTGAACCAAATCCTGAGGATGAATGTTGGAGAAGACTAAAGCACAATACTGTTAAAGAATGGAAAATTTTTCAACGATGTGGAGTACATGCTTTAACTGTAAATGAGTTGGTGATCTACATGCTTGTAGAAAAGGATTACCCTTTAAAGTTTCACAAAGACATTCTACATCAGATGTTGCGTGGGCAGAAAATACTCAAGCTTCAGCTTACTTATGATGACATGGCATATGAACTGCTCAGGAAGATGGAAGAGTATCTAGGACCCAAGGACAAGAAATATAATTAAGACTGCTAGAGTTATAGTTAAGAATGCTAGAATGTATAGTTATTAATGCTAGAATGTATAGTTTGACTTAAACATGTATAGTTATTACTGCTTATGAGATGAACATGTATAGTTATTACTGCTAGAATGTATAGTTATTACTGCTAGAATGTATAGTCTGACAAAATATGCTTACATAAATGCTTACAATGGAGCCAAAACATTGAGATTTTGAAATTTTTGACTATTGCATAAGTTATCAGAAATGTGTGACCATATGTATCGAATTGTGACTACACTTAAATAATGTGTGACAAAATATGACTCTATGATTTATACACCTAAATAAATACTTCATGTGACAATATGTAACATCTTGAATTTAGTCACACAAACACTCAATGTGACTAATATCAAGGTTAATGATAACTGAGTTCACATTTTGCTATACATATTAGTCACATGAATATTTCACAGTGTGACTATTTTCAATGTATTGGTCACATATAATACCCTTATAATGTGGCCATAAACATAATTTAGATGCACATTTGTGGTATGGTGTGACTATTGTATAGCCTATAGTCACATGATTGTGCTACAATTAAATATGACCATACACTTTAGACACACATATTAACTTACGTGACCATTTGTATCGAATTTTGGTCACACTTAATCATGTATGCCTATGGTTTAGTGTGACCATATATGACATTTGGTCACACTGTTCAAGTGTGTGACATATACTTTTCAGTTGTCACACATTTCAAATTCATATGTGGCTAAATTTTCAACAAAAACTAGCAGTCACGCTTAAATAATGTGTGACAAACTTGAGTATATGATTTAGCCACATACACAATTACTTCGTGTGACCATATATGGATTTTGGTCACACTTTTCAATTGCGTGACATATATTTGTCACATATGTATATATATAGTGTGACTAATGTTTCAACCTTATTTGTATCCGTCACACGTCCCAAATTATAAGTGACTAAAAAATCAAAATTTTTTTTACCAGATACGTATAGTCACGAAAATATTCAAATGTGTGGCTGTAGCCTCGGATGTAATTCCGAAATGGTCACACAAGTCGGATCAAGTGTGGCTGTTTATTTTATTCTAGTATATTTAGTCACATAAAAAAGCGACTGTGTGGCTGTTCGAAAAACAGCATGTGTGACCGTAGGCCAAATCTGTACTAGTGAAAGCAGCTATGTATTCAGCTAATGTCATAGACGTCGCAATTGTACTCTGCTTCTTGCTCTTCCAATCTACTGCTCCTCCATTTATAACAAAGACATAACCCGTCTGAGACTTCGCATCATCTTTGTCACATTGCAAGGACGCATCACAGAAACCTGTAACATCAAGTTCTGTAACTGAATTTCCACCATACACTAGAAACATATCTCTTGTATTTCTTAGATACTTGAGAATATGTTTAACAGCAATCTAGTGACGATCACCTGGGTTCTATTGAAATTGACTGGTGATATTTTGAGCGAACGTCACATCTGGCCTTGTGCATCTAACCGCATACATGATAGATCCTACTGCAGAAGCATAAGGAACTTTACTCTTGCGTGCAACCTCTGCCGGTGTTGAAGTAAACATTTCGCTACATAAGCCATGCTTTACTTCCATCGACAAATATCCTTTCTTGGAATTTTGCATATTGAATCTCTTCAATATTTTATCAATATAAGCACTTTGACTTAAACCAATTAACCGTTGTGATATATCCCTGTAGATCTTGATTCCCAGAATGTATGCAACTTCTCCTAAATCCTTCATAGAAAAACACTTTCCAATATATGCCTTAACACTTTGCAAACTTGGAATGTCTTTTCCCATAATTAATATGTCATCGACATATAGGATAAGAAAAATTACATCACTCCCACTAGCTTTGTGATATACACATGGCTCATCAAGATTCTGAGTAAATCCAAACTTTTTGATTTCTTCATCAAATCTCTTATTCCATTGCCGTGATGCTTGCTTCAATCCATAAATGGATCTTTGAAGTTTGCATACACGGTTTGGAAATTGTGGATTCACAAACCCCTCAGGCTGCGCCATATAGATGTCTTCATAGTACGCTGTTATAGCTATGAGAATCCTAATAGCTCTAATGTCTGCTACAGGAGAAAAGGTCTCCTCGTAGTCAACCCCATAGGTTTGAGTAAAGCCTTTAGCTACCAAACGAGCCTTATAGGTGTGTACATTGCCATCCATGTCAGTTTTCTTCTTGAAGAGCCACTTACTTCCAACGACTTTAGCATTGGGAGGAAGGTCTACTTCAATCCAGACTTTGTTATCTCTCATGGATTGCATTTCCCCATTCATTGCAACTAACCATTTATCCTTTTCAGGATCATTCATGGCAGCCCTATAATTAGTAGGTTCTCCAAGATCCCCTAATATAGTTCCCTCAACTTCTACGTTAAGACATAGACGTTCAGGAGCACACGTAGTTCTTACAGACCTATGAATGGTAACAACTTCAACTTCAGGTGGAGGACCCAGACTATCAGGTTCCACAGGAAGTTCGCTAGTGTTTTCAGAAGGTAATGTATCTATATGATCATATTCCAAATCATATTCTCTCCCACTGAATTCTTGAGATATGAGATCCTTTTCAAGAAAGTCTCCATACCTAGTAACAATTACTTTGTTTTCAGGTGGAAAATAAAAGTAGTAACCCATCGTTTCCTTTGGTTATCCTACAAAGATACACTTTACAGATCTATGTTGGAGTTTATCTGCTGAGTCACGTTTAACAAACGCCTCGCAACCCCAGACCTTTAAAAAAGACAAGTTAGGAGCTTTACCATGCCATATCTCATATGGTGTCTTATCAACCTTCTTGGTTGGAACCATATTTAGAATACGAACAGCTAATTTTAAAGCATAATCCCACAAAGATAGAGGAAAAATTATAAGATTAAACATTGATCGCACCATGTCTAGTAATGTACGATTCCTTATCTCAGATACACCATTTTGTTGTGGAGTATATGGAGATGTGAGATGCTGGACAATTCCATTCTCAGCTTAGTAATCTTTAAACTCTTGGCTTAGGTATTCACCACCTCTATCTGATCGAAGAGCTTTAATCTTCTTTCCAAGTTGCAATTCTACTTCTGCTTTGAAAACCTTAAATGTTTCAAACACCTCATGTTTATGTTTAATCAAATAAACATAACCATAACGGCTGAAATCATCATTAAATGTTAAAAAGTAGCTAGCACCTCTCCTTGACACATTTCTAAGTGGTCCAGATACATCAGTATGTATCAAACCAAGTAAATCAGAAGCCCATTCCATACGATTATGAAATGGTTTCTTTGTCATCTTCCCAGATATACAAGATTCACATTTATCAAATGATTCATCATTGATATCTCGCAAAAGCCCATCATGTTGCAGCTTTTTCATGCGAGTCTTGCCTATGTGAGCAAGTCGACAATGCCAAAGATAAGATGAATCCAAGTCCTTCTTGATTATCTTATTATTGATGCTAAACATCGAATTATTTTTATTGGATACATTATCAATCATATCAATCTCAAACACACCATTCACAGCAATAACATTAAAATAGAAAACACCATTTAAAGAAACAGAAATTCCATTACTAGTGATAGTGTGAATAAAACCAATATCCAACAATAAAGAAAAGGAAACAACACCTCTAATAATAGAAGGTGCATAATAACAATTGTTTAATGACAATACTAAGCCCGAAGGAAAAACTAAATTAAACACTCATATGGCTTCAACAGCTGCAGGTGCTCCATTTCCCACGTGCAGATATTGCTCCCCATAGGCAAACTTCCTTTCCACTCTAAACCCTTGTAGTGTATTACAAATGTGAATACCACATCTAGTATCATATACCCATGAATTAATTTTATGATTTAGAGTAAATAATTCAATCATAAATAAGTTACATGAAGTGCTGGCACCCTACCCAGACTTCTTGATCTTATTTGCTCGCAACTCTTCTAGATAGAGAGGACAATTCCTCTTCCAGTAACCAACTACATGAAAGTAGTGGCAAGCTTGATCCTTCTTTGGATTATCCTTATTCTTAGGATGGTATTTCTTAGGTTAAGGTTGATAAGCCATAACTTGCTTACCCTTATCAGCTTTACCTTTACCCTTCTTGTTCATTTGCGGTTTTGGCTTGTTGATCCTACCACCCTGAATAGCCAGTACTTGGGGTGTAGGTGCCTTTTGTGGTAAACCTTTCTCATAATCAATGAGGAATGCGTGTAATTCACTTACTGTCTTCCCCACGCAGTGCATATTGAAGTTTCGCACAAAACCACTAAATTTCTTATTCAGGGATCTATTGATTAAGTTAACAGCAATATCTTGTTCATAGATTTTACCAAGTGCTTGTACTTGGTCCATGTAACCCTGCATTTCCAACATATGTGCACTTACAGGTTTACCATCTCCATGCTTACAGCTGTGAAGAGCATCGATCAAATCATAGATTTCAACAGCTTGAGGCTTCTCAAAAATTCGTCTGAGTTCGTTTAGCATGTCATAAGGGAAAAAAAAAATTCTCAAACTGCTTTTGTAAAGCAGGTGTCATCATTCTCAACATCAAGCAAGCCACATCATTATGTGTCTTATACTCAACTTTCCATGCTGCTTTTTCAACATCAGTTGCAGTAGCATCAAGTTCAGCAGGACAACGCTTATACAAATATTACAGTTGGGTTAATAGACAAATATGTTACCAAAGTTTGCCAAAATGTTCACCTAAGTTAATAAAGTTTAAAACGTTACAAATAGGTTACTAAAGTTTGGTCTCCGGTTACATAAGTTACTGAACCTTTTAAATGATGACATGGCTTATTTTTAAGTACAAAATGGTCCTTGTCGTTAGTCGGGTTTCACGGATTTAGTCCCTAGACCACTATTTCTGTTAGTTTGACCGTTTTTATACGTTTTCATATGTTTTTTAACCCGTTTTTATACGTTTTCATACGTTTCTATCCGTTTTTATACGTTTTCATATGATTTTATCCGTTTTTGTACGTTTTAATCCGTTTTCGTTTGTTGTTTTACGTTTTCATCCGTTTTTCTAACGTTTTCGCATGTTTTTATCCGTTTTTATTTGTTTTCATACGTTTTTATCCGATTTCATCCGTTTTCATATGTTTTCGTTCGTTTTTCTTACTTTTTCGCATGTTTTATCCATTTTTATATGTTTTCATACTTTTTTATCCGATTTCATCCATTTTTATATTTTTCGTCCGTTTTTCTTACGTTTTCGCTCGTTTCCTACGTTTTCATACGTTTTTATCCGTTTTCATCCGTTTTTATAACGTTTTCGTCCGTTTTTAATACGTTTTCATATATTTTTATCTATTTTCATACGTTTTCATCCATTTCTATCTGTTTCTATATGTTTTCCTACGTTTTTATACCGTTTCATATGAATAAAGATGGACAAAAATGTATAAAAATGGACAAAAACGTAAGAAAACTTATGAAAACGTAACAAAACATATGAAAACATAAGAAAATTAGCGAAAATGTATAAAAATGGATGAAAACACATAAAAAGGATAAAAACATATAAGAACGGATAAAAAAGTATGAAAACGTAAAAAAACGGACGAAAATATATGAAAACATAAGAAAATTGGCGAAAATGTGAGAAAAACTGGCGAAAGCGTATAAAAATAGATGAAAAAGAATAAGAACGGATGAAAGTGAATAAAAATGTATAAAAACGAACGAAAACGTATAAAAACAGTTGAAAACGAATAAAAACCGGCAAAAACGTAAGAAAAACGGATAAAAACGTATGAAAACGTATTAAAACGGATAAAACGGGAGAAAACGTAAGAAAAACAGACGAAAACGTAGAAAAATGGACGAAAACGGATAAAACGTACGAAAACGATAAAACTTATGAAAACGTATAAAAATGGATAAAAACGTATGAAAACGTATAAAAACGGGTAAATCATATGAAAACGTATAAAAACGGTCAAACTAACAGAAATAGTGGTCTAGGGACTAAATCCGTGAAACCCGGCTAACGACAAGGACCGTTTTGTACTTAAAAAATAAGCCATGTCATCATTTAAAAGGTTCAGTAACTTATGTAACCGGAGAACAAACTTTAGTAACCTATTTGTAACGTTTTAAACTTTAGTAACTTAGCTAATTAAACATTTTGGCAAACTTTGGTAACATATTTGTCTATTAACCCTATTCCAGTTTATCTATCACTCGCAGGACAATCCTGAGTGAGCGAAACCAGTCATTGAAATTCTGTGAGCCAGTCAATTTTTCTCGTTCAAAGAAAGTTTTGAACGCAGAACTCAAAGTAGTGTTATCGTTTTGAGCCATTTCTATAGAAACAAGTTCAAATAATAGTCGTATGTTACGATCGAACTCGAGACCACGGGATTGCACGCTTTACGTATGAGAATTAAAGATTAATAATTAAATATAAAATGTTGTATTTAATTATTTATTACACAAATATATAACGACCGTTAGTAACTAACGGATATTGACTAACGACCGTTAACTAATAAAAGGAAAGAATTAAGAGTGAATAATTGGAAAGTCGAGAAGGTTCCGGATCACCTCCTTTGGGCTATAACCGATCGTTGGGGGATTGGGGTAACCCAATCCTACACCAACTTGTCTTCCGAGTTTTCTACTATATATAAACAAACTTAGGGTTATTATTTTTTGTATCTTTTGTACACTCAAGTTAACCCTAAATTTGTTTTCCTCTTTTCTCTTTTGCTAGCCGATCGAACAAACACCCTTAATAGGGGTCAATCGACTTTTGTTGCTAAAACAAAACGTTTGGTTTTAATTTGTGTTCTTTAACTAGCATTACTTTAATTCGTTATAGTACATGTGTACAATAACGTGGTACTAACACACTATTGTTAGTATCTTGGATTGAATTGCAAAAACGGTAAGGGGCAATTCTTATAATCCGTATAAACCCTAATTAGGGTTCATCTTGATTGCTAACTTGGAATTGCAAGAGGTACGTATACTTTTATGTTTGGTTAATTATTTACATGTTATTGATCCTTATGCTTCCGCTATTCTTGATGTTTATGTGTTTAATTATGTATGACATGTTATTAAATTCCAACAAAAACATCAATCAAAGTTTGTAGAACTTGGAAAACTAGTTTTGAAATTTGGTTTTTAAGGTCATATTGGTGATGTTGAGAAGACCACACCTATCTGATGTTGAGACAGTTTAAAGTAACAAGATGGTTCAATATCACATGTCAATCATGAACTCATAGGTTAGCAAACTATAATGCCAAGAAAATAAATCAAAGTTTGTTAGATATGGAAAACTAGTTTGAAAATTCGGTTTTTAAAGGTCACCTTTGTGATGTTGAGATGTTGTAGGTCCTATTTGGTTAATGTAAAAAGGGATAATTACTAATATGCCCCAGTTGCCCAATGCGTTTGCTTATCCGATCCGATCTCACAAAATTCTGATATTAGACCAGGGTTTTGGGCAACTGCCAAGCGTCACTTTTCTGCAAGTGACAAGTGTCACTTTCTGACTATTTTTTGGGAAACTTGTGTATTTTTTGAGCAACTTTTGTATTTTTTGGGCAACTGGAGGACACTTGTCATCGTATGGGTCGAGATGCCCAGTTGCCCGGTCTAATATCAGAATTTTGTGAGATCGGGGCGGATAAGCGAACGCATTGGGCAATTGGGGCATTGTACTTATTATCCCATGTAAAAACAGGGAGGTGTCGTTCCATTTGGAGTGAAGGCTTACACAAAACAACACTACTTCAACAGCGCTAACCTCCCTAGGGATAAGGCTATATGAAAGTATCCACACATATATCACCATATGCGCATGAGCGCATCCAATGGAACCATTGGGGCCCACCATGCGGTTCTTGCAACACGTTCACCAGTCTTTTATAGCATGTCCTCACACGACCTCAAAGAAAAAGAAATGTCTGCAATTAACATTTCAGATATGACCATTGAGGCTTGTCAATCGTTTCTTAGCTACATATACATGGATATAGAACAGAAAGATTTTATCAAGCATAGTCTTGATCTTCTAAGAGCTTCTGATAAATATGACGTGTTGGATTTAATTGACGCGTGTGAAGAAAGTCTAATGGAAGATATTGATATGAAGAATGTGCTTGACAGGCTGCAAAGTGCTTCTATGTATAGATTACCAAAGCTGAAGTTTTGTTGCATTCAATATCTTGTGAAGTTTGGTAAAATTTACGACATTAAGGAAGAATTTAATGCATTTATACAATCCGATGATAGGGATTTGATAGGTGAAGTTGTTAATGAAATGCTTTCTATTTGGAAAGGTTTCTGAAAGTCGATTGGTTCAATATTCATTGTTTTACATGGTTTGTTTTCATATGGATAATTGATTTGTGTACATGTACAAATTCGTTTTAAAAACACAATCTTCAGGGTCATGCTAATAACTTTTAACTGTTTAAGTCCTTGTTTAGCGAACTTGTGAGTGCGTATGTGTGATCTTCAGGGTCATGCTCCATGGATCTTTACCAACACTAGTTCATTCTTGTAAAGATTATATGAGTTTCATTATTTTTGTTTGATTATCATCTACTTAAACAAAAACAACACTTATAAAAACAAAATCTTATGTATATTTTGAATATTTTATGTTTGTTTTCTTATTTTCAATTATGCTCGTTCGTTTATTCCTATTTAGTATCTCAATGAACGAACACGAACAAACTCATTTATTAATAAACGAACATGAACAAGAAAATATGTCCGTTTAATCTTAACTACTTATAATGTAAAAATGGTCAAGTGAAAAGTGGAAAACTGAAATTTCAATCAATGCCCATTTTGCCCTTGTCAATGAATGGAAATCGAATGCTCAATGAATGCCTGGTCAATGGTGATTAAATGGGAAGTATCGAATGGAAAGTATTGATGGTGAGTTCATAGGACGAATGTAAAGTAATGAATGCCTGCCAATCTTAACTACATATAAAACCAAAATGGTCAACCTTGGAAAAGTGAAAAGTCAATATTGTGGAATGTTGAAATAATTAAATAAGGAAATATTGAAATGTCTGAAATGTTATAAATTGTAATATACAAAACAGCCATGCAAAATAACATAATGCAACATGCGTTTGGAAAGTCAACATGCGTTTCGAAATTTAAAAACAGAATGCACCATGCGTATGGAATTGCAAACTAATACAGGAAATAATTGTGCAGTAACATAGTGAATCAATCTAATGACGGAAAGTATTGAATGTGAAGTTGAAACATGGCTGCAGAAAGTATTGAATGTGAAGTTGAAATCTACGTATGACAACTTCTTTATTGCATTCCAAACCTAACACATTAAACAAATGAAAGATTCACACGACCTTCTTTCTCATATATCTCTCTCCTCCATACCTAAACACACACAAGAACAACACACTCGAAAAATCTGTTCTTTCACCCTCATTACTGCCGCCACTATAACCCTAATCACCGCCGCCTTCTGCCGTGCCTCCATGTGTTGATGGTTTCGGTTGTTCAGTCGGTTTTGGTTTATTTGGTGGTTTTCGGTGTGCTTGGTGGTTTTGAGTGTGCTTGGTTGTTTGGAGATATGTAAAGATTTATCTCACAGTTGGTTTTTCTTGTGTTTGGTTGTTACAGGTATGTTTGTGATTTCTTTCTGTCACAACAAACTTATAATAGTTACACAAAATTCTATCACTATATGGCACTATAACCTTTAGCTGCAATTTTTGTTGTTTTTATACAGCTTCTTTGTTGTTTTAATCTGCATTCTAAGTTGCACAGGGACGGGGACGGGTACCGGGGTACGGGTACCGGGTAATGGGGACGGGGATGGGTACCGGGTACGGGCGGGTTGGGTGATGGGTCAAAACAGGTAGTTTTTGGTACATGGCAAAATGGGTCGGGTTGGGTTGACCGCAACACTTTTAGTCCATTTTTTGTTTTTCAAGAATAATTAGTTTGTCAAAGTTGATTACAGTAATTAAATTATTCCAATAATAATCTAATTACTTATAATTAATAGGAAACTGTATGCAATACAAATACACTTTTATGACTTTCATCCATTTGACCTGTTCCGTTTGTAAATGTTTATTTCTGCAATTATTCTCCCATTGCTTTGGTAAAAAAAAATAGTTCTGCACACAGCTTACATATTAGTTTTAGTCCAAAGTTTAAGTTTAATTGGATTTGTGAATCAGAGACTGTTAATTTTTACTTATATTGCAAGAAAGATTCAAGCTTTGTAACATGTATATGAAAGTTGTTTTGGATTTTCATATTATTGGGGTACCATGTAGAGCAGGAATGGTTACTAACACACGTGATGTTTTTGGGACAGGTGATATACATGACTGGGGGGAGGGAACACGACTCTCAGCAGAAGGCCAAACGCGGGATCTGCTACTGTATCTTTCAAGGACATCCAGAAGGAATTCGGAGGTCAAACTTCTTGAAAGATTGCAGTGTGACTTCTTTGTAACAGTTCATCTAATTGTTGTTTGACTATGTTAAATTTATATGGGTCGTTAAAGTTAGATTCAAGTTTAGTAGAAAAGGTATCTATCATGAGTCCAAGATATTGTTTTCATTGAAATATCGAGTGTTGGATCCCGGAAAGGATTCAAGGGGTTCCCAAAAAATACGATAACGTAAAAGAAACATGATACTTTATGTGTGTATTCACTAACGACTGAAGTATTCGATGATAATTTTGTAGTATTATTTGTAACAAACCTTTCATTATTTTTGCTTGCAGTGTTATTCGTACACCAGCGCAAAGTTTATATAATTTCCATTTTCGTTACCGTTTATTTTTAAGATAACGGTGTTTCATACACCATCACCATCATGAGCACAAAGTTTGGCTGTATTAAGCTTTAAAACAAAGCTCAAGACAAATAATTTAGTATGTCTTTTTTGATGCTTGTTGATACTAAAAGAACTGGTTTTAGTCCCACATAGGTGTGTGTTGGCAATACAAGTTGAGATTGGTGCTATATTGTTCTCGATTGTCATATCAACCGTTGAACGTTATACGAAACACTTAGCACAATATCGCATATCGTTAATTGTCTGTCGCTAGGCGCATGTACTCGCCTAATAAACTTAAATGAACAAGGCTCCGTCCGTGTTCATCATGTTCGTTTACTGCCCTAACTACATAATCTAATTTTTAAAAGTATTGAAGCAAAGTATCGAGTTTGAATCTCTATGTATGTAAATAATAGTTTTGGAGTATTTGTTAAAAAAAATTAAGTTCAAATAAACTTTAAAAAGTTAACTTATCTATACTACCTTATAATGTATTTAGGACATCTATATTTAGAAGTCTTAAAATGTTTAAGACCAAAAACATTTCTTTAATAGGAAAGATGCATACACATATAATTAAAAGCCTAGAAATTTAAGTGTCTTTAAAAAGTCTAGGTTGTTACAAGTATAGCTTTCAATGCTTGTAATCTTTTAAGACTTACAAGAAAAGAAACATAGTGTACACCACTTTAATACATATAATTTTCAGACTTACAAAATAAGAAGCATAATGTACACCACTTTAATGCACATATTAAAAAAAAATAAAAAAAATTAATGCTTGTAACAGCCTATTAAAAAGCTTTTAACAACCCATAAATGTCTTAAATTCTCGTAATTATAAAAAACGAGTAACCGCTAAAAATCATTACTATCAATAATGATTATTAAAAATATGTAACCGCATTCACCATATAAATCTACACAAACCATTTCATATCTTTCACACACAAGGTTTTTGTTTTTTTTTGTTTTTTTTTTTTTTTTACGAAATCTACTATTGACTCACAATTTCAACATATTCAAGAATGGGCTTGTGGCCTGTAGCTATACCAAACGCACCTAATAGACTCCCAGACTACACACAAACACATTCAGCCTCTTTTTAATAACCCAAAACGCACACCCTAAATGATTGACTTCAACACACAAACACCTTTTACATTTTGAAAACGAATCCAAATGACCCTGTTTGTTTTCGCTGAGCTAAGACAAGCAGTCAAACACTCGACACCAAGGTTTCGATGAGTCAAGACACGCAACAAGATAGGCCCAATTCTGTGGTCTTCTCGCCTAGACTGGACAACAAACACAATACACTCTAATGATTTCTTGACCTTAAGCCGAACAAAGCACACCCTACGTGGGTGACTTCTTGTGACCGAGAACCAAAACAACAAACACCCTAAACGGCTCACTATTACCGCAAGACAAGCACATCCAGATTAAAAACCATTTTCAAAATTATTAACATGTATGAAAATAAATAGATCCAAATCCATATTCACAACACAAACGAGCCAAAACAATTTACCAAACACCATTTTCAGTTTTCTTACCACACGAACCATATATCAAAACGTTTTTAGACCCGGTTTTAATCCATGTTTAGATCCACGAAAACAATAACAATTTTGTCAATCGATTTATAAATAACAAGAGTAACCAAAACGGGTTTAGGGTTTGTCATACCAAATTAAATGAGAAGAAGAAGAATAGATGGGAGAAGGGGCGGCGATGGCGAGGTGATACACGGCGGTGTAATGGTGGCGACCAGTGGTGAAACGACGGCTTGATATGGAGGCGGCGGCAGCAGTACACGGTGGTGGAGGTGGCCGGATAATGGAGAGAAGGAGGAGATGATGAGGTGTGGTGATGGGTGCTATGTTGGTGGTGGCTGATAGCGGCGGATGGTGGTGGCAGCCATGGTGGTCGGCGGCGGCTGGATCTCTTGGTGAGAGAGAGGAGATGAAGGATTGTGAGAAAGAAAATGTGAGTTTTAGGGTTTGAAATCCTAAGTGTGTATATTTATACAAGTTTTAAAAACCAAATGTAAACTTGTTAAAACTTTAGGGGCGCGGTGAACATTTAAGTACAAGGACCATATGTGTAATTTTAGTTATCTTTTGTAAAATTGATGTTCGGGACTTGTTTGGGTTAGTTAATGACCGACTCAAGACACAAAATTCGTACCATTGTTTTTAAAATAACTTTTCCACGAAAAACAAGTATTTACTCGTACAATTGCTTTTCCATATGTTAGCGATTTATTTGTAATTTTTTAAATGTATTTGAATTATTATGTAATGGTTGAAAAAAGAAAAAGATGTATTTCGCCATAAAAATTGTCACAGGGTACCCGCCGCCGCATTGCGCGGGTACCCTTCTAGTACAAATAATGTATCTGAAACAAACTATCGAGTTGAATTAATAAACTCCTAAGAAAGTTTCAGATCCATTATATAAACAAAAGAGCATTTCTATTATTTAACCTATGTGGGATGCAAGTTTGAAATGGGTTTTGTCAAAACAAAAGAGCATTTCTAAATGTTGACTAGTGCATTTTTAGTATTCCAATCCATACCATTTATGTGTCAGTTTATCTTTTGAAGAATGGAAGATCCTCTATGGGGTACGTACGGTCTTTAAGTACTAGTGTGTATAATTAAGACATCACTAGTAAAGCTGGGAAAGAACAAGGAATTGTTGTTCGATGAGATTTTCTATTGATTTGATAAAATTATAGTGGCGTTTGCTAGAGTGAAGGCTGGTGAAAATCGTGTTGAGACAACTAGTCGACTAGCTCAATGGCGTATTGATAGTTTCGGGTTTTCTTATCAGAAATCTGATCCTTAATTGATTGGGATATGAAACTGGTAGCTGTGTTTTAACATATCTTATGAAAAGCTTAATATTAGGGTGTGCTTTTTTTGTGTTACAAGACGACTAAAATGAGTGATAAAATCATCTTTTTAAAGACTAAAATACAATAACTGAAATTGGAGGTGATTTGTTTTTGTTGATATTTTGTGAACTGAAGGTATATTTATTAAGCAATAAGACAGTGTCAAATGGATATAATTGTGCTATTATTATTTTTATAACGATAATTGACTATTAGTCACATGAGTTGCGATCCCCTACAAAGGGGACCAAAAATACAAAGTCTACAAAGTATTGGGAGCCATCCGATCCTCTTTGCTTTCCATCTAACGGTCCAAAATTAAGTGGGAAAAAAAAAGCGCTCATCCCTATTAAAAAGGATAAATCCGTCAATCAACCTCCAAAACCCATCTCTTCTTTCCCTCCATCTTCTCACTCACTCTCTATTCATTTCAATTTCACTCTCCATCTTCTCTCTCTAAACCGATCAAAATTTGGGGAAAAAATTAGGGTTTCAATTTTCGACAATAACAAGAGCAACATCCCTTGATCTTCAACAAAATCAATCTCCGGTTTGATCCGAAACCGATCTTCTCCAGGTGCTTTTCTAGTCTCAGTTTTCTAATAGGCGTCTTGCTGAAATATTACTCAAGTTTCCATTTAATATCAATTGCTCGATTTCAATTTTTAACCTCTCTTATTTTACAACAAAGTCAGATGGGATGAGCATCGATTTGCATCCTATCCATCATTTGTAGAAGATTGAGTGTTAATTAGCATGTCTTTATGCGTTTAATTGTTTGGATACACTGATTCTGATGGTGTTTAGCATTGTAAAGTCATTACAGTATCGACTTTCAACTACTTATAGAAAGATGATAATAATTACAGGAACCAAACATATTGATATAATGATGCACACCAAGTGCTCGATGAAATGCTTCAACTAGATTCAGGTCATAAATGTGATAGAAATCTGGTTTTAATGGCGATTGATGATCTTTAGGTTCATCATTTAGTGCATTTTTTGTTATTAACTTATTTTTATTAGTTATCTGCTTATTTTTATTAGAGGTTCATCAGTTAGAATATTTTTTGTTATCTGCTTATTTTTATCAAAGGTTCATCAATTAGTGATTTTTTTGTTATCTGTTTACTTTTATCAGAGGTTCATCAGTTAGTGGATTTTTTGTTACATGCTTACTTTTATCCGAGGTTCATCAGTTATTGATGGATTTGTAAATTAGGTTCATCAGTTACTGAAAGTAGGTTCATCAGTTACTGAAAGTAGGTTCATCAGTTATTTAAAAATTAGGTTCATCAGTTATTGCTAGTGTTTTTGATTATCAGTTATTGTGCAAGTAGGTTCATCAGTTATTGCTGCATTTGTAAATTAGGTTCATCAGTTAGAATAGATTAAAATGAGGTTCATCAGTGATTGCTTGTTACCATGGTTAGATTGGAAGTTGTCGATACATTGCAATAACTTGTTAGAAAATAGATTAAAAAGAGGTTCATCAGTGATTCTCTTGTTATCATTGTTTAAGATAAATAACTGATGAACCTTAAAAAAACTGATGAACATATAGACAATAGGTTCATCAGTTATTGCTAGTACGTTTGATCATCAGTTATTTGAAAAATAGGTTCATCAGTTATTGCTAGTGGGTTTGATCATCAGTTATTTAAAAATTAGGTTCATCAGTTATTGCTAGTGTTTTTGATTATCAGTTATTGTGCAAGTAGGTTCATCAGTTATTGCTGCATTTGTAAATTAGGTTCATCAGTTAGAATAGATTAAAATGAGGTTCATCAGTGATTGCTTGTTACCATGGTTAGATTGGAAGTTGTCGATACATTGCAATAACTTGTTAGAAAATAGATTAAAAAGAGGTTCATCAGTGATTCTCTTGTTATCATTGTTTAAGATAAATAACTGATGAACCTTAAAAAAACTGATGAACATATAGACAATAGGTTCATCAGTTATTGCTAGTACGTTTGATCATCAGTTATTTGAAAAATAGGTTCATCAGTTATTGCTAATGCGTTTGATAATCAGTTATTTGAAAATAGGTTCATCAGTTATTGTTTGTGGGTTTGATCATCAGTTATTTGAAAATAGGTTCATCAGTTATTGCTAGTGGGTTTGATCATCAGTTATTTAAAAGTTAGGTTCATCAGTTATTGCTAGTGTTTTTGATTATCAGTTATTGTGCAAGTAGGTTCATCAGTTATTGCTGCATTTGTAAATTAGGTTCATCATTAGAATAGATTAAAATGAGGTTCATCAGTGATTGCTTTTTACCATGGTTAGATTGGAAGTTGTCGATACATTGCAATAACTTGTTAGAAAATAGATTAAAAAGAGGTTCATCAGTGATTCTCTTATTATCATTGTTTAAGATAAATAACTGATGAACCTTAAAAAAACTGAATGAACATATAGACAATAGGTTCATCAGTTTTGCTAGTACGTTGATCATCAGTTATTTGAAAAATAGGTTCATCAGTTATTGCTAATGCGTTTGATAATCAGTTATTTGAAAATAGGTTCATCAGTTATTGTTAGTGGGTTTGATCATCAGTTATTTGAAAATAGTTCATCAGTTATTGCTAGTGGGTTTGATCATCAGTTATTTAAAAATTAGGTTCATCAGTTATTGCTAGTGTTTTTGATTATCATTATTGTGCAAGTAGGTTCATCATTATTGCTGCATTTGTAAATTAGGTTCATCAGTTAGAATAGATTAAAATGAGGTTCATCATGATTGCTTTTACCATGGTTAGATTGGAAGTTGTCGATAAATTGCAATAACTTGTTAGAAAATAATTAAAAAGAGGTTCATCAGTGATTCTCTTGTTATCATTGTTTAAGATAAATAACTGATGAACCTTAAAAAAACTGATGAACATATAGACAATAGTTCATCATTATTGCTAGTACGTTTGATCATCATTATTTGAAAAATAGGTTCATCAGTTATTGCTAATGCTTTGATAATCATTATTGAAAATAGGTTCATCAGTTATTGTTAGTGGGTTTGATCATCAGTTATTTGAAAATAGGTTCATCAGTTATTGCTAGGGTTTGATCATCAGTTATTTAAAAATTAGGTTCATCAGTTATTGCTAGTGTTTTTGATTATCAGTTATTGTCAAGTAGGTTCATCAGTTATTGCTGCATTGTAAATTAGGTTCATCATTAGAATAGATTAAAATGAGGTTCATCAGTGATTGCTTGTTACCATGTTAGATTGGAAGTTGTCGATACATTGCAATAACTTGTTAGAAAATAGATTAAAAGAGGTTCATCAGTGATTCTCTGTTATCATTGTTTAAGATAAATAACTGATGAACCTTAAAAAAACTGATGAACATATAGACAATAGTTCATCAGTTTTGCTAGTACGTTGATCATCAGTTATTTGAAATAGGTTCATCAGTTAATTGTTTAGTTAGTGGTTTTGATCATCAGTTATTTGAAAATGTTCATCATATTGCTAGTGGTTGACATCATTATTTAAAAAAGGTTCATCAGTATTGCTATGTTTTGATTATCATTATTGTGCAAGTAGGTTCATCAGTTATTGCTGCATTTGTAAATTAGGTTCATCAGTTAGAATAGATTAAAATGAGGTTCATCAGTGATTGCTTGTTACCATGGTTAGATTGGAAGTTGTCGATACATTGCAATAACTTGTTAGAAAATAGATTAAAAAGAGGTTCATCAGTGATTCTCTTGTTATCATTGTTTAAGAAAAACTGATGAACCTTAAAAAAACTGATGAACATATAGACATAGTTTATCAGTTATTGCTAGTACGTTTGATCATCAGTTATTTGAAAAATAGGTTCATCATTATGCTAATGCGTTTGATATCAGTTATTAAAATAGTTCATCAGTTATTGTTATGGTTTGATCATCAGTTATTTGAAAATAGTTCATCAGTTATTGCTAGTGGTTTATCATCAGTTATTAAAAATTAGGTCATCAGTTATTGCTAGTGTTTTTGATTATCATTATTGTGCAAGTAGGTTCATCAGTTATTGCTGCATTTGTAAATTAGTTCATCAGTTAGAATAGATTAAAATGAGTTCATCATGATTGCTTGTTACCATGGTTAGATTGGAAGTTGTCGATAATTGCAATAACTTGTTAGAAAATAGATTAAAAAGAGTTCATCAGTGATTCTCTTGTTATCATTGTTTAAGATAAATAACTGATGAACCTTAAAAAACTGATGAACATATAGACAATAGGTTCATCAGTTATTGCTATACTTTGATCATCAGTTTTTGAAAAATGTTCATCATTATTGCTAACTTTATATCAGTTATTGAAAATAGGTTCATCAGTTATTGTAGTGGGTTTGATCATCATTTTTAAAAATAGGTCATCAGTTATTGCTAGTGTTTTTATTATCATTTATTGTGCAAGTAGGTTCATCATTATTGCTGCATTTGTAATTAGTTCATCATTAGAATAGATTAAAATGAGTTCATCAGTGATTGCTTGTTACCATGGTTAGATTGAAGTTGTCGATACATTGCAATAACTTGTTAGAAAATAATTAAAAAGAGGTTCATCAGTGATTCTCTTGTTAACATTGTTTAAGATAAATAACTGATGAACCTTAAAAAAACTGATGAACATATAGACAATAGGTTCATCATTTATGCTAGTACTTTGATCCAGTTATTGAAATGGTCTCATTATTGCTATGCGTTTGATAATCATTATTTGAAAATAGGTTCATCAGTTATTGTTAGTGGGTTTGATCATCAGTTATTTGAAAATAGGTTCATCAGTTATTGCTAGTGGGTTTGATCATCAGTTATTTAAAAATTAGGTTCATCAGTTATTGCTAGTGTTTTTGATTATCAGTTATTGTGCAAGTAGGTTCATCAGTTATTGCTGCATTTGTAAATTAGGTTCATCAGTTAGAATAGATTAAAATGAGGTTCATCAGTGATTGCTTGTTACCATGGTTAGATTGGAAGTTGTCGATACATTGCAATAACTTGTTAGAAAATAGATTAAAAAGAGGTTCATCAGTGATTCTCTTGTTATCATTGTTTAAGATAAATAACGATTTGATGAACATTAAAAAACACTTTTGATGAACATATATTGAAAAATAGGTTCATCAGTTATTGCTAATGCGTTTGATCATCAGTTATTTGAAAATAGGTTCATCAGTTATTGTTAGTGGGTTTGATCATCAGTTATTTGAAAATAGGTTCATCAGTTATTGCTAGTGGGTTTGATCATCAGTTATTTAAAAATTAGGTTCATCAGTTATTGCTAGTGTTTTTGATTATCAGTTATTGTGCAAGTAGGTTCATCAGTTATTGCTGCATTTGTAAATTAGGTTCATCAGTTAGAATAGATTAAAATGAGGTTCATCAGTGATTGCTTGTTACCATGGTTAGATTGGAAGTTGTCGAATACATTGCAATAACTTGTTAGAAAATAGATTAAAAAGAGGTTCATCAGTGATTCTCTTGTTATCATTGTTTAAGATAAATAACTGATGAACCTTAAAAAAACTGATGAACATATAGACAATAGGTTCATGAACCTTAAAAAAACTGATGAACATATAGACAATAGGTTCATTAGTTATTGCTAGTACGTTTGATCATCAGTTATTTGAAAAAAAGGTTCATCAATATTGCTAATGCTTTGATAATCATTATTTGAAAATAGGTTCATCAGTTATTGTTAGTGGGTTTGATCATCAGTTATTTGAAAATAGGTTCATCAGTTATTGCTAGTGGGTTTGATCATCAGTTATTTAAAAATTAGGTTCATCAGTTATTGCTAGTGTTTTTGATTATCAGTTATTGTGCAAGTAGGTTCATCAGTTATTGCTGCATTTGTAAATTAGGTTCATCAGTTAGAATAGATTAAAATGAGGTTCATCAGTGATTGCTTGTTACCATGGTTAGATTGGAAGTTGTCGATACATTGCAATAACTTGTTAGAAAATAGATTAAAAAGAGGTTCATCAGTGATTCTCCTTGTTATCATTGTTTAAGATAAATAACTGATGAACCTTAAAAAAACTGATGAACATATAGACAATAGGTTCATCAGTTATTGCTAGTACGTTTGATCATCAGTTATTTGAAAAATAGGTTCATCAGTTATTGCTAATGCGTTTGATAATCAGTTATTTGAAAATAGGTTCATCAGTTATTGTTAGTGGGTTTGATCATCAGTTATTTGAAAATAGGTTCATCAGTTATTGCTAGTGGGTTTGATCATCAGTTATTTAAAAATTAGGTTCATCAGTTATTGCTAGTGTTTTTGATTATCAGTTATTGTGCAAGTAGGTTCATCAGTTATTGCTGCATTTGTAAATTAGGTTCATCAGTTAGAATAGATTAAAATGAGGTTCATCAGTGATTGCTTTTACCATGGTTAGATTGGAAGTTGTCGATACATTGCAATAACTTGTTAGAAAATAGATTAAAAAGAGGTTCATCAGTGATTCTCTTGTTATCATTGTTTAAGATAAATAACTGATGAACCTAAAAAAACTGATGAACATATAGACAATAGGTTCATCAGTTATTGCTAGTACGTTTGATCATCAGTTATTTGAAAAATAGGTTCATCAGTTATTGCTAATGCGTTTGATAATCAGTTATTGAAAATAGGTTCATCAGTTATTGTTAGTGGGTTTGATCATCAGTTATTTGAAAATAGGTTCATCAGTTATTGCTAGTGGGTTTGATCATCAGTTATTTAAAAATTAGGTTCATCAGTTATTGCTAGTGTTTTTGATTATCAGTTATTGTGCAAGTAGGTTCATCAGTTATTGCTGCATTTGTAAATTAGGTTCATCAGTTAGAATAGATTAAAATGAGGTTCATCAGTGATTGCTTGTTACCATGGTTAGATTGGAAGTTGTCGATACATTGCAATAACTTGTTAGAAAATAGATTAAAAAGAGGTTCATCAGTGATTCTCTTGTTATCATTGTTTAAGATAAATAACTGATGAACCTTAAAAAAACTGATGAACATATAGACAATAGGTTCATCAGTTATTGCTAGTACGTTTGATCATCAGTTATTGAAAAATAGGTTCATCAGTTATTGCTAATGCGTTTGATAATCAGTTATTGAAAATAGGTTCATCAGTTATTGTTGTGGGTTTGATCATCAGTTATTTGAAAATAGGTTCATCAGTTATTGCTAGTGGGTTTGATCATCAGTTATTTAAAAATTAGGTTCATCAGTTATTGCTAGTGTTTTTGATTATCAGTTATTGTGCAAGTAGGTTCATCAGTTATTGCTGCATTTGTAAATTAGGTTCATCAGTTAGAATAGATTAAAATGAGGTTCATCAGTGATTGCTTGTTACCATGGTTAGATTGGAAGTTGTCGATACATTGCAATAACTTGTTAGAAAATAGATTAAAAAGAGGTTCATCAGTGATTCTCTTGTTATCATTGTTTAAGATAAATAACTGATGAACCTTAAAAAAACTGATGAAACATATACAATAGGTTCATCAGTTTATATTGCTTAAATGCGTTTGATAATCAGTTATTTGAAAATAGGTTCATCAGTTATTGTTAGTGGGTTTGATCATCAGTTATTTGAAAATAGGTTCATCAGTTATTGCTAGTGGGTTTGATCATCAGTTATTTAAAAATTAGGTTCATCAGTTATTGCTAGTGTTTTTGATTATCAGTTATTGTGCAAGTAGGTTCATCAGTTATTGCTGCATTTGTAAATTAGGTTCATCAGTTAGAATAGATTAAAATGAGGTTCATCAGTGATTGCTTGTTACCATGGTTAGATTGGAAGTTGTCGATACATTGCAATAACTTGTTAGAAAATAGATTAAAAAGAGGTTCATCAGTGATTCTCTTGTTATCATTGTTTAAGATAATAACTGATGAACCTAAAAAAACTGATGAACATATAGACAATAGGTTCATCAGTTTTTGCTAGTACGTTTGATCATCAGTTATTTGAAAAATAGGTTCATCAGTTATTGCTAATGCGTTGATAATCAGTTATTTGAAAATAGGTTCATCAGTTATTGTTAGTGGGTTTGATCATCAGTTATTTGAAAATAGGTTCATCAGTTATTGCTAGTGGGTTTGATCATCAGTTATTTAAAAATTAGGTTCATCAGTTATTGCTAGTGTTTTTGATTATCAGTTATTGTGCAAGTAGGTTCATCAGTTATTGCTGCATTGTAAATTAGTTCATCAGTTAGAATAGATTAAAATGAGGTTCATCAGTATTGCTTGTTTACCATGGTTAGATTGGAAGTTCGATACATTGCAATAATTGTTTAGAAATAGATTAAAAAGGTTCACAGTGATTCTCTGTTATCATTGTTAAGTAAATAACTGATGAACCTTAAAAAACTGATGAACATATAGACAATAGGTTCATCAGTTTATTGCTAGTACGTTTGATCATCAGTTATTTGAAAAATAGGTTCATCGTTATTGCTAATGCGTTTGATAATCAGTTATTTGAAAATAGGTTCATCAGTTATTGTTAGTGGGTTTGATCATCAGTTATTTGAAAATAGGTTCATCAGTTATTGCTAGTGGGTTTGATCATCAGTTATTTAAAAATTAGGTTCATCAGTTATTGCTAGTGTTTTTGATTATCAGTTATTGTGCAAGTAGGTTCATCAGTTATTGCTGCATTTGTAAATTAGGTTCATCAGTTAGAATAGATTAAAATGAGGTTCATCAGTATAACAACCCGCAAATTTTCCATGGTCCTTACCCGTTATTTGTATCGGGTCATTGTAGTCCTAGAATGCAGCACGTCGCGGCTTGGCACAATAGATTGTTTAAAAACGTGAATTTAATTAATTTTGATACCTCGGGACAAGAATATGCGTATTTATTATCAAATTTAATGGAAAAACGTCTCTAAGATGAATGGTGTTTAATATTTTTCGGGAATAAAACAAGTAGCCTCGAGAAAGAATAATAAAAGTTATCCCGTTAGTCCTTGCCCGACTCCTCAAGTGAAATAAAGATGCAATACAAGGACCCATGTGTGCAATATCCGGTTTTATTAAAACATAAAAACCCTAACCCTATATTTCTATTTCATTTCATCTCCTTCATCATCACTAATCTCTCTCCCTCTCTTCATCACAGCCGCCGCCGGCCACCCACAAACCACCACCTCCACAGCTGTCCCACCACCATCAAAACACTCACAATCACTCCCTCTCTCTGTTACTGTGACTCACGCGCCCAAACGACACCCTCACCACCTCGTTATCATCACGCCGCCGCCAATACCCTCACCATCATCACGTTTTATCACCTCACATGAGTAGATCTATAAGAGAAAAGGTAAGAAACGAGACAAAACTCGTGGGTTGACTCGGATACGAGTCAACTCGTGGTTAAACTTGTGATTTTTTTGATTAAAACTAATGGGTTTTATGTTTTGATAAATAAAAATGAATATAACAAAGTTTGGTATCGAGTTGTGTGTCGTGTGAGTCGAGTCGAGTCCCACCGTGAGTTTAAGCTTACTGTATTCTTGATGTTTATTGTTGTTGTTCTTGTTTTGTGATTGGTTTGAGATTTGGACTTGGATTGTGGTCGCCGGTTTTGAAGCCGAGTAGATAGGATTAGGATTAGATGGGTTTTGATTGAGTTCTTGATGTTGAAGTGGTTATTGCTATTGTTGGTTGTTGTATGTCGAGCAGAGGGTGGGGGCTGCCGTGAAGACAAGCCGAGACCACTAGGGTCTCGACCGAGTTGTTGTGATTATTATTGATTAGTTGTTGCTGGATAATTGTTGTTGTTGCGTTATTAGGGTCAGCCGAGGGAGAGGCCGAGACCGACGAAGTCTCGGTATGGTTTTGTTATTTTGGTTGTTGAGATATGGGAATCGATTGTGTGACGATTATTAGTTGACGGAGATTAGGTTAGACGTGTGTCGTAGACGACCACGAGTGGTTGAAGTGGATTGCGGTGATGATATTTAAATTGTTGTATATGTATTGATTTGATATGGATTGATAAAATAAGTCGAGAGGTCATGACTCGGACTTGTGACTCGAAACAAATAATAACTCAAAATAAATATAAAAATAAGCTCGAAACATATGTATAAATATATATATATGCAACAACAAGAATAACATGCGGGTTTTCATATAAGGAAATAAATAATAAACAAGTATTACACTTGTTGGTTTATTAAAACAAAACTAAAGTTTTTATAATAAAGAGTTATTAAATGTTTCGAGGGCACGCAAGACAAGAGGTATTATTAGAGTAGTATTGAGGATATTATAGGATTAATGTCGAGTTGACGAAGCGGATAAGTATCCGACCATTCGTTCAAGTAACATATTAAGTCTTAAGGTTTTATCATTAAATTTTCAGGTTGTCGTAGAGATTATTTTGGAGTATTGCTTCAAATTGTCGTGTTGCTATATGAAGTTTACTTTGAGTCGTTTACGTCTTGGTCGTTTTGCTTGGCGTGTGTTCACTTGAGTCATGTCGTGTCACCACTACACACCCGTCGATACCAAACGCTAGTAACTAATATGAGAAAGAGATTTTGGAATTTAAAATGGAATCTACTCGGGATAGTTAACTTTTGGAACTTTTACATTTGGAGATTATGTTAAGGCGAGTTTACTTTATTAGGTTGTGCCGAGTCCATTGTGCCGAGACGTCCTTAATTTCTGTTGTGCTGTGCTACTGTTTGGTTTATTGTGCTGTTCTACTTCATGATATTGTGATATTGCGTTGCTGGGACTAAGGTGAGTTCTCGTAGCCCCACTTTTTTTAACGTGTTCTTACTTTGGGGTGGAAATGGTACTCAATGTTTTTAAATGTTTTCATGCTGTGATCTTCTGTTTTCATGATTTTGGACAATATGTGCGTTTGATTGCAATATGTGCCCTTTTGTGTGAATCAATTTGTGTGGACAATATCTAGGTAATTAGCATGGTGTGGATTTATTTTGTTGTTTATCACTTAAGACATTAAGTTTGTGTAACAACTTCTGACTTAATTTCATGACAGTTCTTGTCTGATGAGTTGTGAAATCAAGTTAGATCCAAGTTGTTACATAGCTTAATGTTTTGGATGATAGAACTAAATTGTGCGGTTTCTATATTGTGTGGGCATTATGTGTGTTGATGCGATTACATGCTGTGACGTGTTTTGTTTTGTGCAACCTGTGTTTAACAACCTTGTGCAACCGTATTTAGCAACCTTAGTATATAACTTTGGGAAAGTGACACCCAGTATATAACTTTGGGGAAGTGACACCCAGTATATAACTTTGGGAAAGTGACACCCAGTATATAACTTTGGGGAAGTGACACCCAGTATATCATTTGGGGAAGTGGCACCCAGACTATGTGTGGATCAATTATACGTGTTTGCCGTCTGTGATAGTTTGTGGTCTTTACTATGTGCTCATATTCGTATATCTTGCTCACTATTGTCCTAAGCTATTTTTCACAGCATCGTGGGTCAACTTTTAAACCTACGAGCTCACCAACTTTGTGTTGACGTTTTCTAGTACCATTTTCAGGTGTTACTGAAGTTGCTTAGAAGGTTGAGTATTGACTGGCTTAGCAAGACTTAAGACAAGACCCTCCCGGGTTATATCTCGTGGAGTTGCATTTGATTTTTCCTAATGACGTTGTTTAACTTTGAGACTTATGTTTATCTTGGATCTTTATACTCATCCCTGTTGTGGGAGTTTGCGACTATTATTGGTCTTATGTTATACATTTAGTTTTCTCTATTGTGACACCTTGTGTTTTCTTGACTATGAGGTCATACCCCGTAAAATGCCATTCCGCTGCGCCATTTTTGGGGTGTGACAGATTGGTATCAGAGACAGGTTATAGAGAATTAGGTGGTTTAACCTAGACTATAACCTAAGAATCCTCATATAGTTTGCATTATAGGAACTACGTGTGCGATTATGCGTATAGTTGACACGAAGTGATGATGATAAGTAAATGCATCATGATGCTATCCTAAAAACGCCTGGCCAACGTTTTTACGATAACATGATGCGGCATGGACTTATCAAATTCATGGATTGTCAGATAGGAAGTTGAGTGTAATATTACGACATGTATACCGACCTATCCCACCTACCTCCTATCTAACGTTTACCAATGTCCTACCTGGAGAATCTTGCCTCCAAGAGGGTCGACTCGAGTTAACCGAGGCATTCCACCATCGAGGGGTGGAAGGACTGGTGGACGAGGAGGTAGAGCAGGTGGGTCGCGGCACCGAGAACAACGACAACGACAATGTGAATCCTGACCTTTCCGCCATGATCGCCGAGCAACTACAAGCATTGCTACCCACTATCGTCACCCAATTCGGCGACCACATCAGTAATCTAGGAAACAACGGAAGCGGAAAATGACCACGCAGACAACGACATTGGTAGTAACCACAACAATAATGGCAACAACAACAATAGTGGCAAGGGATATTCGTGCAAGGAATTTACCGCGTGCAAACCGATGGACTTCGATGGCAATGGAGGTGCGAAAGCTTATACCCGATGGATCGAGAAGATGGAGTCAGCAATCGACATAAGTGAGTGTGCGAGTCATCAGAAGGTGAAGTATTCTGTCTGTTCATTGATTGGAAAAGAATTGACTTGGTGGAATACGCAAATTCAGGCTAAGGGCAGAGAAGTTGCCATAGGAATGAGTTGGGATGAATTTAAGGCGTTGTTAAAAGAGGAGTATTGTCCAGACAATGAGATGCAGAAACTGGAACATGAGTTCTACAACCATACCTTGGTAGGAGCTGATCATACGACTTATACGGATCGATTCCATGAACTTGCTAGACTGGTACCTCACACGGTCACTCCTAAATCCAAGAGAATTGAGAGGTACATCTATGGTTTGGTCCCTGAGATTTGCGTGATGGTGAAAGTGACTGAGCCCCCTACCATTCGAAGCGCGATACTAAAATCTGCAACCTTAACGGATGAAATGGTTAGAAATGGAACATTGTCCAAGAGTGGTGATAAGAGGAAGATTGTGAGTGAGCCAAGTAGGCAAGGAGATGCAAATGGTGACAATAAGAAGGCAAAATGAGGAAAAGGATTTGTGGCAACGAGCTCGGGCCGTAAGAGATATGAAGGTTCTCACCTTAAGTGTGCCAAATGTAACTACCACCACTTGGAGACTAAACCCTGCCTAATGTGTTTCAACTGCAATCAGACTGGTTACATTGCTAGGGATTGTCGAGCAGCAGCCATGCAGACGACTCTGATTAATGTCATTTACCCAAGGACATGTTATGAGTACGGGAGCCTGGATCATTTTCGAAACACGTGTCCTAAGCTGAATAGGGCACAAGGGCAAGTGCATAATAACCAGAATCAGGTCTTATTGACTAATGGAAACACTGGAAACAATGGCAACCCAGCTCGTGGGCGGGTATTTGTGATGAACGCTGAAGAAGGACGCCAAAACCAAAACCTCGTGACGGGTATGTTCTCTTTAAACCGATATTAGACTATCATACTGTTTGACTCCGACGTCGACTATAGATTTGTCTCCGCTTAGTTCATGTCTCTGTTAAAGGCGAAACCTAGTGTCCTAACTCTTAGTTATGAGATTGATATTGTGTATGACCAAAAAGGCAGAAACCGATAAGTTGGTTCAAACCTCCACCACCTGGTAGTAGGATCTTGGAGTATGGGAATGCCACCCGTTCATTTTTGAGCAACCCCAAACTTTGACTAAAAATTTTATTTTCTTCAAAAAAAAAAAAAAAAAAAAAAAAAAAAAAAAAAAAAAAAAAAAAAGCTTTTTAACAACTTTTAACTTAATTTCATGTCAGTTCTTGTTTGATGAGATGTGAGATTAAGTTTAAAGTTGCTACTTAGCTTAAAATTTTTAAATGATTTTTGCTCAAGAATGGGCGAGGCATTTCATGAAGCCTAATCACTCGATAGTTACTATAAAACCGCCTATTTCAGTGCGCCTAGTAGGGCGAGCAGAAACCCAAAGATACCTCGCGTGCTTAAGACTCCCTGGAGTACTTCGAGAAGACCTAACGGGAATTACCCCTCCTTGAAGAATTGAGATACGCATCAACTTAACTCCCGGAGAGACACAAATTTCATGATACGCGTTACTTCTCGAAGAAAGATTCCGAACCTGAATATCATTAGTTGAGAGTGCACAAGACTGACAACTCTAAAACCGCGTTAAGAACGATATACAGGCAATTCGAGTTTTTAAGTTAAGTCCTTTGGTTTGACCAATGCCCCCGCAATATTCAAAGATAAGAAATCCAGTTAGAGCGACACACAAGAGGAACGCATGTATCTATTATACCGAATTGTGACATTGGTTTGCAACACGATTTCGTCAGACACTATAGGACGCATTAGGAGCACAGTTAGATTGGAGTACGACCTACCATTCCTAGACCGATGGTCAGGGTGAGCATACCATCCGACATTAGGAGGCCTACTTAGGACAAGCACTATTGATTTTGGAGGAAACATGAATGCACCTCATTCTTAGTTGAATCTTCTCTTTGGATATCTATTAGTTGTTTATTTGAAAGCGATCCAAAATTGAGCCAATCCTTCAAAAATGTTGAGTTTCTTTTCTTACAACTTGGTACTTAACTTAATCTCATGACAGTTCTTGTTTGATGAGTTGTGGAGTTAAGTTAGGTTCAAGTTGTTATGTAGTTTAAGGTTAGGTCCAACTTGATTTTAGCATAATCTCATGACAGTTCTTGTTTGATGAGTTGTGAGATTAAGCTGAAATCAAGTTGTTACTGAGCTTAAACTTGTGGTTTAGCTTAATCGCATGACAGTTCTTGTTTGATGAGTTGTGGGGTTAAGCTAGATTACAGTTGAGGCTCAACTTAAACTACCGAAAAGATGCCTAAGGTTTTTGACGGCTTCACTCGAGGACGGGAAAGCTTGCCATATTGTGTGATATTTATGTGGTTTCATTTTTGTGTGATTTCTAGAGGTTAGGAAGTATTGATAGTACCAATTGGGGAGTAGCACCCGGTACTATTTGGATTGACACCCACACCCTTACCTTCTGTGTGCAACCAAATCAAAGGGTGAATACTATCCGAGCAAGCTCAGACCTTTAGTAAATTGAATTTTGAGGACAAAATTCTCTTAACGGGGATAGACTATAACAACCCGCAAATTTTCCATGGTCCTTACCCGTTATTTGTATCGGGTCATTGTAGTCCTAGAATGCAGCACGTCGCGGCTTGGCACAATAGATTGTTTAAAAACGTGAATTTAATTAATTTTGATACATCGGGACAAGAATATGCGTATTTATTATCAAATTTAATGGAAAAACGTCTCTAAGATGAATGGTGTTTAATATTTTTCGGGAATAAAACAAGTAGCCTCGAGAAAGAATAATAAAAGTTATCCCGTTAGTCCTTGCCCGACTCCTCAAGTGAAATAAAGATGCAATACAAGGACCCATGTGTGCAATATCCGGTTTTATTAAAACATAAAAACCCTAACCCTATATTTCTATTTCATTTCATCTCCTTCATCATCACTAATCTCTCTCCCTCTCTTCATCACAGCCGCCGCCGGCCACCCACAAACCACCACCTCCACAGCTGTCCCACCACCATCAAAACACTCACAATCACTCCCTCTCTCTGTTACTGTGACTCACGCGCCCAAACGACACCCTCACCACCTCGTTATCATCACGCCGCCGCCAATACCCTCACCATCATCACGTTTTATCACCTCACATGAGTAGATCTATAAGAGAAAAGGTAAGAAACGAGACAAAACTCGTGGGTTGACTCGGATACGAGTCAACTCGTGGTTAAACTTGTGATTTTTTTGATTAAAACTAATGGGTTTTATGTTTTGATAAATAAAAATGAATATAACAAAGTTTGGTATCGAGTTGTGTGTCGTGTGAGTCGAGTCGAGTCCCACCGTGAGTTTAAGCTTACTGTATTCTTGATGTTTATTGTTGTTGTTCTTGTTTTGTGATTGGTTTGAGATTTGGACTTGGATTGTGGTCGCCGGTTTTGAAGCCGAGTAGATAGGATTAGGATTAGATGGGTTTTGATTGAGTTCTTGATGTTGAAGTGGTTATTGCTATTGTTGGTTGTTGTATGTCGAGCAGAGGGTGGGGGCTGCCGTGAAGACAAGCCGAGACCACTAGGGTCTCGACCGAGTTGTTGTGATTATTATTGATTAGTTGTTGCTGGATAATTGTTGTTGTTGCGTTATTAGGGTCAGCCGAGGGAGAGGCCGAGACCGACGAAGTCTCGGTATGGTTTTGTTATTTTGGTTGTTGAGATATGGGAATCGATTGTGTGACGATTATTAGTTGACGGAGATTAGGTTAGACGTGTGTCGTAGACGACCACGAGTGGTTGAAGTGGATTGCGGTGATGATATTTAAATTGTTGTATATGTATTGATTTGATATGGATTGATAAAATAAGTCGAGAGGTCATGACTCGGACTTGTGACTCGAAACAAATAATAACTCAAAATAAATATAAAAATAAGCTCGAAACATATGTATAAATATATATATATGCAACAACAAGAATAACATGCGGGTTTTCATATAAGGAAATAAATAATAAACAAGTATTACACTTGTTGGTTTATTAAAACAAAACTAAAGTTTTTATAATAAAGAGTTATTAAATGTTTCGAGGGCACGCAAGACAAGAGGTATTATTAGAGTAGTATTGAGGATATTATAGGATTAATGTCGAGTTGACGAAGCGGATAAGTATCCGACCATTCGTTCAAGTAACATATTAAGTCTTAAGGTTTTATCATTTAATTTTCAGGTTGTCGTAGAGATTATTTTGGAGTATTGCTTCAAATTGTCGTGTTGCTATATGAAGTTTACTTTGAGTCGTTTACGTCTTGGTCGTTTTGCTTGGCGTGTGTTCACTTGAGTCATGTCGTGTCACCACTACACACCCGTCGATACCAAACGCTAGTAACTAATATGAGAAAGAGATTTTGGAATTTAAAATGGAATCTACTCGGGATAGTTAACTTTTGGAACTTTTACATTTGGAGATTATGTTAAGGCGAGTTTACTTTATTAGGTTGTGCCGAGTCCATTGTGCCGAGACGTCCTTAATTTCTGTTGTGCTGTGCTACTGTTTGGTTTATTGTGTTGTTCTACTTCATGATATTGTGATATTGCGTTGCTGGGACTAAGGTGAGTTCTCGTAGCCCCACTTTTTTTAACGTGTTCTTACTTTGGGGTGGAAATGGTACTCAATGTTTTTAAATGTTTTCATGCTGTGATCTTCTGTTTTCATGATTTTGGACAATATGTGCGTTTGATTGCAATATGTGCCCTTTTGTGTGAATCAATTTGTGTGGACAATATCTAGGTAATTAGCATGGTGTGGATTTATTTTGTTGTTTATCACTTAAGACATTAAGTTTGTGTAACAACTTCTGACTTAATTTCATGACAGTTCTTGTCTGATGAGTTGTGAAATCAAGTTAGATCCAAGTTGTTACATAGCTTAATGTTTTGGATGATAGAACTAAATTGTGCGGTTTCTATATTGTGTGGGCATTATGTGTGTTGATGCGATTACATGCTGTGACGTGTTTTGTTTTGTGCAACCTGTGTTTAACAACCTTGTGCAACCGTATTTAGCAACCTTAGTATATAACTTTGGGAAAGTGACACCCAGTATATAACTTTGGGGAAGTGACACCCAGTATATAACTTTGGGAAAGTGACACCCAGTATATAACTTTGGGGAAGTGACACCCAGTATATCATTTGGGGAAGTGGCACCCAGACTATGTGTGGATCAATTATACGTGTTTGCCGTCTGTGATAGTTTGTGGTCTTTACTATGTGCTCATATTCGTATATCTTGCTCACTATTGTCCTAAGCTATTTTTCACAGCATCGTGGGTCAACTTTTAAACCTACGAGCTCACCAACTTTGTGTTGACGTTTTCTAGTACCATTTTCAGGTGTTACTGAAGTTGCTTAGAAGGTTGAGTATTGACTGGCTTAGCAAGACTTAAGACAAGACCCTCCCGGGTTATATCTCGTGGAGTTGCATTTGATTTTTCCTAATGACGTTGTTTAACTTTGAGACTTATGTTTATCTTGGATCTTTATACTCATCCCTGTTGTGGGAGTTTGCGACTATTATTGGTCTTATGTTATACATTTAGTTTTCTCTATTGTGACACCTTGTGTTTTCTTGACTATGAGGTCATACCCCGTAAAATGCCATTCCGCTGCGCCATTTTTGGGGTGTGACAATCAGTGATTGCTTGTTACCATGGTTAGATTGGAAGTTGTCGATACATTGCAATAACTTGTTAGAAAATAGATTAAAAAGAGGTTCATCAGTGATTCTCTTGTTATCATTGTTTAAGATAAATAACTGATGAACCTTAAAAAAACTGATGAACATATAGACAATAGGTTCATCAGTTTTTGCTAGTACGTTTGATCATCAGTTATTTGAAAAATAGGTTCATCAGTTATTGCTAATGCGTTTGATAATCAGTTATTTAAAAATTAGGTTCATCAGTTATTGCTAGTGTTTTTGATTATCAGTTATTGTGCAAGTAGGTTCATCAGTTATTGCTGCATTTGTAAATTAGGTTCATCAGTTAGAATAGATTAAAATGAGGTTCATCAGTGATTGCTTGTTACCATGGTTAGATTGGAAGTTGTCGATACATTGCAATAACTTGTTAGAAAATAGATTAAAAAGAGGTTCATCAGTGATTCTCTTGTTATCATTGTTTAAGATAAATAACTGATGAACCTTAAAAAAACTGATGAACATATAGACAATAGGTTCATCAGTTATTGCTAGTACGTTTGATCATCAGTTATTTGAAAATAGGTTCATCAGTTATTGTTAGTGGGTTTGATCATCAGTTATTTGAAAATAGGTTCATCAGTTATTGCTAGTGGGTTTGATCATCAGTTATTTAAAAATTAGGTTCATCAGTTATTGCTAGTGTTTTTGATTATCAGTTATTGTGCAAGTAGGTTCATCAGTTATTGCTGCATTTGTAAATTAGGTTCATCAGTTAGAATAGATTAAAATGAGGTTCATCAGTGATTGCTTGTTACCATGGTTAGATTGGAAGTTGTCGATACATTGCAATAACTTGTTAGAAAATAGATTAAAAAGAGGTTCATCAGTGATTCTCTTGTTATCATTGTTTAAGATAAATAACTGATGAACCTTAAAAAAACTGATGAACATATAGACAATAGGTTCATTAGTTATTGCTAGTACGTTTGATCATCAGTTATTTGAAAAATAGGTTCATCAATTATTGCTAATGCGTTTGATAATCAGTTATTTGAAAATAGGTTCATCAGTTATTGTTTGTGGGTTTGATCATCAGTTATTTGAAAATAGGTTCATCAGTTATTGCTAGTGGGTTTGATCATCAGTTATTTAAAAATTAGGTTCATCAGTTATTGCTAGTGTTTTTGATTATCAGTTATTGTGCAAGTAGGTTCATCAGTTATTGCTGCATTTGTAAATTAGGTTCATCAGTTAGAATAGATTAAAATGAGGTTCATCAGTGATTGCTTGTTACCATGGTTAGATTGGAAGTTGTTGATACATTGCAATAACTTGTTAGAAAATAGATTAAAAGAGGTTCATCAGTGATTCTCTTGTTATCATTGTTTAAGATAAATAACTGATGAACCTTAAAAAAACTGATGAACATATAGACAATAGGTTCATCAGTTTTGCTAGTACGTTTGATCATCAGTTATTTGAAAAATAGGTTCATCAGTTATTGCTAATGCGTTTGATAATCAGTTATTTGAAATAGTTTCATCAGTTATTGTTAGTGGGTTTGATCATCAGTTATTGAAATAGGTTCATCAGTTATTGCTAGTGGGTTTGATCATCAGTTATTTAAAAATTAGGTTCATCAGTTATTGCTAGTGTTTTTGATTATCAGTTATTGTGCAAGTAGGTTCATCAGTTATTGCTGCATTTGTAAATTAGGTTCATCAGTTAGAATAGATTAAAATGAGGTTCATCAGTGATTGCTTGTTACCATGGTTAGATTGGAAGTTGTCGATACATTGCAATAACTTGTTAGAAAATAGATTAAAAAGAGGTTCAAATAGGTTCATCAGTTATTGCTAGTGGGTTTGATCATCAGTTATTTAAAAATTAGGTTCATCAGTTATTGCTAGTGTTTTTGATTATCAGTTATTGTGCAAGTAGGTTCATCAGTTATTGCTGCATTTGTAAATTAGGTTCATCAGTTAGAATAGATTAAAATGAGGTTCATCAGTGATTGCTTGTTACCATGGTTAGATTGGAAGTTGTCGATACATTGCAATAACTTGTTAGAAAATAGATTAAAAAGAGGTTCATCAGTGATTCTCTTGTTATCATTGTTTAAGATAAATAACTGATGAACCTTAAAAAAAACTATGAACATATAGACAATAGGTTCATCAGTTATTGCTAGTACGTTTGATCATCAGTTATTTGAAAAATAGGTTCATCAGTTATTGCTAATGCGTTTGATAATCAGTTATTTGAAAATAGGTTCATCAGTTATTGTTGTGGGTTTGATCATCAGTTATTTGAAAATAGGTTCATCAGTTATTGCTAGTGGGTTTGATCATCAGTTATTTAAAAATTAGGTTCATCAGTTATTGCTAGTGTTTTTGATTATCAGTTATTGTGCAAGTAGGTTCATCAGTTATTGCTGCATTTGTAAATTAGGTTCATCAGTTAGAATAGATTAAAATGAGGTTCATCAGTGATTGCTTGTTACCATGTTAGATTGGAAGTTGTCGATACATTGCAATAACTTGTTAGAAAATAGATTAAAAGAGGTTCATCAGTGATTCTCTTGTTATCATTGTTTAAGATAAATAACTGATGAACTTAAAAAAAACTGATGAACATATAGACAATAGTAGTTATCAGTTATTGTCTTAGTAGACGTTTGAGTTTTATATCAGTTATTTGAAAATAGGTTCATCAGTTATTGTTAGTGGGTTTGATCATCAGTTATTTGAAAATAGGTTCATCAGTTATTGCTAGTGGGTTTGATCATCAGTTATTTAAAAATTAGGTTCATCAGTTATTGCTAGTGTTTTTGATTATCAGTTATTGTGCAAGTAGGTTCATCAGTTATTGCTGCATTTGTAAATTAGGTTCATCAGTTAGAATAGATTAAAATGAGGTTCATCAGTGATTGCTTGTTACCATGGTTAGATTGGAAGTTGTCGATACATTGCAATAACTTGTTAGAAAATAGATTAAAAAGAGGTTCATCAGTGATTTTAAAAAAACTGATGAACATATAGACAATAGGTTCATCAGTTATTGCTAGTACGTTTGATCATCAGTTATTTGAAAAATAGGTTCATCAGTTATTGCTAATGCGTTTGATAATCAGTTATTTGAAAATAGGTTCATCAGTTATTGTTAGTGGGTTTGATCATCAGTTATTTGAAAATAGGTTCATCAGTTATTGCTAGTGGGTTTGATCATCAGTTATTTAAAAATTAGGTTCATCAGTTATTGCTAGTGTTTTTGATTATCAGTTATTGTGCAAGTAGGTTCATCAGTTATTGCTGCATTTGTAAATTAGGTTCATCAGTTAGAATAGATTAAAATGAGGTTCATCAGTGATTGCTTTTTTACCATGTTTAGATTGGAAGTTGTCGATACATTGCAATAACTTGTTAGAAAATAGATTAAAAAGAGGTTCATCAGTGATTCTCTTGTTATCATTGTTTAAGATAAATAACTGATGAACCTTAAAAAAACTGATGAACATATAGACAATAGGTTCATCAGTTATTGCTAGTACGTTTGATCATCAGTTATTTGAAAAATAGGTTCATCAGTTATTTGTAGTGGGTTTGATCATCAGTTATTTGAAAATAGGTTCATCAGTTATTGCTAGTGGGTTTGATCATCAGTTTTTGAAAATAGTTCATCAGTTATGCTAGTGGTTTGATATCAGTTTTTAAAATTAGGTTACATTATTGCTAGTGTTTTTGATTATCAGTTATTGTGCAAGTAGGTTCATCAGTTATTGCTGCATTTGTAAATTAGGTTCATCAGTTAGAATAGATTAAAATGAGGTTCATCAGTGATTGCTTGTTACCATGGTTAGATTGGAAGTTGTCGATACATTGCAATAACTTGTTAGAAAAATAGATTAAAAAGAGGTTCATCAGTGATTCTCTTGTTATCATTGTTTAAGATAAATAACTGATGAACCTTAAAAAAACTGATGAACATATAGACAATAGGTTCATCAGTTATTGCTAGTACGTTTGATCATCAGTTATTTGAAAAATAGGTTCATCAGTTATTGCAAGGTTTGAATCAGTTATTTGAAAATAGGTTCATCAGTTATGTTATTTTGAATACAGTTATTGAAAGTTCATCAGTTATTGCTAGTGGGTTTGATCATCAGTTATTTAAAAATTAGGTTCATCAGTTATTGCTAGTTTTTTGATTATCAGTTATTGTTTCAAGTAGGTTCATCAGTTATTGCTGCATTTGTAAATTAGGTTCATCAGTTAGAATAGATTAAAATGAGGTTCATCATGATTGCTTGTTACCAATGGTTAGATTGGAAGTTGTCGATACATTGCAATAACTTGTTAGAAAATAGATTAAAAAGAGGTTTCATCAGTGATTCTCTTGTTATCATTGTTTAAGAAAAATAACTGATGAACCTTAAAAAAAACTGATGAACATATAGACAATAGGTTCATTCAGTTATTGCTAGTACGTTATGATCATCAGTATTATTTGAAAAATAGGTTCATCATTATTGCTAATTCGTTTTGATAATCAGTTATTTGAAAATAGGTTCATCAGTTATTGTTAGTGGGTTTTGATCATCAGTTATTTGAAAATAGGTTCATCAGTTATTGCTAGTGGGTTTGATCATCAGTTATTTAAAAATTAGGTTCATCAGTTATTGCTAGTGTTTTTGATTATCAGTTATTGTGCAAGTAGGTTCATCAGTTATTGCTGCATTTGTAAATTAGGTTCATCAGTTAGAATAGATTAAAATGAGGTTCATCAGTGATTGCTTGTTACCATGGTTAGATTGGAAGTTGTCGATACATTGCAATAACTTGTTAGAAAATAGATTAAAAAGAGGTTCATCAGTGATTCTCTTGTTATCATTGTTTAAGATAAATAACTGATGAACCTTAAAAAAACTGATGAACATATAGACAATAGGTTCATCAGTTATTGCTAGTACGTTTGATCATCAGTTATTTGAAAAAATAGGTTCATCAGTTATTGCTAATGCGTTTGATAATCAGTTATTTGAAAATAGGTTCATAGTTATTGTTAGTGGGTTTGATCATCAGTTATTTGAAAATAGGTTCATCAGTTATTGCTAGTGGGTTTGATCATCAGTTATTTAAAAATAGGTTCATCAGTTATGCTAGTGTTTTTGATTATCAGTTATTGTGCAAGTAGGTTCATACAGTTTTGCTGCATTTGTAAATTAGGTTCATCATTAGAATAGATTAAAATGAGGTTCATCAGTGATTGCTTTTACCATGGTTAGATTGGAAGTTGTCGATACATTGCAATAACTTGTTAGAAAATAGATTAAAAAGAGGTTCATCAGTGATTCTCTTGTTATCATTGTTTAAGATAAATAACTGATGAACCTTAAAAAAATTGATGAACATATAGACAATAGGTTCATCAGTTATTGCTAGTACGTTTGATCATCATTTATTTGAAAAATAGTTTCATCAGTTATTGCTAATGCGTTTGATAATCAGTTATTTGAAAATAGGTTCATCAGTTATTGTTAGTGGGTTTGATCATCAGTTATTTGAAAATAGGTTCATCAGTTATTGCTAGTGGGTTTGATCATCAGTTATTTAAAAATTAGGTTCATCAGTTATTGCTAGTGTTTTTGATTATCAGTTATTTGTGCAAGTAGGTTTCATCAGTTATTGCTGCATTTGTAAATTAGGTTCATCAGTTAGAATAGATTAAAATGAGGTTCATCAGTGATTGCTTTGTTACCATGGTTAGATTGGAAGTTGTCGATACATTGCAATAACTTGTTAGAAAATAGATAAAAAGAGGTTCATCAGTGATTCTCTTGTTATCATTGTTTAAGATAAATAACTGATGAACCTTAAAAAAACTGATGAACATATAGACAATAGGTTCATCAGTTTTTGCTAGTACGTTTGATCATCAGTTATTTGAAAAATAGGTTCATCAGTTATTGCTAATGCGTTTGATAATCAGTTATTTGAAAATAGGTTCATCAGTTATTGTTAGTGGGTTTGATCATCATTATTTGAAAATAGGTTCATCAGTTATTGCTAGTGGGTTTGATCATCAGTTATTTAAAAATTAGGTTCATCAGTTATGCTAGTGTTTTAGATTATCAGTTATTGTGCAAGTAGGTTCATCAGTTATTGCTGCATTTTGTAAATTAGGTTCATCAGTTAGAATAGATTAAAATGAGGTTCATCAGTGATTGCTTGTTACCATGGTTAGATTGGAAGTTGTCGATAACATTGCAATAACTTGTTAGAAAATAGATTAAAAAGAGGTTCATCAGTGATTCTCTTGTTATCATTGTTTAAGATAAATAACTGATGAACCTTAAAAAAACTGATGAACATATAGACAATAGGTTCATCAGTTATTGCTAGTACGTTTGATCATCAGTTATTTGAAAAATAGGTTCATCAGTTATTGCTAATGCGTTGATAATCAGTTATTTGAAAATAGGTTCATCAGTTATTGTTAGTGGGTTTGATCATCAGTTATTTGAAAATAGGTTCATCAGTTATTGCTAGTGGGTTTGATCATCAGTTTATTTAAAAATTAGGTTCATCAGTTATTGCTAGTGTTTTTGATTATCATTATTGTGCAAGTAGGTTCATCAGTTATTGCTGCATTTGTAAATTAGGTTCATCAGTTAGAATAGATTAAAATGAGGTTCATCAGTGATTGCTTGTTACCATGGTTAGATTGGAAGTTGTCGATACATTGCAATAACTTGTTAAAAATAGATTAAAGAGGTTCATCATGATTCTCTTGTTATCATTGTTTAAGATAAATAACTGATGAACCTTAAAAAAACTGATGAACATATAGACAATAGGTTCATCAGTTATTGCTAGTACGTTTGATCATCAGTTATTTGAAAAATAGGTTCATCAGTTATTGCTAATGCGTGTTGATAATCAGTTTATTTGAAAATAGGTTCATCAGTTATTGTTATGGGTTTGATCATCAGTTATTTGAAAAATAGTTCATCAGTTATTGCTTAGTGGGTTTGATCATCAGTTATTTAAAAATTAGGTTCATCATTATGCTAGTGTTTTTGATTATCAGTTTATTGTGCAAGTAAGGTTCATCAGTTATTGCTGCATTTGTAAATTAGGTTCATCAGTTAGAATAGATTAAAATGAGGTTCACAAGTGATGCTTGTTACCATGGTTAGATTGGAAGTTGTCGATACATTGCAATAACTTGTTAGAAAATAGATTAAAAAGAGGTTCATCAGTGATTTCTCTTGTTATCATTGTTTAAGATAATAAACAATAATATAACTGATGAACCTAATAATCTAACTGATGAACCTAATAACCTAACTGATGAACTAAATGTATATTTAAAAATAATAATGATTAAAAAACATCACTTTTTGAATGTTACATTAATAAAATTATTAATAATGCGTTGTGGGACAAAAATTAGAGCATTTAACGCAATTTTAATACTAAAAATATAAGCTAGACATTTCATCAAACACCTTGTGTGCAACAAATATGACTAAAACGTCACCTTTAACGTGCGATATCTCACTCATATCATATTGGATTTGAGTGATTCAAATTTCTGGGTAAAGAGTGGACGGAAATCTATAACATTCATGTTTTAAGCTTTTTACGATTCGGCATCTATAAAGGTAAAAAATAGGGCCGAAAATGCCCAAAAAATCAAGAAAATCAATACACATTTAATATGTAAAAAAAAAAAGTTCGAAATATTTAACAAGATTTATACCAAATTAAAGAGCATGAAATTTTAAAAATTATGGTGAAATCGGTTTTTTCTAAAAGTTTGTCGTTTAAAAGATATGCGCGTTTGAAAATTGAGGTGGAAAACTAAAAAACGAGTAAAATTACGATTTTACCCCTACGCAGATTTTTTGAGTAAAATATGTTAGGGACACGTGTAACCCTCTGGTTACTTTGTATACTTTCTATTTCTTTTTACTTTGCAGGCGATCGGCGATCTTAGTCACATACACATAAATTTTTTAAAAGACAAGAAGTGTGTGTGCTGTATTTTATTCGACCAGTTCCAACATGTACTAAACCACTGTCAAATAGTTTAGTGGTAAAGTCATTGTTTCTCTTACAAGAGTTTAAGGGTTCAAACTTTACTAGGTGATATTTGGCCAGGGAAGGGATGGAAAAGGCCCCGGTATTAACCCGGTGAGGCCACGTACACTTGAGTCAAGAAAATCTCGCCCTCCCTAGATAACCTGAACAAGGAAATCCTTGTCCGTTTACCCCATAGTTTCAACATGTACTAAGAATAACATACTTGGATGCACAGGTTAGGGATAAGAAGCTGAAAAGTGGCAAGTCAAGTTGGAAATAAGTGTTATCTTCAATGTAGTTTTGCAAATTTCCCTACATAAATGCTTACCTTAATATAGAGAAATGTTTCTCAAACTTATTCCAATTTTCAGTGTCATTATTAAATCCGAAGTCGGGATAAGCCCTCATTAATCTTAACCTGTTTCCTTCAAGTCCATCGCGCTTTAGGTGTTTTAAATAACCACCTTTTAGAATGTATTCGAAGCTTTTCTAGTTGCCATTTCATCATATTTATCAAAACCCACAACGGCATCAAGGACATACACAGCATCTGTTACTGCCCTACACATTAATCAAATTTCGCCAACCACGTTTTAGCAAAGTTAAATGGATATCACTAGCCACGTTTGTTGCAGCTGGTATAGTCTTTAAATACAAAAGAAGTGTTGAATTCAGCTTTCCTCTTGCACAAAATCATCCAAATTTTAGATTGGGCAATAAAATTAACAGAATTCAAGAACACGTGTTTGGTAATCTCATTAAACCTACTTAACTTGTCATCTTTCGAGATGAATCTACTTAAGGGGTGTTTGGGTTAGCTCATTTAACTATGTTATTAGCTTTACTGAGCTAAGGGTGTGTTTGGGTAAGGTCATTGTACCTTTTTCTTACAATTCAATAAGCATAAGAACTAGTAGTCTTAAATAAGATAACTCAAACACCCCTTAAACTGTGAATATGCCAAACAATAAAGGTAAAAAAGATTTAGGGCACTTACAACGGCCTGTTAGCTCTGGCATTCCAACCACTATGTGCACTATAACTTCTGTAAATAGCCCATTCACTCAAGCTTGCTTTCCCAAGTATAATCGCCCCACATTCTCTCAACTTCTTAAACACACCAGCATCTCGAGGCACCACCAGCTAAAGAAGCATAAGATCCTGCTTATCTTTGGTCACAATGTTATCCTTTAGCAAAATAGGGATACCATGCAACTCAAAGCGTGACTTTGGGGAATTAGCCATTCGCTCTTGATCAGCTTTCTCAGCTTGAAGAATTGCATCAGGGCTTCGATAACCACTTTATAGATAAGATTGAGTTCTTGTATCTCCTTAGTGTATAACTCAACCAAACTCTTGGACGTAAGTTTGTTTTGGTTGAAAGCTCTTTATCAATAACAGGCTCTCTTATTGTAAATTCATAACTCTGAATAGCAAAAAAAAACTTCGTCTATTTTCATGTTCTTTACATTCATGCTTCAACGACACATGATTAAGGTATTCAAAAGCATGTATCTGATCATTCATGTTGGCTCATTGTAAGGTAACAAACTGCAACTATCCCACAGGGGATCATTACTTCATTAGTAAACTACTGATGCGGTTCTTGTCACTTTATTGAAGACAAAGAATTTGAATGTGGAGCAGTGTTTATACTTTATACGCACTAAATCCAACCCACGTTGTTCTCGAAACAACATTTAACAGTGAACCGAAAAACATATATTGACTATGACACGTCTTACAGACTTAGTCACACTATGTAGGCACATAGAAACCAAATATGCATATCAGAAGGTTAATAACATACATATATTTCCAGATATTGATAATCTTAACAAGAACCTCCTAAATATAACACTTTGTGGGGATGTTTGTTTTAGCCTACTATTGGACCTATGAGCTTATTTTTAATCTCAATATTCGGCTTTTTTTCTGACTAATGAGCTTATTATACCTTATAACTGGAACAGCCAAAACCAGCGCTCCCTTCATCTGAGAACAAATTGCACAGAAATAGCTATAGTAAGTTGATCATTTCATTAAAGCCGCATAAGCGAAGGATTCAAAGAAATTACAGTAAAACTAACTATAAATAAACCAATCTAATACTAAACCTAAATCCTAAGACACTTAACCACAATCCAGATGACATCCTGATTTCACGTAACTCTGCAGCTCGATCCCGCCTTCTCGATGGCCTTCAGGACATCCAATCCATCAACAACCTGACCAAATACAACATGCCCAAAGAGTGGTTCATCGGATCAAACACAACATGTCCAAAGGGTGAAGAGGGCCCGCCCTTTTTTATGTGAATAAACTGTAAATCTTTAGAATGTGCTACTACTAACTTAGGACAGGGATGATCCTAAAAGTTACTAGATAAACATGCTCCTTACTCCAATAGATGATAAAAACATTAATAGAGCCAATAAGTATTTTCAATCAACCACAATAGTTATTAAAGAGTATCAGAACAGAAGAATTAGTGTTAATGACTCTGCAAACACTCGGTTATCAGCAAAGAATTTTAGTATACAAATCAACAAAAACAAAAACTCAGGCATGACGGCTATTATTGATCCTAAAATCTACTATAAGAAAGCAATTGTAGCATTTTAACACTATAATTAAGCAGGTAAATCATACCTGATACATAACGCACAATCATACATTAGCAAAGGAGGCAATGAACTCAAAGCAGCTATTAAGATGGTTAACTCATCCCAAATCAGAGAGTTTGCAGAGAGCCTTTGACACAAGTCTGTATTGTACAACTTTTTTTGATAACTTCATCACCATAAAAGAATCGCTTCTCGTTCTCCCAAAACAATACAACAAACATTTGAACTAATACTCCACATTTTGGGCAATGGCGTTGCAATATCATCAAGGTTAACAATGTACTTCACCGACCATTTCCAACACCTATTCGTCCTCTCATAAATATACAACTTTCTAGAATTAAAATCATCGATACCAACAAAAAGCAAACAACCACAAGACACAAACATCTTGCATTCATGAAAACCCGCCCCATCTAAGGTTAAAGGGGTTTTAAAGATTGCCAAAACTGGAAGCTCATTTGATATATCTAACTTGATATATCTAGCATCATTTACCCAATGAATGGCATCATTCAAATATACTCCATCCTGAAAACGAGTGAAACATTGGGCATCACGCCAATTCCCAAAAACACGCCAAACACCCGTTTCTGAAGAGTAAGTATGTATTTTAACCACAAAACGAAAAGCATTAGTATGCATTAGTTCAGCATGAATGATTCTATAGTGAGGTGATTTAGCAGGATCAAACGCCATTCTCGCACCACCAATACCATATTCTTTATCAAATGTCAAATTATGTTGTTTAGGAATCATTTTAACCATTTTACTTGGATCGTATACATATAACGAAAACGAAAGACATAAAAGCAAACCATTACAACTGAGTCTAAGGATTCAGGACGGTTTTTGACATCATCGGACAAATTTCCGGCAGTTTTTTTCCATGAAAAAGATAGGTATAATTCAAAACCCTAACCTTTTGTTTCCACTGCCTTTAACTATACGTTTATTAAAATTAGGCCAAAATCCTTTCTAAGTACTATCTGACTAAATAGAATTTCTGGTACTCTATACCCCCTTAATAAATTAAGCCGCTACGAATTTAGCGGAAATTTATCCTCAAATTTAAAATATTCATTAAATAACTACCACAAAATAAGGGTAGAAACAAGCGAGTTGACCCTAGGATTTCCAAAGCTCTAGCTAGACTCTTTGACGATCATAAGCCACCTCAAAAACTAAAGGGATTATATCCGTTAAGGTGAAAATGAAAAGTAAAAAAGGTTAGAAAAATAATACAAAAATGTAAAAAGTACTGAAAAATAAAAAAAAAATTGAAAAGTACAAAAGTAATTACATAAGTACAAAAAGGTGAAAAGTAAAAAAAATCGCTCAAAGTATCAAGCCGTCAGTCGCTTAGGTTGCTCAACATTGAGAAGAGGCAAAAAGAATAAAATAAAATTTTTCGAAGTGTGACTTTTTGGGTGGAAAAAGACAAAATAGAAGGTCGCTTAAGGTATAAAAAGTGGCTGTAAAAAAATCGCTTAAAAAGTACACATAGTGGGCTATGACACAAGTACCACTTTAATGATTGGGCGCAACTTTTTTGGGTGGCACATGTCACCTTCATATTAAGTCGCAAGTCGCTCGGGCTATTTCAAGAAAGTCGCAAAAGTGAGTCCTCAAAAGCACAACACTTAGAGTGACTGGGACAGTTTCGGAATTGCCCCTTTTATTTATGTTCTTTATTAGACCACTCCCAACGGTGGGAGTTAAACACACCTTAAGGGCACAAAAGGGTGAGTTAAACCAACGTTATGGTGCGTTAATTGTTGGACCTTTGCTGCGTTAACGCAGCATTAAGGTGCCAAGTTATAACCTTAACGCTGCGTTAAGGTTATATTCCGTAAAAAATAATAATAATAATAATAATAATAATAAATAAATAAATAAATAAATAAAAATCCCTTTAGCCCTTTTTAAGGGTAGTTTGTGTAAAAAAAATATTTGATATAAATGTGAGTTAAGGTGTTTTAAAGTTGAGTTATTGTTGGGTGTGTTAAAGTTGAGTTAAAGGTGAGTGTGTTAAAGCTGATGTAACAATGTGTTAAAGTTTAAAGTTGGGTTATTGTTGGGAATGGTTTTAGGTCCATTTTTAGCCACTAAGCTTTTTCTTTTTCGTTTCAATCGTCTCAACAGAAACAACATTTTGCTTTGTGTATATTTTTTTTTCTCTTTCTTTTCATCCTTTTCCAAAATTGCAACGTATGTCTCTTAAATTATGTTATTGCTTACCTTCATCTCTGAAAAAAAGAAAAATGTTTCTTTATATTTTCTTTTTATTTCTTTCTTAAAACTTTCAACTGATATCTTTTCCGCTTCTCTTTCTGTTCTTACTTCTTATTCGAAATAACTTGTTTCGTTTTTTAGTTACGAGGAACCTTAAAAAAAGAAAAAGAAAGAAGCTGTCCGCGTACATCTGAGTCAAAAAAAGCTCGCCCTCCCGAGTAGCCTGAACAGGGAAAACCTCGTCCGTTTACCCGTTAGTTTCAACATGTACTAAGAATAACATACCTCGATGCACAAGTTAGGGATAAGAAGCTGTGTTTCTTTGGGCGCTTGAGGTTTAACTAACGGGAAGATTCAGTGTTGACGTTGAGTTTCTTGATCTTAAGATTACATCTCCAAACGTCATTCACTTATAATTATTTATAGTATTAGAGGAATTTTACAATTTGTTCACATTTACTGTATTTGGAAAGGATAAGGTTGTTGTTGGTGAACCAAAATTGTAACATCAACATCTAAATATGTTGTTTCTTACGGCAAGGTAAACTTTAGTATGCAGGATTTTAACTAACATAGTCGATCAATATCATGTTCTCAGAGTCCAGTTTCTTCTGTGCAGTTGGAAATTACTTGTATGTTAACAAACTTTAAGGTCAAAAAAATCAATCAAAGTTTGTTGCATTTAAAGGGCTTTATGTGAGTTGCTTTTATATAAGGTTCATCGCATATCTTTTAATAATCCATAGCCTTTTGGTTATGTTTGTGTGTATAACACAATCGCATTTTATACACACTTTGATTTTCAGCAATAATATTACATTTAGAGCACTCCGATCCTAACTTATAGAAAGAAAACAAAGTTTATTGGCCGATTAGACTAAGCACCCCGGGCACGAAACCCACCACCACCACGTCAACGTCACATCACCATTCAACACACTGCCAAACCCACCACCAATCAGGTGTTATGGTCACCACCAAACCAAAAATATAAAAATAACACACTTTATACAAACATGCCCCATAATATACCTCACAAAAAAAAAAAAAAAAAAAAAAAATATATATATATATATATATATATATATATAATATATATATATATATATATATATATATATATATATATATATATATATATATATATATATATATATATATATATATATATAATAATAATAAATAATAATAATAATAATAATAATAATAATAATGGAAACAATTCGGTGGTCTGCATCACCAAACGAGTACAAAAATTTGGTGATGGTGAGCGGTTGGGGATGGGCACTATGTCTTTAGCGCGTGGAGATGAGTTAAAATAACACGTAGTAAAACAGTTTGTAGACAAATCACTCATTCTATAAAGACAACATTATATCCATCTAAATAGAAAGGTCAGTTTAATAAGACCATGTTTATCAACAATCTATTACAAACCAATCTCTTATTAATATACGTATTATTTTTTTGTTCCTCCACCTATACAACCAATACATACAATCAATCTCAACCTTTTATTACCATTTATCAACAACCCAACCTATACAACCAATCAGGCCCGGATTTGAGCATGTGCGGGGTAAGCGACCGCACAGAGCCTCGTTTTTTAGGGGCCTCAAATTCTAAAATGTACAGATTAATATTAATAAAGTTTGAGATCATTTAAGCCTCTTTAATGGCTTTTGCATATGTATAAAATTACTGTTAAAGCAAAAATTAGAAAAAAACGAAGCTTTATGTTTTAATGGCGTAAAACAGTGTTTGAGATAGGGCGGGGAAGAAGACTTGACTGAATTTTTTGTTGTTGTTGCCTTATTGGCCCCCAAAATTTGTTAGTTATTTCTTCTACACCTTTATAATGATACGGGTTTAGTCACTAAACTTTTTTTAACGGATCTAGTCCCTGTGGTTGCGACCCATAACGGTTTTGGTCCTTGAGACTAACTGTCGCTAGTTTTTTCCGTTAGTCCTCTATACTAACATATGAACCTGATGCAGGGGCATTGGATCACAATGTCAACATGGCTACATATCTCACATTTTAATAAAGTTATCTACTTTCTTTTTATTTAAGTTTCTTGTGTAATAATAAACTTTGATTAGGAAATTATATTTCTAATCAATTACATGTTTAGAAATAGGAAAGTAGTGTCTAATCTTTATTTAGGTTGATTCTACTCTTCCTATAAGTATGGGTTGTTTTTCCCTGTATGAGACATCTTTTGAGTTTTATAATAATACAAGAAACCTACGGGTCTTCCTTCTTTGAGTTGTTCTCAGTTCTTTTTTTGTGTTCTTGGCCATTTGATTATCGATCCGCATCATTTGGTATTCAGAGCCTTTGGTATCCAAATGGTCGGGCGTGGTAGACCTCCTCGTAATGCTCGCAGAACCGCCGACCGAGGCAGCGATGTTGAACAGAGAGACCCACGCGATATTGAGATCGAACGCCTGCAACAAAGAATCAGAGACCTCGAGATACAACACGAGATTCATGATGAGGACACTTTATCGAACCTAAGTGACTGGTACGATGAAGAGAACCCTTTTGGTGCCCGTCGTCAGAATCTTCGTGGGATGAACCGTGATGACCCTTTGCGCAACTTTGGAATGAAGTTGGAGATTCCAGAGTTTGTGGGAAAGGCACATCCGGATGATTTTATTGATTGGTTGAGCACAGTAGAAAGGATCTTTGACCTACGGGATATTCCCGAGAAGTTGAAGGTGAAACTTGTTGCTATTAAGCTGCGTAAATCAGCGTCGCTATGGTGGGATCATGTGAAAAATCAACGAGTGAGAGAGGGGAAATCCAAAGTGGAGACATGGGACAAGATGAAGAAATTGTTGCGCGCCAAATTTCTTCCCATTAATCATAGACAAGAGGCCTTCCTAGAATACCACAATTTTTCTCAACGAACTTCAACATCTGTTGAGGATTTTATTGCTGAATTTGACCGACTTCGGATGAGGTGCGCTGTGGAGGAAGAAGAGGAACAGGTAATTGCTCGGTTTTTAGGTGCTCTTCGGGCGGATATTGCTGATGTGGTGCATTTACAACAATATTTGACATACGCGGATGTGTGTCGATTGGCACTTAAAGTAGAAAAACAACAAAAAAACCGAGTTCGAACAACGAGCAGTCGTGTCACGAACCCATCGCGGTTACCACCTGTAACAAACCCAAAAGCATCTTCCTCCCAACAATCTGAAGTAGGGGCTGCTGCTACTGTGAACACCACTAACACGCGAGTTCTACGTTGTTTTAAGTGCCAAGGGTTGGGTCACCTCGCGAGGGAATGCCCAAACAAACAACTAGTCGCAATTGTGGATGATGATACACCTGTTTATGACACAGAAAACGATGATGACATGGTAAAGGAAAACGAAGAGCTTGTGTATGCCGATCAAGGTGAGTCTCTAGTAACTCAACGTGTTTTGAATGTGGATGTGGTGAAAACTGGTGATGATTCATCATGGCTTCGGAATAATATCTTTCGTACTAGATGCACAACTAAAGGGAAAGTTTGTACCGTAATCATTGACGGGGGAAGCTGTGACAACATGGTGGCAACAAGTATGGTTGAGAAACTTGGTCTCAATGTGGAGGATCATCCGGCACCTTACCAGCTCACTTGGTTAAAAAAAGGAAGTGTCGTCAAGGTTAGTAAACGTTGTCTTGTTCAATTTTCAATAGGAAAGAAATACAATGATGAAGTGTGGTGTGAGGTAATTCCCATGGATGCGTGCCACATCCTGTTGGGGCGACCTTGGCAATATGATCGTAAGGCTAAACATGACGGGTTTTTGAATACTTATAGCTTTAAAAAGGATGGAGTAAATATTGTGTTAGCCCCACTTGACACCCGCCAAGACCCTACTGATGCACTTATTCTTACCAAGTCACAATTGGTAGGATTAACAAAGCTTACACCTCATTTAATTATGCTTGCTTTAGTAGTCACAGAGGCAAATCCAGTTGCACCACCAATTCCGGATTTAGTCCAACCTTTATTGTCTCAGTTTCAGGATGTATTTCCTGATAACATCCCACCCGGCCTGCCTCTAATGAGAGACATACAACATTGCATTGATTTTTTACCGGGTTCCACTATTCCGAACAAGCCTGCTTATCGTATGAACCCTAAAGAGTTTGATGAGTTACATAAACAGGTTACTGAATTACTTGACAACGGTTTGATACGTGAAAGCATGAGCCCATGTGCCGTCCCAGCGTTGTTAGTCCCAAAACACGATGGCACTTTTCGCATGTGTATAGATAGTCGAGCTGTCAACAAAATAACAGTTAAATATCGGTTTCCTATTCCTCGTTTCGACGATTTAATTGACCAGTTACATGGCGCGACGGTTTTCTCAAAGATTGATTTGCGAAGTGGGTACCATCAGATTCGTATGCGTCCTGGGGATGAGTGGAAGACGGCTTTCAAAACACGTGACGGTTTGTACGAATGGATGGTAATGCCATTCGGTTTATCTAACGCCCCGAGCACTTTCATGCGTCTCATGAACCACGTTTTTAAACCATTTATTGGTCGCTTCGTTGTTGTTTATTTTGACGATATTTTGGTTTTCAGCAGGGATACCGCACAACATTTGTCACACCTTCAACAAGTTTTCTGCGTTTTGCGGGAACAAAAACTATATGCAAACGGGAAGAAGTGTCATTTCCTGGCTAACGAGGTAGTATTTCTTGGTTATTTGGTTTCAGGAGAAGGCATTAGGATGGATACTACGAAGGTCGAAGCGATTATGAGTTGGCCTACACCCACTACGATTCATGATATTCGTAGTTTTCATGGGTTGGCATCTTTTTACCGGCGTTTTATTCGCAACTTTAGTAGTATCATCGCACCTATGACTGAATGCATGAAAGGTGGGAAGTTTAAGTGGACTGAGGAAGCAGATAATGCATTTGCAGAATTGAAAAAACGAGTCACACAAGCACCCGTGTTAGCCCTTCCTAACTTTGATGAAGTATTTCAAGTTGAGTGTGATGCTTCTGGGCTTGGTATCGGTGGAGTTTTGAGTCAGAATCACAGGCCAATCGCGTTTTTTAGTGAAAAGTTTAATGAAGCTCGTCGCAAGTATTCTACTTACGACAAGGAATTCTATGCGATCGTTCGAAGTTTGGATTATTGGCGACATTATTTACTGTCTAATGAATTTATTCTATTCTCTGACCATGAAGCTTTAAAATATATCAATGGTCAACATAAACTTAGTCCTCGTCATGCCAAGTGGGTGGAATACATGCAAGCCTTTTCATTTGTAATCAAACATAAGGCGGGTTCACAAAATCAGGTTGCTGACGCGCTTAGTAGGCGACATTCTTTGGTGACTACTACGCGACTCCATGTCAACGGCTTTGACACGTTTCGTAGCTTGTATCAAGATGATCCTGATTTCCGTGACATTTGGAGCACTTGTCGTACAGGTACGTTCAAACAATTTTCTATGCATGAAGGTTACCTTTTTAAAAGTTCCCGTCTTTGCATTCCTGTGAGCTCTTTAAGGGAAGCAATTATATTGGAGGGGCATGCCGGGGGTCTTGCTGGACATTTTGGTCGTGATAAAACTTTGGCTTTATTGCGAGATCAGTTTTATTGGCCGAGGATGGAAAGGGATGTTCATCGAGTTATTGAGAGGTGTCGCATTTGTCATATAGCAAAGACTCATGGAAGTAATGCTAGTTTGTATACTCCTTTACCCGTACCAGAGGCTCCATGGGAAGATGTTAGTTTGGATTTTGTTTTGGGGTTGCCGCGAACTCAGCGCCATAAAGACTCAGTAATGGTAGTTGTTGATAGATTTTCAAAGATGGCTCATTTTGTTCCATGTTCGAAAACTTTTGATGCGAGTCAAGTGGCGAAGTTGTATTTTTCTGAAATTGTGAAGTTGCATGGTATACCTAAGACTCTTACTTCTGACCGGGATGTGAAGTTTGTGAGCCACTTTTGGCGCACATTGTGGACGCGTATGGGGTCAAAGCTGCAATTTAGTAGTTCCCATCATCCTCAAACTGATGGTCAGACTGAGGTTACTAACAGGAGTTTGGGAAATTTGATGAGGAGTTTAGTTGGGGATAATCCTAAGCAGTGGGACCTTACTCTTCCACAGGCAGAGTTTGCTTATAACCGTTCTATTAATCGTACGATTGGGAAGAGTCCATTTGCGGTTGTGTATGGGAAGAACCCTATTACTCCACTTGACTTAGCTCCTATAACTCCTCCTGGTCAGGTTTGTACTCAAGGTGATGAGTGGGCTGCTCACATTAAGGAGTTGCATCAGCAAGTTCGTCAGCAGATTGATAAGCACAATAAACAATATGCGGCCCGAGCTAACAAACATCGAAAGCAGGTTTTATACAAAGAAGGTGATCTTGTTTGGCTTCATTTACGAAAGGAGCGTTTCCCAGCTGGACGTTTTGGGAAGTTGAAACCGCGGGCTGATGGACCTTTTCGTGTTCTTAAGAAAATTAATGACAATGCATATAAACTTGAGCTACCTGGTCATTATAATGTTTCGGCAACCTTCAATGTAGCTGATTTGTCGCCCTATGTTGGTACTAGTGATGACGAAATGGACTCGAGGGCGAGTGCTTTTCAAGGCGGGGAGGATGATGCAGGGGCATTGGATCACAATGTCAACATGGCTACATATCTCACATTTTAATAAAGTTATCTACTTTCTTTTTATTTAAGTTTCTTGTGTAATAATAAACTTTGATTAGGAAATTATATTTCTAATCAATTACATGTTTAGAAATAGGAAAGTAGTGTCTAATCTTTATTTAGGTTGATTCTACTCTTCCTATAAGTATGGGTTGTTTTTCCCTGTATGAGACATCTTTTGAGTTTTATAATAATACAAGAAACCTACGGGTCTTCCTTCTTTGAGTTGTTCTCAGTTCTTTTTTTGTGTTCTTGGCCATTTGATTATCGATCCGCATCAGAACCGTTAGTCCTTTAACGACCGTTTGCAACAAACATTTGCACCGTTAGTCTTTTATACTAACAACCGTTTATACTTAACAAAAATTTTGTTTTATTTATTTATTTTAATTAAAAAAAATGTTTTTCTTATAATTTTTTTTTCTAAATATCTTTAAAATTTATACACGCTTTTATACACATTTTTATACACGTTTTCATATACACATTTTTATATACACATTTTATTAAACGTTTTTTATACACACATTTTTATATGCACGTTTTTATACACATTTTTATACATATTTTTTTACACACATTTTTATACACACATTTTTATATACGTTTTTACACATGTTTTTATACACACATTTTTATACACATATTTTTATACACGTTTTTATAGACATGTTTTTATACACACATTATATACATGTTTTTATACCACTGGTACAGATTCTGCCTATCGTCACACTGGAAATGCGTGACTATATGCATATAGTCACACACGTTTTTTTGGGTGTGTGTGACAAAAAGTCGCGCCACCGTAGGTATCATATGGTCACATTGTTTATTTTGTGGCCGTTTTCATCGAAAAAGAGTGACCAAAACCCGAATATGTGTGACTAATTAGGCACAAGTTTTGTTGGATTCATCAGTATGTGTGACTATTTCCCATCCTATGGCCACACGAAAATATAATAAATGTGACGTTTGTGATGATTTAGTCACACATCGTGTGTTGTTTTTTTCGAGTTAGTCACATACAATTTAAAAAACAGTGGCCAAAAGTGTTAATAAGTGTGACCATATGCTGTTTAAAGTGAAGAAATGTGTACTATTGATCATCCAATGGTCACATGAATTCTTAGTTTGTGTGGCCTTTTGTAATATTTAGTCACACAAAGCATGTTTGCTTTGGGTATTTAGTCACATACAATTAAGCATAAAGTGGCCAAAAGTGTTAATAAGTGTGACCATATGCTGTTTTAAGTGAAGAAATGTGTATTTTGTGTGACTATTGATCATCCAATGGTCACATGAATTCTTAGTTTGTGTGGCCTTTTGTAATATTTAGTCACACAAAGCATGTTTGTTTTGGGTATTTAGTCACATACAATTAAGCATAAAGTGGCCAAAAGTGTTAATAAGTGTGACCATATGCTGTTTTAAGTGAAGAAATGTGTATTTTGTGTGACTATTGATCATCCAATGGTCACATGAATTCTTAGTTTGTGTGGCCTTTTGTAATATTTAGTCACACAAAGCATGTTTGTTTTGGGTATTTAGTCACATACAATTAAGCATAAAGTGGCCAAAAGTGTTAATAAGTGTGACCATATGTTGTTTTAAGTGAAGAAATGTGTATTTTGTGTGACTATTGATCATCCAATGGCCACATGAATTTTATGTTTGTGTGGCCTTTTGTAATATTTAGTCACACAAAGCATGTTTGTTTTGGTTATTTAGTCACATACAATTAAGCATTAAGTGGCCAAAAGTGTTGATAAGTGTGACCATATGCTGTTTAAAGTGAAGAAATTTGTATTTTGTGTGACTATTGATCATCCAATGGCCACATGAATTTTATGTTTGTGTGGCCTTTTATAATATTTAGTCACACAAAGCATGCTTGTTTTGGGTATTTAGTCACATACAATTAAGCATAAAGTGGCCAAAGTTGTTAATAAGTGTGACCATATGCTGTTTTAAGTGAAGAAATGTGTATTTTGTGTGACTATTGATCATCCAATGGTCACATGAATTCTTAGTTTGTGTGGCCTTTTGTAATATTTAGTCACACAAAGCATGTTTGTTTTGGGTATTTAGTCACATACAATTAAGCATAAAGTGGCCAAAAGTGTTAATAAGTGTGACCATATGCTGTTTAAAGTGAAGAAATGTGTATTTTGCGTGACCATTGTTCTTCCAATGGTCACATGAATTTTTATTTTGTGTGGCCTTTGGTACTATTTAGTCACACATCGAATTAAACAAAGAGTGACCAATAATGTTGGAGCAGAGTTGCTACTGCTAGCAGTACTAAGGTAGTCCTGCTGAAGCAGAGTTACTGCTGCTAGTACTATGCTAGTGCTGCTGGAATGTGTATATATATTATATATAAAACAATATTAAAAAACACAAGAAATTTCAAATTGAATTAAACTCTAATGTATATAACTGGACAAAATATACAATTGTAATGTCGTACTTAATTAATCAAATATCTAAAGACTTTTGAACCTTCACCCCCTTAGCAGTTTGCCTTAAGTCGTTAGCAGATATATATTGTTTCTTCGTTGGTGCCTGTGGTACACATTTAGTCACATGGTTTGTTGGTGTAACCTGTAGTAAACAAAAGACGCTTCTATCAAACATTGAATTACATATGAATAATTATATATGTAGGTTGAAAAAACACATGTACGTACCACCTCTTCAAAAATAACTTGATCCTTTGGCCATGCAACGAAACTACCTTCGACTTCCTTAACTGTTTTGAACCCATTATTTGCTACGTCCGGTATGCATGCTGCATCAACTAACGATGAATCAATTGACACTCTGTAGCAATCATTTGGGAGTGGTAGGTTATGCAGCATTTGCTTTCCATGAGACTGGTATACGGTACCAAAAGCAACGATATTTGATTTCTTTGTGTGCCAGAATTTGCACTTAAGTGTCTACAAAAAAAAAAATTGCATGTATATATCAGAAATTATTTAAACAAAAGAATAACAAGAAACATGTTGAAATACATATTGTTGGCAGTGCTTGTGTTAGAGACACATCTTGTTGCGATTGGGAATCTGGAGACCCGTTTCGTCGCTTCTTTTGCTTTGGCTTATTGGGTCCGACAGTTTTAGCAAGTTCCTATATGTATATATAAAACACGTTACATTATTTAAACAAAAGAGTAACAAGAAACATGTTGAAATACATACTGTTGGCAGTGGTTGTGTTGGAGACGACACATTTTGTAGCGATTGGGAATCTGGAGACCCGTTTCGTCGTGACTTAAGGTTATGCTTAGGCCTGACAGTTTTAGCAGCAGGTTCCTATACGTATATATAAAACACGGTACATTAGTCGATCATGTATGTAAAATTCAAAAATCAAAGGGCGATCTTTTATTACTATACTTACCATTGTTTCCGTTACCTTTTTAGAAGTTTCAAGGCCATTGGAATTCTCCTCAATTCCCGCATCTTTAGGACTTACAACACCACTTGTCTGAGTGCCATTGGAGTCACCTGCAATATTGTCAATGGCCATTGGAGTCACCTGCAATATAAATTAAGAAATACAGTCACTCATCAGTTTATGTTCAATGCCTAGTATCATTAGCATCAGTGGTGTTAGCATTAGAAAATGAAATTGTTAACAACATAAAAAATGGCTTACAACTGAGGCTATTGGCGATGGTTGAGTTGGCAGAGTTATATTCATCCCTTTATCATTCAACTGTTGCAGAATTTGAGAAAGCATTATATTTGTGTTTTCCACCTCACCGGATAATTTATTGACCTGCACATCTTTTTCGGTCATCTCGGCGGACAATTTTTTGATCAATTTATCTTTTTCTTCACGCTCGCGTCTCTCATTATCCAGTTGAGTTTGAAGTAAGGCAATTTTTTCATTGGCTTCTTGTTTTCTTCGAGGAAGGCCAAAATACTCTTTGTATGTTACTGCACCTCCCACTCCTCTGGCATAACCGCCATTTTCCTTACCAAATACAAATGTCATGGCATCAGTGCCATCATCAAAACCCGATGTTCCTTCCTTGATCTTGTCATCAGCTTCTTTCTGCACAAAAAATATAGGAAATGTTGGGATTAAAAGTCTTCTTGATGCTGTTAGAGTAACTGCTGGTATACAAGCTACTACTGCTAGTACACAGTTAAATGTTGCTGCTATATAAGCATAATAATAGAATTAGCAGTCAAACTTACAAGTTCATCTCCCTTTGATTTAATATCATCATTTGGGTATTCCCCGTCTTTGTTTACCCTTCCTTTCACCCACGTTACATCACGGGGGGGGGGGGGGGGGGGGTTCTTCATCCGCTTCAATCTCTTTATTTTCGATCTAATAAACATCAAATGCATACCCATGTAAAGTTAAACCAAGATAAACGAAAATATGTGGATGCTTACACATGTACAGTTAAACCAAGATAATCGAAAATATGAGGTATTATGCAAATTGCAAATTGGCAATGTAAACGGATTCATTTCTCATACTGATCGTCTCTTAATTGGTAAAACAAACATTGTGTAATCTTACCATTTTCTCTTTGACATAAGCATATCCACCTCGTCCCATTTTATGCTGATAAATATTTTGGGAACGCGCCATTTTACCTTTCTCAGATTTCTCCTAAAAACACAAAATCATAAGGCGTTTAGATGCGGTAATGCTGCAAACTGAAAATAATAAAATGACATATACACTTAATTAAAGATGACTAATTAAAACCTTGTATGCTTCGGTGGTCGTGTATTTAACATACTCGACCCAGTCTTCTGATTTCATTATTGTATTATACAAGTCCGGGACTTCATTCAGTTTGGAAGGTGTATTTAGGTTGGGCAAAATGTAGTTGACTTTGAGCTTCCTTCTGTAATTCCTTAGCATTTTACCAAGACTAATCATTATCAATTTTCTGTATTGGACGTCAACAACAAAAAATTTCTGAAAAGATTAACACAATGTTGTTAATTAGTTGCACATAATGTAACTGCATACATAAACTTATGTAGTATTGGGTTACAAAATAGTATATATGTACCAAGATTTCATCCCATAGTTTATCTCTTGCTTCTTTATTCACCTTCTTCCAGTGTAGAATCTTCACACCTATCTGCTCACGAGCCACATCTCCTAAAAAACTCACAAACACTGCTCTGTTTTCCCCTGTTACCCTACCGAGTGCATCGAAGGTTACCTTGAGCTTTGTTGCACCAGGTTTGTCATGCTTCGCGCGAAACTTTACTAGCCTGGTTGAGCCCCTCTTAGCTACTATCTCAGGTGTTTGGTTGGTTACAGGCTCATCTATATCTTCTTCATCAGAAGACTTTTCGGATTCATATTCTAAGGCGTTATCATCATGTACAATATGATCAAGAGGAAGCAAAGTATGGTTATCAACAATGGGTTCAGTTTCCATGACTCTTGAGCAACAAAGGGTAAAAGAAAATGATTATGTCACACCCCCAAAATCGGGTCCAGCGGAAGCATACATGTAGCTGGGGTGCAACTCAATTGGTACCACAACACAAGTGCAAAGAACGGTTTTCAGCTTCAATCATTTAGAACAAACTAGTTTAACAAAAGTGTTGAATTACATTGTAAAAGTAGTGCGGAATTAGGCCCTTGAAAATATAGTTTAAAACGGTCCCATATGAATATCAGAGTCTTCTATGACCATGCCATGCCCTGCCAAAACCTCCAGTAGCGTGCCTTTGCTTAAAGCCTGAAAATACATGCTAAAGTGTCAACACAAAGGTTGGTGAGTTCATAGAGTTTGTATTAAAATAGTTGAAAAAGCCTTCAAAGAATGTTTCCACAGCAAAGGCATTGTAAATCCACTCAGTTCCAAGCCCCGGCCATACAAGACTCGCAACCTGTGTGTTTACAACCCACTGCTAACATATAGTATGATTAAGTCAAATGTGTATACGATATATGCACGCTTAATGTAAAGTTTAATAGCCTACTGAACCTCACGACAAGAATAAGCAAGAATGCTTCATAGCTGGATTATATTCACCCAAGGCCATGAATCGCGGGCCAAGGGTGGGGGGGTCAACCCGATAGTACTATCAATACCTCTCCGTCGGCTCCATCCAGGAGTTAAACAGTGGTGAATGAATATAGCGTATAGAATAGTTTTCCACATTAAGTCATATATCGTAATAAAACTACACATCATGAGTAAGTGTATAAAAGCGTAGCATAGCATATGAGTAAAATCGTCTTGAGTAATAGCAAACAGTTTAAGCATGTATCTCCCCCAAAGAGTTTAAAACAAGTATTAGAGAGTAAAAGTGGGGCTATGAACTCACCTGATATAATGATACAACAATGCGATGAATATGAGATGAACGGAACAACAAGGCGCGAACACTAGCCGCAACCTATCATGAATGAATATGTTCTACTTAGATGATGTAGTGAATGCTCATGCATATGTAACCTATACCACTCGTACTTTGAAAATAATAGTTATCGTCGATATATAATGTTTTCCAAAACTTGGTAAAAATGTGTTCAACTTGTTACATCAAAACTAGTCGTGTAATAATGCGTATAAAACGTTTGTGTTAGTCTCGGCGTTTTGAAAACCTTGGTATGTCTTATAATAGTCGCGTTAATAAACCTTTGATCGTACGTGTTCCAACGGGTAAGAAATACGGCTCTCCGTGGTTGTTACTTGAAAAATATAGTTTTTAGTACGTAATTATATTTCCATTAAAAGCTGTCAAAAATTAGTAGTATTTATCGAAGTTTAAACGCGTGTATCTTGTTCGTTATTAGCTTGTTTTCGACGTTCTTTATATCCACGGGATCGTGGGACAACATACTAACATATTTTTGATAAGTCGGGACGGCTAGATCAAGTTTTATGCCCAAAACAGCCCGTGACAACTGTTCATCAGCAAGGGATTTTCAGAAAATATAGTTTTCGTCGTTAACTCGTTTTTAGCGTATCTCCTTCGTTATTTACTCGTTTTTATCCCCGTTTTCGGCCACGTCTTCGTCTCGGAATGTATTTTCTAAATATTTGGCCAAAAATAACCCTAAACTTACTGAGTTGGCCACGTTTTAAAAATGGAGACAGTAGCATAATTATTGTTTCAAAAATGGGTTTTCTTAGTTTGTATCTAGTCCAAAACCATCCAAACTACAACCAAACAATTCTCAATCCTACCATACACCTTCTTAGGGTGTCATGGGTTCCTAAACATCATCCATTAAGTTAATCTACCAAGGATTTACCTATAACCCATCTCTATGGCTCAAAAGTTAAATAAATGTAAATGGAGTGGTATAGCTTGCATATGCATGTAGATCTAGTATGGAAAGCATATAATCATGAAAACAACTTGAAGAAATTATGAAAAAGAGTTTGACAACTTACTTTGAAAGATTTGTGAGCTTATGGATGAGTACAACCTAATGACCTTGAGTTTATATTTCAAAACTCTAACAAGTATCACCAAATGAACTAGAAAATAGCTTGATCTTGGAAAATCTATGGTTTCTTGCTTGTTTGATGATGATGGCCGATCCATATGATGAAGAAAGGATGAGAGTGTTTGGCTAGTTTATTTGTAAAGTGAAAGTGTGAAATGAAAAGTATAAGATGCATAAGTCTTTATGGTCTTTATGGTCTTTATGGTCTTTATGGTCTTTAATAAATCAAGTAATCACATGGACTAGGGACTAGGGGGGGGGGGGGGGGCGGCACACACATGGGTAAAAAGAAGAGTTTGGGCTAATTAAGAAGCTTGTCTCCCCCATTTAAAAGTATTAGTTGTTTTGTGTATACTTTGGGTGTTATCGGGTACCGAGTTATCTTGAAATAAATGTTAACGATGTGAAATAAAATATGACGGAGTTGTAAAAGTTGTAAAATATTATTCCTTGCAAGAATCGGGTGTTAGAATAATTATCGAGTTGAAAATTCGCAAACCGACGTTGTTATAGGCGTTTACCAGAAAATATAGCAATTGGTTTTAAAACACCGGGTAAATTAATAATATAATTTTTATAGCATTATAATGAGTATGAAATTATGTTAGGATCATAGTCGGGAGTGTCGGGTATGTTATTAGTAGTAAAAACTGAGTGGTAACTTTAATTACAAATTAAGTATACGTAAATCGTCAAATGTACTGAAAATGTTAATTTAAAAATCCTACGAGTGGAATAGCATGTAAATGTTATCATGATGATGTGCAGACTAATCCTAGTCCGTATGAAATGTTTCTGAATAAATGATGCATGAATTCGCAGCTAAACCACATTGGTTACGCGAATTTGAATACCCGTAAACCTAGTTTACGTAATGAAGAACGATAATCGTGAATAGTGAATTCTTCCGGGAATGAATAGTGTCATGTGAATAGTAAAATTTCCGAACGCTTCTCAAATTCTCAAACTGACTCCGAAAATGATGAATAGTGAAATGATGAATAGTGATCGGTGAATAGTAAATGATGAATAGTAAATCTAAAAAGTTCGGAAAAATGACCAGAATTTACGAGTTGTGACAGTCTACCACCCTAAAAGGAACTTCGTCCCGAAGTTCAGCTCGTTCGTTCTACATACGTACGTTCTCATGGTCGGGTTTGATGGGTGTAAACTTTCCTATTATCGAGCGTAGTCCCCAAAAGACCTCTAGGTAACCGATTTTTACTTAATCCCACAACTCATCAAACAAGAACTGTCATGGGATTAGGCTAAATCGGTTTGAGGTTGTCGATTCAAATTTAATCTCACAACTCATCAAACAAGAACTGTCATGAGATTAAACTGAATCGGCTCGGGTAACAACTTGACTCTTAGCTTGATTTTCGCAACTCATCAAACAAGAACTGTCACTAAATCAAGCTAGGAAACAAGTTTTCTGAAAGAATGGATTCAACATCCTGAAATGAGGTCTTTTGAAAGATTGGCTCGATATTGGAATTGCTTACACCGATCAAATCAATCCGGACATAATTCCATTATAACTACTCTCAGTATTGCAAAATTCGTCTCTGAGCGGGGCATAGGTAGTCAGCCTATGTCCAACTGTCCCGGGTTGAATATAGGTGACGAGTCTATATTCCACCGAGGTTCAATGAATTTTGGAATTCTCAGCTTAGTTATAATAATACTATGTCTTTCACATATAAAGGGCGGTTCAAAAGACTAAGGCAGGTGATCAGGCTTGAGGTCGAATGATGAAACTACGTAAGATAAAGGTATAACGCTGCGACGTGCATGATATGTAAGCATACTTATATGGAATACAATTTTAGTAATCAAAGAGAGTAAGTGAGTATAAATGATTTGGTAATAAGACACAAATCTTATTAAATATGTCAGCAACAAACCACAAATGAGGCATCAGCTTGGCAGGCAGGCACGTGGCGGTCATAGGGTTAAGTTTTCGTAAAAGTAGCTATAGTTTAGGTTTTAAAATTACCCAATTCTCTATAGCCTAGGCTTTGATACCAATCTGTCACACCCCCAAAATCGGTTCCAGCGGAAGCATACATGTAGCTGGGGTGCAACTCAATTGGTACCACAACACAAGTGCAAAGAACGGTTTTCAGCTTCAATCATTTAGAACAAACTAGTTTAACAAAAGTGTTGAATTACATTGTAAAAGTAGTGCGGAATTAGGCCCTTGAAAATATAGTTTAAAACGGTCCCATATGAATATCAGAGTCTTCTATGACCATGCCATGCCCTGCCAAAACCTCCAGTAGCGTGCCTTTGCTTAAAGCCTGAAAATACATGCTAAAGTGTCAACACAAAGGTTGGTGAGTTCATAGAGTTTGTATTAAAATAGTTGAAAAAGCCTTCAAAGAATGTTTCCACAGCAAAGGCATTGTAAATCCACTCAGTTCCAAGCCCCGGCCATACAAGACTCGCAACCTGTGTGTTTACAACCCACTGCTAACATATAGTATGATTAAGTCAAATGTGTATACGATATATGCACGCTTAATGTAAAGTTTAATAGCCTACTGAACCTCACGACAAGAATAAGCAAGAATGCTTCATAGCTGGATTATATTCACCCAAGGCCATGAATCGCGGGCCAAGGGTGGGGGTGTCAACCCGATAGTACTATCAATACCTCTCCGTCGGCTCCATCCAGGAGTTAAACAGTGGTGAATGAATATAGCGTATAGAATAGTTTTCCACATTAAGTCATATATCGTAATAAAACTACACATCATGAGTAAGTGTATAAAAGCGTAGCATAGCATATGAGTAAAATCGTCTTGAGTAATAGCAAACAGTTTAAGCATGTATCTCCCCCAAAGAGTTTAAAACAAGTATTAGAGAGTAAAAGTGGGGCTATGAACTCACCTGATATAATGATACAACAATGCGATGAATATGAGATGAACGGAACAACAAGGCGCGAACACTAGCCGCAACCTATCATGAATGAATATGTTCTACTTAGATGATGTAGTGAATGCTCATGCATATGTAACCTATACCACTCGTACTTTGAAAATAATAGTTATCGTCGATATATAATGTTTTCCAAAACTTGGTAAAAATGTGTTCAACTTGTTACATCAAAACTAGTCGTGTAATAATGCGTATAAAACGTTTGTGTTAGTCTCGGCGTTTTGAAAACCTTGGTATGTCTTATAATAGTCGCGTTAATAAACCTTTGATCGTACGTGTTCCAACGGGTAAGAAATACGGCTCTCCGTGGTTGTTACTTGAAAAATATAGTTTTTTAGTACGTAATTATATTTCCATTAAAAGCTGTCAAAAATTAGTAGTATTTATCGAAGTTTAAACGCGTGTATCTTGTTCGTTATTAGCTTGTTTTCGACGTTCTTTATATCCACGGGATCGTGGGACAACATACTAACATATTTTTGATAAGTCGGGACGGCTAGATCAAGTTTTATGCCCAAAACAGCCCGTGACAACTGTTCATCAGCAAGGGATTTTCAGAAAATATAGTTTTCGTCGTTAACTCGTTTTTAGCGTATCTCCTTCGTTATTTACTCGTTTTTATCCCCGTTTTCGGCCACGTCTTCGTCTCGGAATGTATTTTCTAAATATTTGGCCAAAAATAACCCTAAACTTACTGAGTTGGCCACGTTTTAAAAATGGAGACAGTAGCATAATTATTGTTTCAAAAATGGGTTTTCTTAGTTTGTATCTAGTCCAAAACCATCCAAACTACAACCAAACAATTCTCAATCCTACCATACACCTTCTTAGGGTGTCATGGGTTCCTAAACATCATCCATTAAGTTAATCTACCAAGGATTTACCTATAACCCATCTCTATGGCTCAAAAGTTAAATAAATGTAAATGGAGTGGTATAGCTTGCATATGCATGTAGATCTAGTATGGAAAGCATATAATCATGAAAACAACTTGAAGAAATTATGAAAAAGAGTTTGACAACTTACTTTGAAAGATTTGTGAGCTTATGGATGAGTACAACCTAATGACCTTGAGTTTATATTTCAAAACTCTAACAAGGATCACCAAATGAACTAGAAAATAGCTTGATCTTGGAAAATCTATGGTTTCTTGCTTGTTTGATGATGATGGCCGATCCATATGATGAAGAAGGGATGAGAGTGTTTGGCTAGTTTATTTGTAAAGTGAAAGTGTGAAATGAAAAGTATAAGATGCATAAGTCTTTATGGTCTTTATGGTCTTTATGGTCTTTAATAAATCAAGTAATCCCATGGACTAGGGACTAGGGGGGGGGGGGGGGGGGGGCACACACATGGGTAAAAAGAAGAGTTTGGGCTAATTAAGAAGCTTGTCTCCCCCATTTAAAAGTATTAGTTGTTTTGTGTATACTTTGGGTGTTATCGGGTACCGAGTTATCTTGAAATAAATGTTAACGATGTGAAATAAAATATGACGAAGTTGTAAAAGTTGTAAAATATTATTCCTTGCAAGAATCGGGTGTTAGAATAATTATCGAGTTGAAAATTCGCAAACCGACGTTGTTATAGACGTTTACCAGAAAATATAGCAATTGGTTTTAAAACACCGGGTAAATTAATAATATAATTTTTATAGCATTATAATGAGTATGAAATTATGTTAGGATCATAGTCGGGAGTGTCGGGTATGTTATTAGTAGTAAAAACTGAGTGGTAACTTTAATTACAAATTAAGTATACGTAAATCGTCAAATGTACTGAAAATGTTAATTTAAAAATCCTACGAGTGGAATAGCATGTAAATGTTATCATGATGATGTGCAGACTAATCCTAGTCCGTATGAAATGTTTCTGAATAAATGATGCATGAATTCGCAGCTAAACCACATTGGTTACGCGAATTTGAATACCCGTAAACCTAGTTTACGTAATGAAGAACGATAATCGTGAATAGTGAATTCTTCCGGGCATGAATAGTGTCATGTGAATAGTAAAATTCCCGAACGCTTCTCAAATTCTCAAACTGACTTCGAAAATGATGAATAGTGAAATGATGAATAGTGATCGGTGAATAGTAAATGATGAATAGTAAATCTAAAAAGTTCGGAAAAATGACCAGAATTTACGAGTTGTGACAAAAGGGTAAAAGAAAATGATTATGGCTTAGCTTGGAGAGTAATGGTGAGAGAAGATTTGATTTTTGTTTTTTATTTGCAGTCTTTTTTTTAAGGAGAGAAAAGAGGCTATACACCAAGAATATGAATCGTTTGTGATTCAAAAAATTTCGATCCAAAAATTTGCCTCCAAGTTGTAATTTGAAATTAACAATTGAATTATTTGAAAATTTTCCCTTTGAACCTGTTAATTAAAGCATAAACTTGAAAAAATCAAATTTTTGGCTCCAAATTTTATAGAGTACTATCTTAATAATCGCAAATAATGTATCATACTGTGCAACTATCACATCAACAGTACAAACGTAATTACTACTAGTTATTGTACCCTTACCAATTACATTTACAAAACACAAATTACTAATTACCTTTTTGTTATTTGGTTTCATTGTTTGCGTGCTTGTGTTTGCCATAAGAATGTGTGTGTTGATTAGGGTTTATTGATTTTGTGTGTGTTTACAAATGACCGGGTAAAGGGATTAATTGCTGGTTGAATATTGAATTTGTGGTTTGGTTTAACTATAGCTGACGTGGCAAGATTTGTTTTAAAAAAAAAAAAAAAAAAAAAAAAAAAAACTAATGGTGATGAGGTGGCGGTGAAATCCGGCTATAGCCGGTAAATAGGGATGGCAACGGTTCGGGTTCGGGGCGGGTTTTAGTATACCCATAACCGAACCCGTTTATAATATACCCGTACCCGCCCCATATCCCACCGGATACCCGATTAATATTATCCATCGGTTTTTCGGGTTTCCCCGCGGGTATTAGTTATCCGTACATAGTTGAATATTATATGGACAAAATTGGCGGTATTAAGATTAAGTCACGCTAAAATCCACCGAAAAAACAAAAGAAAATACTCTAACCACTCCCAACAATAACTCAGCTTTAAACTTTAACACAATGCCACGTCAGCTTTAACACACTCACCCTTAATTAACTGAGCTTTAGTTATACACAAGATGTTTAACGAATGAGCCGAGATGATATGGTTGTATACGAGATGTTTAACGAATGAGCCGAGATGATATGGTTGTATATATACGAGATGTTTAACGAATGAGCCGAGATAATATGGTTGTATACGAGATGTTTAACGAATGAGCCGAGATGATATGATTATACACGAGATGTTTAACGAATGAGCCGAGATGATATGGTTGTACACGAGATGTTTAACGAATGAGCCGAGATGATATGGTTGTATACGAGATGTTTAACGAATGAGCCGAGATGATATGGTTATACACGAGATGTTTAACGAATTGAATGAGCCGAGATGATATGGTTGTATACGAGATGTTTAACGAATGAGCCGAGATTATATGTTTGTACATGAGCAACACACCCAACAATAACTCACGCAACCTTTCGACCCTGTTTCATCATTTCTTAAAAGAGTTTAATTTCTAGACCAACCCTGATAGCTGGATGGTCTTGAGGCAACTCACGCAACCTTTCGACCTCTGGATCAGCACGATTATGCATCTGTAGCATAATACGAGTTATCTCACCTAGCAAATTGTTAATCAATTTGAGTTCTTTTTCTTGTTCATTGTGTAATCGGGTGAGGATAGCCTTTTGCACCTCTGCTAGTTAATTTGTTAGCCACAATGTTTGTGTTAAAATTAGTGATACTTGCGAGAGAGTTTTATAAGAAGTTGTGTGAGAAAACGAAGTGTTGTGAAAGTGGCTTTGATAGTGGAAAGCTGTTAAACTAGCCGTTGGAGGCTATTTTAAAAATCAGATTGAAAGTAAAAGTAACCGTACGAGTATTATTCAAATTCAAACGTAAAGTAACAGTACAACATATTAATAACGAGCGGGATATTTAAATTTTAAAATTTCAAATTCAAATTAAACAAAAAGGCGGGATATATTTAAAATTTATCAATTCAATTCAAATTCAATTCAATTTATAAATTGAAAATAAAGTATCAAATACAAATACATTAAACATGAAATAGAAATACATTAAACATGAAATAGAAATACATTAAATGTCAAATAAAAACTACGTTAACATAAACAATGATTGATTAACATAAACAACATACGATTAACATAAACAACGGACGATTAATAAAAACTATCATCTGAATCTGGGTAACCATCTTCAGAGGATTCGGAAGGTGTGAAAAAACCAGACTCCCACCTTTGCCTACGTTCTTCATCCTCCCTGGCTTGCCGCTCCAAACGATCAGCTTCCTCTTCTCTTTCAAGTGCTTCCATTTCCAGGAGGACTTGCATATCTGCTTCCTCTTGCCTAAGTTGTTCCTCAGTTAACCCAAACGGATTTGGGTCTTGGTTGGGAACTGGTTCATTTTCAGGTTGATTATTCACCGGAAAATTTTCCGGTTGGAAAACCGGAAAGATATGCTCGGGTGGAGTATGGAATTTTTCATTTTCGCTAGGTGGGCTTGGAAACTGTTGGCCAAAATCCTTTTGGCGAGGTGGGCTTGGAAATTGTTGGCCAAAATCCTTTTGGCGAGGTGGGCTTGGAAATTGTTGCCCGAAATCTTTTCTGGAAGACATCTTGAATTTGAGATGCTTGGATCTTGAGTATTTGAGAAGTTTGGAATGTGTTTCTGTGTGACTTGTGCTTCAGAAGCATTGGTATTTATAGGGTACAAATGCACACGTTTTATTAACGTGACTTTGAATTTTAATTGTTGGGGCTAACCTGCGTTAACGCAGCGTTAATATGTTGTACTTTATCTTACGTTTGAATTTGAATTTTAATTTTAATTTGTTAAGGCTGAGTTATTGTTGGAAGTGGCCTAAATATACCCATACTTCTCAAACACATTCAGACTGCGATAGATATTAAAGCATGTATTTACATTAAACATGTACTAGAAAATATCAATTACCCTAATGAAAAAGTCAATTAGTCATTAAAGTTAGCACACAAATTACATTAAACATCATTAATATAGAAAATATCAATTACCCTAATGAAAAAGTCAATTAGTCAATCCAACACCAAACACACTTCTAGATCAACTACACTAGTCAAATCCAAACCAAACACAAACCAAATCCGATCAATATTATCCATCTGTTTACTTTTGGCGCCTCTCGATGGTCCCTCTTCCCGCCTAAAGTATTGGGAACCGTTCGTATACCTCTCTAGCCTATTTGTACAACTCGACATGGAAAACCATTCATAATTAATCAACCGTACCATATACAACTCCTTTGATATTTTCATTAGAAAATAAATTTCAAATTTCAATGGCTGACTCCTCTTCAACTCCTTCTTCCAACAAAAACAAACGCCCAAGGGATGATTCTCCTCCACCAATGCCTGAAAATTATAAAAAAATGGGCATATCCCAAAATATTTGGGAGAAATGTAGTAAAGGCCCGTATGGTGTTGAAAACGCATTGTTAGAAATTCACAACAAGCGTATAAATATGTATGAAGAAAGGAACAAGAAAGATTTAGAGGTCATTGAGGAGCATCAGAAGAAAATTGAGGAGAGGAACAAAAAAATAGAAGAAGAAAGAGAGAAAATAGTTGATGTTTACAGAAGTATTGAAGCTAGTAAATATGTGTCTTAATGTATCTTTTCTTTATATATTTTGCCTATGTATATTTTGCCTATGTAAATGTAAACTTATTTTGACTTGGTTTAATATATGAATGCAGTTATTATGTACAAGTTTATGATATTTGAATACAGTTATTATTATTGTACTGCTAGGTAAACAATTATACTGCTAGCGAAACGTTGTACTGCTGGGTATCCTTTTAGCAGTGGTTGGGAGTGCAGGGTAGTTTGTATCACTTTTTACTTAAAGGGTATAAACCCCCAATTGCTGCACACAATCACATTCACGCACACATTAATCTCTCTCTTCCACTCCCTAATCGAATTTTAATTGTCAAATTGCAAAACCCCCAAATCAAATCATAATGTCGAACCTAACTTTTACCGAACCTCATAATAATGTTGCCTTTTTAGAAAAATCCAATAAGTCTGTAGATTTTACTGAGATCATTGATTTCCTTAATGCAAGCTATATTAAGTTTGCATTAACAGTAAAACCTACTATATATACTTCCAACATTATCCAGTTTTGGTCGTCTGCTAAGGTCCAAACTATTAATGGGGAAGCACAAATCCATGCCCTTGTAGATGGGCAGATGATTATCATTACAGAGGCGTCTATTCGAAGAGATCTTCTCCTAGATGATGCTAACGGAGTTGAGAATCTTCCAAATACTACAATCTTTGAAAAACTTGCACTGATGGGCTATGAGAGATATACAGATGCTTTAAAGTTCCAAAAAGGTAATTTTTCTCCTCAGTGGAAATTCTTAATTCATACTGTCTTAGTGTGTCTAAGTCCAAAGACCACTGCATGGAATGAATTTAGCAGTAATTTAGCTTCTGCTATAATTTGTTTGGCTGAAAATACTCAAAGATTTAATTTCTCAAAATTAATTTTTGATAATATGGTTAAGAACTTGGATGGTTCTTTGGCTAAATATTTTCTATATCCAAGGTTTTTGCAACTCTTTTTGGACAACCAATTTAAAAAAAAGAAAAGTCACAAAAATGTTTATCCCACTCCCTGCCTTACCAAAAAGGTTTTTGCTAATATGAGTAGGGTTGGAAAAGATTTTTCAGGGAGAGTGACACCTTTGTTTCCAACAATGTTGGCACTAGCCCAAACCCAAATGGGTGAAGGTTCAGCAATCCCAGCTGGTACCCATCACACACCCATAGAACAACAACAAAAGACCTATAAACGTAGGACTAACACCAAGAACACTGAGCTACCTCAGGCTAGTGGTTCTATACCAACTGTTGCAGATGAGGATGTCACTGGGGGGGAGAGTGACATGTTGGCAAGGGCTGCCACTACTGTGTCTAGCTTAGCAGCAGCACAGGAAAGTGGTAACATCATTAAGACCCGAACCAAGACAACTTCTAATAAAGAAAGTTCCTCTGGAACTGATTCAGGTGAAGGTCCCAGTCACATGGAAACAATGGGGGGTTCGGATGTTCATCCTAGGGGTGAGACTGAACTTAACTTTTCCAGTGATCCACCTCTCGGGCTAGGTAACACAAGCCGAAGTGGTGAGGATAGTATGCAACTTTTGAATGAATTGAAGGATACCTGTGCCAAGCTGTCTGCACAAATTGGTGATCTGCGAGCAATAGCTTCTTCCCAAGATGGAGTCATCAAAGCTCAAGGTGGGGAGATAAAGGCTTTGAAGAGAAGGGTTAGGTATTTAGAAGGAGTCAAAGGATCAAGAATTCCCAAACAAAAGGTTAAATCTTCTGAAGCTTCTAAGGATGCTCCCAAACAGGGAGGGAATGAAGGCAAAGTTTCAGGGGAGGATAACCAAGGGAATCAAGTGGTGATTGATCATCGTCTGGGCAAGGTTACAAATGCTGATAGTGCTACTGAGCCAATTACAGTTGGTACTACAAAAGCTAGTACTGCTACACCAGAGGTTTTTGCAAATGCTGTTAGTGTACTTGCTGAGCTGAAGACAGCAAAACCAGTAACCAAAGGTGTTGTGATACAAGAGCCATCATCCTCTCCAAAAGCTAAACAATCAACTCCACAGGTACAAGGCAAAGGTAAAGGGATTCTTACTGAAGAGCCTGTGGAGAAACCATTATCAAAAGAAGAGCAATTAAAAGTTGATGCTGAAATTGCTATGAAATTCTCACAAAAGTATGATGCAGAACATCAGACAATTTTGGAACAAAGGAGAATACAAGAAGAAAAAGATGCAGAGTTAATAGCTTCATGGGATGAGCAAAGGGCTCAGGTTGCAGCTGATTCTGAGCTTGCTAAGAAACTACATAAACAAGACCAAGATAAGTACTCAGTAGATGAAAAAGCCAGGATGCTGAAAGAATTTTTTGATGCAAAAAAGAAGTTGTATGCAGAACAAAGATATGCAGCTAAGAAGAACAAGCCACCCACTCAAAAACAAAGAAGAGATCTCATGTGCAGGTAGTTTTTTTTTTTTTTTTTTTTTTTTTTTTTTTTTTTTTTTTTTTTTTTTTGCATAGGTATTTATATTAATATCAACAATACCCAATATGTACATCATATCATAAACATCTACTCATGTGCAGGTATTTGAAGAATGTGGACAGATGGAAACTAAAGGATTTGAAATTCTTGGATGATAAAAGAATTGAAGAATTATATGCAATTGCCAAGAGAAACAATGATCTCTTCTTGAATGACAGTTCAAAGAGAGCAGGTGAACAGTTGGAAATAGAAAGCAGTAAAAAGAGAAAACAAGAACAAACTGAGCAAGCTGTTGCTGAAGAACAAATGCAAGCTCACACTGAACTTGCAGTTGACTCTGTAGGAGAAGCCATGGATGCACAACCTTTAACTGTCAAACATCCCATTGTTGATTATAAGTCTGGATCTTTTGGGGAAACAGTTTATTACGATATTAAGAGGCATGATGGTTCTTCTAGAAGGTATGTAAGCTTTCTTCACATGGTTCATGATTTTGATAGACAAGATATGATAGCTCTATGGAAATTACTCAAACAAAGATTTGGTAATAAGACACCAGAACAAGCTAATTATGATAGAGAAGTCTGGAATTATTTAAAGGTAATGTTTGAACCAAATCATGAAGATGAATGTTGGAGAAGACTAACGCACAATACTGTTAAAGAATGGAAAATTTTTCAACGATATGGAGTACATGCTTTAACTGTGAATGAGTTGGTGATCTACATGCTTGTAGAAAAGGATTACCCTTTAAAGTTTCACAAAGACATTCTACATCAGATGTTGCGTGTGAAGAAAACACTCAAGCTTCAGCTTAATTATGATGACATGGCATATTAACTGCTCAGGAAGATGGAAGAGTATCTAGGACCCAAGGACAAGAAATAGAATGTATAGTTATTACTGCTACAATGTATAGTTTGACTTAAACATGTATAGTTATTACTGCTAGTATGTATAGTTATTACTGCTAGAATGTATAGTTATTACTGCTAGAATGTATAGTTATTACTGCTAGAATGTATAGTCTGACATTTATCATGTATATGTCCACTTGCAGTCAAGCTTTATTGTATTTGCAGTTTCCATTTATCATGTATATGCACTTGCAGGCACTTTAGTAACATGTTACTTCATTATAAAGTTGAAAATTGACTTTAGAAAGTCAAGTAATCTGGTTCCAGCTAGGGGCAAGTAACATACTTACATACTACTGCATTAAACTAGATAGACTATAAAATCCCAGCATTGTAATGGGGCAAATTAAATGAAGAGTCATGACTAACAGTCTGAACTCAAAATATGACTCTATGATTTAGACACCTAAATAAATACTTCATGTGACCATATGTAACATCTTGAATTTAGTCACATAAACACTCAATGTGACTAATATCAAGGTTAATGATAACTGAGTTCACATTTTGCTATACATATTAGTCACATGAATATTTCAGTGTGACTATTTTCAATGTATTGGTCACATATAATACCTTTACAATGTGGCCATAAACATAATTTAGATGCACATTTGTGGTATGGTGTTACTATTGTATAGCCTATAGTTACATGATTGTGCTACAATTAAATGTGACCATACACATTAGGAATTGGCAGGCAAACACACACTTAACTTTAGACACACATATTAACTTACGTGACTATTTGTATCGAATTTTGGTCACACTTAATCATGTATGCCTATGGTTTAGTGTGACCATATATGACATTTGGACACACATCTCAAGTGTGTGACATATATTTGTCACTTTTAAATGCATATCGTGACTATGCTTCAAACTTACTTTTCAGTTGTCACACATTTCAAATTCATATGTGGCTAAATTTTCAACAAAAACTAGCAGTCACGCTTAAATAATGTGTGACAAACTTGAGCATATGATTTAGCCACATACACAATTACTTCGTGTGACCATATATGGATTTTGGTCACACTTTTCAATTGCGTGACATATATTTGTCACATATGTATATATATAGTGTGACTAATGTTTCAACCTTATTTGTATCCGTCACACGTCCCAAATTATAAGTGACTAAAAAATCAAAATTTTTTTTTACCAGATACGTATAGTCACGAAAATATTCAAATGTGTGGCTATAGCCTCGGATGTAATTCCGAAATGGTCACACAAGTCGGATCAAGTATGGCTGTTTATTTTATTCTGGTACATTTAGTCACATAAAAAGGCGACTGTGTGGCTGTTCGAAAAACAGCATGTGTGACTAAATCCCATTTTTGTACTGGTGTACACATATTTTTATACATGATTTTATACACACATTTATACGCACGTTTTTATACACATGTTTTTTACACACATTTTTATACATGTTTTTATAAACACGTTTTTATACACACATTTATACACACATTGTTATACACGTTTTTATACACGAGTATAAAAAATGTGTGTATAAACATGTATAAAAATATGTGTATAAAAATGTGCGTATAAATGTGTGTATAAAAACGTGTGTATAAAAGCATGTGCATAAAAACATGACATGTATATAAAAAAACATGTGTATAAAAACGTGTATAAAAATATGTGTATAAAAATGTGTGTAAAAACGTGTGTATAAAACGTGTATAAAAACATGTATATAAAAACGTGTGTATAAAAAATGTGTGTATAAAAGTATGTGTATGAAAATGTGTATAGATTTTAAAGATATTTAGAAAAAAAATTTATAAGAAAACCATTTTATTTATTTATTATTTTTTTAGAAGAAGAAGAAGAAAAAAAAATTTGAGTTAAGTATAAACGGTCGTTAGTATAAAGGACTAACGGTGCAAATGTTTGTTGCAAACGGTCGTTAGCTAACGAAAAAAACTAATGACAGTTAGTCTCAGGGACCAAAACCGTTATGCCTTGCAACCACAGAGACTGAATCCGTTAAAAAAAGTTTAAGGACTAAACTCATAAATTCCGACAGACCACAGGGACCATTTATGAAATTAACTCTATTTTTTATTTTTTATTATTATTTTTTTAATTTTATATACTTCTATTTATAGAAAGGCTTAAGTTAGCTAAAGATATATGTTAAAGATAAAGACAAAGATAAAGATAAAAATTAAAATAAAGATAAAGATAAATAAAAGAGAAAGATTGAAGATGAAGATTAAAGTTAAGATAAGTATGTGTTATTAACTTTTAATAATATAATTAACACTAAACACTTTACACGTTTGCATCATTTGCCATTAATAAATTCGTACAAATATATTTTTAATAAAAAAAAGTTTTTTGTTTTTGCAGTTTAATTTTGTGAAAATTTCAACCGGTGTCGTGGTTGGCTATTGAGGGAATAACAAAAAATTATAAGTTTTAAAAGTTATAATATAAATTAAAGTTTAATTACACAACTATAAGTTATATTTTATGACAATATGATGTTAATTGTCATGAGCAAATTCAATTAATTGCATTAAATTATTATATGTTACAAAATTTGAAAACTAAAGTATACAAATAAAAAGTGTGTAAACTTAACTTTTTTAATACTTCTACTAATAGAAAAGGCTAAATGCTTTCTAATAATAATAAAGATGATGGAATTGCTCAACACTTGATAACATTAGCCAAATAAATTACATTAAACCGCACTTTAACAGAAGACGGGTTCACCCACCCCCGGTTACAATATTCCTTTCTACTGCGCCTAAAATCTCTATATATCTCTATATGTGTTAAATTTCACGTGTAATTATAAAGTAAATCGTGTGATAAGGCCTTTTATTATTTTAATAGACATGTGAGTGAATTATGTTCAAAGTGTACTTTTGAAGCTTAAACATATAGATTTGTTGAAACTTACATATATTAGGCTTAGAAAATGAACCAACATAATTTAAGAATAATAAAAAATGTTGAAAGCAAGAACATGTTAATGCTTACAGTTGAAACATACATACTATGCTTAACAATAAAATGACTTAATCATAGAAAGAAAACAAAAACGAGAAAAAAAACCAAATTAACTAAACATGAGGATCAAGGAATTGAAGGAAGAAACAGTGAAAACAATAATAACGAGTTAATTTGGTCCATAATTCAAACTAGTCACTTGATTGAGCTCATTCCCGTAAAGATTGTCTGAATCAAGGTAAGAAGGAACAAGACGATTCCAGCAAATAGAGCAATCATGCTCCATGGATTACTGAAATATGTACGCTTCAACTCTGCAATTTGTTTGGGCCAGTAACCATTGTAGTATTTATCCAACTGTTCCCACTCATTATGGTAAAAGAAATCTACTATGACTGTTTCTTTGCATATGCCCTTCAGCAAATTTGCAGCTCTCTCGTTTGAAGCTAAGACATTTGTAATAATTTTGGATTCCACCAACCTTGCAATATCATCTGGGGTATCAATTAGCATATGCATGGCAAAAGCATATGATGTGACATAATTAGGAACCGAAGACAATGAAGCCTCATATGCAATGAGGTTCCTTAAAACAATCTCAGTGTCATCCTGAATGTGTATTACTGGCATACTAAGAGTAGGCTTACCCCATGACCAAGGGTACCATACTGAAAACCTAGAAAATTCAAGTTTCATGGCCATTGGCGATCTTGCATCTTTATTAGGCTTAAAGCTCACCCCTGCTCTGTCTAGTTCTGTAACTGAGTGGAACTTTGGAAGGTTTGAAATTCGTCTTGGTAGATTCTCAAATGCCAATCTATTAGCTTTGTGCAAAAGACCAAGAATATGATCATCACACATATCTACTAGAAGCAGCTGGTCAACTACGGATACGTTTTGTGTGTCCACAAAAGTGAAATTCGCAAGAATTGGAAAGATAAGGATCCTAAGATCATACACTCTTGGTTCAAACTTTAAGATAGTGTACTGAAATATATCTTCAAGGACAAAGTACGGGATTTGGTTTTCAACTAGAAGCAGGTCAGACATTATAGATATAAAATTGGATTGGTTATTCTCTAGTGATCTATCATCTTCTGATAAAATTTTGTACCAGAAATGTTTGTAACAGAAATGAAGTATGAAACAACCATCCATTACCATCATTTTTGCAAGTTCAGTGTCATCATATTTCATCGTCCCCGCATAACATGCCTTGATTTTGTCTATTGAATCACTCACCTTTTGCACGCATGCTTGTAATGTTTGTTCTGGTAAGAGATCTATTTTACACAGCAATTCGTGTAGATATATCTCTTTTTCGTCTTCAAAATCTTGCAAAATTGTATCTTCTTTGTGAAGCGGTCCAATAGAGACCACCCGCGGGTTGAAAGAATCTGGGCTCAGAGCTCGTAACTTATTAGGAACCACACGAATTGATGGTTGAGATTGCAACTTTCTAATTCGCCCTTTTTCTTTGCAATCAAGAAGAAGCTGGACAGTGTGACCAATAATATTTTGCCTTCTTAGTTCAACATCGTCATTTTCCATTTGAAATGGTAGCTTTTAACCTATGAATTCAATTGATCAGACAAAAATCTGGAGTGTATTAAAGTAGTCAATATATATACGACTGAAAAATGCATTAAATTAATATGATACATAATTTTGTTGTCATTTGCCTAAGCTAACAAGAAAATAAATATTAATCTTAGCCTCTTTAATCTGAAATATTTCCTTAATACTGCAAATTAGTCAATCTTTTGTGAAACATACATGCCACAACTAAAAATAAATATATAAATTAGGTAAAAGCTATAAATACTATATGTACTTACGATAGAAACTCATTATGTTTTCTTTATTTATTTTTTTATTGTCATTATACTTAACAATGTTTCACGTCGGTTGTCATTATGCTTAATTAAATCTTCCTCTCTCATTTGAAATGACTTAAATACTCTTACGTCTTCTTCTTCATTTTTTGAGAGGAGATGCATCTATATTTGTAGGTGCATATGAAATATGTGGTTATGGTTTCTTCTTATCCTTCTCATTTTAATTTTTCTTCTCATTTGATCCTAACTCTAGCAAAAAATGGCCAATATATACATGTTTTTTGTTTATGTAAGGTAAGACATTGCAACCTTTTTCTTGTTGTCACGCGTAACAAGAAAAACAGGTAAGTTATGTTCTTTATTCATCAATCTTGAACATACCCCTTAGTGATTACTCACTTTCTTTCTCTATGAGAGTTGACCAATAAAATAAAGCCCGACAATTATCCAATCAAGGAGTTCATGAGGTCCGTTATGAGCAGATGGGTAGGAAAAGTAGAACCAAGAGAGTGTGATGATCAATGCTAGAACAAAAGAAAGAGTATGTGAGTGGTAAATGAATGAATTCAATTGGGAGAAGATATGACATGTGTTCCTTTATTGCATGCATGTGTATCTCATGTATAGTAGTAGCAGCCAATAGTGTTTGGTTTTCTTTTCGGGTTTAAGTTGTAAAATAGCTACGAATGTAGTGTCATGTCGAGCCTAAGTACATGAACTCAAAAGTGTTTTAATTTTGTTACAAACTTTCAAACTTTGTCCAAATATGCACACCATAACTTCTTTTAACCATATACGTGTTTTGTTTTTTACCTATTTAACGCCCATGTTTACTTTTTATCCTATGTGTAATCATTGTTAGTTAATAAGACCCACTTATGTCGGCCCATTAGCCCATCTAGCATTAGGGTATCGTTTCTCTTTTATGTGTATATTTGTTGCTTGTAGATACTCTTATTTTTTATCACTAATACACAAATTAGTTTCCTATTTGGTTTCTACATGGTATGAGAGAGAGAGCTATAAATCAGTTCTTGTTTTCATGGATTGTTTGTTGTTTTGATTCTTCTGTTCACTTGTTATTCGATTGTTTGTTGGTATTGTGACATATGTTGCGGTCAATTGATCGGCTATGAGGTTAGACTCAAGGGCGGACCCAAAACACTAAGTCATCATGTGCACAATTTTTTTTTATGAGTATAAAGGAAATAAGAATAAACTAAAATGTAAGATTTCATTAAAACTAGTAAAGAAATTAAAAACATACCTCCAAATTAGGTCCCCTACGATGTTTCATACCGAAAAATAGCTTACATACAATCTCATTATTAACAATTATAAGTCTTCTTTCTCTATAGCACAAATTAACGCACCATTAAAATATTCTTCACCTATCATATTACGCAAATATGTCTTCACAAGATTCATTTTAGAAAAGCATCTTTCAACTATAGCGGTTGCAACAGGCAAAATCAAAGCCAACTTCAACAAGTGATAGACCAAAGGATGAGACGTGTGTCTATTCTTCTCTACCATCAAACTAGCAAGTTTGGAAATACTAGACAACTCAGCAAAATCCTTATCGTTGCTCATAATCCGATAGCAAACAGCAAGATCAGTAGGAAGACTTAACATCTCCATATAAGTAAAACCATGTGGATACATCTCACTAAGTTTAACCAACTTCGATACGTTGAAATCAAAAAATGAATTGTGTGGACTCAACACCACCATATTTTCTAGTAATTCGGTGCTTAACTCACTAAAACGATCACCAAACTCTTGAATTTGCATATCTAAAACTGTATTCAAAATATCAACCTCAAAATGATGTTGATTGGTAATTTTATTCCTTCGGCTTTTTGAATGACATTCAACCATATTCACTATATGAATACCATGTAATTCGCAAAGCGAATTTACATTCTTCAAGAGTGAAGGAAAACCTGGTACCCTCGTCTGCTTCAATGCTCTTATGGTTCCTTTCACCAATAAAATGGCTTCCAAAATAGTTTGATCTTTAGTGATCCCCAAGATATGCAACAAAAGTAAAAGTAAAACACAAGATCTAGTGTTTTGAAATATGTTGTAAGGCCAGATGATGTTTCTCGATTAACCAAAGTATTACCATCTCCTTTAACATAGTGAAGGATCTTAAGAACTTCTGGAATTTTTTTTTTATCAAACTCATTATGGTTCTATGATGAGAACCCTAACGCGTATCTCCAGCTCATACAATTTCTTTTTCTACAAGAATTACAGCCTAAATCTACAACAGGTACTCCTTCGAATACCGTACCAATTAGAATTGATTTGGATACTCTTCCTTCGGATCCCGTCGATAGACCTCCGTAGAAAAAGAAGTTGCTAGAGGTGAAATTGAAATAGGGAAAGGGAAAAACCAAGAGGTTACTCTTGTACGAGCTGGAGATACACGTTGGGGTTCTCATCATAGAACCATAACGAGCTTGGTAAAGTTGTTTCCAGAAGTTCTTAAGGTCCTTCACTATGTTAAAGAAGATAGTAATTGTAGAGACCAAATACTATCTTTATCACACAACTAATGCTCTCTACTACTCGTGACACTCACAAGAACAATGTAAAATAGATGAAAGATGTATGGATCGTATGAGATAAAAACTAGTCGAATGTTTATTAGCTTTATGAGAAAGAAATAAACAAACACAATAAGCTCACACACACTCTCGCTTACACTATACTTTGAGGCACACATGATATGTGAGAGTGTGTGTGTATAAATAGCTACAAGGGGACGCCCTAATGGGATTGGGAGTGGGCTTGGTGTGGGCTTAAGTGGGATGGATCATTCTGTGATCTTTTCTATTCTATTACAACACCAAAAGCCCACTCTTACTTAACTTAATTATTCTACATGACACACATTACATTTTCTACAAAATGACCATCACTTCATAATAATATAAATGCTAACAATCTCCCCCTAAGGGATGGTCATTTCAATGATGCTCCCGGTGATAGGTCTTTTGTTTTCAATGTCTTCAACTTTGTGTGTTGATGTAGAATAGTCTTAATTCGTTGTTCCTTCATGCACTGTGATCTTCAAAGAATTGTCTTTTGGTTGTTCTTGCATTGATCTACTTCTTCTGTCCAGTTGCGTCGTCGTTGTAGATGATGATGGTAAATGGACTTTCGTCAGTACCTGCATAAGACAGTTAGCAATAAATCGTCCAGCGCTTATAGGTTCAGATTTCGAGATTGTTAACAGCATAGTGTGAAAACTTTCTCAAAATCTTTACCAAGGCCGTTGAAAGCCTCTGAAGTATACCGGATAATCACTTCAAGACTGTAGACCGTTTGAAGCACGTAACCATCATGATATAAGGCAAGATCCTTAGATCTCATCAAGACTCTTACAACTTGTGTCCTTAATGTTGAACACAAATGTATTGTATGGAAAGTGTTCCTAAGAGATCTTTGATGAATCTCATGGCTCTAGACTCAATTATGTGCGTTTTGGTTTTAGTCATCGGAGGCATGGAGCAGAGTGCCACCTTTTCAATATCAACACTTCTCGGAGTGAGAGGTCGATAGATTATGCAGTGTTCTTCGTGAGAAATGAAACAAATATCTTTTAAGAGATATCTGAGTGGCTAGGAGGGGTGGTGCAACGCGTCACTGGGTCCATGACGTCTTGTCTTCAATATCAGTATCACCTTAGTGAATACCGATAGCAGATGTATTGACCCGGTTTCTGTCCTAAGTTTTCATGGAGGGCTATTTCTTTTCACCCTTTCATTCAACTTTTCTTTTTAATTCTTCAACCCCTTCTTTCCCTTTCTCATTTACTCCTTTTTTCAATCATACCTAAGGACTTCTAATTCTAATCTATTGGAATTGTCCTTGGGTAGATCCCTCCGGTTCTGGCGGATCATAGGACATAACCTAACCATAATCACCTTGTTACTTCATGATTATCCTAGATTATTAATCACTTGCCATAAAACTTTTTGAAAATCTCTCAACGTGTTTATGAGTAAACACATTTAGATAACACATTGAGAGTTTTGCATTTTTGAAATACTCCCCCTTCACATGTGCTCATGCATTTTTGAAATAAAATGCACATGTTGGGTAGAGTTCGCACATTTTGAATTGATCGATTTTCAATTAATATGACCATTGCGAGATACGTTTACATCACTAGTTAGACTAGTTTGAAGTTATTACCCGTCCCGGTCATATCAATAGATCATCTCTCGAATTGGTACATTCTACTCGGACAAGTCCTTTGCGAGACACGTTTACATTACGAGTTAAACTAGCTTGAAATTATTACCCGTCCCGGACAAGTCTTTTCGACAACGGACATTTATTTTTCGTCAATTCGAGTTTTCATGCTGAGTCTTTTGAAGAGCTCGACTTACTGACATTACTTTTTGATCACATTTAATCACGTCTTCTCCCCCTTATACCTAATCTCCCCCTCAAAAATAGCACGTAGTGATAATTTTGATACCGAAAGATTAAATTGAAAACTTGTTGGAGAGAGAGACGGGTTTGAGAATGAAAATTGGAACTTTTGTTTTTCATTTTATACTCCCCCTTAAACAAAGCATATTTATAAACATGTGAGTTTAAAATCGGTTTAAGGATTTAGGAGGGAGTTGTCTTGAGCACAGAAGTTTTGAGAAAGATTTTGAAAAATCTTTTTGAAAAATCTTGATCATGTGCTCATGGATTTTATTTTTGCCATTAACATTACGAGTCCTGATCGGAAATAATCAGAAGTCATCAATGTAGCGCGGGTCTCGTACTGAAATGTACGAAAGCCGTAATGAAGAATTTTTTTAGAAACGACATGTTTTAGAAAAAATTTAAATGAACTCTCGCTCAAGCATCTGTACATGCCCGTATCATTCCCTTTTCTTTCGGTTTTTCATTTTCCTTATTAGGATTCCCTGTACCATTGCTATGTTCCCTTCTGTTTGTGAACCTTCCGTTGTGATTCCTTTGTTTTGTGAGCCTTTTATGATCTCTTTCATGTTCTGACTTGTTTTACTTCTGAATTGATGTCCTTATTATAATCCTCTTTGCTTTTAACCTTTTTCATGATTCCCTGTTGTTATGACCCCTGATATAAAAGTCTGTTATGCGAAAATCTTTTAATTATGACTTGGAAATGTTTTGAGAAAAATAAGTTATTTTAAAATAATGATTATGAATGGTGATATGATACTATTTTATATGACAGTTGTTAACTTTTGTGAAAACTAGTTTTAAAGAATGTTTTTATGAAAAACCGTTTTGAAAGATTATTTTATGAAAACTATTCTGAAAGATCATTTTATTGAAAACCGTTATTAAAGGAATGCTTTCAATGAACTTTTGACAGGAATTTCTAAAATGAAATTTTGCTACAAACTTTATTTATGAACCTGTGAAATTCTCTTTCTGAACCATTTGATATAGTCCTTTTAATCTGAACTTAAACTTTGATATAAAACTTAATCTGATAAACCTTGATTTGAACCTTTGACATTTATTTCTAAACTGTTTGACATGAACTTTTGCCATGTACCCTTAAGATGTGACTTTTGATTATTTTGATAGTACATCTGACCTTTGACCTATAGTCTGATGTCCGAGCCAATCACTAGGCATGAGGGTTTCATGTCCATGTCATTGACGCACCTTTGACATGACTCTAGGGCAGGAGAGTGATGACCTGTTCCGTCCCTTATTTATTATCTGTTATGGCCATTATGATTATGATTATGATTTGTCTGCGGGGGGGGGGGGGGGGGAGGGGGGGCGTATGGGTGCATCCTAGATTTGATCTGTTATCTGTTTATGTAATATGTTTACTGTTATTATATCTGGTGACTGATGGTGTGTGCGATACACGTCTTTCACATTGTCTGAGAGCTGATCACTCTACACAGGTTTGTTTTATTATATTGGTATGCTATGGTATTATCTGTTATCTGGGCTCGTGACAGATTTCTGTTTTTCCCTTATTCTATAACTTTATTGTTTCCTTTTTCCTTATTTCTTTTCTTTTGTCCTTATTCCGTTCCTTATTCCTTTCGCTTTGATTTGTATCGGTATGATCTGTATTCTTGATTTTATTTGTACTACTCTCTATTACTGCTTTTGTTATCGTTATATCTGTTCACTGAGCTCTTGTAGCTCAGCCGCATTTCTTTTCCTGCGGCAGGTTTTAGTAGGAAGCTGGGAATGAGTGAAGAGTGTACCTTTGGACTTAGAAGATTTGATAGCTATTCTGGATTAGAGTTGACTAGAAGATAATGTATTTTAGAATTAGTGTTTTTGGAAGTTCTCATTTGTAACCTTGGAGTTTCAGTATTTCGTTGTAATCCTTTGAGATTTTTGTATTACTGTAGAGGTATGCTTTGTTTTGTTATGATATGAATCCATTATTGTGATATCTTTACCCTTGACGGGTTGGGGTGTTACATTAATTTATTTCCATAACTTTAACAGCTCCCACTTGGATATGCATTAATATAGTAATGACATTGGTTAGTCTAGCTTAACACCCCAATGCCCCCAGATCGACCCTGAGTATGGTTTCCTGGAAAAAACCTTGTGATGATTCATCATCATACTTATCCTTTTGTTTCTAATACCACGTTAATATGGATATGGATCTAAGTCATTCCATAATTAACTATTCTGTTTCTTGTTATTTATAATTGATCAAGATTACCAAATCATCTGAACGTATTCCAGATAGACCTTGGGCGTGCGCACACAAACATCTTGTCAACCCTACGAGGGGCCCAACAGTATTATACTTCAAAACAATTTTGAAGGAACAAATCCTTTCTTGACTACAAGCATAACCCTTGAACTTCACATCACCTCCGAAAATAGCCCTTATAACTACCAGTTACGGATAGCGTTAGACTATCTTACAGAAAATGAGCTACATCCGCAGCTGTTATCTGTTATCTCAAGTCTGAGGATAAATATTCATGATTTACTTTAATGACAAAGATTCATAAAGTACAATCATGTGGTTGGGATCTGTCCTATATTCAATTTATCCATTATTGAATATCATGTGAATTTGGCATGTTAACGCATCAATATACTTAAGTATATACTACCAAAACTCAGATTTGTCTTAATTCAATAATACTCCCATATTATTGATCGACAACGGACTATTTAGAATAACTTAAGTTATTCATGGATTAAGCATGCAAATATAGGATACAATATTATAAATGAAAATAAACATAACAAAATATTTTATTTCATTAAGATAATAATTGTTTACATTATCCTTTATCCAAATACTAACCACAGATTTACATGAAACTACTAGCTAAACGAAGTCCAATGCCATTGGCATGTTGAGTAAGCTTTTCCTTAGGTAAAGCCTTCGTAAAGGGATCAGCTAGATTGTCATCTGTGTGAACTTTGAGTAAATTGATTTCACTTATTTTGACTTGTTCTCGAACATAGTGATATCTTCTAGGAAAGTGTCTGGCGCCCTTCATGACTCCAGGTTCACTGGCGAATGTAATTGCGGCAGATTTGTCACAATACACATTAATAGGTAATTCAATTGACGGCATTACTCCTAGCCCCGAAATGAATTTCCTTATCCAAACAGCTTCCATCGCAGCTTCTGATGCAGCAATATACTCAGCTTCTGTTGCAGACATCGCTATTGTACTCTGCTTCTTGCTCTTCCAGTCTACTGCTCCTCCATTGATGACAAAGACGTAACCCGTCTGAGACTTTGTATCATCTTTATCAGTTTGAAAGGACGCATCGCAGAAACCTGTAACATCAAGCTCTGCATCTGGATTTCCCCCATACACTAGAAACATCTCTTTTGTATTCCTTAAATACTTAAGAATGTTCTTAATAGCATGCCAGTGGAGTTCACCTGGGTTCTGTTGATAACGACTGGTCAAATTTTGTGCAAACGCCACATCTGGCCTTGTGCATCTTACTGCATACATGATAGATCCTACTGCCGAAGCATATGGAACTTTCTTCATGTGTGCCTCCTCTTCAGGAGTTGAAGCACATAGTTTGCTTCTTAAGCCATGTTCTACTTGCATTGGCAAATATCCCTTCTTGGAATTTTTCATATTAAATCTCTTCAATATTTTATCAATGTAAGCACTTTGGCTTAATCCAATCAACCACTTTGATCTATCTCTGTAGATCTTGATTCTAAGGATGTATGCTGCTTCTCCTAAATCCTTCATAGAAAAACATTTACCCAGATAAGACTTAACTTCATTAAGACTTGGTATATGATTTCCCATGATCAATATGTCATCGACATATAGGACAAGAAAAGTAGTATTACTCCCACTAGCTTTGTGGTATACACATGGCTCATCGAAATTCTGAGTAAATCCAAACCTTTTGATTTCCTCATCAAATTTCTAATTCCATTGCCTTGATGCCTGCTTCAATCCATAAATGGATCTTTGAAGCTTGCATACACGCTCACGAAATTCTGGATTCGCAAACCCCTCAGGTTGCGCCATATAGATGTCTTCATCTATGCGACCATTCAAGAAGGCGGTTTTGACATCCATCTGCCAAATCTCATAGTCATAGTGTGTTGCTATGGCTATAAGAATTCTAATAGCTCTAATGTCAGCTACAGGAGAAAAGGTCTCCTCATAGTCAACACCATATGTTTGGGTAAAGCCTTTAGCTACCAAACGAGCTATATAGGTGTGTACATTGCCATCCATGTCAGTTTTCTTCTGGAAGAGCCATATAATCCCAACTACCTTAGCATTGGGAGGAAGGTCTACTTCAATCCAGACTTCATTGTCTCTCATGGATTGCATTTCCCCATTCATAGCAATCTGCCATTTATCCTTCTCAGGACTATTAATGGTAGCCCTATAACTAGTTGGTTCATCAAGATCCCCTAGTATAGTTTCCTCACACTCTACGTTAAGACATAGACGTTTAGGAGCTTTCACAGATCTTGCAGATCTTCGAATGGGACCACTTCAACTTCAGGTAGAGGACCTAGACTTTCAGGTTCCACAGGAAGTGTGCTAGTGTTTTCAGAAGGTGATGTATCTTCTTGATCATTTTCAAGATCATAAACTCTCCCACTGTGTAATACCTGAAATTCAGATAACCTGTAAAATGACCAAAATACCCCTGAACTTAAATTTTCACTTAATAATTATGTAAAACACAAATTAAATCCCAAACACTTGGAAATTAACATCATATGAAGTGAAATAAATTTTGCTTGAACATCTTTATAATGTTACATGTCACAAAATATATGTCACACATAAAAATGTTGACTTGACCAAAAATACTTAAGTTTATGCACTTTAATTATATGTTAAATGTTTACAAAGTAAGTAATAAATAGAAATCATCAAATAAAGAGAGGAGATATTGAAAAATCTGTTTTGGCCTTATCACAATCACCTAAAACCAGAATTACCTCCCCCCTCCTCTACAATATACTCGGCATTCCTTTCTTTTTCATAAAAATCCCTAAAAACTAAGCGACACACACAAAAATTCACATACCCTTGATCCGATTTTCTGGAGGCTTATCATTATTCTTCTGGTGTTCTTCTACATCCAAGGAAGCTAGGAAAAATCATTTTGAGGTCGTGGATTCATTAGTTGATTCGTGGGGATTTTCTTGTTGTCGAATTGTTCACCCGATAGGTACAAATTCGAAAGCCTATTTTCACACGTTCTAAAATTTGTTTGCTATTTTTATTATGATCTTTACATCATATATAACTCATAAAAATTGTATAATCGAATCATGCAAGCTAAAACCATGCGTACGAAAAATATATATATAAAACACACGTAAATTGTAAATATATGTAATACGAATTTATGGGGGTTATGATTATTTTATTTGGACCTCATATGATGTATTAGACCTGGGAAAAATATGGGTTCGAACCTTGGAAGCTTAATGGAATTGATTTAAAATTTTGTTTGTTATCGGATTTATGAAAAAATAAAGAAAAATAGGGAAAACCCCTAAACCGATTAGGGTTAGGGTTTTTACATGATAAATCTGAGTAATAAATACTTATTAATGATTGTATGATGAGGGTGTAATGATTTGATGAATTAGGGTTTAGATTGGTAATTTTTAAGTGCATACGATTGGTTTAAAAATCATAGGGGTGTGTTTTGCCAACTTTGAAACTTGTAGGGTATTTTTGTAATGTTATATAAGTCTGTGGGAATGTAGGAAAAATATAACTTGAGGGTCCTATGTGTAAATTTTGCAAGAAAAGATTTAAATGGTAATTATAGGATTCGAATTGAAATTAAATTAAATGGAGGGACTAAAAGTGTAAATTCTGAAATCTTGAAGTTATTCTGAGTAAATACTGATATTAAAAGTATAATGTGTAATTTTGAGAATTTATGGGCTTAATATGTAATTGTTATGAAATTATGATTTAATATATAAGTTTTGTAAACTTAAAGGACCAATTATGTAAATTCCGAATTCTGAGGGGTCTAATCTGTAATATACTTAATTCTGATGTCACATTCTGTAATAATGTAAAATTGGATGCTTGTTTGGTAAATATGGATATTGTAGGGTTTAATTTGTAAATTATGTAAATATAAGGTTTGTTTTGTAAATTATATAACTAGAGGGGTATAAACTGTAAATGGTGAAACTTAAGAGATTAAAATGTAATTCTGAATAAAAGGAGTATATAATTCAGTAACTTAAAGTATTTTCATGTTAGACCTTTGAATTTAATGAATTTACAATTAAAACCCTAAACTATGTATACTTGTCATAATTAACCCTAAACTTTTGTAATTTGATAAAATGTACTTTAATTCCATAATAATCATTAAATAAGAACTTAACCTAATCTGGGGTACTAATATCTTACTAAATATGGAAATCTGTTAATTATAGAAACTTAAAAAGTTATTAAAATGAAAAGGTAAATTAAAAATAGTAATCTGAGTTAGAATCCTTTATAATTCCGTCTTCTACTCCTTTAGGTGTAAAGAAGGAGGAGCCCTGATTCTGTTCCGTGTTTGTCTTGCTTACCTTGCTTTGCTAATAAGGTACAGATATTCTGCCATTTTTCAGTAAGGGTTTTTCATTCCCTTTTCTTTCAGTTTTTTTCACTTTCCTTATTAGGATTCCCTATACCATTGCTATGTTCCCTTCTATTTGTGAACCTTTCATGTGATCTCTTTGTTTTGTGAACCTTCGATGATCTCTTTCATGTTCTGATATGTTTTACTTCTGAGTTGATGTCCTTAACATAGTTCTCTTTGCTTTGAACCTTTTCATGATTCCCTGTTGTTACGACCCCTGATATAAAAATCTGTTATGCGAAAATCTTTTAATTATGACCTGGAAATGTTTCGAGAAAAATCAGTTATTTTAAAAGAATGATTTTGAATGGTGATATGATTCTATTTCATATGACAGTTGTTAACTTTTGTGAAAACTAGTTTTAAATAATGTTTTTATGAAAAACCGTTTTGAAAGATTACTTTATGAAAACTATTCTGAAAGATCATTTTATTGAAAACCGTTATTGAAGGAATGCTTTCAATGAACTTTTGACAGGAATTTCTAAAATGAAGTTTTGCAATGAACTCTTAATTATGAACCTTTGATATAATCTTCTGAACCATTTGATATAATCCTTTTAATCTGAACTTAAACTTTGATATAAAACTTAATCTGATAAACCTTGATTTGAACCTTTGACATTTATTTCTAAACTGTTTGACATGAACTTTTTCCATGTACCCTTAGGATATGACTTTTGATCAGTTTGATAGTACATCTGACCTTTGACCTACAGTCTGAAGTCCGAGCCAATCACTAGGCATGAGGGTTTCATGTCCATGTCATTGACGCACCTTTGACATGACTCTAGGGCAGGAGAGTGATGACCTGTTCCGTCCCTTATTTATTATCTGCTATGGCCATTATGATTATAATTATTGATTTGTCTGCGGGGGCGTATGGGTGCATCCTAGATTTGACCTGTTATCTGTATATGTTATATGTTTATGGTTATTATATCTGGTGACTGATTGTATGTGCGATACACGTCTTTCACATTGTCCGAGAGCTGATCACTCTACACAGGTTTGTTTTATTATATTGGTATGCTATGGTATTATCTGTATCTGGGCTCGTGATGGATTTCTGTGTTCCTGTTTCTTAAACCTTATTCATTTTCCTTTCCTTTTCTTTTATTCTAGTTCCATTTCTTATTCCTTTCATTTTGATGTTGTATCGGTATGACCTGTATTCCTGATTATCTTTTATACTGCTATCGGTTACTGCTTTGTTTATCTATATATCTGTTCACTGAGCTCTCGTAGCTCAGCCGCATTTCTTTTCCTGCGGCAGGTTTTAGTAGGAAGCTGGGAATGAGTGGAGTGTATACCTTTGGACTTAGAAGATTGGATAGCTATTCTGGATTAGAGTTGACTAGAAGATATCATAATTTAGAAGTAGTTGTTTTTGGAAGTTCTCAATTGTAACCTTGTAGATTCAGTATTTCATTTGTAATCCTTTGAGATTTTTGTATTACTGAAGATGTATGCTTTGTTTTGATCTGATGTGAATCCATTATTGTGATATCTTTACCCTTGTCGGGTCGGGGGGTTACAATTTATGGTATCAGAGACAGGCTGCGACTCGTAATACATTTACCCTTGACCTGTGAATTCTGGACCACTAAGTTTCCACTGTAGGCGCTCGTAGGACAACCTTTGAGAATTTGCTTTAGGATTTCCCTATAGGAACTTAATTTCTGACCTGTGAGGAATGGGTAGACTATAAGTCATATGTTTAAGTAGCATTGCTTCCGCATCACTCTGATTCGTGCCTTGCTTTTGGTTAAAGACTATTGAAATCACATTTGAAAAAATTTAGAGCTTATGCCTTGCACCACCTAAGAATTTGAAACCTAAATAAAACCTGAAGCATTGAAATTACATAGTAATTGTTTGACACTATTTGATCCTTGCCTTCAGATTCCGACTCCAACCTCAGGACCTTTTGTTAATCATTCTGATGCCTCTTCGGGCATTATGAGAATCCTTATGGCGACGATATACTTAGTACATGCTGTTCTATGAATCTTTGGACACTATTTGATTTCGTCTTAACCATCCCTTTTCCCATGAGAAATTTTGTGGTGTTTAAACACGAGTGTAAAATATTTTCCTTCTCATTCTGAACGATAAGATTCTTCCTTGTTGATCCGTCTTTCTTTGATAGTAACCTTGATTTTATTCTTATAAGGATTGATGGACTGATCATTTAATACTGACGACTATCCTCCTATGTCTCACCTTTGGCGTTTGAAACAATTTTTAGAACCCTTGCCATGATTACCGATTGTTAAACTTTTGCTGCCACTACCTGATTTTGACCTTCACTTCCGATCTGTTTGATAAACAGTTTGATATTTTCTCCAATCATTTCGAAGGTCATTTAACCCTAATGTGTTTGACCCATTCTCTAAATTCTATAACCGTGCTGGATATAAATGTATCACCTAATACTATTCTGTCTTGCAAATCCATTACTACTCCTATTAGAACTCTAGTGATTATTAACCTTGGGTATTGATGTGCGTGTCATTGTGTTCAAGTTTTAAAATTTATAAACACGATTTATCCAATTCTCTAATCACACATACGAGCAAGTATACTCGTCCGTGGTAGTAAAGGTGGGTAAGTCGAGATCGTCCCAAGGGAATTGGGGTTTAGGTTTAGTAAATAAGTTTTAGCAAAATGGAGTGTCAATCCAATTTGAAGCAAATTAAAAATAAACAAGCAAGGTTCAATCAATCAAAAACAAATATACTTGTGTGTAGGTTCCATGACAATTGTTTAGAGTAACCAATCAAGTTGGGTGTTACTTGTAATGATGCACAACTTAAAATGAATGATTCACAATCAATGGTTTTTATCATGAGAAATCATATCTAAGAATTCAATCTCCTAGTTAACTCCTTTCGGCCATTATTAACTATTACGATAATTCTATTAAGTCCTTTGTGTTGTTTGAAAGCATGTCTTATCTCAAGAATTCCTACGAATCCTTTCGGCCTTTTTCGTGATGAAATCGTTTCCAAATCCATTTTAATGAGTAAAGGTGTTGCTTGTCACACACCACAATCCATACTAATTCGTGCACTAACTTTTTGGAATAAAAACATAAAGAAAACTCCTTTCGGCCTTTTGAATCTTTGAAAATGTTTTTACCAACCAATTAAGCAAGACTAGATTTTATCTCAACAAACTCATAAAACAAGATATGTTTTCATGCATCACTATGATAAGATTACTCCAACAATTGTCACATCATCCACACACAAGTATAACTAAATTACTCCATAACAATCATAACCAAACACACATAATTAACCAAACTTTCATTCATCATATAGTAAAAGTAAAAATAGTTCATGATAACTCAACAAGAAATACCTATCAAGGAATTACAAGAACTAGAATTGTGGAACTATAGCAATCCACACTCCTCCAATCGCCTATTATCACAAGTAAACAACTCCACACACGGACGCAACTCTTGAGACTCGAACTCAAGATCTCCTGGACGTTTTCACAGCAACTCCAAGCTTTTGGGCAATAATAATAATAGTGGTGTAGCTTTCTTAGGTTATGTCACTTCCCCAAAAGAACTCTCTTTGCAAACTAACCAAGGGTTCCTTAAATAAGTGAGGAAACCCTTCTTATCCAAGTAAAAACGTCCCATATGAATTAATCAGCTGAGAAATGATAAGCCTCAATGATTATGGGGCTTAAATTCACCATTTAATGCAACTTTGTAACTTCGGTTTTGGCCAACCGATCGGTATTTGGCTCCATCCGATCGGTTGGAGCTCTCGGTGTTTCTAACTTCACTCCATCCGAATCGGATGCGGGCGGCGTCCGATCGGATGGATGTTCCTGCCGTGCACTTTTGTTTTCTTTTATTCATTTCTCGTTACTTGCTTGATCCTTCGCTGTACCATTGATTTCCTTCATAAAACTTGATCTTTTCTTGATACATTAAGCATAGAAGTCTTGGTCTAATCAATTCTTTGAAGTATCAAGTGGTTTCTTTCTCGTAATTCTCCTTATGTGCATAATCTCTTCATTTCTTCGTGTTTTCCTCCATTTTTCCTGTACTTGGCTATATTTACTTGCATACACACTTTTTCATCATTTAGCAACAAATACATGCAAATATAACCAAATATAATGCACAAAACTAGCAATAACGCACCTAAAAACATGTTAGATTTAAGCGTTATCAAATCCCCCACACTTGAGTTTTGCTCGCCCTCGAGCAAGTCTAATTTTTAGAAAAACTGAACTCAATGGCATTTTCATTATGTTCATAAAAAATCCTTGAAATGTAAGCAAATTAAATTGAGTTTAGTTAACATCACCAAGTACCTCACAAAGGAAATTTTAAATTCACACAACTCTCGATAGTAGATTTGATTGTATATCACTCAATTGCCCAGGCGCGATTCATGTCTCTTACCATAAGCTTGTACTTGTATCAAAACAACAAAATAAAACATCAAAGAGGTCTTTTCTTTGGGTTTAGGCTTCAAAAAGGGTTTTGATTACCTAGCTAATGTATAGATATCTCATACAAGTACATCATAATTCGCTAACAACGAATCCTTGTATAGTCAAGCAACGGATGGTCACCAGATCGTGCCTTGGTTCGCTAACGACGTTACTTGCATAACGGATGGTCACCAAATTACTCACCAGATCGCTAACAACGCTTTTCAACTATCCAAAAACTCGGATGGTCACTAAAACATACATGTGCTACATATCTAAACAAAGCCATCACTAAATCCGAATGCTCGAATAAAGTAATTGGTAAGGGAAAGGGATAAGACATGGGAATTTGATTTGGTTCTAAAAAAAAAACAAAAAATCAAGCCCAAATTCAATCCTAACTCTTTACATCACACATGATTACTCACCAAACTTCTTCGATCATTATTCCGCACTTCATATAAACTTCATCTTCCATAATAACTCTTTGAATATCTTATTTCCACACATACATAGCTCATTGGCTTTTCTTTTTTTTTTCTCTCTCTCTTTTTTTTTTTTTTTTTTTTTTTTTTTTTTTTTACACCGCCACACTTTGGATGAGCACACGCTACAAAAAATATAAATAAGAGTAGCGACCTCCTTCTTCATTGGAACAACATATACACATACAAGGTGTGGTCAATCATGCAATCATCAAAAATAAATCGTTTCGAACTTCATTTGGACTTGATTCGGGAAAGTCTAAGGTGTATGGTGTAATAATTTTCTGGTTAAATCAAAAGAAAAGATAGGCTCAAAAGGGTGTAACTAAGGGTATCTAGCATATAATGCTAACAAATGGGTTCCAATTACTAAGGACAACTAACCGATGTGGTTAGCAAAAATGTATTGTAAACGGAAGGCCATTTGGTGAAAATCCTAATTTGCCTCTTATCATTTGAATATATTTTATTACTTGAAAGTAATTTTAACCGTAATGCATAACAAGTACAAGTTCTAGAATTGACATAATCACCGGCACACTCATACGAAATATAAGGCATGAATCCTCACAATTTAAAGTGGTGGTAAAATGTACTTAGCAATAGCTACCAAAAACTCTCAAAACTTGACTACATTCCAAAAAATTTTCAAAATAACCTTATTATTTACCATTGAATCAATTTTGTCTATCAACTAGAAAAATCAAAGGCGAATAAATTCACAAATTCTAGTCCTTGAAATCCAAAAACAAAAAATTTTAACAAAATTTTAAAAAAAAACTTTCCTATTTACTTCCCTCCCCCACACTTAAGTTTTGCATTGTCCTCAATGTAATAAAACGAACTTCAAAGTAAAGGAAATGGAAAGAAAAATAGAAAAAAAAAACTACCCGGAAAAAATTAGCATTAGCCTAGTTGATCACAAGTAATCTCGTGAATTCTTCCAACTTCCAAAATTGATCAACACTAAGCTTCCGTCAATTCTCCCCCTGCAAATACTGCATACTATGCTCGAAACAAACAAACAAAATACCAAAAACAATAAACCAAACAAACATAAAAATAAAAATAATCCAAACAAACCAAAATCAAAACAAATAAATCCTACAAGAGTTAAAGTTTAAAATAGAAGAAAATAGAAAATAGAAATAGTTCAACCATCATTGTTTTGAAACCATAATCATAAACCATCCCAAGTGGTTATTGGCTGAATATCCAAGACTTCTGGAAGCCCTCTTAACTTTCCATTCCTGCTCTCTCTAAGGTTTGTGAACTTTCTTATATCAACACTCCATGGAACAACTGGTTCTCCAAAATCGCTCATTTCTTCTTCATTAAACAACCCAAGATTCCTAGCAATTCTAGAAATAAAATGCCCCGCACATAAGTAATTTCTTATCCCATCTGCTGCACGCTTGTGTAAATGTTGCACTATTACCCATGCTACGTTCAAATGCCTATAGGGATGCTTCTCATCTAGTGCGTGTAGTACCCATAAATCATCTTCATAGATCACTTCCACACCAGACGTCCTATGTAACAATGACTGCACTATTATCCTATGAAGCACACGTAACATTGGTTTCTTGATTGTTGACACTTCACTTTCTCCAAACACTAACTTGCTTTCCGTACTAATCCTCTTCCAGTATCCGTTAGCATCAAAATTATTCTTATTCCTTTCTCCACTCATTACCAAAAATTTGAAATCCCTATTACATAAATCTTCGTCCGAATATAAACCTAATAGGTTTCCAAATTCAAATAGTGTAACCTCGTGTTTTTGTCCCCCTAGTCTGAATTCGAGGAATTTATCGGTGGTAACACCGATATCAGTGATCTTTTCTTTCATCCTCATTGAACACAAAAATTCTAAGCACCATTCCTTGTATATCGGTTCCCTTATGCTCAATGCTTTCATCCACATGTTGGAAGTCAAAATTCGTCCATCCCAAAGAATCCTAATAAGAAACATGTCCTCCAGAAATTCATCACAACCAAGCTCTTTCATGTCATTCCAGTTCATAATCCTTGGTGAATGAATCTCCCATCCTCCAATCTTAAGAAGTATAGCACTAAAAGCTTTTCGAACACTTGCATCCTCCCCTTTCCACACTAGATTGGGGTGACATTCCGGTATCGGCATATTTTCTCTCTTTCTAATTCCTTCTCTCGTTCTTTTCGCGATTCCTGATCCACCTGCAAGATAACTCTGTAGAAATCATGATTATTTGTTAGTATAAGAGTATAAGAAACAAAGTTAGATGATTAAGAAGTCCAAAATATTCGATTTGAAAATCTTCAAAAAGTTTTACCGAGAGCTCCATCCGATCGGTATCTCTCTCCATCCGATCGGATGGAGTTGTGACCTTGTCCAGCCGATCGGTAGCAATTCGCAACCGAATCGGTTGTACTCACTGTATTCAAAACAAAAATTTTCCGACTCCAAACTCAATCCTATCTAATTCCACTCTTCCTTATCCTGCATTTCATCAATCATTATGGTCTCTACACATCCCACTTATCTCCGAATAATATCCATAACATACTCGCATAATCAATCTTAGGAACTATGAACATATTCAAAATCAAACCTTATTGATGTTCTAATCCACAATGCATCATCCTAGGAACAATAATCAACATCCAAACAACATCTGGAAATCACTAATTTCTACCCAGAATCGATTCAAAGTTTTGACTCTTTTGATCCAAAAAAAAAATCAATTAATTCATTCTTCCTCAAAACTTAATCAATCCATCTAATTCTTTTTACTTTGATTTCCTCAATCATTTACCCATCTATTCCAGAAAAATCATGCCTTAATTCGAACTATATCAAAAACGCCTAAATTTTGACCTAATTCAATCAACTCGAATTAAAACCTAATTGACACAAATTAATGATGTTACTTACTTGTTTTGGTGCCATTGATGATCCTTCAACTCTTCTGCAACTCTTAAAATTCTCCTAATGGTCGAATTAATGAACCCCAAGTATGGTGGAATGATGTGTGTGTGTGTTCTTATGATTTTTGAAATCTTGGGTATATATACTTCAATCCATCCGATCAGTATTTCATCCAACCGATTCGGATTGAATTTTTGCAAAGCTTCACTTTTTCTTTCTCTCTTCAATACCTTGACTTTTGTAAGAACAAATAAAAAGTATTTGACTCCCTTTAAGACTTCTCTTTAAGTAAAAATACCACCAACACACTTATTCTCCCAACTTGTTATCCAAACTATCTCTACAACTTCTAAAAACAAAACTTAACTCCATAGATTAAAAACTTAATAAAACCATAAGATAACCAAAAGGTCTTAAACTTAAATCAAACTTAAATGCAAAACATTAAACTACCATAAAAAAAAATGCATTAAAAAATAAACAAAACAAACATTAGCACAAGCCTTGTGCTTTATTCTTCAACTCTTGCTCTTCAACCTTCAACCTTCAAAATATTCATGCTTCAAGATGTCTTCACTTTGAAATTTACCGGATAACTTTCGATTAGTCACTTGAGTTTTAAACTTCCTTGCAAAATTTCTTCCATCCGGACAAACTACATCAAACTTCACATGCCATTCTCCATCACCTTCTTCTTTCTTGTAAACACTAGCTCCTTCGGGTACCCATTCCAAATTCTTCAATTGAACCGGTAAAGATCCAAGAAAATCTGTCAATTTATGGAACACAAAATATTCTTGAATGGATTATAGAAAACCTCCATAGCTAATGCTCTTTCCAACTCATCTTCAATACCAAAGTAACTAGGGACAATCGGCCCATATTTAGGTCTTCCCTCTTCATCTCTACCAACTTCAAAACAACCTAAATGGTCTTCTTCTTCTTCTTCATCATGCACTTCCTTAATAATCTTGCCTCTAGGTTTTGGATAATAGGTATGCTTCAAGATCCCATCACTAATAGTCATAGTACCTCTACCCATATCTATAATAGCTCCGCAAGTTCTCAAAAACGTTCTTCCTAACAACAAAGGTAACTCCTTATCTTCCGGGATATTAAGTACAAGGAAATCGGCTAAGAAAGCTTGATATCCTACTTGCACTCTAACATTCTTCACTTCTCCCATTGCTTTTGCTCTTGAATTGTCCGCCATTGTAAGATTATATTGATTTGGTTGAGGATTACCAAGTCCTAATCTTTTGTACAACGGGTATGGCATCACATTCACACTTGCTCCTGTATCAGCCAATGCATACATTGCATCGGTTCCATTCACCTTAACTGGTAACACAAAATTTCCCGGATCACTCTCTTTCTTAGGCAATCCATTTTCAACTATCCTTTCCCTTGCAAACTCATCAAAATTCTTATCTTCTAGCCTAGCTGTTGCCATCATAACCGCATCTAACTTCTTACGATAAACCATGTAATTGTTCAAAACTTCTATAACCGGCTTCTCTTCCATAAGCTCCTTAAATTTCATTTCCAAGTTCTCCAAAACAGCTTCCTTTTGTTCTTGAGTCAATGGTTTAACTTCTTGAGGTGATTTGGGCGATGAACTAGATGAACTAGCCTCATTTTTAGGGGTGGAGGGTTGGGTAAGTTTGTTAAGTGGTGTTTTCTTGCGATTAGCCTTTCCCATTTTAACAATCTCTCCTTTTCCTTCCTTCTTCTCTACCATATCATCATCAACATCAATTCTCATCTCTCCCATAGCAAAATCAACCCTACATTTAGTTTTCACCATGAAATTTCTACCAAACATAACTTCCGGTTCATCCACATTTCCATATTCCAACACAACAAAATCAATCTTGAAAACATGACCATGAATATTAACTTTCACATCTCTCACTATCTTCCTACCATAACTTTCATAATCAAGCCTAACAAAGCCAAGCTTACCAAGCATTTCTTCCGTAATGTAATTTTCACCATATTCCATATTAAGTTGAGCATCCCAAGCTTTAACTCCTTCCACACCACATGGTGTAGCATACCTCATACATGGTACATCAAACTCTTTAGGTGGTGCTTGTGTAAACACAACTACTCTCTTCTCCTTAGGTAAACTAACACTGCTTTCGCCAACTTCTTCTTTCCTTTCTAAACAAATCTTAGCTTCATCCAAAATGCTTTCCAACTTCTCCAACGAATTTCCTGAATCTCTCAACATCTCTTCCAAATTTCTCAAGTACTCCGAAACATTGCTCAAACTTTCCATTCTACTTAAACACTATCATAACATAACCACAAAACAAAAATTCCAAACTATTAGCGTGAGGGTTAGTTATAATCGAACCTTATCAAAATATCAATCAAACATAAGCTAACAAACAACCTCAAATCATCAAAACATGAAAACAACTAAAAACAAAAAATCATAAAAACTTTTACCGAGGCAACCATCCGATCGGTATCACCTTCCATCCGATCGGATGGGTAAACTGCAAAAGACGAAATCTCACCAACCGAATCGGATGCGGGCGGCGTCCGATCGGTTAGATCGAATTTTTTTTTTTTTTTTTTTTTTTTTTTTTTTTTTTTTTTTTATAAATAATAATAAAACTAACTAATGACAACCTATTTCTAATTTGTTTTTGTGCTTTTTTTTTTATATATATATTAAGGAGAACTAAAAAGAAGAAATAACTAAAAACTAAAACTAATTAACATAATCCTACAATTACTTATTAAGCATTAAACTATGTGATTAACTTTTAACTAATGAACTAATGACCATAGAAAATACTTATTACTCATTCAATAAAAACTTTAAAACTACCAAACATTAAAATTAAATAAATTAACTAACATTAAATATAAAAACTTTCTAATACCCTAATTAATTAATCTAATTACTATACTAAATAAACATAACATTAATAACTCATAAAAACTGAAAAATAACAAAAATTACTAAACAAAAAATATTTAACGAGACCACCAACCGATCGGATGGAAATCCATCCGATTCGGTTGGTCCGAACCAAACTTTTTTTTTTTTTTTTTACTCTTTAACCTGTTTTAGCTTTCTAAAAAAACTTAAGACTACTAAGCCCAACTACCAAGAAAATCTTAACAATTCCCCGGCAACGGCACCAAAAACTTGGTGTGCGTGTCGTTGTGTTCAAGTTTTAAAATTTATAAACACGATTTATCCAATTCTCTAATCACACATACGAGCAAGTATACTCGTCCGTTGTAGTAAAGGTGGGTAAGTCGAGATCGTCCCAAGGGAATTGGGGTTTAGGTTTAGTAAATAAGTTTTAGCAAAATGGAGTGTCAATCCAATTTGAAGCAAATTAAAAATAAACAAGCAAGGTTCAATCAATCAAAAACAAATATACTTGTGTGTAGGTTCCATGACAATTGTTTAGAGTAACCAATCAAGTTGGGTGTTACTTGTAATGATGCACAACTTAAAATGAATGATTCACAATCAATGGTTTTTATCATGAGAAATCATATCTAAGAATTCAATCTCCTAGTTAACTCCTTTCGGCCATTATTAACTATTACGATAATTCTATTAAGTCCTTTGTGTTGTTTGAAAGCATGTCTTATCTCAAGAATTCCTACGAATCCTTTCGGCCTTTTTCGTGATGAAATCGTTTCCAAATCCATTTTAATGAGTAAAGGTGTTGCTTGTCACACACCACAATCCATACTAATTCGTGCACTAACTTTTTGGAATAAAAACATAAAGAAAACTCCTTTCGGCCTTTTGAATCTTTGAAAATGTTTTTACCAACCAATTAAGCAAGACTAGATTTTATCTCAACAAACTCATAAAACAAGATATGTTTTCATGCATCACTATGATAAGATTACTCCAACAATTGTCACATCATCCACACACAAGTATAACTAAATTACTCCATAACAATCATAACCAAACACACATAATTAACCAAACTTTCATTCATCATATAGTAAAAGTAAAAATAGTTCATGATAACTCAACAAGAAATACCTATCAAGGAATTACAAGAACTAGAATTGTGGAACTATAGCAATCCACACTCCTCCAATCGCCTATTATCACAAGTAAACAACTCCACACACGGACGCAACTCTTGAGACTCGAACTCAAGATCTCCTGGACGTTTTCACAGCAACTCCAAGCTTTTGGGCAATAATAATAATAGTGGTGTAGCTTTCTTAGGTTATGTCACTTCCCCAAAAGAACTCTCTTTGCAAACTAACCAAGGGTTCCTTAAATAAGTGAGGAAACCCTTCTTATCCAAGTAAAAACGTCCCATATGAATTAATCAGCTGAGAAATGATAAGCCTCAATGATTATGGGGCTTAAATTCACCATTTAATGCAACTTTGTAACTTCGGTTTTGGCCAACCGATCGGTATTTGGCTCCATCCGATCGGTTGGAGCTCTCGGTGTTTCTAACTTCACTCCATCCGAATCGGATGCGGGCGGCGTCCGATCAGATGGATGTTCCTGCCGTGCACTTTTGTTTTCTTTTATTCATTTCTCGTTACTTGCTTGATCCTTCGCTGTACCATTGATTTCCTTCATAAAACTTGATCTTTTCTTGATACATTAAGCATAGAAGTCTTGGTCTAATCAATTCTTTGAAGTATCAAGTGGTTTCTTTCTCGTAATTCTCCTTATGTGCATAATCTCTTCATTTCTTCGTGTTTTCCTCCATTTTTCCTGTACTTGGCTATATTTACTTGCATACACACTTTTTCATCATTTAGCAACAAATACATGCAAATATAACCAAATATAATGCACAAAACTAGCAATAACGCACCTAAAAACATGTTAGATTTAAGCGTTATCAGGTATATAAGGTATTCCCTCCCTTGAATGATGAATCTTATTTGCCAATCAGTTTTCTTTTGGAAGGATTTGATGCAAATACCATCTCTGTATGGAATTGTTAACTAAGCCTGATGATGCTGATAACTGATATTCCTTACGCCTCACTTTTGACAATTATACGATGTTCGTATTACCGATTATTCGCAACCTACCTGACACTTGTGCTAAATAGCTAATAAAACTCCAACACCTTGAATTGTTCGCCTATATATCTCCACACTATACTGAACCATGTACTTGACTCTGACATATGAACTATCCGTCTGGTTTAGTGACCATATTCGTTCTGCGGATCTGTTTACTATTGATATACTTGATTTTGGAGATCTTTTGGTTATTGATTGGCTGGCTCTTCGTAAAAGCTACCATAAGACTACCGTATTTGAAATGTGATCCTTAACAATCTGCTCCACCCTACTTTTGTTATGATAACCTTTAACCGCTCAAATCTGTTAAGCTTAAAACTGCTAATACTTACCCTGATCTCATCTGATCGTCAAATTCTCCTGACACCTATTAGTATCCACCATTAGAAGTTTTAGCATTGGAAGTTTTGTTGTACAAATTTTCCGGTGCTTTCTGATGAAACTCTTGGGTTTTCCTTCCTGTTAGAGAAGTAGAATTGACTCTGAACCGATCTCAGTTGACGAACCATGATTCTATAGAAGTTGAAAGATTGAAGAAGCTGATGAGATATGTTTTTGTCCACCTCTGTGTTCCCTTTGAATACCCTATTAATCTATGAAGAAGAAGGAGAAAATTTTGCGTCTGCATATCAACTATCGTAAACCTAACCGTAATTCTAACCGTAATCACTTTTCATTGCCGCGTATCAATGATTAAATTATTCTATCTTTGTAAATTCTGTATCAGACGACCTCATTTAATGTTTGAAGGACTGATGAAGCAACCACAAGAACTCCTAAGATAGGAGATGACTAACTGAGAGCAACTTCCGTAAAGTATTTCAGTTTTATTCGTAAAGATTGGTGATGTGAATTAGATATGAAGTTTTCCCTGAAACGATTCATGAAAACTGTTTTCGTACTAATTGTGACCATCATGAGTTTTAAATAATGCCAATTGTATTGGCTAATACGAATCATGTTTTCACAAGTATTTGGACAATTGTCATAGTATGACAGCATGTTTTGCTCTGAGACGAACGAGGAACATGTAGACCATCTTCGTATTAAATGGAATGACCTTTGTTCTGGAAGAGTAGATTTGATTGACGTTCAGAGATTGTAGTAGACACTACTACCAGGCATCCGGTGATGACAGCAGTCTGAGTTGGCGAATTCCGAACTGTGCTAGTAGACCTGTCCAAGACTCGCAGTCTTGCTTCTCTATTCATTTTAGTTGTACTAAGATGAATTGAGAGCAGAAGCAGACTTGAGAATGGAAATCGAGATCATGATTTTGAATGGAAGAAAATTCTGAAGTGAACGTTTGTGTTTGGAAGAATTAATTATGTGATGGATGAAGCTATGGATGACGTAATTCAGTTCCTCTTGACCTATTTAAGTTTATGTTACCTGATGATGAAATCCTTTGAATGATTTAGGTTCCCTATTAGTAATTCCGCTATGTGTTCATTCTGCGTATGTTGGACGATGGTTTTGTTATGTGAAATTGGACGAATGAAGGACGACCTGATGCTTTTAACGATGTACCAGATTCTGATAGACATTCTGGGAATTCCTTTAACTCTTTCGAGTGATTCGTTCTCCTCTTAGTTAGGGTATTTAATTTTGATGACCTCTGAGACCATAGAAAGACTAGGTGGATTAAGATAAGTTGTTCTGTTCACGACTTGAGATAAAGTATGACCATCGTGGGGGCATATTTATATGATGCCAGTATTATGACGTCTGGCCAACGTGATAATACTTACATCATATAACGTGCACTTGTTGTGGGCATCAGATATTTCGAGAAGTGCCTTAGAGCTTTAGAAATTCTGATAACTGTTTGAGATCATCTGCGTTAGTGAGTCTTTAAGTTCATTCTACCTTTACGCGTAATCTGCTTTCGCCGTTATACGAATTGATACATCTGGATTCTAGTCACGCATTCTGCTGACCTCTGGACTCCCGATAAAAATCTTAGGTTCTGTTATAGAACTTCTACCAATTGATGTTATCGATAATCTATTCCTGTACGTTCTAATCTGACTTGTCAAATCAAATCCTGTGGACGGCATATCCGTCAAAATCCTGTGTAATTCTTACGTCTCTTCCGAGAGAATCCGATTATCATCTATTAGGTCTGGTATGTCTTTGTTTTGTATTCCGTTCTCTTTCCTTTCTGCTTTCTGCAAATTTCGAGGACGAAATTTTTTTGTTAGTGGGGAAGAAGTTGTAATACCTGAAATTCAGATAACCTGTAAAATTGACCAAAATACCCCTGAACTTAAATTTTCACTTAATAATTATTTAAAACACAAATTAAATCCCAAACACTTGGAAATTAACATCATATGAAGTGAAATAAATTTTGCTTGAACATCTTTATAATGTTACATGTCACAAAATATATGTCACACATAAAAATGTTGACTTGACCAAAAATACTTAAGTTTATGCACTTTAATTATATGTTAAATGTTTACAAAGTAAGTAATAAATAGAAATCATCAAATAAAGAGAGGAGATATTTCAAAATCTGTTTTGGCCTTATCACAATCACCTAAAACCGGAATTACCTCCCCCCTCCTCTACAATATAATCGGCATTCCTTTCTTTTTCATAAAAATCCCTAAAAACCCTAAAAACTAAGCGACACACACAAAAATTCACATACCCTTGATCCGATTTTCTGGAGGCTTATCATTATTCTTCTGGTGTTCTTCTACATCCAAGGAAGCTAGGAAAAATCGTTTTGAGGTCGTGGATTCGTTGGTTGATTCGTGGGGATTTTCTTGTTGTCGAATTGTTCATCCGATAGGTACAAATTCGAAAGCCTATTTTCACACGTTCTAAAATTCGTTTTCTATATTTATTATGATCTTTACATCATATGTAACTCATAAAAATTGTATAATCGAATCATGCAAGCTAAAACCATGCGTACGAAAAATATATATATAAAACACACGTAAATTGTAAATATATGTAATACGAATTTCTGGGGGTTATGATTATTTTATTTGGACCTCATATGATGTATTAGACCTGGGAAAAATATGGGTTCGAACCTTGGAAGCTTAATGGAATTGATTTAAAATTTTGTTTGTTATCGGATTAATGAAAAATAAAGAAAAATAGGGAAAACCCCTAAACCGATTAAGGTTAGGGTTTTTACATGATAAATCTGAGTAATAAATACTTATTAATGATTGTATGATGAGGGTGTAATGATTTGATGAATTAGGGTTTAGATTGGTAATTTTTAAGTGCATACGATTGGTTTAAAAATCATAGGGGTGTGTTTTGCCAACTTTGAAACTTGTAGGGTATTTTTGTAATGTTATATAAGTCTGTGGGAATGTAGGAAAAATATAACTTGAGGGTCCTATGTGTAAATTTTGCAAGAAAAGATTTAAATGGTAATTATAGGATTCGGATTGAAATTAAATTAAATGGAGGGACTAAAAGTGTAAATTCTGAAATCTTGAAGTTATTCTGAGTAAATACTGATATTAAAAGTATAATGTGTAATTTTGAGAATTTATGGGCTTAATATGTAATTGTTATGAAATTATGATTTAATATATAAGTTTTGTAAACTTAAAGGACCAATTATGCAAATTCCGAATTCTGAGGGGTCTAATCTGTAATATACTTAATTCTGATGTCACATTCTGTAATAATGTAAATTGGATGCTTGTTTGGTAAATATGGATATTGTAGGGTTTAATTTGTAAATTATGTAAATATAAGGTTTGTTTTGTAAATTATATAACTAGAGGGGTATAAACTGTAAATAGTGAAACTTAAGAGATTAAAATGTAATTCTGAATAAAAGGAGTATATAATTCAGTAACTTAAAGTATTTTCATGTTAGACCTTTGAATTTAATGAATTTACAATTAAAACCCTAAACTATGTATACTTGTCATAATTAACCCTAAACTTTTGTAATTTGATAAAATGTACTTTAATTCCATAATAATCATTAAATATGATCTTAACCTAATCTGGGGTACTAATATCTTACTAAATATGGAAATCTGTTAATTATAGAAACTTAAAAAGTTATTAAAATGAAAAGGTAAATTAAAAATAGTAATCTGAATTAGAATCCTTTATAATTCCGTCTTCTACTCCTTTAGGTATAAAGAAGGAGGAGCCCTGATTCTGTTCCGTGTTTGTCTTGCTTACCTTGTTTTGCTAATAAGGTACAGATATTCTGCCCTTTTTCAGTAAGGGTTTTTCATTCCCTTTTCTTTCAGTTTTTTTCACTTTCCTTATTAGGATTCCCTATACCATTGCTATGTTCCCTTCTGTTTGTGAACCTTTCATGTGATCTCTTTGTGTAGGTCACGTAAATAATCTCAACAACACACTCGTTAATGACTTAATGACACACGAACTACTACTTATCTAGATATAAGCTACGTCTGAAAAGTAATAAGCTAATACGATAAAGTAAATAAGAGAATAAGATGAGAAGAGAATGATGGAAGGCTTTTTCACTTAATTCGATTCATACACAAGCAGAGCTTCCGCACTTACATAGAAAAACCAACAATGAAAATGTATCCCTTGCCTTGTATTTATAGGCAATGGGAGGGGGAATCATTCTAAGAATATTCCCTTTGCATGTGACTAGAATATTTTAACACATGTGACCGGTCCATGGACTACTAATGGACCGGTCCAAAATTACAAACAATATAGTCCTAATAAACGTGCAACATTATAAATGAACAAGACTTGTAAATATTTAAAACATGTTCCTAACAATCTCCCCCTAAGTCTTGATCATCAATGTTGCTCGACGTCTTCTTTGCTTCTTAGGCTTCCGACGTCTTTATAATCTTTGTTTCTTTGTTCTTGAACAATGATGATATGTTTTCATCTCTATCTGCCAATCTCCAATGTCTTCTCGTCTTCTCCATCATGCTCATATGTCTTAGACTTGTTTTCTGCAACTTGTTCTCACTTTTCAATCTTAAACTTGTGAAAGGTTGAGTTGCTTGAACTTTTGACTTTACTATATCATATGTTGAACTTTTGATGTTGTTAAGTCTTTGAGAGAACATTTCTTCAAGATATGAACATGATGGAGTCTTGATGGTCGAACTCCAGCTCCTCAGCAGCAGCAGCAGCAACAGCAGCAACAGCATGAACCAACCGGTACTTACAGGCTCAGACTTGAGATCATCAACAGCATAGTGTGAAGACTTTCTCAAATCCTAACCCAGACCGTTCTGAACCGGATTCCCCCGAAAGGGATTACACGGACACACCGAAGTGCACCCACGATTCAGTGAGTCGCTGGAGATCACCCCACGACTGTAGACCGTTTGGAGCAAACACTAAGCGTAACTCACAAGGAGTTACCGAAGTGACATGCTGTCAGAGTTGTTTGATGTTGCTCTGGCAGGTTTTCCATTCAATCATTGATAATCACAATTGTGACTTCTCTCATGAATGTTCTTGGCAGATTGCTAAGATCTGCGAAGGACACTTTCTTAATTTTACATCTGCTGCCCATGATGTAGAACAACAGAGTAATACTAAGTGTACCTAAGAGATCTTTTATGAATCTCATGGCTCTAGACTCAATCAGTGCACATTTGTTTGGTCATCGGAGGCATGGAGCAGATTGCCTCCTTTTCAATATCAACACTCTCGTAATGAGAGGTCGATAGATGATGAAGGGTTCTCCGTGTGAATGAAACAAATGTCTTTTGAGAGACACTTGAGTGGCTTAGAAGGTTTATTAGTGCGTCACTGGGTCCATGACGTCTTTAGTCTTCAATACCGGTGATGCTCATCAACCAGTAGATTATGAATTGAACCCGGTGTCTGCCCTAAGGTTGAACAAATGGAGGGCTATTTCTTTTCACCCTTTTCTTTACTTTTCTTTTTAATTCTTCAACCCCTTCTTTCTCCGTTCATTCATTTTCTCCTTTTTTTTTTTTTTTTTTTTTTTTTTTTTTTTTTTTTTTTTTTTTTTTATATATATATCATACCTAGGACTTTCTAGTTCTAAACTATTGGTATTGTCCTTGGGTAGATCCCTCCGGCTCTGGCGGATCATAGGACGTTTTCCCTAACCTTAGTCACCTTATAACTCCATGACTATCCTAATGATGCCATAAACCAAACCATTGAAAATCTCTCAAAGTGTCGATAATTGTAAAGACATTTTGTTGACACCTTGAGAGTTTGATGATTTTCAGAAATACTCCCCCTTAACATGTGCGCATAAGTATTAAATTTTGAAATTTGCACATGCCGGAAAGAGTTGGCACTTTTGAATTGATTGACTTTCAATGAACCTGATCGTTGCGAGACACGCTTACATCACCAGTTAGACTGGCTTGAAATTATTACCCGTCCAGATCAGATTCAAAGATTATCGCTCGAAATCGGTACATTCTACTCAGACACATCCTTTGCGAGACACGCTTGCATCACCAGTTAAACTGGCTTGAAATTATTACCCGTCCGGGATATGTCCTTTCGACTACTGACTTTCCTATTCGTCCATTCGAGAGTCAATTCTGAGTTTGAGCACACGAGATTCCAGCAAATGAGACATCATATTTTAATCATCTTTTTCTTCTCCCCCTCAAAAATAGCATACTCATGATGTTTTTGGAAAACGTTTATGATTAAAATATGCTGTTTTTGAGTTTTAGGGAAGAATTTCAAGAACATTTATAATTCTTTGAACAAAGATTATATTTTCAAATACTCCCCCTTAACAAGGGAATACTTGTCCTTATGAGCAGAATGTTTGGAAAAACTTTTTAGAAAACATTCTGATTTTAATTCTGCTCATAAGTAAGAAGCTTTCGCTCCTTTTTCAGGATTGAGGCACTGAAGCGTACCTCAGGGTCCTTTCTTTGGGGTCCGGGTTGTACACTGTGATGTGTGCACAAGCTGTAGTCATATTAACAGTCATATATAAGTAAGAATATTGAATAAATATTGAATATTGGAATCAAATTCTTACAAATTAACCGCCTTTGCCAAAAGTGGAGAATTGTGGATCAGTTCTCTGGAATAATCTGATGGCAAATGGAGGACGACCACCAACATATGTTTCCAATCTCCTCATCTGATCCCTTCGGTAGAGTCTTTCTTCGATCGACTAGATAAAATTCTTGACTTGCCGAAGCTGCTGATGATTCCATTTCTTGTGCTTCTTCAATATTTGATCCTGAACCCGTGTGACTAACCCATCTCGAACATTCTTCAGAGTGTCATCACAAAACTTGTGAATCTCTTTTTGAGGCATGAAACGGTTAGTGTTTGTAGCACTTCTATAGACGAATCCGAAGACAGGGTCATTTTTGAGTAAATATTGAGGCTCCTTGTTGTCAGTAAGAGTAAACATTGGTTCCTCAAGATTCAGCTTCATCTGATAGCTTTCAACTCCAAGCTGAAGATCCTCTACACGTTCTTTGATAACCGTTCTTCTGATGAAGTGACAAATAGCCGTGCTAAATGCATACAGAAGAGTAGGATTGAGATGATTCAGCTTCCCTTGTACTTTCATCAAATACAAATCTTCAATGTCATTGAGATTGAGTTCCGAAAAATCTGCTTCATTGAACGTGTAAATAAGATTATCTTGTCTGCGAACAGAGATCTCAGAAATGAATGTGTAGCCAAGCTTTTGTGAACCCTTAGCATCAAGCACTGCCTTGATACGAAGATCACTGAACACCTTTTCACGAGATGCCATGAGACCAAGCTTGTACTTGTACCACGATTTACGTTTGTCAAACCAGTGGTGAATTCCAAGTTCAGCGTCACGATCATATTTTGCAATTTTGTTGATGAAGAGTTTACGGTGTCTAGCTTCTTCTTCAATGGCAGGATTTGTGTAGTTCGCAGCAGGAGTGAAGGTGATTGAGGTAGCATATTTTACTTTACTGGAAGCCCCATGTACAAGAAGTTCCAGATCTTGATTGAAGAAGAATGCAAATGGAATTTCTGACATTCCATGGTATGGTCGTATCACAGGAAGTGGTTTTGTCCAGTCAGTGATGTATGGACGTTTCTTACTGTCAAGACCACCTTCCCTGAATACATCTGGATTTGTCCAATCGAAGTCTTTGGATAATGCCCTAGCAATGTTCTCCAAATGATATTCCAACTCAGCAGCACTTGCAGATTTATCCTTTAAAAGAGTGAAGGCATCATTTTTGACTCTACGAAGCTCTCTTTTTGTCATCTTCTTAATGTTGAACGCATGTTTGATTTTCTGAGTGTATTCAAACGTGCTATCTTCTATCTTTGAAGCTTCGTCGTCATTGATTTGAGCCGTTGCAAGATTGTCGAACCAGTCGTTTCCTTGTAAGTCTTCATCAGTATCTAACCATGTAATCACAGCTGGTTCTCCAGAAGATTTCTTACTGCTGTAAGGTTTAGCTTTTGCTGGTTTTGGAGGTGATTGAGGCGGGTCATCTTGAGGTTGAAACTCAACATCTTCATTAATGAAATGTTCAAAGTGATGCTCAGTTTCCTTTGGACCAGATTCTTGACGATTTGGAGATGGTGAAGATGTTTTCTGTTCTGTTGGCTCCTGAATGTGAATACCTGATCCACTCCCATTCTTTTGTTTCTTTTGTGTGGGATTTGGATCTTGATCCTCATTGTCGTCATCACGAATCCTTTTACCCTTATCAGCAGCAACCTTGCAAGAAACCTTCTCAATGTGTGCGACAATAGACTTTATGAGACTGATATCTTCAGGAGAAGGCGATGTCATATCTTGGAGTCTGTTGAGAAGTTCAAGTTTGAGTTCTTCAGTGGTGAAGTCTTTGATTTGCTTGAAGCCAGAATTTAAGATGATTGCTTCTTTGACCTTGACATCAAGTTGAGTATTGACATTCTCGTTAATATTCTTCTGAAGATCAGCAGTGAAGCGTTTGACATAATGTCTTGTTTTACTTTTGATATGATCTTCAATATCAAAAGTAAGAAATTCATCCATATTCTGCTTTGTTTCCTGCATCTCCTTGACTTGTTCTGACAGATCCTTGATAAGGTTCTTCATTTCTGATATTTGATCTTGCAACTTGCTCTCTTTTCTTGCTTGAGCAAGCTTGGCTGCTTTCTTAATTTGTCTGGATAAAGGTGAGAGAACTTCAACTCTTGTGACTTTGGCGATTTTTCTTACATGTTTTCCTTTCATGACTTTTCTGATTCTTTCTGCCAATGTTGCTTTACCTTTGTGTGATGATGATGACCTTGATGGTGATGGAGTGAGTGAAGGTATAGATGATGAAGAATTTGGAGGAGTAGGATCCCTGTGAGATGAGGGTGAAGGTTTTGGAGTATTTCTTGGTGATGTTGGAGGAGTTGGATGCTTGGGAGGTAAATTAGGAGGTGTGTTAGGTTTGGGAGAAGGAATGGGAGGAGTCTGATTTCGTGGTTGTTGTTGAGGAGAATTATTCATATTCATAGAATCATGAAGTGGAGAGATAATGTAGTTATCAGCTTCTTCATCCTCCTTTTGTTTCCTTTCCTCTTCTTCTTTCCTTTTCCTTTCTGTTTCAGCAAGTTCTTCCTCCAGCTCATTAGCAGCTTCAGTAGTCTTGAATCCAGTAATTTCCTTTTCTTCCTCAGAATCTCCCCATTCCCCAGTGTTATCTTGGTGATGTTCTTCCTCTTGATGTGGGATGTCATCAAACATTGAATCTGAAATTTCATTTTCTGTGAAGACTATCTTTTCTGATTCAGATTGCGGTTTATTTTCCAAGTCGGGTTGATTAACCGAGCTTGATTGAGGAGGGGGAACCGTAGGTGTAGCCATATCGGGTTGATTAACCGTATTTGGCTGAGCAGTGGAAGTTTTAGGTTACCGGGTTGATTAACCGGATTAGGAGATGAAACTGGTGCTGGAGTGACTCCTGATCCTCCTGCTCCCTTAGCAATCTCTTCCTTCTTCTTTTCTTCCAATTCCCTCATTACTCTCTTTTGTAGATCTGCTCTTCTTTCTTCATCAATCTTCTTTTGCTTAATACTTGCCTTAGCAGCATTCTCCATGTCAAGCTGTGTTTGAAATTCAGCTTCTTGCTCATTAAGTATTTCCAATTCTGGTTCAGTGTCTTCAGAGGATTCAGAGGATTCATCACGAATACCAATTTCTTCAACTTTTGGTTTCGGAGCAGTCTTAATAATTCTCCTCTTGCTTGGGGGTTGTTTCTTTGGAGCACTTGATGCACTTCCAGTTTTACTAGCTCTACTACTTTTAGAACGAGACTTGGAAGAACCTGTTCTCTCAGTTATTTTAGTGATGCCGACAAGCTTCTTTTCATAAGCTTGAATGTAATCTTCGTAAGCAGGAGTTTCCTTGACCTCATCAGTAAGTAGAACATCAAACAGCACCCGCCGATGCCTTTTATATGACGGTGCGGAAGCAAAAAGTACAAATCAACCTTTCCACTATTCCTTTCCTCCACCGAGAAAGGTTCATTCCGAGTCACAAGAACAATCTCTCTGTGAGTGCTATCCTTTGGAAAGTATACTGATTTGAAATCCGTGTCCATCTTGATCACATGTCTTTCTCTGTCTTCGGGTCGGTTAGAAATATCATGATGCTTATCAAGGAGAAGACTGATCAGCAACTTAGTGTAACGGACAAATGGGATTTTAGTCAATGGTTTTCTGTGTTGACCATGCATTTGATACATAAGATCTTCCCAGATAATAGCAGCAAAATCAAGGTTGTGTTTGGTAACAAATCCCCAGAAGAGTTGAGCATGAGAAAGTCCTGGATGTTCGTGTCCACTGTCTCTTCCAGACACTGATCGAATCAGAATGTAGTACATAGCTCTCCATGGTTGAGGAATGGACTTGGCATTGATATTTGAGAGGATGTTGAGTGGAAGATCTGGATCTACATCATATCCAATGCCAATGAGAAAGTTGAGAATGTCTTGTTCAGTGGGTGAAGGCTAGTATTGTCGTGAGGTATCCGGTGGATTTGGTAGAGATAAAGCTTCACGTAGATGTGCTGGAGTGACTTTGACTTGTTTTCTGTCAAGAGTGCATGTGAAGAATTTGTTATTGTCATCTGGTTTGATAGTGCTCCACATCTGATGGATGTATATCTCAGGAATACTATCTGAATCTTCCAAGATACTACGACATTCATGTCTTTTGAGGATTTCGATGACAATGCGACAACTTGGTTCAACACACTTGATGTTGTCGAAGACCACTCTTGAATTGTTCTTGCCATACTTAGCCGTGAATCCTTGTGGGAATAACTCAGCTTTGGTGATGGGTGGAAGTGGTTGTTGTTGTTGTGAAGACATTGTGGATGATCTGAAACAGCATTATGACACCAATTTGCAGGATATATGTGTGTTTGCATTAGTTGAAATTGATTGTTTGCACATAACATCCTTTATTAACATGACTGAGCAATCGTTAATCTGTGAATTGATCATTTTAATTTTGCATAAGAAATCTTCTCTCAAATTTGACAAGACTTAAGGAAATTGAAATTTCTATGGAAATTAGTAATTTCTAAGGCAGATAGTCAAAAAACGAGAGATTTTGACAAATGCGAGAAAAAATTACCAATTGCAAGAGAAAATACCAATTGCGAGAAAACTTGTCAAATGCGAGAGAATGTGCAATTGCGAGAAAAATTGTCAAATGCGAGAGATTTTCCAATTGCGAGAAAAATTTCCAATTGCGAGAAAAATTTCAATTGCGAGAAAAATTTCCAATTGCGAGAAAATTTCCAATTGCGAGAAAAATTTTAATTGCGTGAAAAATTCCAATTGCGAGAAAAAGATTTTCAATTGCGAGAGCATTTACCATTTGCGATAGCAACCACCAATTGCGAGAGCAATGGCAATTGCGAGAATATCTTATACAAGAAATTCCGAAACCCTTTTGTCGACGATTTTTCACCAAGATTTTGTATTTCACAGATTAATGATTTCACTCTAATTGCAATAGGTTCACAAAGCTATTTTACGCATTTTGTCCAAGTTATAACAACATTTAACCACAAAATCTCTAGAATCAAAACTGCTTGTGCATCGTGTTCTTGATAAACCCTAAATCTCAATTAATGACTAACTGATGTTTCTGGGCTTAATCTGAGGCAACAAATATTCAATTCTAATCATAACAACCACATAACAACTCTTAAATTACACCAAAACATTTACATCCGATTTTCCCCAAATTATGAACATAAACCCTAAATTTACGAATAATCATTCAGATGAATTTCTGGAACAATTAGACACGCATTTATGTTACACAATCAAGTTCTAAGTATAGAAGTACAAGCATAATCACTCAAAACACATAGGATTAAAAAATCCCAAATCTACGCAAACCCTAGAAATTCGACTAATTATTATACACAAATTCCACCGTTGGATCTCAAATTCCATGAAAACCATATGTTATAATTGCTTAACAATCATGAAAACACTCACAAATTTGTTAGAACTTGAACGGATGATCAGAATGAATTATAGCCGTCGATTGGGTTGTTGGGTAGTAGTAAATGCGAGAGACAAAGATAGCAGAGATAGTAAATGATTTGCACAGTAATTTCAGATTGCATTTAATCCTTTACTATTAACTTTTATCCTATTTCCACAATTAGTCCCTTAACCTCAATTTTTAGCATAATAAATCCTAACCAAACGATTTTCAATATTTAGCACTTTTAGTCCTCTAACAATTTGTAACATCAAAGTCCTAACAATTAAACAAATAATCCTTAGGATATAACATCATAACCAATACAAAGCAACAGTGTGACAGAAAACATGCAAGTACAAATTTGTAAAATTTTATGTCTCCCCCTCAACATTTGTTCAGAAATGAATAAAGACAATTTAAAAAAGAACAAAATGTTGAAGAAGGATTTGTACTTGCACACACACATTTTATTTTATTTTTTTATTTTTTTTACAAAGATAGTTTGGATATTTGACTCAGTTATTAGTTTTTGAGAAAGTTTGTTAATTCTTGGGGAGTCAAACATCGCATTCCAATTTGGTGAACCAGTTTCACAAAACGATCATGAGGTAAAGCCTTCGTGAAAAGATCCGCCAATTGGTGTTCCGTTCCCACAAAATACAACTCAACGGTACCCTGCTCCACATGTTCCTTGATGAAGTGATATCTGAGAGCGATGTGTTTGGACTTGGAATGTTGCACTGTGTTGCACGAGATAGCAATAGCACTTTTGGAGTCGCAGTACATCGGGATTTTGTTGAATATGTAACCATAATCCATCAGTTGTGATCGCATCCAAATGATTTGAGCACAACAGGCAGACATGGCTACATATTCTGATTCCGTGGATGATAGAGACGTACAATCTTGCTTCTTTGACTGCCAGGACACTAGCTTATCACCGAGGAATTGAACACCACCAGATGTACTCTTTCTTGTATCAATACATCCCGCATGATCCGCATCTGAAAAAGCAGTTAGTGCAAAACCAGAATCCTTTGGATACCAGATCCCCAAATTAATGGTTCCCTTGATATATCTAAGGATTCTTTTAACAGCAGATAAATGTCTTTCTGTTGGATTAGATTGATAGCGTGAACACAGGTATGTGGCAAATACAACATCCGGTCTGCTAGCTGTGAGATACATAAGAGACCCAATTATACTACGATAATTTGTAGGATCAGTGGGTTTCCCATGTATGTCAGCATCTAGCTTCGGGGATGAGGAGGACATAGGGGTGTTATAGGTGTCACTAGTTGTCATGCCATGCTTCTTTAATATCTCTTGTGCATATTTAGACTGACTCAAGAATATACCACGAGGTGATTGGTGAACTTGTAATCCTAGGAAAAAATTTAATTCACCGATCATGGACATCTCAAAGTTTTGTTTCATAAGTTTTGCAAAAGCGTTTGAGTACTTTTTATGGGTAGACCCAAAAATGATGTCATCCACATAAATTTGTACGATGAGAATGTCCTCCCCGTGTTTTTGTATAAACAGAGTCGGGTCCACAGATCCTTTAGTAAAATGATTAGCAAGCAAGAATGCAGCAAGTTTATCGTACCATGCCCTCGGGGCTTGTTTAAGGCCATAGAGAGCTTTCTTAAGCCTGTAAACGTGTTGTGGATGTTCTGGATCGACGAAGCCCTCTGGTTGTGAAACATACACCTCTTCACAAAGTTGTCCGTTCAAAAATGCTGTCTTCACGTCCATTTGGTAAACTGTGATGTTCTTATGAGCCGCGTACGCCAGGAACTTCTCACTGCCTCTAGCCTAGCCACTGGAGCAAAGGATTCCTCGAAGTCAATTCCTTCTGATGCGTGGTTTTGCAACCTTACAACAGGTTTTACCTCTCAAGGGATCTCAAGAGGCTTACAACCCCACCAGGCAGTGTACCTGACCGATGTAGTATAGTGTAGTGGTAAGTACGGGGGATTGATCGTTCTCCACAGGGAATAGTGTTCGTTAGGTATGAAAAACTACTCTAATAGGTCTAAGGGTGAGAGAAGATTCTTTTTATGTTTTTATATTTTTTTTTTATGAAAGCAAGTAAAATCTCGGGTTTGAAAGAGTGGGCGGAATTAGTTGCTAGTCAACTAACCCAAATTACTACGAATGCAAATAAAATAAAATAACAAAAAATGAAAATGTGGTGAAAACTTATGTAGAGAGAAATGTGTTTACTTAGATTTCCTTACTCCCTAACTATCTTTTACCGGTTGATTAGTGTGTATTAGTTGCGTGGATGACGGGTGTATTCCTTAATACCAATCGTGGGGTGGCGTACGTACTTCCCCAACTCTACAAGCTCCTACTTCACTCCTATGTCGAGCCGGCTAGGAAGCTCCTAACATGGGATCACTAGAATTCGCTTGTGCATTAAATACAACCATAAAAACCTTTAGTACGCATTGGTTCATGTTTCTTAAGACGTTCAAGCAAGTTACCGAATAGGAAGTTAGCCAGTTTTCTTAAGCCTAACATAGATAAACAATCATCCAATACAACTAATAACACACTAATAACCAATAATCAATAGCTAGGTTTCATTAGATCTAAGCAAACACAAGATAAATCTAGCCTAGCATGTTAAACAAAAGACAAGAACAAGATAGAATCAAACAACACATAGACATATTGAATGATTAATTGATAACTTATCTTCAATGTAACATGGAAGATCTCAAGGCAAAAAGCCTTGAAAAAGCTGCCAAATTCGTCTTAGGGTTTTCACACACAAAGTTCCCCAATAAGTTCCACACTAATGACAAAAAATTGCAAAACTATATATAGACTTTCAGATCTGACGGCGTCACGTTATGGAGTGTGATGCCGTCACCTCGCCGCTTTTAGGGTTCCCGGATGACCTTCTTGACGCCGTCCCTCTTTAGCTCTCCAAAATCCGTTCTGGCCTATCAAGGCTTGACGCCGTCAGATTTAGTTGTGACGCCGTCCCCCTTTAAATTAAGCCGTGACAACCTTGATCATATTAAAGCGTGACGCCGTCAGAATTCCCATGCAAATTTCTCTGGCTTATCATGAGTAAATTTCACATCCACCTTTTCTTGCCAAGCCATGACGCCGTCCAGGGTTAATCCTGACGCCGTCAAAGGTAACTTTTAGCATGATTTTGAGACTTTGTCGTTTTCTTCACTTTTATGCTCCAAAAACGTCCAAAATGCTTCCTTTTCCAGATTTCTTCTCAAAAGTACCTAAAATGACAAAAGGAACGATTTAGGGCAATATTTGATCAAATAAATACGATTTAGGGCTTAAATGACCCCTTAAAAGCGGTACACTTTTCGCTTCATCAAATACCCTTACACTTGAGATTTGCTTGTCCTCAAGCAAATGCGCTTTTATTCTAATCAAAATACAAGTTAGGGGTCATTTAACACTAATATAAAAGTAATTACAACAAATATTCATTCCACTTTAATCATAATAAGCACGGAGATTACAAACTAGCACCTCACAAGTAGTGTTTAGATACTCACATCTCTCAAGTGTCATCAAAATAAATCTCATAAATGAAAACGGATAATATCTCTCACTACCTGTCATAGCAAATAGATTACCATAGGCTTGGGAAAGGATCGAAAACCTCCTCCACTAGGCGTAAGCACCAAAGATAAACTATCAAAGAGGGCTTTTAAATGGGTTATAACGTTAGGTGTAGGGAAAAGGAAAACACGGTTTTGTTGGATAAGGGATGTTTTACTGGTGGCGAGTTAAAGATCTTGATCAATTACATGTACTATACAATGTTGCTAAGCCAAGACTCGACTCGATTTAAGCTAATTAAAGAAAATAACAAAAACATAAAATGAAACGGGATGGTAGTCCGTATGTTTTTTCTACTTTTTTCTTTTTCTCATTTTTTTTGTATTTTTCTTGATTTTTTTTTTTTTTTTTTTTTTTTTTTTTTTTTTGCATACACTTTTGCCCTACCATCCAAAATAATACATCATAGGGGCATTGCATCCCCTTACACTTGAATTTTTACATAACTTTACAAATAACTATTCTAATGACTCGAATTAAGATAATTGAAAAACTTGGAGTACTTTTAAAAATATTTAGCACATATGGGGGTAATAAATGATGTTCTTCCCCATTACTCCATTACACTAGTACTTTACCCATGAGTCCCAATCGTCCCAAAAATATATGTACAAGGATATGACTCGACTTAGCAACCATGTAATCAATTAGATAATTAACTTGGGTTTAAACAAATGTTGTCACAATAATGCACTAAAAATGAGTGCATACAAGGTAGGCTAAGGCGATTTGGGTGTACATTTTAGTGGGGTGTAACAAATTCTTCCTTTAAGTAAAATGCTTAAAGGTCGAAACGAAAAGATAGGCTCTGAGGGGTGTACTAGGGGTATCGTGTACTAAAAATGAGTACAACGCAAAGGGTGTGGGAGAATTACTTGACCAATGTAGCCAATGTAATTATAACAAAATCACAGGTTTAAAACAATGGGTTAATCCTAATGCCTCTTATCATGTAGTAAATCTAACTACACGAATGTAGTCTCACTTGTGGCCTCGGAATGGTCCTAACGCAAGTTCTAGAATCTAAGTGCTACCGGTACACACATCATAGCATAAATGCTTTTCCTACCAATTCTAGGGGCGAACCTCACATATTTGGGGGTGGAAAATTTTTTAGTGGTACGGTTTTTGTGCTAGTCATATAACTCCTATCCGTGAGACGCTCATTAAGATCAAAGTTTCACTCCTATATGTTGTAAAAAATTTTAAATTTGGCACTAAAATTACCCTAACCGGTATTTATCTCAGTTTTATTACACATCTACTATTAAACAAACAAAAATCAAGCGTAATAGCATTCTCTAATCGTACTTTTAGCCCCCCTTACACTTAAGATGAACATTGTCCCCAATGTTCAAATAACAAGATGTAAAAGCATAAAGTAAAAAAATGAAATCAAATACTCCCCTGATTCGCTCGGTGGATAATGAAGTATCATGGTTAGATCTTCTTCCAAGGTAATGTTGAAGCTCCATGACTAATGCATCGCCATAAGCTTGATCCAAAAACATTTCCTTGTCCAAAATAACCTGTTAAACCTGAGAAAACAAACACGAAAACCTGCATAACATCGGCGGGATAAACTCTATATATAAGGATATAATGCTTGTGGAATGATAATTTTGCAGATTCCTGGAGATTATAAGTTAGAGATTTAATAAAAACTTTTTATGAAAACAAAACTTTCAAAAATTTTCAGAAAATTAAACCTGACGCCGTCAGAAATGATCTAACAGAATTCTCATGTTACGTTTCCGGAAATTTTTTGGAAAAACCTATACCTTACTTCCTGGAATTCCTACAAAACATCATTATGACTCGATACAAGCATTTGACTCAAACAAATACTAATATGTATGTTAATTTATTATTATTACGATTCATGTTCATTTGTTCTAATAAACCGATTTAGATTTCCCTTACACTTAACTTTTGCAAAATACCTTTATATGTAGTTAAGACGAAGTTAAAAACCAAAATAAAGCATTTTCACAAATTACTTTTGAACATGAATCAATAATAATAAAAATTAAACATACATACGGAAACAAATAAAAACAAACAAACAAACAAATAAACACACAAAGCAAATAAAACTTGGGTTGCCTCCCAAGAAGCGCTTTTCTTTATTAACGAGTCTTGTAGCTAGACTCAAAGTCACGTACATTACGTGATTCCATCATTCATAATGACGTATCCCTGATAGATATAATCCTTGTTATCAGGGTGGTGGTGTCTCAATCGCTCGATAGTCACAGTCACATCACCTCCTCCCTTGCTGGTCAAGCTTACTACCCCATCTTGGTGTAGACTTTTAATTGTGAATGGTCCGTACCACCAGGAACTTAGTTCATTGGTAGGTGCTTTTGTTTCTGAATGCCTTAGAAGCACTGAGTCTCCTTTCGTAAATTCAGCGGGGTTATTGGGCTGCTCATCAGTCTCAATATAATCGTTATTTCCACCCTTACATTCTCTAATCTCATTTTCATTGTAATTCTTAATCCTTGCCTCCCATGCAAGGATTTTCTCTCGAACATTACCACGGATTACATTGGGGTTAGCCTCCATCTTCTTTTGTAGAGCAACATCTCGTATATGGCGTGGGATCGTTGGGAAGTTTATCGTTTTCTTCCCCTTCTTCATTTGGATGGTACTTTTTTCGTAATTGATTTGGGCCCTAGTGGTCGCGAGAAAGGGTGCCCCAAGGATTATTGGCATATTCATGTCATTTCTTTCAATAATCATGAAGTCGACCGGATACAGGAACCCGGCAACGTTGACCAACACATCTTCCGCAATTCCTAACGGGTACTCATAAGAATGTTTTGCAAAGGAGAGTTTAGTACGGGTGATGGATGGCAGTTCGTCGGTTAACTGGACATAAACGGATAAAGGCATCAAATTTACATCGGAACCTTGGTCAGCTACCGCATCCAGATACTTGAGTTTTCCAATGCTGCATGGTATTTCGAAGACCCCGTAGAATTCCTGCTTTTCCACTAACTTTTGTCTTATGAGGCACTCATACAATTGCCCCCGGGTAATGTGTCGGATTCATCATCTGGTTCCATCCTCTTGGACTCCTTGTTGGGTAGATGAGTACGTCGATAGTTTCCCACCCAATCGTTTATGGTTTCCTTGTTTATTTCGTGCTTCAAGTAATGCCTCACTTGTTGTGACTTTGGTGGTTCTTCCAATTGGCGCTCCTCAGTGGGCGCCTCCTTTCCCTTATCGGAATCGCATGTGTAGGCATTGGTGTTTCCGTCCTTAAGTGGGACGAGGTCAATTTTGTTAACTTCCATAGTTATCAACTTCCCTCTTACATCATTTTCGCCCTCTTGGACGACGGAGACGGCATTAACACATTTAGTGTTGGGAACTTCAACATCTTTCCGCACTAGCACATTTTTAGGAGCTTTTGTATTAGTATATTCTTTCAAAAGGTTCATCATCTCCGCCATCTTCTCTTCCATTTCCTCCTTCTGTTTGTAGACGGCTTCCTCAAATTTTGCCAACCGTTCGGAGTGTTTTGACATGTATTCTCTCATTCGAGCTTCGAATGTTGGACTAAGTTCCTGAGGTGGGGAGTTGGGTTGAGCGTGCTTATGGAAAGGTTTAGTATTTTCCCTACGGGGTGATTCGGACAATGGTATTTGCTTAACGCTTGAGACCGAGTTAATTGTTGCTTTTTGTGGACTTAAGGGTCTCTTTTGCTTTTCCATAAGATATGCAACCCTTTTCTCAAGTTCACTAACGCTTTCCTCAGTGATTTGATTGGCAGTATCGGCCGATGAATATGTCTTGACCGCCGAGCGTACGTCGTGGGAAACTTGCCACAGTTCATCATCGTCGGATGCAAGCTCATCAATGATCTCCCATGATTCCTCGGCGCTTTTGTCGCGCAATCTGCCCCCGGCGACTCGATCGATGGCACGCTTGGTGTGGTAATCAACATGGTCATAGAAGATTTGGATTTGAAGCCAGAGATTTATGCCATGATCAGGGACTTTATGGAGTAAGTCCTTGAATCGAATCCATGCCCCGTAGAGGGTTTCGCCTCGACGTTGTTCAAACGTCAAGATATCCTTCCTTAGTTTGGTAGTTCTTCCCGGTGGGAAAAACTGAGCAAGGAAACGAGTGGTGAGATCATCCCAAGAGGTGATGGATCCTGCGGGTTGACTCTCTAGCCATTGACTAGCTTGGTCCCGCAGAGAGAATTGGAAGAGACGCAGTCGGGTCGTCTCTCGAGTGGCAACATCAAGGTCTATAGAATCAACGATTTTGAGAAAGTCCTTGAGATGTTGATTAGGATCTTCAGAACGAAGTCCATGGAATGCGCATCTGCTTTGCACCAACCGGATGGTGTCGGATCGCAAGGGAGTGACATTGGCTCCTTGAGTGAGCTCAATGGTGTTTCGATAGCCATGGTGGCTAGGACGGGAGTACTCTCCTAAAGTACGGGCTCTAGGAGGTGGTGGTTGTTGTGGTGGTGGGTTGTTGGGATCAAGGATATTACCACCTTCCATGATGTCGGATGGTAATGGTTACGAACAAAGAAACGAAGAAAATAGATAGACTAAAGAAAACCTAGAAAAATAAAATAAAAAATCTCACTAGAAAGGAATCTAGTGAGTAGACCTATAAAATAAAAATTCAACCTAAACAATAACTATTCCCCGGCAGCGGCGCCAAAAACTTGATGCGTGGTTTTGCAACCTTACAACAGGTTTTACCTCTCAAGGGATCTCAAGAGGCTTACAACCCCACCAGGCAGTGTACCTGACCGATGTAGTATAGTGTAGTGGTAAGTACGGGGGATTGATCGTTCTCCACAGGGAATAGTGTTCGTTAGGTATGAAAAACTACTCTAATAGGTCTAAGGGTGAGAGAAGATTCTTTTTATGTTTTTATATTTTTTTTTTTATGAAAGCAAGTAAAATCTCGGGTTTGAAAGAGTGGGCGGAATTAGTTGCTAGTCAACTAACCCAAATTACTACGAATGCAAATAAAATAAAATAACAAAAAATGAAAATGTGGTGAAAACTTATGTAGAGAGAAATGTGTTTACTTAGATTTCCTTACTCCCTAACTATCTTTTACCGGTTGATTAGTGTGTATTAGTTGCGTGGATGACGGGTGTATTCCTTAATACCAATCGTGGGGTGGCGTACGTACTTCCCCAACTCTACAAGCTCCTACTTCACTCCTATGTCGAGCCGGCTAGGAAGCTCCTAACATGGGATCACTAGAATTCGCTTGTGCATTAAATACAACCATAAAAACCTTTAGTACGCATTGGTTCATGTTTCTTAAGACGTTCAAGCAAGTTACCGAATAGGAAGTTAGCCAGTTTTCTTAAGCCTAACATAGATAAACAATCATCCAATACAACTAATAACACACTAATAACCAATAATCAATAGCTAGGTTTCATTAGATCTAAGCAAACACAAGATAAATCTAGCCTAGCATGTTAAACAAAAGACAAGAACAAGATAGAATCAAACAACACATAGACATATTGAATGATTAATTGATAACTTATCTTCAATGTAACATGGAAGATCTCAAGGCAAAAAGCCTTGAAAAAGCTGCCAAATTCGTCTTAGGGTTTTCACACACAAAGTTCCCCAATAAGTTCCACACTAATGACAAAAAATTGCAAAACTATATATAGACTTTCAGATCTGACGGCGTCACGTTATGGAGTGTGACGCTGTCACCTCGCCGCGTTTAGGGTTCCCGGATGACCTTCTTGACGCCGTCCCTCTTTAGCTCTCCAAAATCCGTTCTGGCCTATCAAGGCTTGACGCCGTCAGATTTAGTTGTGACGCCGTTCCCCTTTAAATTAAGCCGTGACGACCTTGATCATATTAAAGCGTGACGCCGTCAGAATTCCCATGCAAATTTCTCTGGCTTATCATGAGTAAATTTCACATCCACCTTTTCTTGCCAAGCCATGACGCCGTCCAGGGTTAATCCTGACGCCGTCAAAGGTAACTTTTAGCATGATTTTGAGACTTTGTCGTTTTCTTCACTTTTATGCTCCAAAAACGTCCAAAATGCTTCCTTTTCCAGATTTCTTCTCAAAAGTACCTAAAATGACAAAAGGAACGATTTAGGGCAATATTTGATCAAATAAATACGATTTAGGGCTTAAATGACCCCTTAAAAGCGGTACACTTTTCGCTTCATCACCTTCTTCTTGGCTATACCCTTTAGCAACCAACCGAGACTTGTTACGAATAACCGTTCCTTCTGCATCCAGCTTATTTTTCCAAATCCATTTTAATCCCACAACATAAACTCCATCTGGTTTCTCAACAAGTTCCCAGACTTCCAATCTTTTGAACTGATCCAACTCTTCTTGCATTGATTCAATCCAATTGTCGTAAGTCATGGCCTCTTTGATATTTTTCGGTTCAGCTTGACAAACAGTGAGTGCGTATATGCAGGTTTCACCATCTGTATGGAGTTTCTGTCGTGTCATAACTGGTTTATCTGGATTGCCAATCACATTTACTAACGGATGATCCCTTGTCCATTTATGAGTTGATGGGTAGTGTTGAATGTTGTGATGATGATATGATGGGTCCATGTTGCTCGAGGATGATTCTCCGGTATCTGGAACAGTTGGTGGTGGAGCAAATGGATTAAAGAAGGCGTTCCCGTCATATCCTGATGGTGGTGGAACATTGTTAGAAGTGGGGGATGAATCTTCAACTGCTGGTTGAGGTGTTTTCTCCATTGATGATGATGGTTCAGGTTGTGGTGCATCGGTAGCAACTACTGTAGATGTAGATGCTGATGGATCAGGTGCTTGATGTGGAATTTGTTGAGCAGCGGAACTGGTGGAAGCATCTGATGCACTGGTAACACGAACGTCATCAAACATTGGTGCAAACAAATCTTCCAGATCCTTCCTGTTGAAAGGTAGGGGTGCAGATGAAGATTCAGGAAAGTTCAGACGGTTATGAGCGGGTTATAAGCGGTCTTGCTCAGAAGCCATTTCTGTGAGTTCATCAAAATTAGCGTGTATGGTCTCTTGAATATCCCCAGTCCGACGATTCCAAATTCGATATCCCTTGGAGTTCTCACAGTATCCAACAAAGATCCCAATATCTGCTTTAGCCTTAAGCTTGCCAAGATCATCTTTATCATTCTTCGGATAACACAAGGCTCCAAAGACGTGAAAATGGTTGATGTTTGGTTTTCTTCCTTGTATAAGCTCATATGGTGTTTTGGTGTGTCTTTTGGTGATCATTGCACGGTTCTGAGTATAACAAGCAGTATTGACAGCTTCAGCCCAAAGATAATCCGGTAATTGAGCATTGATCAACATAGTTCGAGCTGCTTCCACAAGCGTACGGTTTCGTCTATCAATGACACCTTTTGTTCCGGAGTGCGAGCTATGGAAGTCTGATGAACAATCCCATGTTTCTCAGTGAATTCCCGAATGATTTGATTCTTAAATTCAGTCCCGTTGTCTGTTCTGATGATTCGGACGGTGTTGCGGACTTGAACTTGAATTTTTGTGAGAAACGTGATGAGGATAGACGGAACTTGATCTTTAGTTCGAAGGAAATAGACCCAAGTCCATCGTGAGTAGTCATCTACTATTACCAGAATATACTTCTTCCCGTTAATACTCTGAACTCGCATCGGACCACACAAATCCATATGAAGCAGTTGTAGGACATGGTCTGTGATGTGTTCTGTTTTGGGAGGAAAATGAGCACGATGACTTTTCCCTTGTTCACAAGCAGAACACAAGTGATCCTTGGCATATCTGAATTTTGGTAAACCGTCAACTAATTTCTTCTTGGCAAGGTCAGTTATGGTTTTAAAATTGAGATGAGACAATCGTTTGTGCCATAACCAAGCCTTTGTGGGATGAGCCTTGGAGAGTAAACAAATAGGAGTAGAAGCTGTCATGCCATCAAAGGAGATAGAATAAAGACTGGTTCCGCGTTTCCCTTTCATGAGGTCATTTCCTTGAAGATCACGAATAAAGCATGTTTTCTCCCTGAATGCTACTTCCAAGTCTCCATCGCAGAATTGTCCCACGGAGAATAAATTATGACCGAGACCTTCAACATAATACACACGGCCGATTTCGATGTTCCCATTAATGTAATCCCCATAGCCCATAATTGCAGCGAAGTGATCATTCCCGAATCTGACCGTTCCGATAAACTTTGCAACAAAGTTCTGAAGAAGTTTGAGATTGCCGGTCATATGTCGGGAGCACCCGCTATCAACAATCCAAAGGACGATTTGAATCACCTGCATCACAATCATTGGAAACAGGTGGAGAATTGATAACGGTTGGATCCGCTGGGTTAGTTACACAAGAGGTTAGTACTTTAGGTAACCATTTAAAATCAAAAGTGTTCTGTAACCAACGTTGCCAAGCCCAACTAGTCTCTGCCTTTTTCCTAAGGTATGCACTAGGTGACTTTGTAGTCTTGGATTTGGGCTTTTCTATTTTCTCCTCAGAAAGATCTATTGGGGGCATTCCTAAAATGGACTTTGCAATGGTTTTAAGCCTAGAGGAAGCGCCACTAGTTCGTTTCTTTCTCTTAGTCAGCAAAGTTTTAGCAACACACTTTGTATGATCACCAGATAGTATGCTATGACGACAAAAAACACAAGTAGCATCAACCAAAACATCTTCATTAATATTTAAAGATTTAGCATCTGTTACATCAATCTTAGAACTAGACTCAGATAAATTCAATTCTATTCCTGATGTTACATTTGTTTTATTCAAACTACTAGATGGAACTTCTTCAGACATAGATACTTCCTTCCTAGGTTTCTTGACTCTATTCTTCCTCTGTTTCTTGTGAGTCTTGGAATGGTTGACCTTAGAGGTGGTTTCTAGTCCTGTGGAAGTACAAGTAGCTGAATTAGTGGTTGTGTCAGATGCTTGGGTATGTTCTTTGTTCACTACATATATCCCTGGGGCAATCTTATGAATGTTTGTTTTGCCGTTGTCTAAAACTCTGATCTTCTTCTTCAAATCAATAATGATGTGTTGGAACTCTTGATTTTGTGAGTCTAATTTCCTGTTTAGGTAGACTGTGTCATTTCTATTTTGAATAATTTCATCCAGGTCCTTTTCATTTTGAAACAGTTTAACTTTTAAGAAAGCCTTTGTTTCTTTGTTCTGTTCATGACTGTTTTGAAATGATAAAGATCCCATAAGATTTTGAAATTTGAGTTCAAATTCAAGACTTCGTTTTTGACACCAGTCCAGCCTTTTTTGAAGATTAAAAACTTTGTTTTCCACATCACTATTGATCTGTCGAAGATTCTCATTCTCATGTACCAGATTATCAATCTCCATACGCAACATTTTAATATCCACAGCATGATCATTCACAATTAAAGCATTACCAGATTCATAGAGCGAATTCATAATTACAGAGACCACGTCATAACACAAGACTTTTTCCAAGAGTCGATCATTTTCTTTTGCTAAAAATTTCTTTTGAAGTTTTTGACGTTGAACCTTTTCATCTTTAGCTTTGAAAATGGATTTCATAGATGCTACTTCCGTATATAACTCATTTTCCCATTTTGTTGCACATTTCTTCAGATTTCTGACATGAGGAAGAATTTTCTTTTGAAGAATCTCTTTCTTTTCTTTCTGTACTGGAGAAAGGAAAGACGAGATAGGAATTTGAGAACTAAACTCAATTTCATTCTCCAAACGAGAAATGTCATCCGTAAATGTCTGAAAATATCGAAGAACCCGACATTCTTTAGGCATTTGTGGATCAACAAGATCCTCTGTCAAACAATCTTTGAATTGTACATCAGTCGTGGGATCAGGAGTTATAGACGAGGGAGCATTTATGTTTGTGTAAGTTAACGTTTGTTCTGGATGATCCTTAGGAGGAACAAATGATTTGCTCAAATGAGGTCGTGCATTATAATCGTAATGTACTTTTGAAAACTTTGTTTGTGAATTAGATCGACCCTCAATCTTGTTTGCAAAAAAATCAGTTTCTTCATCAACAGATTACATAACAACACGTTGAAAGGAATCATCTAACAGAAATGTTGCATTGTACAACTTAGGATTGTCTTTGAGTGCTTTGTGTAAATTACGGGGTGTGTCACTTCCAAGTGCAAAACTTACTCCTTTAGGACTTGGTTTCACAACATTTTTCTGAATTTGTGTTACTGAATTACCCGTTTTATACACAACATTTTGAAAGTCTTTGAGTTTGGTTTCCAAATCCAGAATTTGATCAAGATAGGAGTCAACACATTTCCTATTGGCTTTCTTTTCTTCAAGAAGATCCTTCTGAGATGCGGAAAGCTCAGATTGAGTTTTCAACAACTCAGAATTTAAAGCATCAATTTGTTTTTTAAATTCAAATTGATCCTTTTCTTTTTGAGAGAAAAGCTCAGCTTTGGCAATGGTTAGCTCACGAACTTGACTTTCTAAATTTTGAACTTTTACATACTCTTGTTGGAAAGCCATTTCAAAACCTTTTTCACGTTTATCTTGTTTAAGATATCCCAAAAGTTGTAGTTTGTAACACTCATTATCCTTTGTTAACAATGCAATTTTCTCTTTGAGCTTTTGATTGATGTCATTGCATTTTTCTATTTGTGACTGGGTGGTCAATAGCAGGGCCTGTAATTCCGAATCTTGATCATCCAAATGATCTTTTTGTTCAAGATGATCACAATTGGCATCATCAATGAGATCATCAAAGGAAACAACGGTTTTATCATCATCAAATGATACAATCGTGTTAACTTGATCATCGGATGGTGATGAAAATAACTCATTTTGAACAAAAGTTTCGTTTGTAGATGAAGATACAAAAGGTGAAGCAATTTCATGAATAAGACATGTAGGATCAGGTACCTGAGAAAGACCATCGGTATCATATACCGGGCCTGACTCGGACATATTCATTTCATGCATATTAGCCATAAGCATGACTGCAGCATTTGCCTCAAGGTCTTCCATTTCATCATCTGATTCCACATTAGCCATAAAACTTTGATCATTCTGAGTCATCATCCCAGCAGCCCTTTCATCTTTGAGTGCCATCATAAGAGCCTCTTTGTGATACTGACTGCCCATTGTTCTTGGCTTCGGACAAGCATTAGCCATGTGACCGTTCCCCCCACAATTGTAGCATGTGATAGACGTATTAGCAATGCCTTTCTGACCATTCCCAACATTCGAATTTCCTCTCTGAACATTCCCCATACTGTTTCTGTTTGCCCCTGCAGTATTGAACCTATTTCCTCCTGACTGAACCCTTTGATTACCATATCCACGATTTCCCGAACCATATCTGCCTGATTCCTGGTATTTGAAGATGAACGAAGACGGTTGTTGGATTTGGTGAATCTGCCAAATGCGTTAGCAATCAATCCAAATGCTTCATTAAGAGAATTGAAAGCATCCTCTTCTTCATCATAATCTGCATTTGAGTACAGCATTGAATCGGTGTTGTTGTATGGAACCAGCTGGTTATCAGAGTATTGTTGTGGTGCTTCATAAGGAATGATTTGATTATGAGGTTGGGGTGGAGGACTTGGTTGAAAAGATGAGTGGCCAAATTCCTGGTGTGGTAAAGAGAAGTTAGATTGAGCAACGAGAGCAAGTGAGTTTGATGTTGGTGCTGGTGTGAAACCTCCTCGTGCTGCAATTTCTTTATCCACTTCTGATTGATGTTGTCTGAGGTAATCATACATGAGTCCATATTTGACATCACCAATTTTCTTTGTCTGCCTCACAAAAGTTGCATATTTCTGCCATTCAGGACCAAGGCATCCAAGGAATTTGGAGTTGACAGCAATCTTTGGTAACTTTATATCATGACGATCAAGATCATTGATAATGTTGGTGAAACGGTGGTAGTAAGATTCAATGTTCTCCCCTGGTTCCATGATGAAGTGAGTGTACTCCATATATAACTTGGACTCAAGATCTTCTTGGTTTAACTCTGTTCCTTCCATGAGAAGATGAACATGTTCCCACATATCTTTGGCTGTCTTTTGAGCATCAATACTTCGGTAGATAGGATTGGGAATTCCTTGAAGTATGAAAGACATTGCCAATTGGTTTGCTTCTTGTTGTAATGTTTGCTCAGTTGTGTAGTTGGCAACCGGAGTGGGTGTGGATGTTTCTTCTCTCTCTGAAGTTGCTGGAACCACAGTAGCTGGAATAGGATAGGGTCCTTCTTCAATAACTTTCTTGAGGTATTGACCATGAGGTTTTTTGAGTTCAACGAATCTGAGGAATCTACTAGCCCATTGCACGTAGTTACCCGGAGTTAGCATTGGTGGAGTTTCTTGACTTCCAGCTTCATGACGTGATTGCTGACTACTAATTGCTTCACACATCTTGTTAAACCAGTGAGGTTCTCTGGAGTATGATGGATAATTCTGCAGTTGTTGATTCTGTTGCATGATTTGTTGTGGGGATACTTGTGGTGGAGAGAGATATTGATGCTGTTGTACGAATGCTTGTTGTTGTTGATACTGAGGATGAAATTGCTGTTGTTGATACTGAGGATGAAATTGCTGTTGTTGAGGATGTTGCTGTAGCTGATAGTAGTAATTGAAGTGAGGTGGTTGAGACATTTTCTTTGGATCTTTAGATAATTAAGATGTGTTTTAAGATTTATGATGTTTGATTTTTAAGTTTACTTAATGTTCTTAGTCCAATTGCGAGAAACACTGTTTGAATTGCGAGAGATTCTGAATTGCGAAAGAGGTTGTCCAATTGCGAAAGACCTGAGTAATTCCGAGAGATTTCTCCAAATGCGATAGAAAATTGTAATTGCGAGAAACAATGTCAATTGCGATAGAACTTAGCAATTGCGAGAGATAACTCTGAATTGCGAAAGATCAAGCAATTTCGAAAGATTTTCAAAATTACAATTTCGATCACGTTCTCAAACTTTTATACAAAAGATGAGAATAATTCCGAGTCGAGGTAGTTTCACAACTTTTACAAAGAAGGAAACACCGAGTACCAAATCCGAAGAATCTGATGAATTGCGAGAAACCCTTAAACCAGTCCAATTGCGAGAAACCCTTAAACCAGCAATTCCAAGAAACCCTTGTTACCAAATGCGAGAAACCCTTGAATTGTTGCAGACCAATTGCGAGAAACCCTTCTTCTTCGAATTTCAACCCAGAACGTTGTTGAATGATGAAAAACGTAAAACTTATGAATATTAACGATTAACACAACGAATTTGCACCAAATTTTACAACGTTATCCTTAAAATACGAAGATTTGATGAAAAGGATTTAAACAACGATTTGCAAAACTCACTTTTTTCACACTTTTGACGCAATCGAACTAAAAAAAACTGACGTAAACTATTAAAACCAAATGAAATAACGATTAGATCTACTCTTAAAACACAAAACTTAACTACCTTTGGCGTATGATACCACTTGTAGGTCACGTAAATAATCTCAACAACACACTCGTTAATGACTTAATGACACACGAACTACTACTTATCTAGATATAAGCTACGTATGAAAAGTAATAAGCTAATACGATAAAGTAAATAAGAGAATAAGATGAGAAGAGAATGATGGAAGGCTTTTTCACTTAATTCGATTCATACACAAGCAGAGCTTCCGCACTTACATAGAAAAACCAACAATGAAAATGTATCCCTTGCCTTGTATTTATAGGCAATGGGAGGGGGAATCATTCTAAGAATATTCTCTTTGCATGTGACTAGAATATTTTAACACATGTGACCGGTCCATGGACTACTAATGAACCGGTCCAAAATTACAAACAATATAGTCCTAATAAACGTGCAACATTATAAATGAACAAGACTTGTAAATATTTAAAACATGTTCCTAACACTTTGTTTTGTGAACCTTCGATGATCTCTTTCATGTTCTGATCTGTTTTACTTCTGAGTTGATGTCCTTAACATAGTTCTCTTTGCTTTGAACCTTTTCATGATTCCCTGTTGTTACGACCCCTGATATAAAAATCTATTATGCGAAAATCTTTTAATTATGACCTGGAAATGTTTCGAGAAAAATCAGTTATTTTAAAAGAATGATTTTGAATGGTGATATGATACTATTTTATATGACAGTTGTTAACTTTTGTGAAAACTAGTTTTAAAGAATGTTTTTATGAAAAACCGTTTTGAAAGATTACTTTATGAAAACTATTCTGAAAGATCATTTTATTGAAAACCGTTATTAAAGGAATGCTTTCAATGAACTTTTGACAGGAATTTCTAAAATGAACTTTTGCAATGAACTCTTAATTATGAACCTTTGATATAATCTTCTGAACCATTTGATATAATCCTTTTAATCTGAACTTAAACTTTGATATAAAACTTAATCTGATAAACCTTGATTTGAACCTTTGACATTTATTTCTAAACTGTTTGACATGAACTTTTTCCATGTACCCTTAGGATATGACTTTTGATCAGTTTGATAGTACATCTGACCTTTGACCTACAGTCTGATGTCCGAGCCAATCACTAGGCATGAGGGTTTCATGTCCATGTCATTGACGCACCTTTGACATGACTTTAGGGCAGGAGAGTGATGACCTGTTTCGTCCCTTATTTATTATCTGCTATGGCCATTATGATTATAATTATTGATTTGTCTGCGGGGGCGTATGGGTGCATCCTAGATTTGACCTGTTATCTGTATATGTTATATGTTTATGGTTATTATATCTGGTGACTGATTGTGTGTGCGATACACGTCTTTCACATTGTCTGAGAGCTGATCACTCTACACAGGTTTGTTTTATTATATTGGTATGCTATGGTATTATCTGTTATCTGGGCTCGTGATGGATTTTTGTGTTCCTGTTTCTTAAACCTTATTCATTTTCCTTTCCTTTTCTTTTATTCTTGTTCCATTTCTTATTCCTTTCATTTTGATGTTGTATCGGTATGACCTGTATTCCTGATTATCTTTTATACTGCTATCGGTTACTGCTTTGTTTATCTATATATCTGTTCACTGAGCTCTCGTAGCTCAGCCGCATTTCTTTTCCTGCAGCAGGTTTTAGTAGGAAGCTGGGAATGAGTGGAGAGTATACCTTTGGACTTAGAAGATTGGATAGCTATTCTGGATTAGAGTTGACTAGAAGATATCATAATTTAGAAGTAGTTGTTTTTGGAAGTTCTCAATTGTAACCTTGTAGATTCAGTATTTCATTTGTAATCCTTTGAGATTTTTGTATTACTGAAGATGTATGCTTTGTTTTGATATGATGTGAATCCATTATTGTGATATCTTTACCCTTGTCGGGTCGGGGTGTTACACACTGAATTCTTGAGATATGAGATTCTTCTCATAGAATTCTCCATACCTAGCCACAATGACTTTATTCTATGGTGGAAAGTAAAAGTAGTAACCCTTTGTTTCCTTAGGGTATCCTACGAAGATACACTTAACAGATCTTTGTTGGAGTTTATCTGGTGAGTCACGTTTAACAAACGCCTCACAACCCCAGACCTTTAAGTAAGAAAAGTTGGGAGCTTTTCCACTCCATAATTCATATGGAGTCTTATCAACCTTCTTAGTTGGAACGATATTCAATATGCGAACAGCAGTTTCAAGGGAATAGTCCTAAAAGGATAAGGGAAGAGTTGTAAGATTAAACATAGATCGTACCATATCTAGAAATTTACGATTTCTCATTTCAGATACACCATTTTGCTGTGGAGTATAAGGAGATGTGAGTTACTGGACAATTCCACACTCAGCTAGATAATCTTTAAACTCTTGGCTTAAATATTCACCACCTCTATCGTATCGAAGAGCCTTGATGAGTGTGTAAATACTCATCATTTTATGCCAATTTTAGACCATAAAAATACTGAAAACACCCAAATAGACCATATTATACTGCAAATATCCTTGGTTTGTGTTTTTATGCGTTTCAGGTACAAAAGGATCGAAAACAGGGCAAAACAGGCAAAAACCGAACACAGGATTGGAAAAGTGTGAAAAGCCGGAGCCGGGAAAGGAATTTACGAGTTTGGACCGGGATATTGCTCAAGTGTCAAAGACAACCTTCAAAGTAATCAAATTTGACAGAATTGGCCCTTGGGATAATTTTCAGAAGTTGGCATAAAAAGTCCCTCAGTTTTCAGATATTACACCATTGGTCCTTAAGCCTTATCCCATTTCAAGTTTAGTCCATTAAACTTAACTAACCCTTAAAACTAAAAACAACCCAATCCCTTTCTATCCTAATTAAACCCAACACAAAACACAAGCCCAATATACACCAAAAGCCCAACCATTAAACCCACAACCCAACCCCATCCGTTTTATCTTTTTTTAGATAATACGGGGTCAACCCATTCGGTCAAACCCACCTTATCCCTTCCAAAAACCATCAACCCGCCAAACCACTTCTCCATTCCCCAAAAACCTCCATCCTGACAACCGACAACAAATTACCCTCCCCCTTGCTTTTCACTGAAACACGCCTCCAACCTCCCCCCTCCTACTTAGCTACTCACATGCTAACCCACGTGCTCAGAAAAGTTAAATACCCACTTGGTACTTTTCCCGCCAAAACAAGAATAGACGAACCAGATTGATTGAAACTTATCCAACGGGTGGGAAATGTTCAGGAGAGTCAGAAGAAGCTTTTGGATTGGTATTTAAAGAAAAGAAGCCAAGAGAAATATTTTGTCACTGTTTTAGACCACTTCTTAGTGTAGATTGTAGGATAAGTTTAAAATTCTGTTTTCAAGCTAATTGTAATTCAAATTTTCAGTGTTGGTTAACTTTTAGAAGCTTTGTACTCGTTTTGTTTTATTGCAATCTCAGTTTATTTCTCATTCAGTTTTAAAATTCATTTGGTCAATGAAAGTCAAAGGTTTGTCATACTGCTTATTTCTGCTCAGTTAGTGCTTATTTGGTATGAATTTGCTTATTTACTTTTATTGTTGTTAGTTTAAGTCTATTAGATGGCTAGATTTAGTAAAAGTTTCCAGTGCCTTCAAAAATCATAAAAAGCAAATAAGATAGTCAAACTGCTTATCTTGCTTATTTTAGTTACTTAGTGTTTTTTTTAAGTTTAAATAAGTTAGATAATCAGTTTGAATAAGATTTATGGCTTCATTTGGTGTTTTCTAGTATAACAGTTTCATTTCAGTGTAGTTAAAGGGTGTTTGGTTTAAGCTTTTTCATGGGTGAAAATGGGTACATTTAGCTGCCACTGTTCATTTGCACTTAGGGTTAGTATAATCTTGCTTATTTCAGTTTAAATCAGTAGTTATCAGCTTGTTTCATGAAGTTTTTGAGGTTAATGTAGAATTGAGGTAGTTGTTCTTTCTAGCCAAGTGAACCTCTCAAAACTGCTTATCACCTAGATAAGCAGTTGTGATTTATTTGCTTTGCTATTTCTTTTAGTCTTTTAGGGATAAACTCAGTACTAGATTCATCCCTTTAGGCATTAGTCATCACTTGCTCAATATCAGTCCACTTAGCCTAGCAGTCTGCACATTTTCTTCATTTTTGCTTTTTCACCCTTTTTCAATGTTAATTTTAAGCTAGTAACTGTAGTTGTTAACTTCTAGTTTTTGTTTTATAAGTAGTTTGTAGGGTACTCTTAATCTGTTTTGGCTTTATTCTGCATTTGTAGCTTATTAGGTAGCTTATTCAAGTCTGCAAATATGCCCTTAATCCTGATCTCAAACCTGCACAGATTTCCAGTTTTTCACCATCTGATCTAGGGCAGATTTGGGTGAGCAATTGATGTTAGAAATTAGGCATTTTTGGTTTGTAGTTAGCCAGTAGTACTAGGTAGCTTTTGCCCCCTTTAGTTTTCATTTTCCAGCTTATTTGAAGTGCTTATTTGATCTGCAAGTAGGGGTATTTAACTGCTTTTTTCTGTCTTATTCTTGAATCTGTTCAGCTGCATAATTGCTTCTTCCTTCTGCTTATTTGTGGTTTTTCAGTTGTTTTATGCTTAAATTAGTTGTTAGAACTGTTTCTAAGCATTTGGTAATTTTTAGTTAACATTAGCTTATTTTTAGCTTATTTGAAAACTGTTTATTTGCCCAAAACAGCTTATTAAGTTTAGATAAGATCTGCTTTTATTTTTCCTAGTTTTTAAATATCATTTTAGATTTACTTGAATTTTTTTCAGATTTTTTTTATTACTGTTTACTATTTTTAAATCATTTTAATAGTTTAATTTAGTTTTAAATTCATAATAAATAATTAAAAAGTCAAAAAAATTATTTTTCTTTTTTTTTAAATTTTCTTTTATAATTTAGGATGTAGGAAAAATAGATTTGTACCCGTAGAGTTAATATTTCATCATTTTGTTGTTTTTAGGTTCGTTCTTAGCTCCCGTTTTTCTTTAATTCGCGTTTTTAAATCCCGTTTACGTTTTTAATCATATATGTTTTTCTTAAATTGTTTTTCTTGTCCTTTTAAATCGTTTTTAATTTATGTTCATCAATCTTAGCTTAGAAACCAAAAATCCCACTTTTATTCACCATTCATTGCACGCAATCACGATTCGAGATCACAAATTCCATTCACGCCTTCGTTGGGGATAACGACCCGGGAATACAACTTCCATTGTATTCCTTGGACATATTTATGCATTGATTCCAGCGAATCAAATTTTGGCGCCGCTGCCGGGGAGGGCTGACGCGAATTTTGAATTCTCGTTTATCGTTGCGTGTTTTGAATCTTCGTAAATATTTTCTCATTAAAAAAAAAAAAAAAAAAAAACCCAATAAGATTTTCATTTCAAAATTTATTTTCCCTTTATATTTTTCAAAATGTTTCTAAAAAACCAAAAATATTCTTCGTATCCTTCTTATCCGTTTAATTCTTTTTCTCACCCTCTATCCGTTTAATTCTTTTTATGTCTTCATCTTACAACTATGGTTGTGAATGGTGTGGGGGACCTCTATATGGTGGAAATTGTCCCGGTTGTAGCATTGTAAATTCGGGAAACGGGTTTGTCTATGACCAAAATCCCTACAATGAAGCACCCGACCTTTTCAACCAACCCCCACAACATCACATGGAGACATACTTGTGTGAATTTTGTGGAGGTTATCCTCATCCGGGATATGATTATCGAACGGGAGACGTGCTTGTCTATGAGCAGAACCCTTATAACAATCAGACACCATCCGGATTTGACACATCTTCATATTATTCACCGCCACAACAGTTTTACTGTTGTGAATACTGTGGAGGTCCGCACTATAATTCCGATTGTCAAACAAGGACCCCGCTTTTCTATGAGCATGGTCCTTGTAACAATTATGATTATTCGTATCATGACCAACCTCCACAGTATCAACCAATTCAAACGCAGCCTCAGCCATTTCCTCAAGAATCATTCCAAGAAATTCATAATATTAGGAATGATCTTCTGGATTCTGCTTTCAAAGATGTATTCCAAAAACTTCATGATGTGAGGAATGCATTTAATGCTTGGGCTGCTAAACAGACCAAAGAAGATCGTCATGGTGAATCTATGGAAGATTTACTCGCCATTGAACGTGCAACACATAACCGTTTCTTATTTAATCAGGCGTGCATGCTCGATGACGAAGATGACGACGACGAGGAGAGTACTATTCCTTTGAGTGATATTATTTCTCAACTCCCTCAGTCTATTGCAATCACGTCCATCCTTCCCTCTCAGTCTAAACCCGAGGACTCTCTTATTATGGGGGATGAGCCTCTTAGCACTGTTCCTGAAAAGGAATCGGACGAATTCATAAAGTCTAGTGCTGAGAACCTTGTCCCAATCCCAAGTGAGTCCGAGGATATATCTGACGATGAATGTGATTTGTCTATTTGTAGTGATCATCCTCTTGACACTACTGATGATTTTTTCGGGACGTTTTCTAACCCTCTTTTCAATTCAAATGATGATTTTTCCTCTAGTGATGACGAATCACTTTCTGATGAGGAAGTTCAAAATGAAAGTCTCGAAATCTATTCAAATTCTCTTTTTGAATTTGATAACGAGTACTTTTCTAGCAATAATCCTCTCTTTGATAAAGAGTTAGAGAACGATGAGGTCAAGGACTCTATTATTTCAAATCTTGATGATGTGACCTCAAATATCAATCCCGACATTCTTTCTCCGACATATGTGACTTTTCCTTCTGTGGATCGCCATTATATTGATTTCACATATGTCGTTCGAGTTTTTCTACCTTTCTTCTCCTATAAGGTAGATTGTCCTCTCATTCTCTCGTTTGGGAATGAGGACAAAGTTTTTGATCTCGGCATCTTAATTTATCATTCTTTTGAGCCGGTTGTATCTCATCGGAGTGGAACTTTCATGTACTTCAATGTTTATCCAAACATTTTGAACGAAAGTCTGATAGAGATTTTCTCTTCCACTTGCTTCCCCATGAACAAATGAATTCGGGGTCGAGTCAAGCTAGTGACTCGGTGAACAAAAACATTAGCATTGCATGGGTAAACGCCCATGTTTCTGACTTCTTTCTATTTTTTGACACTAAGTGTGGGGGGATTCCTCTACTGTGCTTTGTTTGTGTGTTGTTTGCCCTTGTTTGCAGGTTTCCCTTGGATAGTGTTGATTGTCGCGCCTGTTTTCAATCCAGCCGCCCAATATCCTATCCTTTTACTAACGTTTATCTAGGGATATCTTTTTAATCCTTTTTGTGAAAAATGGAGATTTCCGTTCCACACTTGGCTATTAGTATTACCTTTTTACGTTCTAAGTGTCGGCATAATAGCCGGTACTTTGAATATTGAGGGCAATATTCAATTTTAAGTGTGGGGGGGAATTCTCGCGAATTTTGTCACATTTGTACCTTCTAGTGCCCTAGTACCCCCGTTTTGGCCAAAAATTTTAAATTTTTTTCGTTTTTAGATAAGAAATTGCAATAAAAAATAAAAGTGTTTAGTCTTGATTAGGTTAGAACAAAGGGAATCCCGACTCTGCCAGAGTGTTGATCTGGCTGCTTCTTTAACTTTTAGACTAAGGTTTTACGATGTGTGCAAATGAAAATGCTAAGCGTAGAATAGTTGGTTTTCTTTAGAGCTTATACAAGTAATCTATGGCTTTTCCTCCCAGAAGATAACTAATCGGATTAAATACGTGCTGTTTTCAAACGTTTGAACGTTAAAATCATGTTGTTATAAAAAACAAATTTTTATACAATTTTGATATAGAGCCCGAGTTCAACTTTTTATTTCAATTTTTGAGAAAGCATATATGTAAATATATATATAAGTTAAAAAAATTAAAAAATAAAAAAAAAATTGAAAAAAAAAAATGAAAAAGAAAAATAAGAAAATGGAATGATATTGCAAAATGCAAAAATGGAATGATATTGCAAAATGCAATAAGTTTTGATGTTGCAAAAATAAAGATGTATGTGTTATTTATATGAATAAATGTAGGAAAATTGCTTTCTCTTAAATTTAAATCGGAAATTGAACTTGGATTCGTCAATTTTGTATAAAGGTTAAACGGTAATTTAGTAGATTGTTGATTTCAAAGGGCCCCGAAAGCTCCGGTATTATTCTCTGTGAGGTGTCAAAAGCCTGGTCACCTAAAACCAACTGGTTTGGGATGTGCCGAGAAGAAAGCCGTTACATGGAGTGATCTCGTCTTTGAGTCTCTAATCTCTAAATGATCGTTTGTTGTTATCTATTTAAGTATTTAATACTAGCGTAGTGGGAATATCCAAAATCTTTGAAATCGAAATTCCGCTGATTCCGGTACTATTCTTTGTGGGGTGTCAAAAGCCTGGTCACCTAAAACCAACTGGTTTGGGATGTGCCGAGAAGAAAGCCGCTACATGGAAAAGGCCCTTTTTGATCTTTAGATTTTCGAGGTTCCCGGTAAATTAGTATTTGACTTAAACAAATAACAACCATAATAAATGTCGATTTTTGCGGTCAAAATTTTGAAAATTAGCACAGTCACCTAACTTGAATAAATTGTGGGAGTGAAAAGTTAAGTTTCGGCTTACATAGATTATTAGTATAAGTAGTGTTAGCATTTTACAAAAATATTTGCACATTGAGTTTAAGCTTAGATGGGAGTATAAAAAGAGGATGACGATTACAATTCCCTGGAAACACCCATTTTGTGGGGAATCCCGTTCCATGATACCATTTTTTTTAATAATCAAGCATTTATATATTTTTGTTCTAGTTTAAATTTCTCGCATTTAATAAAAAGTCGAAACGGGGTATACTTGATTCCTTTCATTACTTCATATGATCGGATTGCTAGGGACTAGCAATAGCTTAGTGTAGGGGATTGATGAGTGTCTAAATACTCAACATTTTATGCCCATTTTAGACCATAAAAATACTGAAAACACCCAAATAGACCATATTATACTGCAAATATCCTTGGTTTGTGTTTTATGCGTTTCAGGTACAAAAGCATCGAAAACAGGGCAAAACAGGCAAAAACCGAACACAGGATTGGAAAAGTGTGAAAAGCCGGAGCCGGGAAAGGAATTTACGAGTTTGGACCGGGATATTGCTCAAGTGTCAAAGACAACCTTCAAAGTAATCAAATTTGACATAATTGGCCCTTGGGATAATTTTCAGAAGTTGGCATAAAAGGTCCCTCAATTTTCAGATATTACACCATTGGTCCTTAAACCTTATCCCATTCCAAGTTTAGTCCATTAAACTTAACTAACCCTTAAAACTAAAAACAACCCAATCCCTTTCTATCCTAATTAAACCCAACACAAAACACAAGCCCAATATACACCAAAAGCCCAACCATTAAACCCACAACCCAACCCCATCTATTTTATCTTTTTTTTAGATAATACGGGGTCAACCTGTTAGGATTTATTTTAAAGTGATGGTAATTCATCATTGTAATAGTTTAATTAAGTGTGTCGTTGTTTAGTTTAGTTAATTTAGTCAATGAGCTTGGATTAACCTTATAGATTAAATGTAAGTTACCATCCCATCTCCATCTTTCTATCTTCTATTCTTCTCTAATTCTCATGTTGTGTGTATGATAAAGGATAATATTAAGCTTTAACATAACCCATTCGGTCAAACCCACCTTATCCCTTCCAAAAACCATCAACCCGCCAAACCACTTCTCCATTCCCCAAAAGCCTCCATCCTGACAACCGACAACAAACCAACCTCCCCCTTGCTTTTCACTGAAACACGCCTCCAACCTCCCCCCTCCTACTTAGCTACTCACATGCTAACCCACGTGCTCAGAAAAGTTAAATACCCACTTGGTACTTTTCCCGCCAAAACAAGAATAGACGAACCAGATTGATTGAAACTTATCCAACGGGTGGGAAATGTTCAGGAGAGTCAGAAGAAGCTTTTGGATTGGTATTTAAAGAAAAGAAGCCAAGAGAAATATTTTGTCACTGTTTTAGACCACTTCTTAGTTTAGATTGTAGGATAAGTTTAAAATTCTGTTTTCAAGCTAATTGTAATTCAAATTTTCAGTGTTGGTTAACTTTTAGAAGCTTTGTACTCGTTTGGTTTTATTGCAATCTCATTTTAATTCTTATTCGGTTTTAAAATTCATTTGGTCAACGAAAGTCAAAGGTTTGTCATACTGCTTATTTCTGCTCAGTTAGTGCTTATTTGGTATGAATTTGCTTATTTACTTTTATTGTTGTTAGTTTAAGTCTATTAGATGGCTAGATTTAGTAAAAGTTTCCAGTGCCTTCAAAAATCATAAAAAGCAAATAAGATAGTCAAACTGCTTATCTTGCTTATTTTAGTTACTTAGTGTTTTTTTTTTAATTTTAAATAAGTTAGATAATCAGTTTGAATAAGATTTATGGCTTCATTTGGTGTTTTCTAGTATAACAGTTTCATTTTAGTGTAGTTAAAGGGTGTTTGGTTTAAGCTTTTTCATGGGTGAAAATGGGTACATTTAGCTGCCACTGTTCATTTGCACTTAGGGTTAGTATAATCTTGCTTATTTTAGTTTAAATCAGTAGTTATCAGCTTGTTTCATGAAGTTTTTGAGGTTAATGTAGAATTGTGGTAGTTGTTCTTTCTAGCCAAGTGAACCTCCCAAAACTGCTTATCACCTAGATAAGCAGTTGTGATTTATTTGCTTTGCTATTTCTTTTAGTCTTTTAGGGATAAACTCAGTACTAGATTCATCCCTTTAGGCATTAGTCATCAATTGCTCAATATCAGTCCACTTAGCCTAGCAGTCTGCACATTTTCTTCATTTTTGCTTTTTCACCCTTTTTCAATGTTAATTTTAAGCTAGTAACTGTAGTTGTTAACTTCTAGTTTTTGTTTTATAAGTAGTTTGTAGGGTACTCTTAATCTGTTTTGGCTTTATTCTGCATTTGTAGCTTATTAGGTAGCTTATTCAAGTCTGCAAATATGCCCTTAATCCTGATCTCAAACCTGTACAGATTTCCAGTTTTTCACCATCTGATCTAGGGCAGATTTGGGTGAGCAATTGAAGTGCTTATTTGATCTGCAAGTAGGGGTATTTAACTGCTTTTTTCTGTCTTATTCTTGAATCTGTTCAGCTGCTTAATTGCTTCTTCCTTCTGCTTATTTGTGGTTTTTCAGTTGTTTTATGCTTAAATTAGTTGTTAGAACTGTTTCTAAGCATTTGGTAATTTTTAGTTAACTTTAGCTTATTTTTAGCTTATTTGAAAACTGCTTATTTGCCCAAAACAGCTTATTAAGTTTAGATAAGCTCTGCTTTTATTTTTCCTAGTTTTTAAATATCATTTTAGATTTACTTGAATTTTTTTCAGATTTTTTTAATTGCTGTTTACTATTTTTAAATCATTTTAATAGTTTAATTTAGTTTTAAATTCATAATAAATAATTAAAAAGTCAAAAAAATAAATTTCTTTTTTGTAAAATTTTCTTTTATAATTTAGGATGTAGGAAAAATAGATTTGTACCCGTAGAGTTAATATTTCATTATTTTGACGTTTTTAGGTTCGTTCTTAGCTCCCGTTTTTCTTTAATTCGCGTTTTTAAATCCCGTTTACGTTTTTAATCATATATGTTTTTCTTAAATTGCTTTTCTTGTCCTTTTAAATCGTTTTTAATTTATGTTCATCAATCTTAGCTTAGAAACCAAAAATCCCACTTTTATTCACCATTCACTGCACGCAATCACGATTCGAGATCACAAATTCCATTCACGCCTTTGTTGGGGATAACGACCCGGGAATACAACTTCCATTGTATTCCTTGGACATATTTATGCATTGATTCCAGCGAATCAAGCCTTAATCTTCTTACCGAGTTGTAATTCTACTTAACTTTTAAAAACTTTGAATGTCTCAAAGACTTCATGTTTATGTTTAAGTAAATAAACATAACCATAACGACTGTAGTCATCCGTAAATGTTAAGAAGTAGGTAGCACCGCGTTTTGACACATGTCTAAGTGGACCGCAAACATCAGTATGTATTAATCCAAGTAGATCTGTAGCACTTTCCAGTTGATGTGAAAAAGGTTTCCTTGTCATATTCCCAGATATGCAAGATTCGCATTTATCAAATGAATCATCATTGATATTTCGAAAAAGCCCATCATGTTGCAGCTTTTCCATGCGTTTCTTGCCAATATGTGCAAGATGACAGTGCCAAAGATAAGATGAATCCAAGTCTGACTTGATTCTCTTATTGCTAATGCTGTACACAAAATTATTTCTATTGGACACATGATTTTCCATGTCAATTTCAAACACACCATTTATTGGAATTGCATTAAAGTAAAAAACATTATTTAAAGAAACCGAAATTCCATTATCAGTAAATGTGTGAACAAAACCATTATCCTTTAACAAAGAAACTGAAATGACACCCCTAATGATAGAAGGTGCAAAATGACAATTATTCAAAACTAGTATTAATCCCGAAGGTAAAACTAAATCGAATGTCCCTATGGCTTCAACTGCTGCACGTATGCCATTGCCCACGTACAAGTAGCTTTCTCCATAGGCCAGCTTCCTTGCTCCTCTAAGCCCCTGCGATGTGTTACAAATATGAGTACCACATCCCGTATCATATACCCAGGCATTATGCTTACGAGGAAAATAAAATAATTCAATCATAAAAATACCTGAAGTGCTCGCGACATTCCCAGCCTTCTTATTTTTATTCGCACGCAACTCCTCTAGGAGCAATGGAAAATTCCTCTTCCAATATCCAGGAGTGTTGCAGTGGTGACAAGCAGCCAAATCCTTCTTGGTTTTATCCTTCTTCTTAGGAGGATTCTGCTTCTTAGACATTGGCTGGTAGGTCATAACCTGTTTACCCTTGTTAGCTTTACCTTTCCCCTTCTTGTTCACTTGTTGCGGTTTGTTGGGCTTGGTAACCCTACCACCTTGTATTGCTAATACCGCAGGTGTAGGTGGCTTCTTTGACAATCCTTTCTCAAAGTCAATGAGCATTGCATGTAACTCACTGATAGTCTTCCCCGTGCAATGCATATTGAAGTTGCGCACAAAATCACCAAACAACTCCTCGTTGAGGGATCGATCGATGAGGCCAACACATACATCTTGCATGTAACCATAGCCGATTGTCTCCAATTGGTCCAAATAACTTTTCATTTCCAATACGTGGACACTCACTGGTTTACTAGCATCCTGCTTACAACTATGCAGAGCATCTATCAAGTCATATTGCTCTGCAGTAGGTGGTTTCTCAAACATACGTTTGAGCTTATTGATCATGTCCATGGGACCATAGTTCTCAAATTGCTTTTGCAATTGAGTGTCCATCCCAGATAACATAAGACAAGCCACATCATTGTGCTTCTCATACTCAATGTTATATTCTTCATGGTCTGCATTAGATGCAGTACCAGCAGGAGCAGTAGGAAGAGGCTTACTAAGATAATCAATTCTTTTGGCCATTCGCAGAACAATTCTCAAAGAACGGTACCAATCATTGAAATTCTTTGTCCCAGTCAACTTTTCTCTTTCAATCATTTGCTTGAAAGCAGAACTCATGTTGTTCATGTTAGTGTTGTCGGGTTGGGCCATTTCTACAGAAAAAAGTTCAAAAGTTAGTACTTTCGATAATAAAACTTTTCAAGAAAATTAAACACCCATGGTAATTTACCATTTAATTTTCACTGAAAACTAGGATCCAAATTGACATAGTTTCATCACATCAGCTTTGGCTGCTAGTAATGAAAGTACTCAATAAGGTACGAGTCGAACTCAATTGCCAATCTCAAATTGCAATTCCTAGAATTATGGGATTTACATATTTTGCCAACCTCAGTTGCAAATGTAAGCATGTTTTATCCCCATCTTTATGCCTTGAGTGACTAGTCCATCTTACTATCAACTCAATTAAGTTAACCAACTTAAGAAACTTGCAAATTAACATAGTTTCATTACATCAGCTTTGGCTGCTAGTAATGAAAGTATGTAATTTACCCTTTGATTACCATCCATGCTCGTCCATCTTACGACAAATGGAAATAGTAATCTCAGGTGTTTCCGTTTCATTGGATGGCATATAACTTAAATTAAAGGTATTTATTTTTTATTTGTGTGATCAAAATATGTACAAAGATGTCATGCATTCATCTTGTATCATATGTTTCAAAAAACTTTTACTCATTCGTTACTTTACTAAGCTCAAATCAACAAAGTTTTAATTGATGGCGTTGAGAAACTTACAACTTTGCCTTAAGATGCTCCGTACATATAATGGTTGTACTTGGTAAGTCTAATTTTGATGCACAAGCGGGCGGAGAGACAGAATGGAGTCTCTTTAAGGCCACAATTTAATGCGAAACCAACCTTATAGTTTGTCAACATTAGGTCCGCCTTTCGACCATTTTTTTGTACAGTTGCATCAATCAATTAATAGTTTATGATTTTTAAAGCTTAAAACCATGTTTCACCATTATTAAGTCAAGTTTAATTTTTATTTATAAAATTACCCTTTGCTTACAATCATGTCATAACATATATAAACAAATAGCAATTAACAAAAAAAAAATAATAATAAAATAAACGACATTAATAATGTACATGCTAAACAAATCAATTAACATGTATATATTGATCTAGGACTCCCATTAGTTTTCGAGCTAGGTACCAATGGACCACATACACCAATTACTTGGTTGCGTAAGTCCGATGATAAATATATACAATAACACACATAATTGATTTTATATACGATTTATATGGGGTCTTCCCCAATTTTAGGTCTTCCCTAATAACCTAATTAATTAACCTTTAGTAATTTAACTTGTCAACAATTTTATTACTAAAACCCTAATTAATTCTTATCGCATAAACATAGCATGTAAAACACGTAACAATTACATCAATTTCTATGACAAAACATGTATGTTTTTGTCATGGATTCCCCAAATAGCACTTATTATCATGTCACAACATATAATCAAGTCTTACATACGCATATCAATTAATGACATATTACAAGTATTCATTAATTAACACATAAAAATTTACATGCAACCTAGGGTTTCTACACGTTTTACAAAACAAAAACCCTAATGATAATAATTTAGGGTAATCGACCTAAAATAAAAAAATAAAAATTAGGGTTTACTTATTTTTAAAACCCTAGAACACCAAAAGCATGTAATAATCATATAGATCCAATTTTATGCGTTTCAATAATTAATTACACAGTATTAACGGCTCTTGATGCCACTGTTGGAATATTAATATCATAACAATTTATATATAACATATAAACATGTACATCAAAGCATTGGCAGCGGAAAACAGAATCTAATACTAGTAACTAATTAACTAAATAAAGGAACATGCGTACCTTTGATTTCTAACTAAACAAGAAATCGAGTGAGCAAGAACCGGTAAAACCCTAAACTAGGTTTTATCAAAATCGACACCACCTAAATCGAATGGGGAAAAATTACTAACAAAAGTATGTTAGTTCTCCGTTCTCTTGTACAAACGTATTAGTAGCGTTTCAATGTGAAAAGCTGGGTTCTTGATCACAAAACAAACCCAACACTTTAATGTGATTGTTAGATCGATTTTCCCGAGGGATATGGGAAAGGGACGATCGGCCAAAAACAAAGAGGAGAGAAGAAGAGAAATTAGGTTTGCTCGGGAATCAAGATTAGAGAATTATGAATACAAGGGTTTGTATTTATAGGCTTCTCAATCATGTTCTCCAAGCTAGGGTGAAAACCCTCTCTTCTTCGGTGGGTCAGCCGAAACATACAAGCCCAAGGGGTTCTAGAACCTTCTTGACTTGTATTTTCATCTCAAGTCCTTTAACTTAATATTTAACGACCGTTAACCAAACCCTGTTAAATACTAACACCAGTTAAGTGTGTATTCCGCCTCTGTTTGATTACGAAAGGATGGTGGAGCGGGAGGTGTTGCAGTTGGGTCACCAGCTACTTGAATCTGACGAGGCTTGAATGGTCCGTTCTCGATTGAGTTGATCAGGAGTCTACCTTGACCTTGAGGCTTGGTTTTCATGTATCGTAGCATACGACTCGTCCATGTAAGATAACCACCTTTTTCTAGCATGGGAGGACGGTTTTCTGCACCTGCTGCGTGAATGTCTTGTTGAGTAGTCATTGTTGATGATTTGTATGATAAAGTTGATGTAGGATCGTTGCAACGAAATAGGAGTTGTAGTTGTTGAAGGTTAAACTTGGTTGATGTTGTGAAGTCTTGGTTCGTTGCTGAAGATCGTATGAAGGCTTTCTTAATGGTGAATTCTGGTTTCCCTCCAAAATTTGAATTTGAAAAAATTTCTCTACCAGAATTTGAAATACTCTATAAAATGCAATTCTAAGGTTATTAGAAAATTTTGAGTTTTGAAAATTTTTACGTTAAATTTCGCCGAAGAAATTCGAATTTTGGGCCAAAATTTTCACCGTTGTATCAAAATTTGAATTTCGCGTAAAAATTGAACGTTTTGTCTCTTGTAAAAATTAAATTTTACTTGGATTTTCTCGCCAAAAAACTTAAAAAAAAAAAAAAAAAAAAAAAAAAAAAAAAAAAAAAAACCTTACAATTGTGATAGAGTATTTAAGATTGCGTTAGAGAAATTTTGTCAATTTAGAAAAGTGGAAGTCTGATGCCAATTGCGATAAGGGACCAAAAGTGTCAAACTGTGAAAGTGCAAGTCTGGTGACAATTGCGATAAGTCATCCGAGATGTAATTGCGATAAGCTAGTGTTGTCCGATAAGCATTTGCGATAGACTAGTGTTGTCCGAGAACCATTTGCGATAAACCTCAGAATTGCGATAACTCTCACAATTTCGATAACTATCACAATTTCGATAACTATCACAATTTCGATAAAATGCAATTTGCACAATTTCGATAAAATGCAATTTGCACAATTTCGATAAAATCTCCTATCGCAAATCTTATACAAGATTGCGATAATTGTTGGAATTGCGATAGAAGGCAGCCCCCTGAATTGCGATAGATGGCAGTTTACCAACTCTTGACTTTTTGTACCTTATCCACTGATTTAGTCACTGTAAGATCTAACCACTTTCACCAACTCATATCAATAATTCTTTTACAAGAATTATATGCAAGAAATTCCAATGAAGATCCAAGAGGATAAATCTTACACAATCGAATATGATTATGGACGATCTAATCACTTAGAACACCAAAAAAACTACAACCTTTAAACACAAGATTCGACTTAAAAACAATCAAATCTTCACAAAACCACACATCAAATCAGTAACAAACACAACCTTAACCTTGATATATGCGTACGATTCCAAGAAGAACACACAAAGTCACGTTTTTATGAGACTAAGAACGCGACAGTGGGTTGATTTGGAACAAAACCGAACACAAATAACCTCCTACCTTGTTGTATGGCGTGTTGATACCACTTGTAGAGACCGAATACTATCTTTATCACACAAATGAAGCTCTCTACTACTCGTGACACTCACAAGAACAATGTAAAATAGATGAAAGATGTATGGATCGTATGAGATAAAAACTAGTTGAATGTTTATTAGCTTTATGAGAAAGAAATAAACAAACACAATAAGCTCACACACACTCTCACTTACACTAGACTTTGAGGCACACATGATTTGTGAGAGTGTGTGTGTATAAATAGCTACAAGGGGACGCCCTAATGGGCTTGGGAGTGGGCTTGGTGTAGGCTTAAGTGAGATGGATCATTATGTGATCTTTTCTATTCTATTACAACACCAAAAGCCCACTCTTACTTAACTTAATTATTCTACATGACACACATTACATTTTCTACAAAATGACCATCACTTCATAATAATATAAATGCTAACAGTAATGCTTTGGTTAAACGAGAAACGACATATGGCCTTATAACATATTTCAAAACACTAGATTTTGTGTTTTACTTGTACTTGTTGTTGCATATTTTAGGGATCACTCATGTATTGTCATGGCATTTTCAAAAGTAAGATCAAACTTGCATTTATCAAACCACCAAGAGAAGGAAATCGATTTAGGATGATGTAAACACACAAAGAACATACTTGTTTGGTTAAATGATTACAAGGATATTTGGGTGTTTGTTTGGAAAATAAATTATTATTGATAGTCCTTTTGACCAACACCACTAATAATTGTTATTTAACGAATCAATTGATTAAAGAAAATAAAGAAATGGTCACAAAATTGTTTGCAGGTCTATCCTATCTGTCCGACTTAACGGGTACTAAAAAGTGTTGGAATATTAATATCATAACAATTTATATATAACATATAAACATGTACATCAAAGCATTGGCAGCGGAAAACAGAATCTAATACTAGTAATTAATTAACTAAATAAAGGAACATGCGTACCTTTGATTTCTAGCTAAACAAGAAATCGAGTGAGCAAGAACCGGTAAAACCCTAAACTAGGTTTTATCAAAATCGACACCACCTAAATCGAATGGGGAAAAATTACTAACAAAAGTATGTTAGTTCTCCGTTCTTGTACACACGTATTAGTAGCGTTTCAATGCGAAAAGCTGGGTTCTTGATCACAAAACAAACCCAACACTTTAATGTTATTGTTAGATCGATTTTCCCAAGGGATATGGGAAAGGGACGATCGGCCAAAAACAAAGAGGAGAGAAGAAGAGAAATTAGGTTTGCTAGGGAATCAAGATTAGAGAATAATGAATACAAGAGTTTGTATTTATAGGCTTCTCAATCTTGTTCTCCAAGCTAGGTTGAAAACCCTCTCTTCTTGGGTGGGTCGGCCGAAACATACAAGCCCAAGGGGTTCTAGAACCTTCTTGGCTTGTGTTTTCATCTCAAGTCCTTTAACTTAATATTTAACGACCGTTAATCAAACCCCGTTAAATACTAACACCCGTTTAGTGTTTATTTGTGAAATTAATAATTAAATCATAACTTATTATATTAATTATTAAAATATTGAAACTCATACGTAATGTGTGCAATCCCGAAGTCTCGTGTTCGAAACTGGTCATACGTATATTAATTTGTATCCATAACTTTAACAAAAAGTGACCCATATCAAGTTGAAGTTGTTTTGACCCATTTTATTCATGTAAAAAATAATGTTGTGAACTGTGTTCCATTGAAGCTTGTCAAATGCCAAGTGTTTCTTAGATGCATATGTACTAACATACACTAACAAAATTATGTAGATCATCGACTTGGTCTTTTAAGAGCTGCTGATAACTATGATACGTGGATTCAAAAGACCCGTGTGAAAAAAGGTTATATAGAAGATACTGACACGAAGATTTTGCTTGAGAGGCTGCAAAGTGCTTCTATTTATAGATTGCCAAAGTTATAGTTTGATACGATTTTTTATGTTTGGAAAGGATTGTACTAGTCGATTGGTTGTTAGATCTAGTGATTCATGGAAGGGAAGTACAAGATCCGTTAATTAGACGGTTCGTGTCATGAAGTCTGCATTATTGAATTATGTATTGTGCAAAATAGTTTTGATGAAAAGAAGCATTTTATTTTTAGCGATTCATTTTCATCGCAATTGGATTTGTAACAAGCTCTCATCATTTCAAAATGGATTTTGAAAATTGCAACCCTTTAGTTGCTAATCAGAAGTGAATCGGTGTCGTCCAAAATGGAAGTCGTTGCTATCTGATCCAGTTCATAGCTGTTTGGTAGGGGCTTTTAGGGTAGCCTTTAGCTTTTGTTAAAAAATAATCTCCTCTAAAATAAATGGCTACGTTTGGATACATTAACTTCAAGCTTTTATTTCAAACAAATAGCTCCTAAATGTAGAGCTTATTCATGAAGCTTTTTAAACATCTTGGAACTGTTAAAACTTTAAATTACTGATATACCCTCCAAACATTTGTTTACAATTATATATTTGTCCTTTTATGTCATTTTACATCTTATATTTACATTTAACAGCTAACTTACCAAACACTTTTATTGAAAAAAAGATACAAGCTTGTAGCTCATGTTAACAGCTTTGTAGTTTACAACTTACAGTTAATTTTGCCAAAATACCCGAATAAAAGTTGTATTGTTAAACTGTATGAACGAATTCAATAGCAATAAACTATTTTTAACAAGGGTGAAGTATAAAGATACGTAACATATTTTCTTAAAAAGAACAAAATACGTAACTAACTATATCTATTACTAGTTTTGCTAAACTATTTTCAAATTTTGAACAATGTACGTAATATTGACCGATATGTAACCAGTTTGACCGGTTACCACTAAAAAAAGTTAAAGTAATGGTCCCTGTAGTTTGCGTTGACTTTCAACCGATCGTCCCTTGACTTTTTACAATTAGAAAAGTTACAGTAATGGTCCTTGTGGTTTGCATTGACTTTCATCTTTAGTCCCTTGACTTTTTTTTTTTCAATTTTTTTAACTTTTTCTTTTCATTTATTCATACGCTATTTTTTTACACTTATTATACTTCTTTTTATTGCTTATTCATACATTATTTTTTTACACTTATTTACACTATTTTTTTTACACTTATTCACGCACTATTTTTTTACATTTATTGTACTTCGTTTACCACTTATTCATACACTAGTTTTTTTTACACTAACTATTTTTAAACTTATTCACGCACTATTTTTTTTTTTTTTTTACACTTACACTCTTATTATACTTCTTTTTACCACTTATTCTTACATTAAATTTTTTAACTTTATTACACTTTTATTTTATACTTATTCACACACTATTTTTTTACACTTATCACACCTTTTTTTACACTAATTTTATTTTTAGTTTTTTTTTCATTTTTCATACATTAATTTTTTTACCACTTATACTTATACTTTACACCCCTCATGTGACTTATATTTCTTAAAAAGATTTTTTTTTCTAAACTTTGCGTTTAGTATAAGTATAATAAGTGTAAAAGTGAAGAAACAAAATTATCACTTTACAAAAAAACAATTTTTTTTCTAAACGAATTTTTTGAAAAAAAAAAAAGTAAAAATAATTTTTTTCTAAACGTTGTGTCAAAGTATAAGTACAATAAGTGTCAAAAAAATGTTACGCCCCAAAAACGACACGATAAACTTTTTCAAAAATTCACATACTTTGATACTAAAACTTGTTACACAATTGGACTATTACAAAACAATTAGTAAACTTGTTAACATACGCGGGTAAAACCAACATACATAATTTCAAAAACATTTATAGAAGCAATATATAACAACTCAAAAATGAAAACTTGAAACACGAAAAAGTTACAACTGTTCTATGAACAGTGGTCAATACGCCGTATTCATATTCTGAATGTCGTATTGAGTCAACTATCCAATATGCCGTATGCATTAATTTGTATATGCCGTATTGCTCAACTCACTTAGGTACCTGAGGCATTTAAAAATAAATACCAGACATACCAATATGCCGTATTCAACTTGTCGAATACGTCGTATTACATATACTCCATATTCACTCAAAAGACTGACCATATTAACTAATACTCCGTATTCCTAGATGGAATACGCCGTATCAGGTTCATTAGTCAATACGCCGTATCCAACCTATGGATACGCCGTAGTGGCACATCAGGTACAGACTCTTCATAGCAAACAGCAGAAAACTGCAGAAACTTAAATCCGCAAGTCACAAACTACTTAAACCAAACTTTAACATGCAACTTCTACTAATAACATCTTAAAATACTTACAAGTTTGTTATGACCCTAACCATTGACAAAATGGGTCAAACGGGTACATTTAGCATATTGCCAAGCACCCCTTAACAACCACTATAAATACTTTCTATCCCTTTTTAAACATCCTTGACATGACTAATTACAAGACTTATACATAAACATTAAACATGGACCCGTAGACACCAAAACGACCCACTTTAACCAAAAGTCATACCCAAATCAAAACAGACACTTGCGGCTTCTAACCTTGATTTCACTTGGTCCAAAAGATGAAATCTTCTACTTCTAATCCAAGATCTATACTGCTAAAAATCCATCCTACTCTTTTTCTTTACCCTTGATAGATTCTCTGGTACCTATAAAACAACATCAACTATAACGAGTAAGCGATTTGTCTTGTAATTATATGGCATAAACACACTTTACTATAGTTATAACTAGTGAGGCATATAATCATATAAACTATAAATGTGACAACCCGAACTTAATATTTAACCCAAAACATGAATTATTTCACTTTGAATGCTTACGTGCATGTTTAACTCATAACTGGGAGGTTATCCCGCATACAACGTAAAACATCATTGAACGCGTACCGACACTAGACTAAAGTTAGTCTACACATGACAAGTATAATACAAGCATTACATAAGTCACATATACTTGCATTTATTGTTTTACATAAACCGTATACGTAACACGTTTTTACATTTCATGCATACATGCATACATAATACTTTCACCACTTTACAACATATACCCCTAATATATACATATTTACACAATTAAACCCCACCAAAACATTTACTTACACATATATCCACTAACATCTTATCCTATCCTAATTGATATGTGTCTAAATACACATATATTTAGTATTGATTAAACCCACAAAACGACCAAAAACACACAAATGACTCACAAAATGGTACAAATATCATGAAAATGTGTTTTTATGTGATTCAGGTACAAAAGATTGAAAAACAAGTGAAAAACACACAAAGTTTACACAATTGTCATTTTCAGTCCCTGAAGTTTCATAATTTGGCAAAACTAGTCCCTGAAAGTTTAAAATGAGTAAAAAGTCAACTTTAGTCCTTGGGATATCAAATATGTTCACTAATAATCCCTGGATGAAAGTTTACACAAAATAGCAACTTTTACCCCTCAAGTTACAAAATTGGCAAAATTAGTCCTTGGGTATTTAAAAAGTGAAATTTATCAAAATATACCCTTGTACTATTCATAACTTACAATTTGGAACCTTTTGATAACTTTTGGAAAAATTACAATTTCACCCCTCAAACTTTGGAAAATTACATAAAAGGTCCTCGGGTGTTTTAAATTGTAATAAATGCAAAATAGGTCCTTTGGTTTATCTAACTTGGCATAATTGGTCCTTGTGATAACTTTTTAATTGTAACAGGTTTAGTCCTTCAAGAATTCAGAAGTGGCAAAGTTAGTCCTTGGGCTTTTATCACTACTAACCATCCGGATCCACCTTTACTTCATAAATAACCCAAATAAACAAACCCAACAAACAAACTAAACCCACTACACCAAAGCCCAAACCCGACCCACCAACTTAAATAAATAAAAACCGGGTCAAACCCCGGTCAAACCCACCATACCACGCCCCCTTTTCCCTCCTTTCTCCTTCCTCTCCCACACAACACTGAATCACAAAACCAGGGTGGTTTTCACAACACCTGGCCACCACCTCACCTCTCTACTCACCTACCTTGTCCCCCCCACCTCACACATACTACAAACTTCATTAATTACAAAATGTCGGCCTCACGCAACCAAGGCTACTTTTGGCGCCAAAAGTAAGTTAAATGGTCAAGATCAATTCTGCAACATCAATGGCCAATTTTATTGCTGGGATTTATTCAGAGGTCGACAAGGAACTCAGATGTGTATAAAGATCAAAGAAAGAGCTAAGGAGAAGGCACCTTGGGCTAGCCAATGGTCCGTAGATTAAGTAATTTTATTGCTTTCTTAATTTCAATGTCTTTCCTAGTTTAAATGTTGTATTTTTCATTAAATTAGTGTAATGGGTCTTTATTTTCAGTTTAATGTCAAGTTTCCTTTAAAATTTCATGTTTTGCTTTAATGCTTTTAAATTTCAAGTCTTTCATTTCTGTGTTACTATGATTGATTATTGGACTCATTAAGCAACATAAGCTCCTCACAAAGCTGTTGAAGCTTTTAGATACATATGATCAGTTCTAGTCTTTTAAATTCAAAAATAGTTAAAAAATAGAGAAAATAGAAAATAAATTAAAAATCAGTTTGTATGGTGATTGATGCAAGGAGCAAAGTGAATTCTGGATGGCTTTGGTTTAGAAGTCTCATGAGAGACTATAGGTGTAGTATTTGGTCCTTGGTTCCTTGGTTTCTCAGCTTGATCACTTGTAAGCCATTTTCTTAAGTTTTGCAATTTACTGTTTATGTGACTTATTTGCTTTAATTTCATGTTTTTCCTGTTTCTTTGTTGTTATTTAATGTTTATCTATCTTTATATTAGTTGATCATGTTTTGAAATTTGATTGTTCTTTGATTTGCATTTTGTCTGTCCATTTGCTTAAATCTTGATATTCCTAGGTTTAAACTTGTTTAAACACCAATTTTAAACTAAAAAGGGTTAGATATGCATAGGCTAATCTCTGGAAGTGATAATTTAGGTTTACACAGTTTTGTGTAATGAAAATCTCAATTAAGTCTCATTTTTCTTCAATTTTTCATTTTACTGTTCTTGTCTTTATTTGCTTTGATTTTCATTTTCCTTGTTTCTTTGATGTTTCTTAGTCTTAATCTAGTGTAATCTTAGTTTTGTATGTTTTGAAATTTGATTGTTCTTTAAAATCCATTTGAACTGTCAATATATGCATTTTTGAGAATCATAGGTTTGGACTAGTGTGACTGCTTGTTTAAGCTGAAAAAGATCCAATTTGACAAATTGTGATCACTGGATTGGAGTTAATGTGTTTATACAGTCTTGTGTTTTGAAAAGTTCAATTTCAGTTCATTTAAGGGTTGTTTGGTTTTATGGGTGAATCTGTGTTATAGGTTGTTATGGGTGTTGTTCTTGTTTGATTTGGACTCAATATGACCTTAGTAACTCAGCTAAACCTTAATCAAAGAGTTTAGCATGATAGAAAGTCAATTTGACATTTGACAGTCTCATTATGAGAACTTTGAGATTGATAGAACTTGGAATCCTGCATAAGTGTTTAATTGTTGCTGATTTTTGTTAGTTTCATGTTCCTGTATCTTATTATAGCATAATCTGTTAGTAATTTAGATCACAAGTTCATATTAGTCAACCTTGCATGTTCTTGCTTAAAAGTCAAATTTCATTTTTCTGTTTTTAGAATAAACTAGATAATTTCAGTATGGCTTTGTTATTTAGTTTCAGTCTTAATGCTTTTAGGGTTTTATAGTTTTGTTGCTCAGCTTGCTTAGTGTATTTTTGTTAATCTTTGTTTTGAATGTTTATGTGCTTATTCTAGTGCTTTTTCTTGTCTATTTTTGCCCTGCACCAAGGCTAGGCTGTCAAAACCATAAGTTTGCATAAGCTTATGAAAGTAATCCTATCTTGGGTTTTTGGCTTATTTGTGTTGCCCTTGTGGCCTAGTTGATTTGTTTATGTCTGTTTTTCATGTGTAGCTTAATCTAGATAGCTTAATCATCTTCAATTTTTATCACAACCAACCTCACCTCACTGAAGCAAACAGTGAGGTTGAGTTGTTTTCCTAAGCTCATTTAGAAGCCCTCATTGAGCCTGAGCTTGTGATCCTAACCAATCATACTCAGAGTTTAATGCCTGTGTAGCTTTAATGAGCTTATTTGATAAGTATAGGAGCTTGTTTGTTTGCCCACTCACAACAATTCACTCAGAAATGTATGAATTTTCACCATTTCCATAAGCTCCTAATAAGCTCACCACTGATCATTAGCTTGTGTATTTTAGCTTTTTATGAAGCTCACCTACCCAACTTCATGATCCTGCACTTAAATTCCATGTTGCAGCCCATTTACTAGGGCTGCAACTAGCTTGAACTTATCACCATTCTGAGCATACTCAGAACTCAGAAATACTAGCACTTTCATAAGCTCACAAAAAGCTCATTTATTGGACTTAGGTTTGGAAATAAGTTTCTTTTAGAAGCTAATCAACCAGAGAATAAGTTCCAATGCTTTAAATTCATGTTCTAGCTTATTTGCTAGGGCTGCACAAAGCTTTTTGTTTGTCCCATCTTATCAGTATACACTGATGATCAAGGGAATTAAGCCAATTTCAAAAGCCCCTCACAAGCTCATCTGTGGACCAAAATGGTTGAGCTTGGGCTTTTTGGAAAGTTAACCAGGCCATCTTGCAACTTCAACTCATACTTTGGCTTTTCAAGCTTATCCCGTCAGCTTAAATTGCATTTCAAAAAAGTTGCAGGCCTATGTTTTAGCTGTGTGGATATTGGATTTGCTTATTAGCTTATTGCTAGCTTATGAGTGAATGCCAGTCCACAAGCTTGCACATACTTGTTCACAATACTTGTATACATCTTATTTTTCCCTTTGTTCAAACTGTATAGCTTATTTCAAGCTTATTGTGAGCTTGAGTTCCAACAGAAAAGCCAAAAGCTTAACTGTTGGACTCATAAGCTTACAATTTGCTTATTTTTAGGTTTGTAACTTTTTGTTTTCATTAAACTTATTCATAATCAGTACATATTGAGTTTCAGAAAAAGAAAAGCCAAAAAGAACCACATAAAGGTAAGTGATAGCTTCTATTTAGAAGCTTAATTGCTTATTTGCTTATTTTCCTTAAGCACATATAGTTTTTATATTTTTCTTAGATTCCTTTATTTATTTAATAATTATGTAAAATGTTTCAGATTTTTCTTTATTCATTTAATACTTTTAATAATTCAATAATAGTTTTTAGTAATTAATAATAGTAAATAATTAATAATAAATAGAATAATTGTATAATAAATATATTTTTACTTTCAGAAATTCTTTTATATTATTTTAGACTTTTCTAAGTTTTTATTTTATTTTCTTAAAGCTTTATTTTCCATTTTCTTATTTTTAGGTTATTATATAAAAGTAAATAATTAATAATAAATACAATACTTGTAAAATAAATACATTTTCAGTTTTAAAATTCATTTTATAAATATTTAAGATTTTTCCAATTCATTATTTCATTTATTTAAGTTAATTTTAGATTCTCTTATTATTTAATTCATTTTTAAATTCATTTAATTCATTTTTAATTTATAATAATTAAGCAAATAGTGTAAAATTTTATTTTAATTTTCTAATAATTTTCTTATCCTTTTAGGATTCCAAAAATATAATTTTCACATTTGTGGGAGTTGTATTGAACCGAATATTCTTTTTATTTTGTTACGTTTACGTAATTGTTACGTAAACGTATATGTTTTAGGTTTTTAAGTTTTTCGTAACTTTTATATAAGTTTGTAATTATAAATAAATATTTTAAGTTTGTTTAATTTGCATTTAAGCCCCTAAGGCATGCAAATTCCTACTATAGTTATAACCGTTTTGTTTTGTACGTTTATGTTTATTTAAACTAAACGTACGTTTGTATATTCTTTTACGTTTTTAGGGTTTCTGATTGCACGTTTTTAACGATACAGCTGTGACAGAGCTATTACTATTCACATTCCTAGTGTTAGTCAATCAGATTCCTGTTTTTATATATTCAATATCATTTCAGCACACACATTCGTTGTATTACATTTTACACACCTCGTTGGGACATAACGCCCGGGGATATAATTCTGTACTCCCATGGATTTAAATTGCATTTTCTCCCTGCCTGGTTTGACTTTTATGGTTGACCATTCACAAGTGGTTGACCGTATTATTTATAACTAGAAAGGGAGGAATCAAATTTTGGCGCCGCTGCCGGGGAGGTGTGGTGCGTATAATGAATTTATGTTTTGTTGAAATATCTATCCTTTGTATATATACTATATAATATCATTTCCAAAAACAATATAAAACACAAAAATATTTTCTTTTCCTTTGTATATATATAAAAGATAAAAATCCAAAAACATTTTCCCTTTTCTGTTTATATTATAAAATCAAAAACCAAAAATATTCTCCTTACCTTACTATTCATAATTCTGTGAGTGGTCCCCACTCCAATTTCTCACCCAATCATTTCCCCATGAACCATTTAATTCGGGGTCGAGTCAAGCTAGCGACTCGGTTATCAAAAACAGTAGCTTCCTCATGAACAATTTAATTCGAGGTCGAGTCAAGCTAGCGACTCGGTTATCAAAAACAGTAGCTTCCTCATGAACAATTTAATTCGAGGTCGAGTCAAGCTAGCGACTCGGTAATCAAAAACAGTAGTGCAACATGGGTTTTTCACCCATGTTTCTGTCTTCTTACCCTTTCTACCACCTTAGTGTGGGGGAGATGCCCCACATGTTGTATATAGATCTAAAAAATGAATGAAATTTGTAAATATTAAAAAAGAGAATAATTGTTGTGTTACCACACTTTGCTAGTAATATTATCTTTTTACGTTCAAGGATTCGGCATAATAGCCGGGACTTTGAATATTGAGGACAATATTCAGTTCTAAGTGTGGGGGGGGGGAAATTCTGGCGAATTTGATCATAAATGTACCCTTTTTAGTCCCTTTTTCCCAAAAATGGCCAAAATTTAAAAAAAAATTTCATTTAGTGGAAGTGCTATGTACTAAACACAACAAATGGTAATCAATCCACCATGTCTAACTCACATAAGGATTGGCTAATCCGAGAGCAAACGGCTCTTGGTAAAGATATCTCAAATCCGTTTATGGCTTGCAATTTGCCAAAAATTGTATGGTATTCGACTCACCATATCCTAAAAAGTGAAGAGTTGACTAGCCCGCAAGGTTATGGCTTGTGGTAAAGGCAGTTGGAAAACCATAATTGGTAATCAGCTCACCAAAGATAATATTGATAATTTATCTAAGAGTTGGCTAGTCCAGAAGCAAACGGCTTTTGGTAAAGACAAATCAAATCCGTTGACAGCTTATGGTTTGCTCAAAATCATTTGGTTATCATTGTACCAAAGTATCACATACTAAAACATTGGCTACTCCAGAAGCAATGGCTTTTGGTAAAGAGATTAAAATCCATTAAGTTTTCATAAAAGATTGCTAGGGACTAGCAATAGTTTAGTGTGGGGGATTTGATATGTGTCTAAATACACATATATTTTACCTTGTTTAAACCCACAAAACGACCAAAAACACACGAATGACTCACAAAATGGTACAAATATCATGAAAATGTGTTTTTATGTGATTCAGGTACAAAAGATTGAAAAACAAGTGAAAAACACACAAAGTTTACACAATTGTCATTTTCAGTCCCTGAAGTTTTATAATTTGGCAAAACTAGTCCCTGAAAGTTTAAAATGAGTAAAAAGTCAAACTTTAGTCCTTGGGATATCAAATATGTTCACTAATAATCCCTGGATGAAAGTTTACACAAAATAGCAACTTTTACCCCTCAAGTTACAAAATTGGCAAAATTAGTCCCTGGGTATTTAAAAAGTGAAATTTATCAAAATATACCCTTGTACTATTCATAACTTACAATTTGGAACCTTTTGATAACTTTTGGAAAAATTACAATATCACCCCTCAAACTTTGGAAAATTACATAAAAGGTCCTCGGGTGTTTTAAATTGTAATAAATGCAAAATAGGTCCTTTGGTTTATCTAACTGGGCATAATTGGTCCTTGTGATAACTTTTTAATTGTAACAGGTTTAGTCCTTCAAGAATTCAGAAGTGGCAAAGTTAGTCCTTGGGCTTTTATCACTACTAACCATCCGGATCCACCTTTACTTCATAAATAACCCAAATAAACAAACCCAACAAACAAACTAAACCCACTACACCAAAGCCCAAACCCGACCCACCAACTTAAATAAATAAAAACCGGGTCAAACCCCGGTCAAACCCACCATACCACGCCCCCTTTTCCCTCCTTTCTCCTTCCTCTCCCACACAACACTGAATCACAAAACCAGGGTGGTTTTCACAACACCTGGCCACCACCTCACCTCCCTACTCACCTACCTTGTCCCCCCCACCTCACACATACTACAAACTTCATTAATTACAAAATGTCGGCCTCACGCAACCAAGGCTACTTTTGGCGCCAAAAGTAAGTTAAATGGTCAAGATCAATTCTGCAACATCAATGGCCAATTTTATTGCTGGGATTTATTCAGAGGTCGACAAGGAACTCAGAGGTGTATAAAGATCAAAGAAAGAGCTAAGGAGAAGGCACCTTGGGCTAGCCAATGGTCCGTAGATTAAGTAATTTTATTGCTTTCTTAATTTCAATGTCTTTCCTAGTTTAAATGTTGTATTTTTCATTAAATTAGTGTAATGGGTCTTTATTTTCAGTTTAATGTCAAGTTTCCTTTAAAATTTCATGTTTTGCTTTAATGCTTTTAAATTTCAAGTCTTTCATTTCTGTGTTACTATGATTGATTATTGGACTCATTAAGCAACATAAGCTCCTCATAAAGCTGTTGAAGCTTTTAGATACATATAATCAGTTCTAGTCTTTTAAATTCAAAAATAGTTAAAAAATAGAGAAAATAGAAAATAAATTAAAAATCAGTTTGTATGGTGATTGATGCAAGGAGCAAAGTGAATTCTGGATGGCTTTGGTTTAGAAGTCTCATGGGAGACTATAGGTGTAGTATTTGGTCCTTGGTTCCTTGGTTTCTCAGCTTGATCACTTGTAAGCCATTTTCTTAAGTTTTGCAATTTACTGTTCATGTGACTTATTTGCTTTAATTTCATGTTTTTCTTGTTTCTTTGTTGTTATTTAATGTTTATCTATCTTTATATTAGTTGATCATGTTTTGAAATTTGATTGTGCTTTGATTTGCATTTTGTCTGTCCATTTGCTTAAATCTTGATATTCCTAGGTTTAAACTTGTTTAAACACCAATTTTAAACTAAAAAGGGTTAGATATGCATAGGCTAATCTCTGGAAGTGATAATTTAGGTTTACACAGTTTTGTGTAATGAAAATCTCAATTAAGTCTCATTTTTCTTCAATTTTTCATTTTACTGTTCTTGTCTTTATTTGCTTTGATTTTCATTTTCCTTGTTTCTTTGATGTTTCTTAGTCTTAATCTAGTGTAATCTTAGTTTTGTATGTTTTGAAATTTGATTGTTCTTTAAAATCCATTTGAACTGTCAATATATGCATTTTTGAGAATCATAGGTTTGGACTAGTGTGACTGCTTGTTTAATCTGAAAAAGATCCAATTTGACAAATTGTGATCACTGGATTGGAGTTAATGTGTTTATACAGTCTTGTGTTTTGAAAAGTTCAATTTCAGTTCATTTAAGGGTTGTTTGGTTTTATGGGTGAATCTGTGTTATAGGTTGTTATGGGTGTTGTTCTTGTTTGATTTGGACTCAATATAACCTTAGTAACCCAGCTAAACCTTAATCAAAGAGTTTAGCATGATAGAAAGTCAATTTGACATTTGACAGTCTCATTATGAGAACTTTGAGATTGATAGAACTTGGAATCCTGCATAAGTGTTTAATTGTTGCTGATTTTTGTTAGTTTCATGTTCCTGTATCTTATTATAGCATAATCTGTTAGTAATTTAGATCACAAGTTCATATTAGTCAACCTTGCATGTTCTTGCTTAAAAGTCAAATTTCATTTTTCTGTTTTTAGAATAAACTAGATAATTTTAGTATGGCTTTGTTTTTTAGTTTCAGTCTTAATGCTTTTAGGGTTTTATAGTTTTGTTGCTCAGCTTGCTTAGTGTATTTTTGTTAATCTTTGTTTTGAATGTTTATGTGCTTATTCTAGTGCTTTTTCTTGTCTATTTTTGCCCTGCACTAAGGCTAGGCTGTCAAAACCATAAGTTTGCATAAGCTTATGGAAGTAATCCTAGCCTGGGTTTTTGGCTTATTTGTGTTGCCCTTGTGGCCTAGTTGATTTGTTTATGTCTGTTTTTCATGTGTAGCTTAATCTAGATAGCTTAATCATCTTCAATTTTTATCACAACCAACCTCACCTCACTGAAGCAAACAGTGAGGTTGAGTTGTTTTCCTAAGCTCATTTAGAAGCCCTCATTGAGCCTGAGCTTGTGATCCTAACCAATCATACTCAGAGTTTAATGCCTGTGTAGCTTTAATGAGCTTATTTGATAAGTATAGGAGCTTGTTTGTTTGCCCACTCACAACAATTCACTCAGAAATGTATGAATTTGCACCATTTCCATAAGCTCCTAATAAGCTCACCACTGATCATTAGCTTGTGTATTTTAGCTTTTTATGAAGCTCACCTACCCAACTTCATGATCCTGCACTTAAATTCCATGTTGCAGCCCATTTACTAGGGCTGCAACTAGCTTGAACTTATCACCATTCTGAGCATACTCAGAACTCAGAAATACTAGCACTTTCATAAGCTCACAAAAAGCTCATTTATTGGACTTAGGTTTTGAAATAAGTTTCTTTTAGAAGCTAATCAACCAGAGAATAAGTTCCAATGCTTTAAATTCATGTTCTAGCTTATTTGCTAGGGCTGCACAAAGCTTTTTGTTTGTCCCATCTTATCAGTATACACTGATGATCAGGGGAATTAAGCCAATTTCAAAAGCCCCTCACAAGCTCATCTGTGGACCAAAATGGTTGAGCTTGGGCTTTTTGGAAAGCTAACCAGGCCATCTTGCAACTTCAACTCATACTTTGGCTTTTCAAGCTTATCCCGTCAGCTTAAATTGCATTTCAAAAAAGTTGCAGGCCTATGTTTTAGCTGTGTGGATATTGGATTTGCTTATTAGCTTATTGCTAGCTTATGAGTGAATGCCAGTCCACAAGCTTGCACATACTTGTTCACAATACTTGTATACATCTTATTTTTCCCTTTGTTCAAACTGTATAGCTTATTTCAAGCTTATTGTGAGCTTGAGTTCCAACAGAAAAGCCAAAAGCTTAACTGTTGGACTCATAAGCTTACAATTTGCTTATTTTTAGGTTTGTAACTTTTTGTATTCATTAAACTTATTCATAATCAGTACATATTGAGTTTCAGAAAAAGAAAAGCCAAAAAGAACCACATAAAGCTAAGTGATAGCTTCTATTTAGAAGCTTAATTGCTTATTTGCTTATTTTCCTTAAGCACATATAGTTTTTATATTTTTCTTAGATTCCTTTATTTATTTAATAATTATGTAAAAAGTTTCAGATTTTTCTTTATTCATTTAATACTTTTAATAATTCAATAATAGTTTTTAGTAATTAATAATAGTAAATAATTAATAATAAATAGAATAATTGTATAATAAATATATTTTTACTTTCAGAAATTCTTTTATATTATTTTAGACTTTTCTAAGTTTTTATTTTTTTTTCTTAAAGCTTTATTTTCCATTTTCTTATTTTTAGGTTATTATATAAAAGTAAATAATTAATAATAAATACAATACTTGTAAAATAAATACATTTTCAGTTTTAAAATTCATTTTATAATATTTAAGATTTTTCCAATTCATTATTTCATTTATTTAAGTTAATTTTAGATTTTCTTATTATTTAATTCATTTTTAAATTCATTTAATTCATTTTTAATTTATAATAATTAAGCAAATAGTGTAAAAATTTATTTTAATTTTCTAATAATTTTCTTATCCTTTTAGGATTCCAAAAATATAATTTTCACATTTGTGGGAGTTGTATTGAACCGAATATTCTTTTTATTTTGTTACGTTTACGTAATTGTTACGTAAACGTATATGTTTTAGGTTTTTAAGTTTTTCATAACTTTTATATAAGTTTGTAATTATAAATAAATATTTTAAGTTTTTTTAATTTGCATTTAAGCCCCTAAGGCATGCAAATTCCTACTATAGTTATAACCGTTTTGTTTTGTACGTTTATGTTTATTTAAACTAAACGTACATTTGTATATTCTTTTACATTTTTAGGGTTTCTGATTGCACGTTTTTAACGATATAGCTGCGACAGAGCTATTGCTATTCACATTCCTAGTGTTAGTCAATCAGATTCCTGTTTTTATATATTCAATATCATTTCAGCACACACATTCGTTGTATTACATTTTACACACCTCGTTGGGACATAACGACCCGGGGATATAATTCTGTACTCCCATGGATTTAAATTGCATTTTCTCCCTGCCTGGTTTGACTTTTATGGTTGACCATTCACAAGTGGTTGACCGTATTATTTATAACTAGAAAGGGAGGAATCACTAATCCTACCATAAGTAACCATTTAATCTCCAAAATCCCAAAAACCTATCCACAAAATCCACCCATTTTCATACTAACTTATACTAAATAGCAAAAATAATCTTATCCCCCCCCCCCAAAACCCCATGATCGGCCACACCCCACACCACATCACCATTCCACTAGTTTTTTGTAACTTAACCTAATTTGGCCATGCATGCTTTTAGAATCCAAGATAATCCCACTAGCAAACCCAAATTTGTTCCTATAACCACTAACACTTACAACACACTCCCAACACACACAAATTCAAAATCATCTCTCCCTCTCCTCTCAAAACCCACAGCCACAACAAAATCCACACCCAAAATTTTGTTTTTGATTTATTCAAGTATTTTTCAAGAAGGTCAAGCTTAGGTTATTAGGTTTCTTGGTTAATTAAAGGTTGCAAATTAGTGTAGAAGGAAGTTCTTGGGTAAATTTGGAGCTAGGGGTTGCAACTTCTTGGTTAGTGTTGATTAGTTGGGATATTTCAAGATTTGGGTTTATTAGTAGTTAGTTAGTGATCTTAAACTCATTTTCATCACCATCTTTGTAAGCACACATCCAACTCATCTCATTTCAATTATTTACATTCATACATTATTTATAATTGCATTTTATCACCATTGCTATGTTTGTGTAAAATATTGTGTTTAAAAGGAAGTATGTAAAAGGTATGATTTTATGTGTTTAAAATGTTCTTTTATGTGTTCTTGGAATAATATATAAGTTAGTGGTAAAAATATGTTAATATGGTCTTGGTAAAAATGAAGACGTTACAGACCGATAAAGTTGGACACATATCCACTTTTGAAAATTATTAAAAATAGTAACACTTATTTAATTTCGACGTAAAACATTATTTTTCTTAAAAAACTTAAACGCAAATATGTATTGGTGATAAAATCTTGTAAAACTCATATGCATATCATACATAACATGTACACGACCTAAAGCACCTTATTATTTAATTAGGTTGCGGTTAGGGTTTTTCACCTCGATTTACGTGCCACCACTCGTTTACCAATATTTATCATTTGCTTGAGGTGAGTTTCATAGCCCCGCATTTTATATTTGAATTGACTTACTTTGAGGTGAGAATACAATGCTCGTTTTTACGTTTGAACACAAGTACATTAACTCGTTTACGGACTGGCCTAAGTATTTGTTAACCCACACATTTATCATTATGCCCTTATCATGAACCGTTATTTACATTGGTAAGCAGGAATGTCGTGAATAGATATATTGGGATTGACACTCCCCGTATGGGTTGAATCACTTATACGTCAAACGGACGCAACTTCATTTGAGCCTTGGGTTAGACACCTGCATTGGACACTCTCATTATTATCACAGTTAATGCTTCAGTGTCATGAGCCTTGGGTTAAACGCATTTTTATGTGTCAATGTATGTGTTACAATGGTCACACACACTATAAAATCTTGTGGTTCACTTTTACATTTGCATAAAACCTATGAGTTCACCAACTTTATGTTGACCTTTTTAGCATGTCTTTCTCAGCTCCGTGATTGAGGTATTGCCATGGCACGGAGCATAAGCATATGAGTCGCATTCCTAACTTACCTTTTGAAGACGTATGCATTTTATTGTTGTTCGATAACATTTCCAAAACTTACTTAATTATTGTTGTAAACTCTTGCATTGTATGGTTCTAAAACTTCGTTTAACTCTTATCGAACATGTATTTTCAAAATGACTCATTTAAAGGTCATTCTTTATTATCTTGTGCTTTGTGCTATGACCGTCACGCGTCGATTACCTTTCCGCTGTGATATTTTGAGGGTGTGACATATAACATAACAAGCATTGGATCCAAGCAACTATGACAAGCTCAAAAATTCATTAATACACATCATAATTCAATAAAATGACATTATGATAACTATAACAAGTTTAGCCATAATACTTACCTTAATTTCACCAACTAATTATCTACTTGGAAATTGATACTAGCTCCTCTATTTGTTTGTAACACCCCCAAAATTTGGTACAGCGGAAGACTTATCAAAGTTTCAGGGTGTTACTTGGATTGGTACACAACACAAGTACAAGAACGGAATAGCATCATCCGATTAAATAAAACATTTAAATTCAGAAGTTAAGGTTTACATTTATTCCAAAAGTATTTAAGTAAGCCCAAATAAAACAAAAAGATAGGTCCCATATAGTTTATCAGAGTCTGACTGATCCGATAACCACGCCACTTGCCAAGCTTCCAATCCAACTAAGCATCAACAACAACATCACTCAGTACCTGAGAAAACATGCTAAAAGGTCAGCAAACTCTTCATACGTAAAGTGTGCAATCCCGTGATCTCGAGTTCGATCATAACATACGACTACTAAAATAATGTCCATAAAACTAACATGTTCATGTGAAACTTTTGCTGTGTAGGAATTAAAAAAATGAATTTAGTTGGTGTTCAAATCACCTTAAAAGAAGAATAAATGAAATAATAAAAATGACAAGAACGAAGTACATCAATTTCATCTCAACATGCATTTTGTTTTCTTCGTCTAGTTTTTCTAATTTATATTTTGTTTTCTTATTAAGATCACGGTGCTTTCGGCTACTTCATAAACACTATTAATGTACAAACAAAATAAAGTTAAATACTCCGTAGATGTTTAAGAATCTTACACAACAACGTACGTTAAGTACTATTGACGGTTTATTATTACTGTATTCTCTTATTTCCTCTCATATATCATAGTAAATAACGTGCAAGACAAGGCATTATCCACATATCCAGATTTTTCTTTGTTTTTTTGGTTTTAGCTTATACAATTTTGTTGATATGGTATCTTTTTTCCCACATTTATACAAATTTTTTATTTTCGTCGTTATAAACAATATCTGCATGCAACAAAGCTCGCACTTCGATTCGAATACTGTAACATCCGTCTTCCTACCTCGTCGATCTATACAGACTTCCAGTTCGTTCTATTTAAGAGTAATGATATAACAACGAGAATAGTTAAATGATTAAATGTTAGAAATATGACATAATACAAGGGTTGTGCTTATTGCAAGACTTATCAAACGACACAATGGTTAGATGAGACAAACTTAAACAACATATTTATTTTGTACATAAACATTTGCAATTATCGAACAACTAACCATATAACAGATTTATTATCCATAAATCAATTCGCAAAATCAAAAGTTTTAATGGAAATGACCCATTGGGCCGTAAAAACAAAGAACATACTTTTTCTATTGTCATTCAAAACATTTGGGCCGATAGTTTATCTTAAAATCCGCAAATAGAATCACAAAAGGTTAAGTCTATTTATTAGCAATGTACTTTTCCTACTTTAAAAACGTAGGTAACGAACTTTTTTTATTACCAATTTAGTCATTAAAACCGGCTAACTTTTTACGATATAGTAAATATTACTGGCCAATTATCCAAGTAGATATAAATTTAATTTTAAGAATTCCACCTGGACAACTTAGTTTCTTAAATGTCCACCTAGACAATCCACCCGACTCGGAACATATTTAACCCTAAATCCCTACAACCCGACCCAGCCTTTTTATATAACCCTAATTCCTATAACACGACATCACACTTATCCCCAAATTGGAACCCTAATTGCACATAAAAATTGAAACCGATCATGTTAATCTTCCTTCAAGATCGAACCTGTGACTGTGATCTGCCCTTAATGGTATTAACCTCATGGACAAACACTAATCCATCTCGAAGGTTTCTTGTTTGTCCTAATCGTTACCAACCCGTGTCACACCTCAGAAATGGCGCAGCTGAATGACATTCACAGGGTATGACCTCATAGTCAAGAACACAAGGTGTCACAATAGAGAAATACTAAATGTATAACATAAGACAGATAATAGTCGCAAACTCCCACAACCGGGATAAATACAAAGATCCAAGATAAACATAAGTCTCAAAGTTAAACATCACTAGAAAATAACAAAATGCAACTTCACAAGATATAACCCGGAAGGGTCTTGCCTTAAGTCTTGCTAAGCCAGGCCAGTACTCAACCTTCTAGTGTAACTTCAGTCTTAGCACCTGAAAATGGATACTCGAAATGTCAACATAAAGTTGGTGAGCTCGTAGGTTTAGGCTTTAAACCATGAGGCTGTGAATAATACGTAGGACATAGTGAAATGAATACCAATTACAAGCACATTATCAAACAGCAATAATGTCATGCCAACTGGATCTAAAGTGTTCCTCATACGCATAACCAATATCACGTGGGGAGCTACCCCGATAGATCTATCAACATGTGGGCTCTCAACAGAGAGTTAACAGTTGCATCAACTGAACCTATAACTTGTGGGCTCTCAGCAGAGAGTTAACAGTGGCGCAGTCATGTACTCACAAAACAAACATGTCACAGCATATAATCGCATCATCACACGTATATGTCCAAAATCATGTAAAACAGTAATTCACTGCATGAAAACATTTGTAAAGCATTGAGCACCATTTTCCCCCAAGGTAAAACACGTTAAAAGTGGGGCTACGAGAACTCACCTCAATCAAGCAAGCACAACACAAATCTACAGAAGCATACTCAACGACTCTCAAGTATCGGCACTCACGGACTCGGCACAACCTAATAATATAAACTCGCCTTAACATATATCTCCAAATGTAAAAGTTTCCAAAAGCTAACTATCCCCAAGTATGTTCCATTTCAATTCCAAAATCTCTTTCTTATATTAGTTACTAGCGTTTCGTATCAACGGGTGTGTAGTGGAGACACAACATGACTCAAGTGTACTCACGCCAAACAAATGACCAAAACGAACATGACTCACGAAACAATATCCCAAACCGACTCTACTACTAAAACTCACAACCACCTAACAAGAACCAAGATCCAGTAATTTATTTAAAGTTTTTATAAGTTATACTGGCAAATTGACGGATGCTTATCGAATTCGACATTGATTCCACATAATCCTTAATCCCAATATTATAATAATAAAGTAATGTGTCTCGGTAAACGTGCCCTCAAAACATTTAATAACTCTTATTTACTTCAAACTTTCCATTTACAACATATCGTTTTTAAATAAAAACCTCCGTTAAATATTAAGTAACAAATGAATTTTTGTTAATTAATATTTCTCGTTTTTAGCCGTTATTATTTATTTTCCATTTCTAGTTATATACATTTCCAAACAAATATTTTTCGAGTTATTATCCGTTTCAAGTCACTTTCCGAGTTTATAACATACTCGGGTCAAAAGTCAATCCTCAATAGTCCAATATCAATAATCAAATTCAAGTATTTCTTTTGGCTTGTCGAGGCCGCAACGAGACTAATAAGTCTCGGCGACTCTCGACTTGGCTCAAACAACATGATTCAATATGTAATTATAACAACATTGCCGCAATAATCAATCAACCTCCAACAATATTTTAACGGCCAAAAATCCTACGGCACGTTATCTACCAACGCCTCCCATTTTCAACACAACAATCCACAACCAGAATCAAAGTATCCATGCCGAGACCCTAATGGTCTCGGCTCCATCTCTTGGCACCAAAATAAACCCTATCGACCCTAAATCTTTCTCGACAGTAATTCCATCAGCCTCAAATTTATACCAATAACAACAACAACAATCCAACTGTAGCAAATGTTACCAATAACCATAGCAACAACAATCCAACAGCCGCAAATTAAAAAAAAAACATTGTCACAATCTATTATCCACTCAAAAAAACAAATCCAACCAGTAAATCTCGGATGTACCCGAGGGTTTTATCAACCCTAAGTCCGAATACACAGCAACATACTTAAATAAAAAGGAAGTCCATGACCAAAGTGACTCAACACAACCTCAAACACAATTAATAGGACTCGTCCGTGAGCTAAAGCTCATGGCATAACCACGACAAGACCACCATCGACACTACACAACCAAGAAATAATACCAAACGTTTATTATTGATTTTTAGTTAATAATAAATAGGACTGAAGTTGTAACTTGGGCGCGGGGTGGAAAGTGACATTTGGCCAAACTTTCTATAACACGTAACCGGGATAGATTTAAGTATCGAGACAACTTCCTGTGAAATTTTAATGTGTTCCACTGATTTTAGAATAATTTTTCCGTTCGAAACGACTATAAATACGTCTATATTCATTTAACGCGTCCAAAAGTCAATATTTCTCGTTTTTATTAGATCTAACTGTGCCGACTCACGGAGTGCCTCACTGGGTACACAAAGGAATACTCATCACATTATGAAAGTCCACGATATATAAACCAAAATCCGGATAAAATATCCAACACATACAAAAGTGATTACAAGAGATAAAATATTCGTTTTAAAACGTAATGCAGTAATTTGAAAAGGCTCTTGAAATTTACCAGTTGTCATAGCCTCCCAGCCTCAGAAGAAACCCGTCTCGGGTTTCAGTTCGAGTTATCTCATCCTCACGCTCCCATGTAAACTCGGGTCCACGCTTTGAGTCCCAACGGACTTTAACTATTGGTATCTTGCTACGCTTCAACTTCTTGATCTCACGTTCCAAAATTTCAACCGGTTTCTCTACGAAGTGTAACTTAGGATCTACCTGAATCTCTTCCAAGGGTATGTGTAAGGTCTGATCAGCAAGACACTTCTTAAGGTTCGACACGTGAAACGTATCATGAACGCCACTAAGCTCTTGTAGTAGTTTTAGTCGGTAAGCTACTGGACCGATTCTCTCAGTGATCTCAAAAGGTCCTACATATATAGGTGCTAACTTGCCCTTCTTTCCAAATCCTACAACACCTTTTCAAGGTGACACCTTGAGTAACACGTGATCACCAACACTAAATTCTGGGGGTCTCCGTTGGTTGTCAGCATAACTCTTCTGACGGTCTCGAGCAGCCTTGAGCCTATCCCTCATTTGAATGATCTTCTCAGTGGTTTCTAACACTATCTCAGGTCCTATCATTTGACTCTCTCCAGCTTCCGCCCAACCAATAGGAGAATGACACTTTCTTCCATAAAGTGCCTTGAATGGTGCCATGTCTATGCTGGTATGGTAGCTATTGTTATAGGAGAACTCGGCTAATGGAAGATGGGTATCCCAATTGCCACCGAAGTCTATGGCACACGCCCTGAGCATGTCTTCTAAGGTCTGTATGGTACACTCGCTTTGACCATCGGTCTGTAGGTGATAAGTTGTACTCATTTCTAAGTGTGTTCCCAGGGACCTTTGCAATAATTGCCAAAAGTTTGACGTGAAGCGGCTGTCACAATCAGATATGATCGATATAGGCACACCATGCCTCGCCACTATCTCCTTGATGTAAAGTCTAGCAAATTTGTCCATCATATAATCTTCTCGGATGGGTAAGAAATGTGCAGACTTAGTCAACCTATCTACGATAACCCAGATCGTATCGTGTCCGCTACTAGTCCTAGGAAACTTTGTAATAAAGTCCATTGTTATCCTTTCCCACTTCCACTCGGGAATCTCTGGTTGTTGTAACAACCTAGATGGTCTCTGATGTTCAGCCTTCACTTTAGAGCAATTCAGACACTTGCTAACGTAGACAGCTATGTCCTTCTTCATCCCAGGCCACCAGTACAAGTCTCTAAGATCGTAGTACATCTTATCCGCTCCTGGATGAACGGAGTACCTCGTTGTATGTGCTTCATCCATGATTAGGGTTCTCACATCACCAGTTAACGGCACCCAAATTCGGTCTACAAAGTACAGTCCACCTTCGTCCTTTTTCTCCAGCTGCTTATCTAAGCCTCACATCTTCTCTGTGGGTGCATCCATATTCATAGATGCCTCTCTCTGAGCCACTAATATCTTATCCTTGATACTCGACTGTATGGTTATACTCATGGCCTTTACTTTCCTAGGCTTGAGTCTTTCCTTCCTACTCAAAGCATCAGCTACTACGTTCGCCTTACCTGGGTGGTAGCGAATTTCACAGTCATAATCGCTAAAGAGCTCAATCCATCTCCTCTGGCGCATATTCAACTCTTTTTGATCGAAGATATGTTGAAGACACTTGTGATCAGTATAGATAATACTCTTTCGTCCATACAAGTAATGTCTCCATATCTTGAGAGCGAATACTACAGCGCCCAGCCCCAGATCATAGGTGGTGTAGTTTTTCTCATGAACCTTCAGTTGTCGAGAGGCATAGGCAATCACCTTACCCCTTTGCATTAACACACACCCAAGGCCTTGACATGACGCGTCACAGTATACTACGAAATCTTCGGGTCCATCGGGGAGGGCTAGTATTGGTGCATTACTCAGATTATCTTTCAATGTCTGAAAGGTACTCTCCTGTGCTTCACCCCAATCGTATTTATTGTTCTTTTGAGTAAGTGAGGTAAGTGGTTTGGCAATCTTGGAGAAGTTCATGATGAAACGTCGGTAGTAACCTGCTAGGCCTAAAAATGATCGGACTTCTGTCGGGGACTTAGGGGCTTCCCAATTTTTCACTGCCTCAATCTTGCTAGGATCCACATGAATACCATCTTTGTTAACCACGTGTCCAAGGAATTGGACCTCTTGTAGCCAGAACTCGCACTTCGAGAGCTTGGCAAACAGTTTCACCTTCTTGAGTAGCTCTAGGATTATCTTCAGGTGCGTTTCATGTTCCTCTTTGGTCTTGGAATAGATCAAGATGTCATCAATAAACACAATGACACATTTATCTAGGTATGGCCTGCATACTCGATTCATTAAGTCCATGAAGACCGCAGGTGCATTTGTTAGTCCAAAATGCATAACTGTGAACTCGAAATGACCGTATCGAGTTCTAAACATGGTTTTTGGAATGTCATCTTCGTGTACTCGTAACTGATGGTAGCCGGAACGGAGGTCTATCTTGGAGAAGTACCGTGAACCTTGCAGTTGGTCAAATAAGTCGCCAATTCTCGGGAGAGGGTAACGGTTCATAATGGTTAGTTTGTTCAGTTCCCGATAGTCGATGCACATCCTGAATGAACCATCCTTCTTCTTGACGAACAATATCGGTGCTCCCCATGGCGAAAAACTAGGTCGAATGAAACCTTTGTCTTGGAGTTCCTTGAGTTGATTAGACAACTCCTCCATTTCAGTAGGCGTCAGGCGGTAGGGAGACTTTGCAACCGGCATTGCTCCAGGAATCAGGTATATCCGAAATTCAACCTCTCGCGTAGGGGGTAATCCGGATAGATCATCAGGAAACACTTCTGGGAAGTCTCGAACGACTAGGATATCTTCTAGTTTCTGTTCATCTACCTTCATGCTCATGAGATGTTTGATGTTTTCTTTAAGTCTCTCTCCATAGACTTTGAGTAACTCACCGTTAGGTAGTGGTATTCGGACCATCTTCTCATGACACACTATTTCAGCCTTATTCTTAGACAACCAGTCCATTCCCACAATCACGTCGAAACTTCCGTGCCCAAATGGTATTAAGTCAATGTTAAAGGTATGACCTTCTAATTCTAGTGTACACCCGCGAATGATCTCATTTGTTTCTACCTTTTGACCACTTGCTATTTCAATTTCGTAACTAAATCCTAGTCTATTGGGTTCCATATTCAACAGATGCATGAATTTAGTGTATACAAAGCTATAATCGGCACCAGAATCAAATAGCATGGTAGCATAGTGGTCGTTTAAAAAGATCGTACCCGTCACGATGTTCGGGTCCTGGCGTCCTTCTTCAGCGTTCATTACAAATACCCGACCCCGAGCTGGGTTATCATTGTTTCCACCATTCACATTGTTTCTACGGTTTACATTGTTCCCACGGTTTGCATTGTATACACGGTTAACATTGTTTCCACCAATTGCTATAGCTTGATTCTGGTTGTTATGCACTGGCGCCTGTGTCCTACCCAACCTAGGGCACATACTACGAAAGTGATTCGGGCTTCCACACTCATAACAAGTCTTCATGTTAACGACATTCACTGGTGTCACTGGTTTAGTTGTTGCCCTACAATCTTTTGCCATATGCCCAGGTCGCTTACAGTTAAAGCATACCACCTGGCATGGCCTAGTCTCTGGATGATGGTAGTTGCATTTGGCACACATAGGGTAAGGACCTTGATACTCCTTCTTAACGGCACCAGTTGCCACAAATCCTTTCCCCTACTTAGCTTTCTTATTGTTACCATTTGCTTCAAATTGCATACATGGCTCACTGTGACAAATCGTAATTTCAGGTCATTTTCCAAACTTCAAAATTTACTATTCATGGGTTACTATTCATCATTTCACTATTTATCATTTTTGAAGTCAGTTTGCGACTTTGAAACATTATCAAAAATTTTACTATTCACGAAACACTATTCATTCCCGGAGGGAAATCACTATTCATGCCTATCATTCATCATTTCGTAAACTAGGTTTACGGGTATCAAATTCGCGTAACCGTAAGGGTTTAGCTGCGTATGCATGGAACATCACTAAGAATATATCATATAGGCTAGAGTAGTCTACATATCATCAGTAACATCATCTTCATGATAGGTCATTCACGGGTTTGCATAATTTCAATTCACGTATATTTATTTATTAAATAAACGCTATCACTCAATCATTTACTACGAAAAATATACCCGACACTCCCGACTATGATCCTAATATATTTTCACACTCATTGCAGTGATATAAAAATTATATTATTAGTTTACCCGGTGTTTTGAAATTATTTACTATATATACCGTTAAAAGCTTATAACTACGACGGTTTACGAAATTTCAACACGATAACTATTTGGACACCCGATACTTGCGAGAAATGTGATTTTATAATTTTTACGACTTCGTCATACTTTAATTTGTTCCGTTAAAATTTATTTCTAGCTAACTCGGTACCCGATAACACAAGATATCCTAGCTAAATCTATCCTAATATACCTAAAAGTCCAAGTTAACTCTTACACCCCATCCCCCATCCTCATTTTCTACGCCCCATGCCCTCCCCCTTACCCCTTTGAAAATTTTCCTACTAACTCCATTTAATGATTAGTACTTGTTGTCTAAAAAGATCTAAGACTTTCCTACTTATATACACATATACTTCACCTAAATTGCAAGACCAAGAAAAAAAATAAAAACTCTAACACACACACCCTTAGTGATCGGCCAAGGAAGAAGAGGAAGAAAAGAGAAGAACTTGGTTGCTTATCTAGTGTTTATTAAAAATCCATTTGGTTAATAACTACATATTTACTAAACTTGGAGTACTCTTGGGTTCCCATTGTCTTGCAACTTCTACTAATCCATCATAATCAAGTAAGCTAAAAACGTTTTTTTTATGCATTTTATACTTGATCTACACTTTGTTTCATGCTAATATGTTTAAAATTTCATTTAAACTAAATATATAGCAAGATCACCCTATATATGTTTGTATACTTTTATGTTTCAAACAAGTGAAAACATATTTGACATAAGTATTTCTTGGGAAAAATGTGAATATTCAAGTCCTAGCTTATATTTAATTTTTATGTACAAGTTAAGGTTTAAAATAAACAACTTATGATTTATAATTTTTGCCACACCTAGATTATTATTCTTGATGTTTTGGAACATTTATTTGATTGTTATATTATTGTGAAACTGTAAATATTGTGGAAGAGTTGGAGGATATGTAGGATAGTCCTTGAGAATTGTTTTGAGTAAAATCTAGTAGTTGTAAGTGCAAAAACTTGAGTTTTGAAACATATACTTATGAGCTGTCCAAAAACCATTTCCACAGAAAAATGGGTTTTACAAATATAAGATTTGGCTAAAGATATAGAAACTAAACCTTATAAGGAAAATGTGAGCGTTGGAATGGTTGAAAACGGAGTTATAACGAATAAAATACATTAGATCTAAGATTAGCGGCAAAAACTAATTTTCTGAAAATACTAGTTGCTGTCCAGAATTTTGAGAAATAAAAACTGAGGTTAAACGATGTCTAGACGAGCCGAGACCTTGAAAAGCCTAGAGTATACTTAAATACCTTCGCAGGGATAGGTAGAACGCGAAAAACGGACTTAAATCGAGCAAGTTATGGCCTTTTGAAAATCTGGACGAAACAAATAAAATTGACAGCTTTTGATGATCTAATAAAAGCTGATGGAACTTTTAAAAATGGAACTTGGACACTTTAGAAGTGGAATTAGCTAAAACGGCAAACACAAAAATGGTAGAGCATCATATATACTTGATTAGGCAAGTAGGAAGTTTATAAGAAAACGATTAACGAAATGTTTTACAATTAGGACTTGAATACTCATGAACTTATAGTGTATTAAAGTGATTTGTTTTATAAATAATACGTTTCCACGAAGTTACATTTTCACTACTAAACTACCTTACAAGCATATATGGGTGATCAAATATTTTATAACATGCATACAATACACATCGCACTATCTTAAGACATATGCATTATTTAGGTCGCGGTTAGGGCATCGGACCTATATTTCCAGTTTATCAATTTACCAATCGAGATTTGCTTTTGCTAAGGTGAGTTTTCATAGCCCCGTTTTCAATTTATAATTTCATTTCTAAACTCGCGGGGGAGAATACATTGCACAATTTTTTTTATTACGAGTCCAAGTACATTAAATTTATTTACATTGCTTAAGTTACCATCATTGCCTTGTTAAAGTCCCCTTTTATTTATCATGGACCGTTAATTGACAGTAAGCGAGGGTGAGTGAATAGATCTATTGAGGGTGACACATCCGTCCGAGTTGGTCGCTCCAACTTGACCGGTTAGGCAAACGGACGCATTTCATTTGAATTATATTAGAGTGTCTGGCAAAACACTCAGTTGGGGCATACATTATTAGTCTAGCTTCGGGGTCATGAGCTTATAGCAATTTTATTATTTATATGGCTACATTGTCATACTTAACTTTTTACATTGTGGATATCGTACAAAACATTTACATAAACCTATGATTCTCACCAACATTATTGTTGACCGTTTTTAGCAATGTATTTTCAGGTAATTAAGGCATTCGCATCATGGCCTGCATGTGGACATATCATAGAGTCGCGGTGACGACGCGTCTCACTTGTATTTATATGCACTTTAAACTATCGTTTGATTGTAACAAACTTATTTCCGCAAACTTGAATCATCTTTTGGGACCTATCTTTTGTAAACTCTGAATGTTTTATGAAATCAAATGATGTACTTTTAAAACGACACTTTAGGTCGTTCAATATAACTGTAACTGTGATGCTATGGCAGTTACGCCCCAGGTATTCCATTCCGCTGCAAATCAGGTATTTGGGGGTGTGATAGATTGGCATCAGAGCTAAGGTTATAGCGAACTAGGTTGTATCACGGACCCTAGACTATAACCACATCTTCATAGCATCTCATCATTTCATCATAATTGCATATTCACTATATATACGGTTTCATACATACATTATGCGGGTTATTTACTTTCATTTTACGTCGATTGTCACAGAGATGTCTTCACCCAACCACCCTATTATCATTATAGCAGACTCGGATATCGAGGATGCTTTTTCATCCACTAATACACCTACATCACTACTCTTACCTTCCTATCAAAGTTTTAAAAAGGCGCGCCTAGGCGCTAAGTCGCACGAGGCTCTAGCCTTTGGGCTTTTTTTAGATCGAGGCTCACGACATGCATGAATCCCACAAAAAGTGCAGCGCCTTGGGGCTTTTTGCGCCTAGGAGATGTAACAGGTTTTTGGGCTTTTTTTCTAAATATTAAGATAAGATACATGGGCCTTATAAGTTATATACATGGGCCTTTTAAGTCATAGGGTGAGTATTTGTATGATTTGTAAATTTGAACTGATTTTATGTTTATTTTATTGATTGAAATTTTCTTTAAGAAATTACTTTGTTTCATTAAATATTTTTCTTTATTACATATTATCATGAAAATGTGGCATTATGACTTGAGTATAAATACGTTGCTTGCTTGATATTTTGGGTTAAATTGTGAGCTTTGTTAGATGTAAGTCTGGAAGTGTAGGAAACAAGCATATTTAGTCTGATATGAATTTTAATCTCTATATAGGTCATCGAGCCAAAGAGTTGATCCGTTTGAGAAGTGACAACTGGTCCATTTTTAATCTTTATAATGACAATATGTGTCATGTATTAAGTATGTTAATGTTATTTTGTATTATTTAAGCTACATAAATGTCATATATGTTATAAAAAACTTAATGTATTTAGTGTGTCTCGTATTCATGAATTCCGCACCTTGGAGTGCGCCTCGCCTCGAGGCTCTTTGACCCCCTTTGCGCCTTAGTGCGCCTCGAGCCTTTCAAAACTATGCTTCTTATACCTCGATCCTCCCATACCACTTACCATCGTTGAATGATAACTCTCACCTAATTGAGGTATTAGCACCACCCGAGCCAGATTTAGAAGAGACTACCAAATATGACACTGAGACTTTTGAGATTCAGGAGTGACTGCCCAAAGCTGAAGAACAAGAAAAACGAAGTCTGAATCCTTTAGGGTTGTATTTTCCCATTGTACGTCATCTTAGGAAGTTAGCGTAACCTAGTTGTAACCGAAACTTTTTATCTAATGTAATCTCTATCTTTTATCATCTCCACAATAATCGCAACCTTCGTTTATTTCATTTCTTACCCCATTTGCCTAATTTTCAATCATTTCGCAACAACATACCACTATCCTAGTAGGGGTTAGGCAAATCTTGTCTCTGACTATAGACTGTTACCATTCCGTAAGATTCTCCACACACATCCTATAACCCATTCAACAGATTTTATCCCAAACTATTTCGCTACCACTTTATAGAACTGTTTTACATAATTTCAATACAAGATATTTTACTACCATTTCAGGAAATTATTTCACAAAAATCTTAAAACAAGCTATACTACTACCACCTTATAAATTGATATTCTGTCATCCTACCAACTATTTACTACTATTTTACCAAACAACAAGTTGAACACCATCTAAAATTTTTGAGAAACATAATGCTACTTTGACTAAACCGAACATCGCATCATTAGTCCTCAATTATACATAGCCTGATCACCTATGTATAATTCAGGAAGGATCATGCCATGAAGAAAATAATCATCTTTTCAAAAATATTTAATAACAATCTTCATTCAAGACATCCAAAAAGCAAAGCTTTGTAAACATATAGAATTTTTCATAAACATCATGATAACGCTCAGAATGAGCATGTTTTTAGTTGCGTTATCAGTGGTTTTGTGCACTATATTTGGTTATATTTGTGTGTATTTGTTACTTAATCGTGAAAAAGTGTATATGCAAGTGAATGTAGCCAAGTACAGGAAAAGATGACAAAAAGATGAAGAATTGAAGTGATTATGCACATTGGAAGATTCCCGAGATGAAAACGAGAGAGAAACCACACAAGAACTCAAGGATTTGATAATGTCAAGATTTCTATGTTCAAATATCAAGAAAAGATCGAGTTCTATGGAAGAAATTAGTGCCACAACGAAGGATCAAGCACGCGACAAGAAAAGAAAAAAAATCAAAGTTGTGTGTGGCAGAAGGCCCCATCCGATCGGATGGAGCCCGCATCCGATTCGGATGGGGAAAGTTAAGATTTACCGAGAGTTCCAACCGATCGGTTGGAGGAAGATGATATTACAAAGTTCCATTTAATGACGAATTTAAGCCCCATAATCATGGTGGCTTATCATTTCCTGCTTATTTACTAATGGAGGATGTTTTTACTTAAGGAGGAGGGGTTCTTTTACTTATATATATATAATCCAAGGTTAGATACAAAGGTGTGACACCCCAAAACCTAGTAAAGGCTTACACCAAGTCCTTACTAACTTATTATCATTGCCCAAAAGCTTGTAATTGCTGTGAAAAACGTCCAGGAACTTTGAGTTAAAGTCTCAATAGTGTGGTTCGAGTGTGGAGTTGTTTACGTGTAGTAATACGCGATTGGAGGAGTGTGGTTGCTATAGTTCCACAATTCTAGTTCTTGTAATTCCAAAACTAGGTATCTCTTGTTTAAATTACTATGAACTACTTTTACTTTAAGTTGAATGAAAGAATGGTTTGTTACTTGTGTTTGATTATAATTGTTATGGAGTGATTTTTGGTATACTTGTGTGTATGATGTGACAATTGTTAGAGTATTCTTATTTTATAGTGATGTATGAAAACATATCTTGTTTTATGAGTTTGTTGAGATACAATCTAATCTTGCTTAATTAGTTGGTAAAAACAATTTTAAAGAATAAAAAGGGCCGAAAGGATTTTCTTTATGTTTTTATTCCAAAACGTTAGTGCACGAATTAGTATGGGCTATGGTGTGTGACAAGCACCATATTAACTCGTTAAAATAGATTTGAAACGATTTCATCACGAGAAAGGGCTGAAAGGATTCGTAGGAATTCATAAGATAAGAAATGCTTTTCAAACAACAAAGAGTTTAATAGAATTGTCGTAATAGTTGAAAAGGCCGAAAGGAATTAACTAGGAGATTGAATTCTTAGAAATGATTTTCAAGAGATAAACCATTGATTGTGAATCATTCATATAAAGTTGTGCATCACTACAAGTTACACCAAACTTTGTAGATTACTCTATACAATTAGTCAAGGAATTTCACACAAGTATATGTTTTTGATTGATTAGATTTTACTTGCTTTTGAATTTATACCAAATTGGATTGACAACCCTTTTTGTAAAAACTTGTTTTACTAAGTTCTAATACCAACTCCCTTGGGACGATCTCGACTTACCCACCTATACTATCACGGACGAGTATACTTGCTCGTATGTGTTAATTAGAGAATTGGATAAATCGTATTTATAAATTTTTAAAACTTGCAACACGTTCGGTACACATCAAGTTTTTGGCGCCGCTGCCGTGGAACTTGGTTTATTTTAATCTGGTTATTTTACTTGATTATTTTTTATTAGAATTGGTATTTTTATAGGTTTTTGGGAAAGTAAAAAAAAAAAGTTGGTTCGGTACCAACCGATTCGGATGGATCTCCATCCGATCGGTTGGTGGCCTCGGTAAAAGTTTTTAGATTTTTGTTGTTTTTGTTGTTTTCAGTTTTTAATTTGAGATTAATGGTAGGTTAATGTTAGGAATTGACATGATTTAGTGTTAGTTTAATTAGATAGTTAATAGTGGTAATTAGATTAGTTTTAAATGCTTTTAATGTTTTTATTAAAATTTAGTAGTTAATGTAGTTAATTTTATGTTTAATGATTAAGTAGTTTAAGAGTTTTTATTAATTTTGTAAGTTAATAATAGTTATTAATTAGTTAATGGTTATTAAAGTTATTAATTATGTTTTAGTTTTAATTTTTAGAAAATTAGTTTTTTTTAGGAATTAATTTTTATATTAAGGTTTTAATTTAGTTTTAAAATAAAATAAAATAAAATAAAAAAGTTGATCCAACCGATCGGATGTTGCCCGCATCCGATTCGGTTGGGCAAAAATGATTTTTATGATTCAACCATCCGATCGGATGCAGTGTTAAACCGATCGGATGGATGCCTTGGGAAAGATTTTTTAAATTTTAAATTTTTAGTTGTTTTGATGTTTTGAAAGTTTGAACTTGTTTGTTTACTTGATTTATTTCATTTTTGATATGTTTCGATTATGACTAATCCTAATGCTAATAGTTTTGATTTTCATGTTTTTAGTTATGTTATAGTTGTTAATTGCTTTAGTGAAATGGAGAGTTTAAGTGAAGTTTCTGAATACTTGAGGAATTTGGAAGAGATGTTCAAAGACTCGGGTGATTCATTGGAGCATTTGGAAAATATTTTGGAAGAAGCTAAGGTTGATGTTGAAAAGAAAGAAGAAGTTGGAGAAAACCGGGTTTGTTTACCTAAGGAGAAGAGAGTTGTTGTGTTCACACGAGCACCACCTAAGGAGTTTGATGCACCGTTCATGAGGTACTCTACACCTTGTGGTGTAGAAGGTATAAAATCTTGGGATGCTCAGCTTAATATGGAGTATGGTGACAACTATATTACGGAAGATATGCTTGGTAATCTTGGTTTCGTTCGACTTGACTATGAGGATTATGGAAGAAAGATGGTGAGAGATGTGAGTGTTAATATTCATGGTCACATTTTCAAAGTTGATTTAGTTGTTTTGGAATATGGGAATGCTGATGAACCAAAAGTTGTGTTTGGTAGAGATTTTATTGTTAAAACTAAGTGGAGGATTGATTTTGCACTTGGAGAGATGAGGATTGATGTGGATGATATGGTAGAAGAGAAGGTAGGAAAGGGAGAGATTGTTAAAATGGGAAAAGCGAATAGAAAGAAAACACCACTTAACAAACTTACCCAACCCACCACCCTTAAGAATGAAAGTTCTTCATCATCTAATTCACCACCCAAATCACCACAAATTGTTAAACCGTTAACTCAAGAGCAAAAGGAAGCGATTTTGGAAAACTTGGAGATGAAGTTTAATGAGCTTATGGAGGAGAAGCCGATTATTGATGTGTTGAATAATTACATGACCTATCGTAAGAAGTTGGATGCAGTTATGATGGCAAGGGCTAGGTTAGAAGATAAGAATTTTGATGAGATTGAAAGAGAGAGAATAGTTGAGAATGGGTTGCCTAAGAAGATGAGCGATCCGGGAAATTTTGTGTTGCCGATTAAGGTAAATAGGACAGATGCGATGTATGCATTGGCTGACACGGGGTCAAGTGTGAATGTAATGCCGTATCCATTGTATAAGAGATTAGGACTTGCAAATCCTCAACCTAATCAATATAATCTTACTATGGCCGATAATTCACGAGCAAAGGCAATGGGAGAAGTAAAGAATGTTAGAGTCCAAATAGGGTATCAAGCCTTTTTGGCCGATTTTCTAGTGCTTAACATTCTGGTGGATAAGGAGTTACCATTGTTGTTAGGTAGACCGTTTTTGAGAACGTGTGGAGCTATTATAGATATGGGTCGAGGTACTATGACTATTAATGATGGAATCTTGAAGCATACGTATTATCCTAAACCTAGAGGAAAGATTGTGAAGGAAGTTCATGAAGAAGAAGAAGAAGAAGAAGAAGAAGACCACTTGGGTTGTTTTGAAGTGGGTAGAGATGAAGAAGGGAGGCCTAAATATGGGCCGGTTGCTCCGAGTTACTTTGATATTGAAGATGAGATGGAAAGAGCTCTAGCTATGGAGGCTTTCTATAACCCTTTTAAAAATGTTTTTGTTTTTAACAAGTTGACAGATTTTCTTGGATCCTTACCGGTCCAACTAAAGAATTTGGAATGGGGACCCGAAGGTTCTAGTGTTTACAAGAAGGAAGAAGGAGACGGAGATTGGCATGTGAAGTTTGATGTAGTTTGTCCGGATGGAAGAAACTTTGCAAGGAGATTTAAAATGCAAAAGACTAGCCGGAAGTTGTCCGGGAAGTTTCAAAATGAAGATATCTTGAGGCACGAGTATTTCCAAGGATGAAAGATTCAAGTGAACAAGTTTGAAGAATAAGCACAAAGCTTGTGCAAGTTATTTGTTTGTTTTCTTTTTAATTTTTATGCATTTTGAGTATTTTTAATGTTTGCATTTAAATTTTAGTTTAAGTTTAAGTTAAGACTCTTGTTTCTTTTTATTAAGTTTTATGAAGTTATGTTTTTAGTCTAGATTTTTATAGTTAGTTTTGTTTTAGAATTAGTAGAGATAGACTTGGACAACAAGTTGGTAGATTAAGTGTGGTGGAGTATTTTTACATAAGAAAAAGCATTTTTGAAGTGAAAAAACATTTCCACTTGATCTTACAAGTATCATAAAGTGTTGGCAAGTAGAAAAGTGAAGTTTTTGCAAAAACTTAATCCGAATCGGTTGGATCAAATACTGATCGGATGGAGTGATATATATAAACTCAGAATTTCAAAAATCACAAAAACTCACACACACAATCCACCAAGCATGGGTTCCAAAAATTCGACCATTAGGAGATAATTAAGAGTTGAAGGAGTGTTAAAGGATCATCCATGGCACCTAAACAAGTAAGTAATATCATCAATTTGTGTTAATTAGGTTTTAATTCGGATTAATTGAATTAGGTCAAAATTTGGGTATTTTTGATAGAGTTCGAATTAAGATGTAATTTTTCTGGAAGAGATAGGTAAATGATAGAGGAATTCATTGCAAAAAGAATTTGATTGATTGATTAAGTTTTGAGGAAGAATTAATTGATTGAATTTTCGGATTGAATTGGGTCAAAACTTTGAATCGATTTAGGTTGCAATTGTTGATTCCCAGATGTTATTTAGTTGTTAATTAGTGATGTTAGGATGGTACATTGTTGATTAGAACACTAATTGAGGAGTTTTGATTTGGTAGTGTTCTTATGTTCTAGGATTGATTGAGAAATCATATGAATATGTTATGGATTGTTTTAGGGATGAATGGGATATGTAGAAACCACTATAATTGATCAAATGCAGGATAGGAAAGAGTAGGAATTGATAGGAGTTGATTGGAGTCGAAAGAAAAAAAAAATTCACAGTAATCCCCGACCGATTCGGTTACGGGTCAGAACCGATCGGTTGAAGCCAATACCGATCGGATGGAGGGCTCGGTAAAATTAAAATGAAAATTTTTAAATCGAGTTTTTTGACTTCTAAATCATATAGCCTTGGTTCTTATGCTCTTACACTAACAAATAATTGTGTTTTCTACAGAGTTATGTTGCAGGTAGTTCGAGTTCATCACGTGCGAGTGTTAATCCAATCGTGACAAAATATGTTAAAAGAAATGTGAAGAGTAAAGTTACATATACTCTTAATCCAGAGAGTAATGAGAATCTAAAGTTTAGTAGGCTTAGAAAGGAGGAAAAGCACGCTTTTCGTGAGCGTTTGTCAAAGCTTCAAGTGAGGAATTTTCTCAACCGCGTTTGGTTGATTGGGATGTGTTCACGGATTATGAGTGTGAAAATGAGTTGAGAAATATGATGAGGATGTCTTATGTGTATCCAGGCGATGGAGATATTTTTGAGGATTATTCGTGGGAGAGAGCTTTCAGTATTTATGAAAATGTTTATTGTGAATGGTGTTTGGAGTTCTTCGCCACATTTTATTTTGAAAGGAAGGTTGTTGATGTAGTGAGGGATACATGTATTTGGTTTAGGCTTTGCGGGAACGAGCACGCCTACACTTTGTCGGAGTTTGCGGTTGCTCTTGGATTGTACGAGCAAGATGAAGTTAAGCATAGATTGTTTGAATATCATTTCGTGAGCTTAGTGAGGTACCACAATGATTATGATGGTATTGCGGAGTATTGGAATCGTGTTGGTGATCCAGGTTGTTCAAGGAGAAACTCGTCCAAGCTAAGAAACCCGTTGATGAAAATTTTGCAGAAATTAATAGCTTGGGGTGTTTTACACAGGACGGGTAGCCGGGATAAATGCAATCAACCCGACTTGTGGATTATAAAGTTGTTGGAGGAAGACAAGAACGGAAACGCGGCTTGGATTATAGCAGAATATCTTTCAAGAAGAGCACCAGGAATAAAGGATAGTAGTGACATTTGTGGAGGTCACTATGTGACCGCATTGGCAAGAAATTTGGGTTATTTTGAGAATGAGGAATTGGCTAAATGTTCGGAGCCAAAAGAGAGTGAAACGTGGGATGCTATAGGTTTTGGGAAAGCGTTGGATAGGAGAAGAAAGACATTGGGAGCTTGGATGGATCCGGCGATGGCCGCACCTCAAGCTGCACCACAACAACCTTACCAACAACCACCATATCAACCACCACAACCAATAAGGAATGTTCATGCATCGAGTAGTTTTAACTCGGGATGGGGGGATTGGAACAAGGATTTAAACGAGATAGAGCGTAGGGACGTGTGGAGAGATTCTATGATGATGAGGAATAATTACAATTTTGATTATTCAATGCCGATGCTCCAACATGTGGCACGAGAAGTCAACTATGAGGTACCTCCCTACAACCCACCAAATGTTCCACCCTACCCACTTCAGTATGATCCATATCCTGGCCAGTATCCTTACCCATATCCTGGGTATGCTCCATTTCCAGAACCAGTGCCTGTTTATGGTAGAGTTCCAAATGTTGGAGGTTCGAGTTATGATGTGGGTGGATCATCATCGGGTGTTGGAAAAAAAAGGTAGAAAGTTTATACAGTTTTTGAGGGTGATGAGAACTACGAGGAAGTGAACGAGGATGAAGAGAGTGAAGACGAAAGAATTCATGCTACTGATGACATGGATGACGATGATGAATGATCATCGAGGATTTGGTTTGTCATGGTTGTGTTTGGAAACAATTATTGGTCGAACAAGTTCTATTTCTATTATCTTAACATAATTTATTTTCTTAGGATTAATTATTTATGGTTTAATTTTAATTACTTCTATTTGTTTTAGTATTTTGTTTGTTTGTTTGTTTTGTTTCGTATATTTTTGCAGTTTTGCAAGGGGAGAATTACCGGAAGCTTATTGTTGATCAATGTTTGGAGTTGGAGAACTCATTTGCGTATCTATGATCAAATATGCGTAGGCGTATTTACCCTGGTAGTACCTTTTTAACTAAAATTTTCCCATTTCCTTTACTTTGAAGTTCATTTTTATTACATTGAGGACAATGCAAAACTTAAGTGTGGGGGAGGGAAGAAAATAGGAAAAATTGGTTTAACTTTTTAAATTTTTAGGTTTAGTAGAGTTTTGGATTCGAGTAACTAGAATGTGTTCGCCCTTGATTTTCTAGTTGTTTTCTCATATTATATATATAGTTTGATTTAATGGTAAAAATGAGGCTATTTGAAAAAAAAATTGGAATTTAATCAAGTTATGAGGTATTTCAAATTTTGGAATCGATAACAGTTACTAGTACATGTTATAAACCACCTTAAATTGTGAGGATTTAAGCCTTTTTGTATAGTGCATTTCTTATGCTATATATTTCGTTATGAGTGTGCCGGTGATTATGTTGATTCTAGAACTTGTACTTGTTATGCATTACGGTTAAAATTACTTTCGAGTGATAAAATAATTCAAATGATAAGAGGCAAATTAGGATTTACACCAAATGGCCATCCGTTTACAGAAATATTTTTGCTAACCACATTGGTTAGTTATCCTAGTATTTGGAACCCATTTGTTAGCGTTAATCTTTTACGCTAGATACCCTTAGTTACACCTTCTGAGCCTGTCTTTTCTTTTGAGTAAATCCAGAAAAATACAAAATGATTTTACACCTTACACCTTAGCCTTACCCGAATCAAGTTCAATTAAAGTTCAAAACTATTTATTTTTTGATGATTGTATGTTGGCCACACTTTGATATGTGTATGTGTTGTTTCAATGAAGAAGGAGGTCGCTACTCTTATTTGTATTTTTTGTAGCGTGTGCTCATCCAAAGTGTGGGGGTGACGAAAAAGAAGTGGTAGTGAAAAAAAAAGAATGTGAAAAAGTGAATAGCCAATGAGCTATAGTGTATGAATATAAATTAGCCAATGAGCTATGAAAGAAGAAAGAAGTGAGTATGAGATGCAGAATAACAATCGAAGAAGTTTGGGAAGTGATCATTTGAGGTATAAAGAGTTGGGAACGGAATTTGGACTTGATTCTTATTTTTCATTTTTTAGAAACCAATCATAAATAATTCCCATGTCTTATCCCTACTTTTTACCAATTACTTTATTCGTTGTTAGCTTTCGAGCATCTGGATTAAGTGATGGCTTTGTTTAGATATGTAGTGCATGGATGTATAGTGACCATCCGGGTTTTTGAATAGTTGAAAAACGTTGCTAGCGAGCTAGGGCGTATTTTGGTGACCATCCGTTATGCAAGTAACGTTGCCAGCGAACCAAGGTACAATCTAGTGACCATCCGTTGCTTAGCTAGTCAAGAATTCGTTGCTAGCGAGCTATCATATTCTTGTATGAAATATTTGCACATTAGCCAGGTAACCTTTAACCTTAAACCCGAATAAAAGACCTCTTTGATGTTTTATTTTGTTGTTTTGATACTTGTACAAGCTTATGGTAAGAAACATGAATCATGACTGAGCATTGAGTGATTTACCAAGAAATTTACCCTTAGAGTGTTGAGTGAATTTACAATTATCCGTGAGGTGCTTAGTTATGTTATCAAGCTCAAATTAACTTGTTTATGTTTCAAGAAATTTTCACATTTAAATTAAAAATAGCAATTGTTCCTTTAGGATGGTTGTTGGATTTTTAGAATCATGATGACGATACCATTGAGGTTAAATTTTTCTAAATGCTAGACTTGCTCGAGGGCGAGCAAAACTCAAGTGTGGGGGAATTTGATAACGCTCAGAATGAGCATGTTTTTAGTTGCGTTATCAGTGGTTTTGTGCACTATATTTGGTTATATTTGTGTGTATTTGTTACTTAATCGTGAAAAAGTGTATATGCAAGTGAATGTAGCCAAGTACAGGAAAAGATGATAAAAAGATGAAGAATTGAAGTGATTATGCACATTGGAAGATTCCCGAGATGAAAATAAGAGAGAAACCACACGAGAACTCAAGGATTTGATAATGTCGAGATTTCTATGTTCAAATATCAAGAAAAGATCGAGTTCTATGGAAGAAATTAGTGCCACAACGAAGGATCAAGCACGCGACAAGAAAAGAAAAGAAAAATCAAAGTTGTGTGTGGCAGAAGGCCCCATCCAATCGGATGGAGCCCGCATCCGATTCGGATGGGGAAAGTTAAGATTTACCGAGAGTTCCAACCGATCGGTTGTAGCCTGAAACCGATCGGTTGGAGGAAGATGCTGTTACAAAGTTCCATTTAATGACGAATTTAAGCCCCATAATCATGGTGGCTTATCATTTCCTACTTATTTACTAATAGAGGACGTTTTTACTTGAGGATGAGGGGTTCTTTTACTTATATATAAAATCCAAGGTTAGATACAAAGGTGTGACACCCCAAAACCTAGTAAAGGCTTACACCAAGTCCTTACTAATTTATTATCATTACCTGAAAGCTTGTAATTGATGTGAAAAACGTCCTGGAACTTTGAGTTAAAGTCTCAATAGTGTGGTACGAGTGTGGAGTTGTTTACGTGTAGTAATAGGCGATCGGAGGAGTGTGGTTGCTATAGTTTCACAATTCTAGTTCTTGTAATTCCAAAACTAAGTATCTCTTGTTTAAATTACTATGAACTACTTTTTCTTTAAGTTGAATGAAAGAATGGTTTGTTACTTGTGTTTGATTATAATTGTTATGGAGTGATTTTTTGTATACTTGTGTATATGATGTGACAATTGTTAGAGTATTCTTATTTTATAGTGATGCATGAAAACATATCTTGTTTTATGAGTTTGTTGAGATACAATCTAATCTTGCTTAATTAGTTGGTAAAAACAATCTTAAAGAATAAAAAGGGCCGAAAGGATTTTATTTATGTTTTTATTTCAAAACGTTAGTGCACGAATTAGTATGGGCTATGGTGTGTGACAAGCACCATATTAACTCATTAAAATAGATTTGAAACGATTTCATCACGAGAAAGGGCCGAAAGGATTCGTAGGAATTCATAAGATAAGAAATGCTTTTCAAACAACAAAGAGTTTAATAGAATTGTCGTAATAGTTGAAAAGGCCGAAAGGAATTAACTAGGAGATTGAATTCTTAGAAATGATTTTCAAGAGATAAACCATTGATTGTGAATCATTCATATAAAGTTGTGCATCACTACAAGTTACACGAAACTTTGTAGATTACTCTATACAATTAGTCAAGGAATTTCACACAAGTATAAGTTTTTGATTGATTGGATTTTACTTGCTTTTGAAGTTATACCAAATTGGATTGACAACCCTTTTTGTAAAAACTTGTTTTAGTAAGTTCTAATACCAACTCCCTTGGGACGATCTCGACTTACCCACCTTTACTATCACGGACGAGTATACTTGCTCGTATGTGTTAATTAGAGAATTGGATAAATCGTGTTTATAAATTTTTAAAACTTGCAACACGTTCGATACACATCACATCCCTATTGACAAACCCTCTCTAGATACCTGCACCACATGTCCCTCACTCAGCCGTTAAGTGGACCTTTACCATTAACCTCTCTAGGAAAGACTTTCCATCTACGAGGAGTATTCCATGACATAAGAAAACAATGAAAGGATTACGAAACCACAAAAAAGGACTAGAAGTATACAATAAGTTCATTCGTATCGCAACTGAAATCTTAAGACCTTACGAGGCAATCCAAAACACTATCTTTGGCATAGTCACCCAATCCTATCATCCCAGAAGTACTAGTCAGACCGAGTAGGACAATAAACCTAAGCCATGATCCATTTTAGAAATAACCAAGTAAGTTGAATGCTCATACCTGTAAGACTTACCTAATATCAACCAATAAGCATTATCCGAAACCAGAAACAAGACGTTAGACATCTAAGCATTCATGCGAACATACCTACCCGACTATTTCATCCGTTTTAATGCTTTCAATTCAAACGAATTTCCCTTAAAGTGCATTTATAAAAATCATACACCTTATCGGAAAGTACTTTTCTGACGTATCTATTTTGACGAGTAAAACCCATTGATCAACCTGTACCAAAACTATTGAACATTAAGAATCTTAGCAATGGAGACTAAGCACCTTAGGCAAAGGGAGACTCATATGGTAACATCAGCTAGAGCAAGACGCGAAGAATTAAAACTGTTACCATAGCTTTATCCGTGCAAAGCTTTATTACGATATTTAAACTAAACGGTTTTCTTCGGTTTTAATAATGACAAACATGTAACTTGTAATACATAACGTAAAATGTGCAAGTTACTTGTAAACACAAATCATCAATGCATACTTACATCAAGACCTCCCGACGTCTCAAGTATGCTTCAACGAAGTCGTAGATTCCATCCCGACATAAATCACTCAAGGTATGGACAAACAAATCTACTACTTGACAAATGATCAAATGATTATATTTTTCTAAACTTCACATTTTTAATGTGACAAAACATTTTTTTTCAAAAATATATTTTACAAATTATTTTTGAATTAAAAAGAAATGTTTTATTTTGAAAAATAAGTTTAAAAATCCCAACAGTCAATTTCCCCCCCAAAACAGCTCCAAACATTCCCAAATAAACCTTCCCCGCTAAAGACAAACGAAGGAGCGTCCACGGTACCATTAAGTACCGATGACTCCACTAAATTTAGTGGAGCCGTCTGACAATTAGTGGAGCCGTGGGTCTGTAACGGCTAGTTTTTCCCTTGCCTATAAATAGTGGACCATTTCACACTTCCAACTTGATTTTTCCAGTCATTTTTCTCTGGTCTAATCCCTCCTCAATTAGAACACTTTCTTTGATCATTTGGAGAGTCTTAGTTTGTTTAAGAGTGATCCAATCATCCATTCAAGTGATCCTCTTCATTCCTTTTGATTAGCAAGAGAAGAACACAAAGTATCCAAGTAGATACAAAGTGTTGTCATCCCTCTTGATTAGCAAGAGAAGAACACAAAGTATCCAAGTAGATACAAAGTGTTATCATTCCTCTTCATTTGCAAGAGAAGAACTCAAGGTATCCAAGAAGATACAAGAGTTGTAGTTGTTAGGTCTTGTAACATTTGTTACACTCTTGATTGTATCATAGCATACATCAAGATCATTTTTCTTTTGAGAGTTTGTGAGGAAAGATCATTGTGATCTTGTTGAGATCTTGGAGATCTCTTGAAGCCATTGGGCTTGTGTGATTGATCAAGTGGATCAAGGGTAGATCGGGTAGATCGAGTCAAGTGGGAGTAGATCATTGTGATCGTGTTGAGATCTTGGAGATCTCTTGAAGCCATTGGGCTTGTGTGATTGATCATGTGGATCAAGGGTAGATCGGGTAGATCGTGGTAGATTGGTGCTAGCTAAGATTAGCACTCGACATCTAGCTTAGTGTCGGAAATAGGATAAGCGACGTGTAGATTGGTGCTAGCTAAGATTAGCACTCGACATCTAGCTTAGTGTCGGAAAACAAGTTAAGCGACGTGTACGGTTTTCTCCGCCTGAAGGGAGTTTGTTGATTAGTGAAGTAACTCTCGAGTTGGGTACTCGGGGAGTGGAGTAGGGCGAAGAGGAGCTTCGTGACCGAACCACTATAAATCATCGTGTCCGGTTTGCGCCTTCTTACTTATCTCTTTACTTTCATTTTATTCTTTATCGCTTTATGTTTATATTTGCATTGCGTTTATGCTTGTGCGGCTAGTTGCTTATGTTATGTTAATTATGTATGTGTCATGGTTGATTGTGCTTGTGTTGTAGTTTAATTTATTCATCCCTAGATGATATATGATCATAGTTGACACTTTTTATATTACGTCACACTTGATCGGGAGTTTGATATAAAAAAGGTTTTTAAGTTTTTAAAAGGAAATGTATTCACCCCCCCCTCCTCTATAGTTTCCACAATTGGTACCAGAGCCACGTCGCTCAAATTTTAAAACAAATGGTTTTTAAAATTGAGTACGATCCATGTATCAAATTACCCATGAAGGTGATAAAAATATGAAAAGTATTTAGTTGCTTAATACTTACAATTTTTGTTGTTAAGTATACGTTGTCATACTAGCTTGAAGGTTTTCTTAAATTAATAAAAGTTGGTTCTGTTCAAAACTGAAATAACAGGTACGGCACCGTTAAATATAACGGACGGTTCCATTAAATATGGACGGTACCGCTAAATTTAACGGTACCTTCGTTTGTTTTTAAGAATTCGGTAATTTTCAAAAATTCGTATAAAATCAACCGTAAGTCCGTAGGAGTTGTGCCACCTATCGTTTTAAACGTAATTGAGTCTACTTTCACTTAAAATACTTTTAGAAAGTGATTGTAAAGTAAAATTTACGAGAGTCTTCAATTCGTAACAGAGAGTCTTTTCCGGTCATGCCGATTGCACAAATGTTTCGTCAAATCACAAAGTGAACATCACACGTTGATGTATTCATGATTTCAAGGTGTTGAAATTGATCAAATTTTTAAATGGGGTGGAAAATAATTCATTTTCAAATAAAATCAAGCTAAGTGTACATTGTTATACTTAATACACAAAATGACGATAAGTATCTTTGTGTGTTTTGCTAAATGACTATTTGCTTTTCTTTGTGTCTTAGTATTGTTAGTTAATACTTTTGTATGCTTATTGTTATCTTTAGTTGAGCTAATTTTATCTATAAGCATAAATGTATTTCATGCCTTGTTGCTATGTTTCGAATATTAGTTTTTCGGCTTATGCGTCAATAGGACTTAGACTAGATTTCTTGCACTAAGTTGCGTAATTGATTTTGCATTGCATATAGGCATAGACCATTTTTCTTGCATTTGTTGCAAGTTTTTAAAATGGTTTAGTAACCTTCTTAGGAATAGAAACTAAGTTGGTAGATCATGTGTGTCGAAAGATATTGTCTTACACAATTATTTTTTCAAAGGTTTAAGTGTAAAAAGTATATCGCCCCAAAATACTTAACACTTTCATAAAATCCGTAACATGATCTTTAAAACATTACATCATTTTGTCTTGTTTGACCATTGGTTGTCTAAACAAGATTAAAGGTCATTTTAATACATTAGTATTTAAGTAAAAGAAAATTTATTAAACTTGCATTGATTTAACACACATACAAAATGTTTTAAACATTTAGTATTTTACGTATGTTGTATAAAAATAGTTAAGATAATTATTTTTATACTAATGAGGTGTCGAAAAACTAAGAATATTATACTTAATAATATAAATAGTTTTTCACAAATAAAAATAAGATGACAATATCAAAGTAGTTACTTAATATGTCATTAACCTCACACATACAACTAGTGTTAGAATAAATGGAACACATTCCTTAAATTTTTATTTTCTTTTTAAAAGGAGTGATTGTGAGGGTCAAGAAAGATTTCGAGTGCATATCAATTCATTATTCAAATTATGATTGATATCATTATCGAAGCTAATTGACAAGTTTTCGAGTATGGGCATGAAATTGGAGTCATTATTTGTCTAGCTTCAAGATAACATCAAAATATAATGAAATATATTATCTTGAATCTACATACTCAATCACACTCGATTGTTATGAAAATAATGACGTCTTCTCAAGACGAAAATAATATGCATCGGATCATAACTCACACTTGTGTTGAAGATGCCATATTGAGTCTTCTTGTCCAATGGTTGTGTTCCAAACTTTAAACTAATATGTTTAAAAGATGCATAAAATACACAACTAAGTAGGATTGACAACTCGGATGTTTCATCCGAAATATACAAGTAATTTACATTGCAATGCAATTGGTAAATGTGTCATTTCCGAAAAACCAAACACGAGCAAACAAACAACATATGTAAACTTTGCTCATGAACGACTCAACACTCAAAGTCACATGTCTAGTAAAAGTGTCACACATAGTATGTTATTAACTATTATATAAGTCATCAATCTTTGAGAATATCACATGTATTTCTCTTATCAAAAGATTGACAAAAGATAACTTATATCTTATGCATCTTATTTTCTTTGTAACACGAATGGTTATGCTACAAGAGAATACATTGCATCCTGTTAACAAATATAGGATATTAGAGTTGAATAATAACCTAATACAACATGTGTCATTGCATAAACAAGTAAAATTGGTCATACACTAAAATACTTGTTTCACAAAACATTCGTAAGAGTGATAAGTTTCCTCTTAGAAAAGCATACTTGTTGAAATAAACAGTATGTCTCATTTTAAATAAAATACTCACAAAATCTATTGAGGTAAGTAACCTTTACTAGATTCTCCCTCAAGATATGCAAAGGAGCATTCTTGAAACACACACGATGTAGTAGATTCTACATTGTATCACATTAGAGCGTCTCTTGGTTCTAGGAAACCAAATCATGTTAAAATAACATGTAACAACTCAACAAACAAAGATGATGTCCAAGAGATCATAAAATACACCATCTCCATCAAATAACCTCTAAATCTCAAACACGTAATTAAAACATTTCGCTTGCCTTTGTCAGAAGTTGTGTAAGACATGTCATTCTCTTAACCGACTTTCCAAGTATGGTTAGTTGAGTCATATTAGGCCATGTATTAGCGAAATAAGCTAATATCATATTTGCTACACTTCAATAGGCAAATATAGGAATTTGAATTTTTCTAACATGAGAATGACTACTGGAGAACCTATCGCACTAGAAATTCAATTTGACCTAACGGTTGAATTACTTCCAGGAGAGAAGTTGGGTTTGTGGTATAACCCGTAAAAATGGTCGTGTTTAGCCTTAATTGAGCACCACTAGTGATAGTCTCATACTCATTCTCTAACTTGAAAATTTTTCATTCCTACATTTGACTAGAGACAGTTTACATAGGTGAACTTTATCTCCCGTTAGGATTTCATTTTGAACAAGCAGTAATTAGGATCTTCTTTAGCAAACCTAGATTGCTTGCATCCCACACACGTGTTTCAAAATGATAACATGTTCTCGTAAGATATGATTAAATGTCTTCATGATCTTAAATGCTAAACGATTATCATGTTTTGCATGATGTTTGCATTTATTCCTTATGTGCATTTTACATGATTTGCTTGTAAAGCTTGCACCCACACTATGCTCTTTTAACACATTAGGAATTAGGTATGCCTATCACTATGAACCCTTAGAAGTCATAGAGTCATACACTAGTGTCAAAACCTATAAGTTAGAGTAGTCGCAAAGTTTTCCTAATTCCATAGTCATCACTTCGCCTTCTTCCAAGTAATACACCCGTTTGTCATGGGAAGGTTAGATACAAACCTAGTAGAACTCGGAGTAGGGTTGACAACTTAAATATTTCATCCGAAATATTCGAGTAAGTTTAACTTGCGATCGCAATTGTTAAATGTCATATCCGAAACATCATACTCAAGCCTTTTAACAACATATGTTAAAATGCTCATCCCAAAGCTAAAAGCTAACATCAACCCTCGGGTGACAAAGGACTCACGAGTTGCTATATAAGTGATTAGTAGTTCCTTTCATCCTCGTGTAAATATACACGTCTTAAGATCCCAAACCCTGCTGCATATCAGCACCATAGGCCTAGCTTTACATCTTTCAAAACCCCATGAAACACTCATGTGCGAAGCACATCGAAATCCGTAAATCAACCAAACCTCTCAATCGAGAATCCCCTAACCATCTCCGTCTAGGTCTAGGAATGATGGAACATTTTCCATAAATCTTATGACTATTTAAATATTTCACTGGAAATATTAAAGTCATCCCTCGTACCCCTCCTATGACTGTTAGATATTTCACTGGAAATGTCAAGTCATATCCTGTGTCTCGTCTGATGACTTTTTAAATATTTCACTGGAAATATTAAGTCATCTTTCACATCGCTCTAATGACTACCTATGTATTTCCTCGGAAATATAAAAGTCATCTCTTCTCGTCCAGTACCGTTCAAAGAATTTATTAGGTATAAATTCTTTCCTCGTGTTGAAAAATCTCCCTAAATCAGTGAGATTTATTCGTAAAATCCTCTTAAACTCCAATGACAACTTAAATATTTCATCCGAAATATTTAAAGTTTATTTAATTTGCGAAATGCAATTAAATGTCATTCCTCGTTCTCGACAAACGTTCATCGAATCCCGTTGGATTCATTCATAAAAGAATTTATTCGGTATAAATTCTTTTAATCTAAGGTCCAAAAAAATCACAACATATGTGAAATTTCTTTGTCAGAAATCTAATTCTGGGTCAAAACTGACCTCAGCAGGTCACGGTACTCTTAAATAGGGGACGGTACCGCTAAATTTAACGGTACCGTCGGACCATTGTCTGTTGAGACAGTTTATTCTCACTGTTTCAAAACCACTATCGAAACCCACTCGATGTAGTCTTGAACCAGAACCGTATCCTATCAGAACAGATTGTATCTATCTTCTGATTCCTAAGCCTTCTTCACTTTCACTTCCGCATGGTACTAAACACTACCAATGCTTCCGCATCCCACTCATCTCCCACACACTTCAAACGAAGAACCACTAGGATAAGTTGAGATAACCCCACTAGAACCTTATCACCAACCTCACAACCCTGAAGATTTTATATTCTTAACCCTTAGGATATCTCCAAGTAATCACATGCCTCATCATATAAATATTTTATGATTATTCACATTGATTGAGAAGAGCTACGTGACTTCAAAGGTGAAGTTTATCGTATGCTATCCACTACTTGTCATGACGTTACTAAGCTCATCGCTTTCGTCAACGTTTGTTTTCCTCTTTATTTTTTACATCTTGTCCGGATGGTCATAGATTAAGGGGGAGCGAAAACACACTCATATAGTCTTTCACCAAACACTCTCAAGAACACACAAATGTGGTTCTTATCCCTAAGAAACTTCCTTTTAGCTGCCCAGAACTAGTCTGCACAGGAAAATTTGTGACTTCCAGGTCACGGTACCGTTAAATAGGCCACGGTACCGTTAAATTTAACGGTACCGTATGGTATTTAGTGGTACCGTGCCTATGTTTGACGAATTTTCACTGTTCCCTCCTGATCCCTGCATCCCTAACCTCAAACCTGCAAAATTTTGCAAACTCACATACACCCTAGGATTTCCTCACTACCCTATAGGACACCATCCCCAACTTTAGTTTGAATCCCACAACTCATGCCTATATAAGGCCTCACTATTGCAAGCTTATCTTGCATCTCATCTTCAAACCTCACATTAACATCTTTCATCATCCCACTCAAACCTTTTAACTAAACTTCACTCTTGACAGTGATATTTAGTTTTAAAACCTTCAAACCTTATATCAATCCCACTCAAACATGTTAGCTACACTTCACTCTTGACAGTGATAGTTAGTCCAAGAACCTTCAACCCATAGATCATCACACTCAAACCTTACAACCTTCTACTCATCAATCATCACACTCAAACCTTACAACTACTCCTCACTTTGGATAAGTGATAGTTAGTTACACAACCTTCAATCCTCACAATCAAACGAAACCCTTCATGCATCAAATTATCTCTAACACACAACTAGGATCATCCAAACTAGAAACCTAGGACCTCGTTACCTCAACCCCGTTAGAGATATCCACCAACAATCCTGCTAGGATCACATGCACCTTTTCTTTTTCCCTTTTGAAATATATCATGCATCTCATTGTCAGTGCAAACGATATATTAATCTAAACCAGCCTTTCCCACCTTTCCTCAAAGGGCAAAACCAACATCTCCAACCACATCATCACCATCCTCCACCTTTAGGATTCCCACACCCTTACCTCCGCCAAGTCCACCACAACCTTTAGCTCTCACACTAACCCTATCACCATCAACCCCTTTCGAACTTGGCACTAACACATCATCCTCATCACTATCACCATCATCACAACCACTAATGGGTCATCCCATTATTTATCCCCTACAACCACATACCCCATGTTGTCCTTGTTGTCACCACAACCAACACTCTCCCACCTTATAGAATCATTTCCATTCGCATCTAAGGGCTTATCGTTCACATTTTCATTTTTTTTGTTTTAACCTCCATCGAGTCTACTTTATGGCATGACTTGTCATAATAGTAATCATTTAGAGTATGTCTTATCAACAAACCATCCTTAACACCAATCATCTTAGGTAGACGATTATGTCGTTCAAAAGGTTTGTTAGAACTTGCCTTCCCAATGACAACTTGGAAGAAGTCATTTTATGTGTCAGTCAACGAACGAATCTCGTTCTTGTTAGTGTGATTGTTTGAACAATTACACCTTAGGTTGTTGGTCGGGTTATGACACTCAAGTGTCTTTGAATTGCAATATGCATTCATCTTTTTGTGTCGCTCAACTTTCTTGGGCTTTCACTTTGGTCTTCACCTTTTTGGCACACTTTTGGGTTGTGTCACTCATATAGTTTAACCCTTGCATGTCTTGCTATGTGCATTCTATCCCCATCATGTTGCTCCTATATTGTTATATATTATGTTGCACGAAGCTAACCCTTGATGTAGGAAAAGCCTTTGTATAAATTTGATCCATGGATCCGCTAGATACTAAGGTAAATAAACAAGGGGATTAAGTCACCATAGGGGAGCATTGAGCGAGGGGGAGCTCGGGAGAATTTGAATACATAGCATGGAGTCTTTCTAATGGTGGTGATAGAAGACTTCACTGGGATGATGCAAGCTCGCCCTTCTGGGGAGAAAGGAAAGTAGTTCAATAAGGGGGAGTAGGGAATGAATTCAAGGGAGCGCTCGAGGCAACTACCTTTTTGATTCGTCAAAAGGGGGATAAGGGAGTGTAAACAGGTAACTTTTACATTTTACTATGTGTTACGGTTTACATATTTGTCATCATCAAAAAGGGGGAGATTGTTAGTGCAAATATTACAATATTTAAACTAAACGGTTTCTTCGGTTTTAATAATGACAAACATGTAACTTGTAATACATAACGTAAAATGTGCAAGTTACTAGTAAACACAAATCATCAATGCATACTTACATCAACACCTCCCGACGTCTCAAGTATGCTTCAACGAAGTCGTAGATTTCCATCCCGACATAAATCACTCAAGGTATGGACAAACAAATCTACTACTTGACAAATGATCAAAGGATTATATTTTTCAAAACTTCACATTTTTAATGTGACAAAACATTTTTTTTTCAAAAATATATTTTACAAATTATTTTTGAATTAAAAAGAAATGTTTTATTTTGAAAAATAAGTTTAAAAATCCAAACAGTCAATTTTCCCCCCAAAACAGCACCAAACATTCCCAAATAAACCTTCCCTACTAAAGACAAACGAAGGAGCGTCCACGGTACCATTAAGTACTGACGGCTCCACTATGTCTGACAATTAGTGGAGCCGTGGGTCTGTAACGGCTAGTTTTTCCCTTGCCTATAAATAGTGGACCATTTCACACTTCCAACTTGATTTTTCCAGTCATTTTTCTCTGGTCTAATCCCTCCTCACTTAGAACACTTTCTTTGATCATTTGGAGAGTCTTAGTTTGTTTAAGAGTGATCCAATCATTCATTCAAGTGATCCTCTTCATTCCTCTTGATTAGCAAGAGAAGAACACAAAGTATCCAAGTAGATACAAAGTGTTGTCATCCTTCTTGATTAGCAGGAGAAGATGATGAAGCGAAAAGTGTACCGCTTTTAGGGGGTCATTTAAGCCCTAAATCGTATTTATTTGATCAAATATTGCCCTAAATCGTTCCTTTTGTCATTTTAGGTACTTTGGAGAAGAAATCTGGAAAAGGAAGCATTTTGGACGTTTTTTGGAGCATAAAAGTGAAGAAAACGACAAAGTCTCAAAATCGGCTGGAAAAGTACCTTTGACGGCGTCAAGGATTGTTCTTGACGGCGTCATGGCTTGGCTAAAGAGGTGGATATTAAAAATACACATGATAAGCCAGAGAATTTTACAACGGATTTCTGACGGCGTCAAGCTTTAAGGAGATCAAGGCCATCACGGTTTAAGCTAAAGCGGGACGGCGTCAAGCTCATTTCTGACGGCGTCAATCCTTGATAAGCCAGGGAGGATTTTAGACGACTAAAGAGGGACGACGTCAAGAAGGCCATCCGGGAACCCTAGACACGGCGAGGTGACGGCGTCAAGATCTACAACGTGACGCCGTCAGCCCTTAAACTCTATATATAGTTTTGCAATTTATTGTCATTAGTGTGCAACTTTGTGAGGAGAAACCCTAAGACGAATTTCTGCCATTTTTAAGGGTTTTCATGCCCTTGGATCTCCCATGTTTAATTGAAGATAAGTATTCATTTAATCAATCAATATGTCTATGTGTTGTTTGATTATATCTTGTTCTTGTCTTTTAATTAACATGCTAGGCTAGATTTATCTTGTGTTTGCTTAGATCTAATGAAACCTAACTATTGATTATTGGTTATTAGTGTGTTATTAATTGTATTGGATGATTGTTTATCGATGTTAGGCTTAAGAAAACTGGCTAACTTCCTATTCGGTAACTTGCTTGAACGTCTTAAGAAACATGAACCAATGCGTACTAAGGTTTTTATGGTTGTATTTAATGCACGAGCGAATTCTAATGATCTCATGTTAGGAGCTTCCTAGCCGGCTCGACATAGGAGTGAAGTAGGAGCTTGTAGAGTTGGGGAAGTACGTACGCCACCCCACGATTGGTATTAAGGAATACACCCGTCATCCACGCAATTAATACACACTAATCAACCGGTAAAAGATAGTTAGGGAGTAAGGAAATCTAAGTAAACACATTTCTCTCCACATAAGTTTCACGACCTTTTCATTTTCAGTTATTTTATTTTATTTGCAATTGTAGTTATTTGGGTTAGTTGACTAGCAACTAATTCCGCCCACTCCTTCAAACCCGAGATTTTACTTACTTTCATAAAAATATAAAAATACAAAAATAATCTTCCTTTACCCTTAGACCTAATTAGAGTAGTTTTTCATACCTAACGACACTATTCCCTGTGGAGAACGATCAATCCCCCGTACTTACCACTACACTATACTACATCGGTCAGGTACACTGCCTGGTGGGGTTGTAAGCCTCTTGAGATCCCTTGAGAGGTAAAACCTGTTGTAAGGTCGCAAAACCACGCATCAAGTTTTTGGCGTCGCTGCCGGGGAATAGTTATTGTTTAGGTTGAATTTTTATTTTATTAGGTCTACTCACTAGATTCCTTTCTAGTGAGATTTTTATTTTATTTTTCTAGGTTTTTCTTTACTCTATCTTATTTCTTCGTACTTTTGTTTGTGACACCTTTCACCTATCTCATGAGTAACAGTGATCGTTTGATCCCTGTTATTCGTATTTTCCGCCGTGCAAATTTCCAACTACCCGTTCCCGCCCCCATCGTAGAAAACAACAACCTTTCACTCGACCACCACTTTGGTAACAATTCTGAGATGGAGGATTCTGACCGTGAAAATAACTATGTTAGTCCATTTTACGATTCAGACTCCGATGAGGATGCTGGTACTGGGAGAAGTAGTTAACGAGGAATGGGGAAAAGAGGAAATTGATCCCTTTAAGTATGTTGACCCTAGGACTAAGATCGAAAAGGATAGCCTCTTTAACATGCAATTTCCGTGTAAGATTGGTTATCATAGTTTTCATGCCTATCTTAACTCATCTTTGCCTATGAACATTATCTTTCGCGCTAATTATAATAAAATCATGGTAGATGAGCTAGAATATCAAGGAGATAACATTGTTGCTAGGATTGAGCCACTACACGTATTCGTAGGAAGTTTTGTGTATTTGGTGGATTTTATGGTTATGGAGAACTTAGGAGAATTTATTGATAACAAATTAACCCAAGTCATTTTTGGAGAACCCTTCAAAAGGTTGACCAACCTTGACGAAAAACTTGTGGACGGGTTAATTACATTCTCGGATGGGGATGAAGATTTTGTTTACCAAATGCCCCGATCACATCCTAGGTTTAAGAACTTCTCCATTGAATCTTGCAATAGACTTGTGCCTATTGACTTGTTAAGTGAGAATGATAAGAGAAAGGGGCTCAAATATCCACATGAGAAAAATAAGAGATATTATCATGGATGTCTTGAGCTGAATAATGAGTACAAGAAAGATGAGGCAACAATTAGGTGGCTCACACTCGGGTACGTGAGCATAAGCGACACTAGATAAGCCTCACTTTGAGTCTAGCTACAAGACTTGTTAATAAAGAAAAGCGCTTCTTGGGAGGCAACCCAAGCTTTATTTGCTTTGTGTGTTTATTTATTTGTTTGTTTGATTTTATTTGTTTCCGTATGTGTGTTTAATTTTTATTATTATTGATTCATGTTCGAAATTAAATTGTGAAAATGCTTTATCTTGTTTTTAACTTCGTCTTAACTACATATAAAGGTATTTTGCAAAAGTTAAGTGTAAGGGAAATCCAAATCGGTTTATTAGAACAAATGAACATGAATCGTAATAATATTAAATTAACATACATATTAGTATTTGTTTGAGTCAAATGCTTGTATCGAGTCATAATGATGTTTTGCAGGAATTCCAGGAAGTAAGGTATAGGTTTTTCCAGAAATTTTCTGGAAACTTAACATGAGAATTCTGTCAGATCATTTCTGACGGCGTCAGGATTTACAACCTGACGGCGTCAGGTTTTAATTTTCTGAAATTTTTGAAAGTTTTGTTTTCATAAAAAGTTTTTATTAAATCTCTAACTTATAATCTCCAGGATTCTGCAAAATTATCATTTCACAAGCATTATATCCATATATAGAATTTATCCCGCCGATGTTATGCAGGTTTTCGTGTTTGTTTTCTCAGGGTTTAACAGGTTATTTTGGACAAGGAGATGTATGTGGAATCAAGCTTATGGCGATGCATTAGTCGTGAAGCTTCAACATTACCTTGGAAGAAGATCTAACCATGTTGCCACATTATCCACCGAGCGAATCAGGGGAGTATTTGATTTCATTCTTTTACCTATTTACTTTTACATCTTGTTATTTGAACATTGGGGACAATGTTCATCTTAAGTGTAAGGGGGAGGGGGTAAAATACGATACTTTAGAGAATACAATTGCGCTTGATTTTTGTTTGTTTAATAGTAGATGTGTAATAAAACTGAGAGAAATACCTGTTAGGGTAATTTTAGTGCCAAATTTAAATTTTTTTACAACATTTAGGAGTGAAACTTTGATCTTAATGAGCGTCTCACGGATAGGAGTTATATGACTAGCACAAAACCGTACCACTAAAAATTTTTCCACCCCCAAATATGTGAGGTTCGCCCCTAGAATTGGTAGGAAAAGCATTTATGCTATGATGTGTGTACCGGTAGCACTTAGATTCTAGAACTTGCGTTAGGACCATTCCGAGGCCACAAGTGAGACTACATTCGTGTAGTTAGATTTACTACATGATAAGAGGCATTAGGATTAACCCATTGTTTTACACTTGTGTTTTTGTTATAATTACTTTGGCTACATTGGTCAAGTAATTCTCCCACACCCTTTGCGTTGTACCCATTTTTGGTACACGATACCCCTAGTACACCCCTCAGAGCCTATCCTTTCGTTTCGACCTTTAAGCATTTTACTTAAAGGAAGAATTTGTTTACACCCCACTTAAATGTACACCCAAATCGCTTTAGCCTACCTTGTATGCACTCATTTTTAGTGCATTATTGTGACAACATTTGTTTAAACCCCAAGTTAATTATCTAATTGATTACATGGTTGCTAAGTCGAGTCATATCCTTGTACATATTGTTTTGGGACGATTGGGACTCATGGATAAAGTACTAGTATAATGGAGTAATGGGGAGGAAGAACATCACTTATTACCCCCATATGTGCTAAATATTTTAAAAGTACTCCAAGTGTTTCGATTATCTTAATTCGAGTCATTAGAATAGTATTTGTAAAGTTATGTAAAAGTTCAAGTGTAAGGGGAATGCAACGCCCCTATGATGTATTATTTTGGATGGTAGGGCAAGAGTGTATGAAAAAAAAATCGAAAAAATCAAGAAAAATACAAAAAAAATGAGAAAAAGAAAAGTAGAAAAAACATACGGACTACCATCCCGTTTCATTTTATGTTTATTTTATCTTTTTGTTATTTTGTTTTTAGCTTAAGTCGAGTCTAGTCTTGGCTTAGCAACGCCATATTGTACATGTAATTAATCAAGATCTTTAACTCGCCACCAGTAAAATATCCCTTATCCAACAAAACCGTGTTTATCATATCCCTACACCTCACGTTATAACCCATGTAAAAGCCTTCTTTGATAGTTTATCTTAGGTGCTTACGCCTAGTGGAGGAGGTTTTCGATCCTTTCCCAAGCCTATGGTAATTTATTTGCTATGACAGGTAGTGAGAGATATTATCCGTTTTCATTTATGAGATTTATTTTGATGACACTTGAGAGATGTGAGTATGTAAACACTACTTGTGAGGTGCTAGTTTGTAATCTCCGTGCTTATTATGATTAAAGTGGAACGACTATTTATTGTAATTACTTTTAAATTAGTGTTAAATGACCCCTAACTTGTATTTTGATTAGAATAAAAGCGCATTTGCTTGAGGACAAGCAAATCTCAAGTGTAAGGGTATTTGATGAAGCGAAAAGTGTACCGCTTTTAGGGGATCATTTAAGCCCTAAATCGTATTTATTTGATCAAATATTGCCCTAAATCGTTCCTTTTGTCATTTTAGGTACTTTGGAGAAGAAATCTGGAAAAGGAAGCATTTTGGACGTTTTTTGGAGCATAAAAGTGAAGAAAACGACAAAGTCTCAAAATCGGCTGGAAAAGTACCTTTGACGGCGTCAAGGATTGTTCTTGACGGCGTCATGGCTTGGCAAAAGAGGTGGATATTAAAAATACACATGATAAGCCAGAGAATTTTACAACGGATTTCTGACGGCGTCAAGCTTTAAGGAGATCAAGGCCATCACGGTTTAAGCTAAAGCGGGACGGCGTCAAGCTCATTTCTGACGGCGTCAAGCCTTGATAAGCCAGGGAGGATTTTAGACGACTAAAGAGGGACGGCGTCAAGAAGGCCATCCGGGAACCCTAGACACGGCGAGGTGACGGCGTCAAGATCTACAACGTGACGCCGTCAGCCCTTAAACTCTATATATAGTTTTGCAATTTTTTGTCATTAGTGTGCAACTTTGTGAGGAGAAACCTTAAGACGAATTTCTGCCATTTTTAAGGGTTTTCATACCCTTGGATCTCCCATGTTTAATTGAAGATAAGTATTCATTTAATCAATCAATATGTCTATGTGTTGTTTGATTATATCTTGTTCTTGTCTTTTAATTAACATGCTAGGCTAGATTTATCTTGTGTTTGCTTAGATCTAATGAAACCTAACTATTGATTATTGGTTATTAGTGTGTTATTAATTGTATTGGATGATTGTTTATCGATGTTAGGCTTAAGAAAACTGGCTAACTTCCTATTCGGTAACTTGCTTGAACGTCTTAAGAAACATGAACCAATGCGTACTAAGGTTTTTATGGTTGTATTTAATGCACGAGCGAATTCTAATGATCCCATGTTAGGAGCTTCCTAGCCGGCTCGACATAGGAGTGAAGTAGGAGCTTGTAGAGTTGGGGAAGTACGTACGCCACCCCACGATTGGTATTAAGGAATACACCCGTCATCCACGCAATTAATACACACTAATCAATCGGTAAAAGATAGTTAGGGAGTAAGGAAATCTAAGTAAACACATTTCTCTCCACATAAGTTCCACAACCTTTTTATTTTCAGTTATTTTATTTTATTTGCAATTGTAGTTATTTGGGTTAGTTGACTAGCAACTAATTCCACCCACTCCTTCAAACCCGAGATTTTACTTGCTTTCATAAAAATATAAAAATACAAAAAGAATCTTCCCTCACCCTTAGACCTAATTAGAGTAGTTTTTCAATCCTAACGACACTATTCCCTGTGGAGAACGATCAATCCCCCGTACTTGCCACTACACTATACTACATCGGTCAGGTACACTGCCTGGTGGGGATTGCAAGCCTCTTGAGATCCCTCGAGAGGTAAAACCTGTTGTAAGGTCGCAAAACCACGCATCAGAAGAACACAAAGTATCCAAGTAGATACAAAGTGTTATCATCCCTCTTGATTAGCAAGAGAAGAACACAAAGTATCCAAGTAGATACAAAGTGTTATCATTCCTCTTCATTTGCAAGAGAAGAACTCAAGGTATCCAAGAAGATACAAGAGTTGTAGTTGTTAGGTCTTGTAACATTTGTTACACTCTTGATTGTATCATAGCATACATCAAGATCATTTTTCTTTTGAGAGTTTGTGAGGGAAGATCATTGTGATCTTGTTGAGATCTTGGAGATCTCTTGAAGCCATTGGGCTTGTGTGATTGATCAAGTGGATCAAGGGTAGATCGGGTAGATCGAGTCAAGTGGGAGTAGATCATTGTGATCTTGTCGAGATCTTGGAGATCTCTTGAAGCCATTGGGCTTGTGTGATTGATCATGTGGATCAAGGGTAGATCGGGTAGATCGTGGTAGATTGGTGCTAGCTAAGATTAGCACTCGACATCTAGCTTAGTGTCGGAAAACAAGTTAAGCGACGTGTACGGTTTTCTCCGCCTGAAGGGAGTTTGTTGATTAGTGAAGTAACTCTCGAGTTGGGTACTCGGGAGTGGAGTAGGGCGAAGAGGAGCTTCGTGACCGAACCACTATAAATCATCGTGTCCGGTTTGCGCCTTCTTACTTATCTCTTTACTTTCATTTTATTCTTTATCGCTTTATGTTTATATTTGCATTGCGTTTATGCTTGTGTGGCTAGTTGCTTATGTTATGTTAATTATATATGTGTCATGGTTGATTGTGCTTGTGTTGTAGTTTAATTTATTCATCCCTAGATGATATATGATCATATTTGACACTTTTCATATTACGTCACACTTGATCGGGAGTTTGATATAAAATGTTTTTAAGTTTTTAAATGGAAACGTATTCACCCCCCCCCTCTACGGTTTCCACAAAAACTGTTACCATAGCTTTATCCCTCCGATAACACATTTCCAATGAACCTATCATCGTAGAATTAGTCACGAGACACGATGTGCAAATTTCAAACACTCCTAATAAAAGGTAGTCTATACACCTCAAACTTCTGGCAATCCCTTTAAGATATTTTCTTTTACCCAATCAGATGTACACACGCTCTACCATCCTCAGACCAACGAACATTGAAGAGAATTATCCAAACAACCATAGAACGTGCTCGGCACCGTATAATCAACTTTGAATTGTTTAGAGTAACCTTTTGACATTGACGGATTTCACCTTCAACAATAGCCATCACACGAATATAAAGACTGCACCCTTTAAGGCACCCTATGGTCGAAGTACCAATCACCTATTGACAGACCGAAATCAGAAAAGCCCAACTCACTAGTCTAGGACTTAATTGTGAACCAACAAAGGAAAATCGTACAAGTCAAGAATCAGTTACAAGCGACAAAAGAACGATAGAAAAGGTTAGGTTGGTACATGACGCAAATCATTGGAATTAGGTGTCCCTAAGCCGCGAACCATTAGGATTCGAGTTGGAGAATGAGTTATGTTGAAAGTCTTGCCTTGGAAAGGCATGATACAATTTTGGAAATGCGGTAAACCGAACTCGAGGTATATTGGACCATTTAAGATTCTAGCCAGAATCGGCCGACTAGCTTACAGACTTGAGCTTCTGTCAGAGCTCAGCAGCGTACATAACCCATTTCACGTTTCAAATCTCAAGAAGTGTCTTTCAGATGAATCACTCGTAACACATTTCATTTCATTCCATTAGAAGAAATTAGACTCGACGATAAGCTCAATTTCGTGGAGGAACCAGCAGAAATCATGGATCGTGAGGTCAAACAGTTGAAGCAGAGTCGAATTCCTATCGTGAAAGTTCGCTGGAATTCTCGAAGAGGTCCCGAGTTTACTTGGGAGCGGGAAGACCAGATGCGTCTCAAATATCCACATCTTTTCACCGAATCCACTCCAGAGACCAACGCTAACTGAATTCAGGGACTGAATTCCTTTTAGGGTGGAAGACTGTGACAAATCGTAATTTCAGGTCATTTTCCAAACTTTGAAATTTACTATTCACGGATTACTATTCATCATTTCACTATTCATCATTTTTGAAGTCAGTTTGCGACTTTGAAATATTATCAAAAATTTTACTATTCACGAAACACTATTCATTCCCGGAGGAAATCACTATTCATGCCTATCATTCATCATTTCGTAAACTAGGTTTACGGGTATCAAATTCGCGTAACCGTAAGGGTTTAGCTGCGTATGCATGGAACATCACTAAGAATATATCATATAGGCTAGAGTAGTCTACATATCATCAGTAACATCATCTTCATGATAGGTCATTCACGGGTTTGCATAATTTCAATTCACGTATATTTATTTATTAAATAAACGCTATCACTCAATCATTTACTACGAACAATATACCCGACACTCCCGACTATGATCCTAATATATTTTCACACTCATTGCAGTGATATAAAAATTATATTATTAGTTTACCCGGTGTTTTGAAATTATTTACTATATATATCGTTAAAAGCTTATAACTACGACGGTTTATGAAATTTCAACACGATAACTATTTGGACACCCGATACTTGCGAGAAATGTGATTTTATAATTTTTACGACTTCGTCATACTTTAATTTGTTCCGTTAAAATTTATTTCTAGCAAACTCGGTACTCGATAACACAAGATATCCTAGCTAAATCTATCCTAATATACCTAAAAGTCCAAGTTAACTCTTACACCCCATCCCCCATCCCCATTTTCTACGCCCCATGCCCTCCCCCTTACCCCTTTGAAAATTTTCCTACTAACTCCATTCAATGATTAGTACTTGTTGTCTAAAAAGATCTAAGACTTTCCTACTTATATACACATATACTTCACCTAAATTGCAAGACCAAGAAAAAAATAAAAACTCTAACACACATACCCTTAGTGATCGGCCAAGGAAGAAGAGGAAGAAAAGAGAAGAACTTGGTTGCTTATCTAGTGTTTATTAAAAATCCATTTGGCTAATAACTACATATTTACTAAACTTGGAGTACTCTTGGGTTCCCATTGTCTTGCAACTTCTACTAATCCATCATAATCAAGTAAGCTAAAAACTTTTTTTTATGCATTTTATACTTGATCTACACTTTGTTTCATGCTAATATGTTTAAAATTTCATTTAAACTAAATATATAGCAAGATCACCCTATATATGTTTGTATACTTTTATGTTTCAAACAAGTGAAAACATATTTGACATAAGTATTTCTTGGGAAAAATGTGAATATTCAAGTCCTAGCTTATATTTAATTTTTATGTACAAGTTAAGGTTTAAAATAAACAACTTATGATTTATAATTTTTGCCACACCTAGATTATTATTCTTGATGTTTTGGAACATTTATTTGACTGTTATATAATTATGACACTATAAATATTGTGGAAGAGTTGGAGGATATGTAGGATAGTCCTTGGGAATTGTTTTGAGTAAAATCTAGTAGTTGTAAGTGCAAAAACTTGAGTTTTGAAACATATACTTATGAGCTGTAGAAAAATCATTTCCACAGAAAAATGGGTTTTACAAATATAAGATTTGGCTAAAGATATAGTAACTAGACCTTATAAGGAAAATGTGAGCGCTGGAATGGTTGAAAACGGTGTTATAACGAATAAAATACATTAGATCTAAGATTAGCGGCAAAAACTAATTTTCTGAAAATACTAGTTGCTGTCCAGAATTTTGAGAAATAAAAACTGAGGTTAAACGATGTCTAGACGAGCCGAGACCTTGAAAAGCCTAGAGTATACTTAAATACCTTCGCAGGGATAGGTAGAACGCGGAAAACGGATTTAAATCGAGCAAGTTATGGCCTTTTGAAAATCTGGACGAAACAAATAAAATTGACAGCTTTTGATGATCTAATAAAAGCTGATGGAACTTTTAAAAATGGAACTTGGACACTTTAGAAGTGGAATTAGCTGAAACGGCAAACACAAAAATGGTAGAGCATCATATATACTTGATTAGGCAAGTAGGAAGTTTATAAGAAAACGATTAACGAAATGTTTTACAATTAGGACTTGAATACTCATGAACTTATAGTGTATTAAAGTGATTTGTTTTATAAATAATACGTTTCGACGAAGTTACATTTTCACTACTAAACTACCTTACAAACATATATGGGTGATCAAATATTTTATAACATGCATACAATACACATCGCACTATCTTAAGACATATGCATTATTTAGGTCGCGGTTAGGGTATCGGACCTATATTTCCAGTTTATCAATTTACCATTCGAGATTTGCTTTTGCTAAGGTGAGTTTTCATAGCCCCGTTTTTAATTTATAATTTCATTTCTAAACTCGCTGGGGAGAATACATTGCACCATTTTTTTTATTACGAGTCCAAGTACATTAAATTTATTTACATTGCTTAAGTTACCATCATTGCCTTGTTAAAGTCCTATTTTATTTATCATGGACCGTTAATTGACAGTAAGCGAGGGTGAGTGAATAGATCTATTGAGGGTGACTCCTCCGTCCGGGTTGGTCGCTCCAACTTGACCGGTTAGGCAAACGGACGCATTTCATTTGAATTATATTAGAGTGTCTGGCAAAACACTCAGTTGGGGCACACATTATTAGTCTAGCTTCGGGGTCATGAGCTTATAGCAATTGTATTATTTATATGGCTACATTGTCATACTTAACTTTTTACATTGTGGATATCGTACAAAACATTTACATAAACCTATGATTCTCACCAACATTATTGTTGACCGTTTTTAGCAATGTATTTTCAGGTAATTAAGGCATTCGCATCATGGCCTGCATGTGGACATATCATAGAGTCGCGGTGACGACGCGTCTCACTTGTATTTATATGCACTTTAAACTATCGTTTGATTGTAACAAACTTATTTCCGAAAACTTGAATCATCTTTTGGGACCTATCTTTTGTAAACTCTGAATGTTTTATGAAATCAAACGATGTACTTTTAAAATGACACTTTAGTTCGTTCAATATAACTATAACTGTGATGCTATGGCAGTCACGCCCCAGGTATTCCATTCCGCTGCAAATCAGGTATTTGGGGTTGTGACACTCACTCACGGCCTTCCTCTTCTCACCACTCTTAGACAATGTCCCATTCCTGATCATCTCATCCGTCAGGGTTGCAGATTTCAGTATTGCGCTCTAGATAGTAGCGGGCTCAGTCGCTTTCACCATTCCACAAATTTCAAGGGCCAACCCATAGATGTACCTTTCAATTCTCTTAGATTCAGGAGTGGCCATATGAGGTACTAGTCTAGCGAGCTCATGGAACCGATCCGTGTAAGCCGCATGACCAGTTCCCACCATGGTGTGATGGTAGAACTCATGTTCAAGTTTCTGCATGTCATTATCTGCACAATACTCCTCTTTTAACAATGCCTTAAATTCATCCCAACTCATCCCTATGGCAGCTTCTCTGCCCTTAGCTTGAATTTGCGTATTCCACCAAGTCAATGTTTTTCCAATTAAAGAACAAGCAGCATACTTCACCTTCTGATGACTCGCACACTCACTTATGTCAATCACTGACTCCATCTTCTCGACCCATCGAGTATAAGCTATCGCACCTCCACTGCCATCAAAGTCCACCGGTTTGCACGCGGTAAATTCCTTGTAAGTACATCCTTTGTTACCGTTGTTGTGGTTCCTGTCATTGACGTGATCACTTCCACCGTCATGGTCCGCTTGATCATTCCCACTCACGTTGTTCCCTTGGTTGCTGATATGGTCGCCAACTTGGGTGACAATGGTGGGTAGCAGTTCCCACCGTTGTTGGGCGATAATGGTAGCAACATCAGGAGTCTCATTGCTCGCATCGTCGCTTCCCGTGCCGCGACCTCCTGCCCTACCTCCTCGTCCACCAGTCCTTCCATCCCTCGGTGGTGGAACACCTCGGTTAACTCGAGTCGACCTTCTTAGAGGCATGATTCTATAAAGTAGGACATTGGTAAACGTTAGATAGGAGATAGGTAAGATAGGTCGGTATACTTGTCGTGCTACTATACTTAACTTCCTATCTGATAATCCATGACTTTGATAAGTCCATGCCGCATCATGTTATCGTAAAAACGTTGGCCAGACATTTTTAAGATAGCATCATGCTGCATTTACTTATCATCATCACTTCGTGTCATACTATACACATAATCGCACACGTAATTCCTATAATGCAAACTATATGAGGATTCTTAGGTTATATTCTAGGTTAAACCACCTAATTCTCTATAACCTTGGTCTCTGATACCAATTGTCACACCCCAAAAATGGCGCAGCGGAATGGCATTCACGGGGTATGACCTCATAGTCAAGAACACAAGGTGTCACAATAAAGAAATACTAAATGTATAACATAAGACAGATAATAGTCGCAAACTCCCACAACCGGGATAAGTACAAAGATCCAAGATAAACATAAGTCTCAAAGTTAAACATCACTAGGAAATAACAAAATGCAACTTCACGAGATATAACCCGGAAGGGTCTTGCCTTAAGTCTTCCTAAGCCAGGCCAGTACTCAACCTTCTAGTGTAACTTCAGTCTTAGCACCTGAAAATGGATACTCGAAAATGTCAACATAAAGTTGGTGAGCTCGTAGGTTTAGGGTTTAAACCATGAGGCTGTGAATAATACGTAGGACATAGTGAAATGAATACCAATTACAAGCACATTATCAAATAGCAATAGTGTCACGCCAACTGAACCTAAAGTGTTCCTCATACGCATAACCAATATCACGTGGGGAGCTACCCGATAGATCTATCAACATGTGGGCTCTCAACAGAGAATTAACAGTTGCATCAACTGAACCTATAACTTGTGGGCTCTCAGCAGAGAGTTAACAGTGGCGCAGTCATGTACTCACAAAACAAACATGTCACAGCATATAATCGCATCATCACACGTATATGTCCAAAATCATGTAAAACAGTAATTCACAGCATGAAAACATTTGTAAAGCATTGAGTACCATTTTCCCCCAAGGTAAAACACGTTAAAAGTGGGGCTACGAGAACTCACCTCAATCAAGCAAGCACAACACAAATCTACAGAAGCAAGGTACTCAACAGCTCTCAAGTATCGGCACTTACGGACTCGGCACAACCTAATAATATAAACTCGCCTTAACATATATCTCCAAATGTAAAAGTTTCCAAAAGCTAACTATCCCCAAGTATTTTCCATTTCAATTCCAAAATCTCTTTCTTATATTAGTTACTAGCGTTTGGTATCAACGGGTGTGTAGTGGAGACACAACATGACTCAAGTGTACTCAAGCCAAACAAATGACCAAAACGAACATGACTCATGAAACAATATACCAAACCGACTCTACTACTAAAACTCACAACCACCTAACATGAACCAAGATCCAGTAATTTATTTAAAGTTTTTATAAGTTATACGGGCAAATTGACGGATGCTTATCGAATTTGACATTGATTCCACATAATCCTTAATCCCAATATTATAATAATAAAGTAATGTGTCTCGGTAAACGTGCCCTCAAAACATTCAATAACTCTTATTTACTTCAAACTTTCCATTTATAGCATATCGTTTTTAGATAAAAACCTCCGTTAAATATTAAGTAACAAATGAGTTTTTGTTAATTAATATTTCTCGTTTTTAGCCGTTATTATTTATTTTCCATTTCTAGTTATATATGTGAAAATGGTAAATTTGCCCTAATATTAAATTCATAACAATTCATTTATTGTGACTAAACTATCAGATTAGGCCATTATGTGATTATAACAGAAAACAGACCTGCACATATTGAGACCCGGAAATCTCACCAAGGAACAGTGAAATTATCATATCTAGAAATTTACTCATGATTATTGTATGGGAAACGGGAGGTTATCCCAGTTTCACACAGACTGACACCACACGCAAACCGTGAATAAAACTGAGGTTCAGAAAATGTTAGTAAATAATTAAGGACACAGAAAAATATTCAAGTATCACATAACGACATTAAAAGTACACTATCTCATAATTGAGACGGTTCCAGGACGGACCCGAGTTTGACATAGTTTAACGAAACACGGGTATTAAATCTCCCCACCTTAGCTAATAATTCTTTCAACACTTCAAATAAATATTACTTCCTCCACTCACACCTAAACCGAAAAACCTATAACCCTACTTCCCTTTTTTCTCTTTGTCTACCTCCCCTTTTCCCCATAAACACCACGATCCATCACCATCTCCAAACTCATACCACATCAAATCCTTTGACCTAGAGTTTTTGTCTTCTTCAAGAATCACGAGTTGACCTAGGATAAGAAACCATGGAAGTGGAAATAGCATCTAAGTAGTAATGTTGTTATCCCCAAACCCGAAAGCTCTTATGGAGCTACTCTCTACAATACACCATAAATCTGCGCCTCCAAAGGGATGTCGAATCACAACTCACTCAAGAAAACTAATCAAGATCTGAGAAAAAGCTCAAGAAAGGTAAAGAGTGAGGGTACTGTGATTCAGTTTGGAGAAGTGGGATTGGTTGGTGTGGAGCAGTAGTTCTTGGGTTTTGATGAGGCGAAAAGTGTACCGCTTTTAAGGGGTCATTTAAGCCCGAAATCGTATTTATTTGATCAAATATTGCCCTAAATCGTTCCTTTTGTCATTTTAGGTACTTTTGAGGAGAAATCTGGAAAAGGAGGCATTTTGGACGTTTTTGGAGCATTAAAGTGAAGAAAACGGCAAAGTCTCAAGAATCGGCTAAAAGTTACTCTTGACGGCGTCACAATTAACATGGGACGGCGTCATGCCTTGGCAAGAAAAGTTGGATGTGAAATTTACTCATGACGGGCCAGTGAGTTTGCATGAGAATTCTGACGGCGTCACGCTTTAACTAAATCAAGGGCGTCACGGCTTAAATCATAAGGGGACGGCGTCACGTTCAGGATCCGACGGCGTCAAGCCTTGATAAGCCAGAATGGATTTTTGAAGAGCTAAAGAGGGACGGCGTCAAGATGGTCATCCGGGAACCCTAAAAGCGGCGAGGTGACGGCGTCACAATGCATAAGGTGACGCCGTCAGATGTCAAAGTCTATATATATTTTTCTAATTTTTTGTCATTAAGGGAGAGCTTAGTGTGTGGAATTTTGGGATAAAACCCTAAGACGATTTTAGCTACTTTTTCAGGGCTTTTTGCCTTGAGATCTTCCATGTTTCATTGAAAGATAAGTTATCAATTAATCATTCAATATGTCTATGTGTTGTTTGATTCTATCTTATGCTTGTCTTTTGTTTAACATGTTAGGCTAATTTTATCTTGTGTTTGCTTAGATCTAATGAAACCTAGCTATTGATTATTGGTTGTTAGTGTGTTATTAGTTGTATTGGATGATTGTTTATCTATGTTAGGCTTAAGAAAACTGGCTAACTTCCTATTCGGTAACTTGCTTGAACGTCTTAAGAAACATGAACCAAACGCGTACTAAAGGTTTTTATGGTTGTATTTAATGCACAAGCGAATTCTAGTGATCCCATGTTAGGAGCTTCCTAGCCGGCTCGACATAGGAGTGAAGTAGGAGCTTGTAGAGTTTGGGGAAGTAAGTACGCCACCCCACGAATGGTATTAAGGAATACACCCGTCATCCACGCGACTAATACACACTAATTAACCGGTAAAAGATAGTTAGGGAGTAAGGAAATCTAAGTAAACACATTTCTCTACACATAAGTTTCTCACCACTTTTCATTTTTGTTATTTTATTTTATTTGCATTCGTAGTTATTTGGGTTAGTTGACTAGCAACTAATTCCGCCCACTCCTTCAAAACCCGAGATTTTACTTGCTTTCATAAAAACTATAAAAACATAAAAAGAATCTTCCTCAACCCTTAGACCTAATTAGAGTAGCCTTTCACACCTAACGAACACTATTCCCTGTGGAGAACGATCAATCCCCCGTACTTACCACTACACTATACTACATCGGTCAGGTACACTGCCTGGTGGGGTTGTAAGCCTCTTGAGATCCCTCGAGAGGTAAAACCTGTTGTAAGGTTGCAAAACCCACGCATCAAGTTTTTGGCGCCGCTGCCGGGGAATAGTTATTGTTTAGGTTGAATTTTTTATTCTATTAGGTCTACTCACTAGATTCCTTTCTAGTGAGATTTTTATTTTATTTTTATAGGTTTTCTTTAGTCTATCTTTTTCTTTGTGTGTTTGTTCGTAATTTCCATTGACTCTTCCGTTCACCATTATGGAGTACGCGAATCCACCATACCACCAACCACAAAGGCCATTCTACCCTATTGACATCTCGAATTTCAAACAATATCGAGATGAACCCATTTATGATGCATGGACTCGTTTTAGAAATTTACTCCGAAAATTCCCTCATCATAGTTTCGCTTTAGCATCCCTAACCCGAACCTTTTACTATCGTGTTGGCCAATATGACCAAATGCGCATTGAGGATTTTGCCAATGGGGACTTTAGGGAATTAAGTGCTGAAGAAGCATGGGATGCCATAGAAGATTGTGCCCAATATTATTATAGGGTAGACAACCCAACAAACGTTAGTACAAGTCAATTGAGTATAAATTTCCTGGATCATGAAACAAGTTTGTTTGGGGATGAATACATTAGTGTTGAGATACCTAAGTGGTTGTCATGTAATGCCATAGTACAAAACAAACACATAGGTGACCTTGATGTGATGGAGGATTTAGCCGAACATGATCACATTGATCAAAAAGACCTAGGTTTTATGATCGATGATGATGAATCTCAAGAAACACATGATGAATCTTTTGGGCAATTTGAATATAGCAGTCATAATATTGAGGATGATCCTTATGATTCGGATATAGAAGTTAAGATGCCTAGAGAAGCACTTGAGATACTTGGGAAAATGTTAGGGTTAGATCCTACTAAAACGCATGATGAGGATATAGGTGAGCTTGACATAAGGAATGATGAGGTAAGTAACATAAGCCCACCAAGTGCCCCACAAGTCCTACCATCATTTGAGGCACACACACCGCCCGTGACTTACCCGGAAGAAGTAGAAGGGACTATAGGAACCCCAATTGAAGTAGAACCTTTGGAAGAAACAAAACTAGAAGAAATAGGTTTGAATACTTGTAGTCATAACCTTTCTTTTAGTTCTATGGAAGTTCCTAGATTTGATGAACCAGAGCCTCAACCAAAACCGTTACCTAATCTTCCATCTTTAGATGTGAATTTAGGAAATGAGAAAGGTCCCGATCCACCCATCAAACCATATAGTCCGGGTAGTTTTACGTTGAAGGTAGTAGACTCTAAGCCTTGTAGAGAGGAAGCTAACATAGGAGTGAACCATGACCTTACATACTTACATCACCCATTTATGATTGATCACAAGAAACACTATGGGTTTAAACCGGGTTTATTAGGTCAAGATGGATTCCCAACTAGGAGTCTCTCGAAGTTGATAGAAGATGATCCCTTTTTAGGAGGAAACTCAAAATCACCCATTGACCAAAGTGAACTAGGCAAGGTTATGATGAAAGGAGCACACCCCTTTGAGCATATAATTCATCCACCACTCTTTCCTCACGTGGCATACTCCTACCGAGCTGGTGTGTATCGCTACTATCACCCGCACTTAATCCTAAGTGTAGGGAAAACCTCTCCTTTATCCATTAAATAAGGGTAGAGTCAGGCTCGTGACTCGAACAAAAACAAGCGCTCTTGGGAGGCAGCCCATGGTTTATTTGCTTTGTGTGTTTATTTATTTGTTTGTTTGATTTTATTTGTTTCCGTATGCGTGTTTAATTTTTATTATTATTGATTCATGTTAAAAACTAATTTGTGAAAATGCTTTATGTTGTTTTTAACTTCGTCTTAACTACATATAAAGGTATTTTGCAAAAGTTAAGTGTAAGGGAAATCTAAATCGGTTTATTAGAACACAAATTAACATGAATCGTAATAATAATAAATTAGCATACATATCCGTATTTGTTTGAGTCAAATGCTTGTATCGAGTCATAATGATGTTTTGCAGGATTTCCAGGAAGTAAGGTAAAGGTTTTTCCAGAAATTTTCCGGAAACTTAAAACGAAAATTTTTGTCAGGTCATTTCTGACGGCGTCAGGGGTTATAACCTGACGGCGTCAGATTTAATTTCCAGAAATTTTTGAAAGTTTTGTTTTTAAAAAAAAAAGTTTTTATTAAATCTCCAACTTATAATCTCCAGGAATCTGCAAAATTATCATTCCACAAGCATTATATCCTTATATATAGATTTTATCCCGCCGATGTTATGCAGGTTTTCGTGTTTGTTTTCTCAGGTTCAACAGGTTATTTTGGACAAGGAAATGTTTTGAATCAAGCTTATGGCGATGCATTAGTCATGGAGCTTCAACATTCTCTTTGGAGGAAGATTTAACCGTGTAATTTCATTATCCAACGAGCGAATCAGGGGAGTATTTGATTTCATTCTTTTACTTTATGCTTTTACATTTGTCATTTGAACATTGGGGACAATGTTCATCTTAAGTGTAAGGGGAGGGTAAAAGTACGATTTTTGAGAATACAATTGCGCTTGATTTTTGTTTGTTTGATGGTAGATGTGTAATAAAACTGAGAGAAATACTTGTTAAGGTAATTTTAGTGCCAAATTTAAAATTTTTACAACATATAGGAGTGAAACTTTGATCCTAATAAGCGTCTCATGGATAGGAGTTATATGACTAGCACAAAAACCGTACCACTAAAAAATTTTCCACCCCCAAATATGTGAGGTTCGCCCCTAGAATTGGTAGGAAAAGCATTTATGCTATGATGTGTGTACCGGTAGCACTTAGATTCTAGAACTTGCGTTAGGACCATTCCAAGGCCACAAGTGAGACTACATTCGTGTAGTTAGATTTACTACATGATAAGAGGCATTAGGATTAACCCATTGTTTTACACCTGTGTTTTTGTTATAATTACATTGGCTACATTGGTCAAGTAATTCTCCCACACCCTTTGCGTTGTACTCATTTTTAGTACACGATACCCCTAGTACACCCCTCAGAGCCTATCTTTTCGTTTCGACCTTTAAGCATTTTACTTAAAGGAAGAATTTGTTACACCCCACTTAAATGTACACCCAAATCGCCTTAGCCTACCTTGTATGCACTCATCTTTAGTGCATTATTGTGACAACATTTGTTTAAACCCAAGTTAATTATCTAGTTGATTACATGGTTGCTAAGTCGAGTCATATCCTTGTACATATTGTTTTGGGACGATTGGGACTCATGGGTAAAGTACTAGTGTAATGGAGTAATGGGGAAGAACATCATTTATTACCCCCATATGTGCTAAATATTTTAAAAGTACTCCAAGTTTTTCAATTATCTTAATTCGAGTCATTAGAATAGTTATTTGTAAAGTTATGTAAAAGTTCAAGTGTAAGGGGATGCAACGCCCCTATGATGTATTATTTTGGATGGTAGGGTAAAAGTGTATGCAAAAAAAAAAAAAAAAAAAAAAAAAAAAAAAAAAAAAATCGAAAAATCAAGAAAAATACAAAAAAAAATGAGAAAAAGAAAAATAGAAAAAACATACGGACTACCATCCCGTTTCATTTTATGTTTATTTTATGTTTATGTTTTGTTATTTTCTTTCATTAGCTTAAGATCGAGTCTAGTCTTGGCTTAGCAACATTGTATAGTACATGTAATTGATCAAGATCTTTAACTCGCCACCAGTAAAATATCCTTTATCCAACAAAACCGTGTTTTCCTTTTCCCTACACCTAACGTTATAACCCATTTAAAAGCCCTCTTTGATAGTTTATCTTAGGTGCTTACGCCTAGTGGAGGAGGTTTTCGATCCTTTCCCAAGCCTATGGTAATCTATTTGCTATGACAGGTAGTGAGAGATATTTTCCGTTTTCATTTATGAGATTTATTTTGATGACACTTGAGAGATGTGAGTATCTAAACACTACTTGTGAGGTGCTAGTATGTAATCTCCGTGCTTATTATGATTGAAGTGGAACGATTATTTGTTGTAATTACTTTTATGTTTGCATTAAATGACCCCTAACTTGTATTTTGATTAGAATAAAAGCGCATTTGCTTGAGGACAAGCAAATCTCAAGTGTAAGGGTATTTGATGAGGCGAAAAGTGTACCGCTTTTAAGGGGTCATTTAAGCCCGAAATCGTATTTATTTGATCAAATATTGCCCTAAATCGTTCCTTTTGTCATTTTAGGTACTTTTGAGGAGAAATCTGGAAAAGGAGGCATTTTGGACGTTTTTGGAGCATTAAAGTGAAGAAAACGGCAAAGTCTCAAGAATCGGCTAAAAGTTACTCTTGACGGCGTCACAATTAACATGGGACGGCGTCATGCCTTGGCAAGAAAAGTTGGATGTGAAATTTACTCATGACGGGCCAGTGAGTTTGCATGAGAATTCTGACGGCGTCACGCTTTAACTAAATCAAGGGCGTCACGGCTTAAATCATAAGGGGACGGCGTCACGTTCAGGATCCGACGGCGTCAAGCCTTGATAAGCCAGAATGGATTTTTGAAGAGCTAAAGAGGGACGGCGTCAAGATGGTCATCCGGGAACCCTAAAAGCGGCGAGGTGACGGCGTCACAATGCATAAGGTGACGCCGTCAGATGTCAAAGTCTATATATAGTTTTCTAATTTTTTGTCATTAAGGGAGAGCTTAGTGTGTGGAATTTTGGGATAAAACCCTAAGACGATTTTAGCTACTTTTTCAGGGCTTTTTGCCTTGAGATCTTCCATGTTTCATTGAAAGATAAGTTATCAATTAATCATTCAATATGTCTATGTGTTGTTTGATTCTATCTTATGCTTGTCTTTTGTTTAACATGTTAGGCTAATTTTATCTTGTGTTTGCTTAGATCTAATGAAACCTAGCTATTGATTATTGGTTGTTAGTGTGTTATTAGTTGTATTGGATGATTGTTTATCTATGTTAGGCTTAAGAAAACTGGCTAACTTCCTATTCGGTAACTTGCTTGAACGTCTTAAGAAACATGAACCAAACGCGTACTAAAGGTTTTTATGGTTGTATTTAATGCACAAGCGAATTCTAGTGATCCCATGTTAGGAGCTTCCTAGCCGGCTCGACATAGGAGTGAAGTAGGAGCTTGTAGAGTTTGGGGAAGTAAGTACGCCACCCCACGAATGGTATTAAGGAATACACCCGTCATCCACGCGACTAATACACACTAATTAACCGGTAAAAGATAGTTAGGGAGTAAGGAAATCTAAGTAAACACATTTCTCTACACATAAGTTTCTCACCACTTTTCATTTTTGTTATTTTATTTTATTTGCATTCGTAGTTATTTGGGTTAGTTGACTAGCAACTAATTCCGCCCACTCCTTCAAAACCCGAGATTTTACTTGCTTTCATAAAAACTATAAAAACATAAAAAGAATCTTCCTCAACCCTTAGACCTAATTAGAGTAGCCTTTCACACCTAACGAACACTATTCCCTGTGGAGAACGATCAATCCCCCGTACTTACCACTACACTATACTACATCGGTCAGGTACACTGCCTGGTGGGGTTGTAAGCCTCTTGAGATCCCTCGAGAGGTAAAACCTGTTGTAAGGTTGCAAAACCCACGCATCAAGTTTAAAGTCTCATCCAAGTTCATTCACCCAGAAAACGTTGTAAGGTTTGATACTCGACTCGACTTCAATTAGTTTTGGTATTTCTAAAACCCATTTAAGATAAGTAGTTGATAGTTCGAATGAATAAATTGTATATTGGTTTTTGTTTCGGTCGAATGGAGTTCCCAGGAACTAATATTGATTATGAGTAAAATCTAAGTAAAATTGGTGATTAGTTGTTCGAATAAGATTATTGAGAAAATTGATGTGTTGTTGTCGTTAGGGTGGCATAGGAAGGTGGTTGATAATTTAAGTTACTAGTTTTATGGTACTTGATTCGAACCTAGGAGTTGTTAACGAGAAAAGTATAAATTTTGATGGTATGTATAGGTATTCGAAGTCCACAGGTTCATGGTTCGAACCTGGGGATGTGGTGACTAGAATAGGATAGATGTTGTGTTGAGCTAAGTTAAGGTTGACAATTCACTGTGAATGACCATCACCGAACCAATGACCATCAAGGCTAGGTGCACTGATGGTCAGGTTAAACTGGAAAACCACCTAACTTAGAGGAGGTGAATCCGAACTAGTAACGACTCTTAGACCCACCATGTGGGTTAGGCTTTGGATCAAATGTGAGAAGATAGTTCTAGCATAAGAACCCCACCCAAGATAGCACCCAAAATCAACCTCAAACACAACCCATATAGGGATGGGAGTACTCGTAATAGGACACCCACTTAGGATGCATTGCAACACATATCCTTGTTAAGTGAACATAGAAACACTGGAATGTGATAGGCTAGGCTCACATTGAGATCATTTCACCTTAGTCAAGATAGGTAGAGGGAGTCAAGAAACCCAAACTTTGTTATCACCTAGAACCCCAGGACACAAGTCGAGTAGTACTCGAACCTGGTCAAAGGATTGGTATCGTGGGACTAAGCTAATGGCCAACCCCAGCTGTGAAACAAGGATCGCACCCAGGAATGTATCCCCAAGATCTTAATTTGGTGCGTTTTCTATAGCTCTTAGTTGTTAATACCAGGCCAAGAAAAACCCATGTAGTAAGCCAACCTAGATCCCAACAAACAACCCTTGGTTCCAGTCCATGGAATGGGCCTGTGAACAAGGGATTCGGCCCACCAGACTTATTCACGCAATAGGACATTTAGCCCACTCAATAGCATTTAACGCAACCCACCATATGGTCTGTAAGTCCACCTCTAGGCCCACCAGGATAGGTAGTAAACCCAGCCCAGTTAGTGATAACTGCTAAGGTCGAAAGACAATTTATGAGATTGGTCATGAATAAATAAATGAATACGAGTTGTACACGAAGATAATTTTTGTTAACTAACATCTAGACTTGTAAAGCCGACAGACAAAGCAAAATGAAATTACATTTTAACTTACATAAAAACTTGTACAATCAAAATATAAAACTTGACGGAAATAGTTCAACATATAGATATATAGGAACTTGTAAGGCCAAGTACCAAGTAAAATTTCATTTACATTAGCATATATGTACGTAAAAGCTTGAGTAGCAGAAATGTTAAACACGACGGAAACAATTAAAACAACTAGATTAAATATATATAGACATTGTTATACAAATGATAATACAAACACTTTGGAAAAAATAAAGATATATATCAACATATACTTGAGTAGTAAAATGTGGAACTCAAAAGAATAACAAATCAAGTTTACGATAGAAGTAAACCATAAAACACGTCGGGATATATATGAGTTGACGCCTACAATCGTTACTTTAAAAAAATCAAGTCAATAGATATACTAACTAGGGATGACGTAACCAACCTAACGTGAACAAATGGGATGACATACATATAATTCCAAACAAATAATGTGCAAACATAGGTCATAGTAGATCATTAATAACGAATCAAACTTAGTTAACCAAACTTAGTAAAATTAATGTTACATTTTCTTGAATCATTTAATTAATAAGTAATAAAACGTCACATATATTAAGTCATTCTTTTAAAACCAACGTAGGCGGACCTAACTAACAATAAATAAATATATATCACAATTAGATTTAATTCGTTCATAACCTAGAAAGCTAGACATTCCCCAACCCCATAAGGATCATAACTTTAGGTAGAGTTACACCTCACCATCCTTTAGAAAAGACCTTAGTGACCGCACTTGCAGCCACACAAGTGACAACAACTTAAACATACTAAAACATTGAAATGTAGAATCTGAAAGGAACTGAATTTAATACTTGAAACTAAGACATGATTATTTAATTTAGGTTGCGTGTTGGTGCCGTGCACTCTCTAATTTCACAGCATTCACTGTTCAGACCCATAAAGGTGAGTTTATAGCCCCATTTTTACTTTTACTTGTTTTGGGGTGAGAAACATGCAAAACAAAATTTTGTGGACATTAATACTATTATACCAAAGTTATTACACAGATAGCCTAAGCCTGATATGTCCCCAATTGCCTGAATTTCATGAACCGTTAATTCCAGTCAGGAAGCGTGAATGTTATAAATATATCTATTGGGAGTAACGTCCCCGTTCGGTTTGACCGGATAGGCAAACAAGCGTATACCATATCAATGTTCAAGTATCTGGGATAAACACTTGCTAGGGCTTTTATGATATTACATGCATCTAGAGCATGCAGACCTGTTAAAGCTTCGGTTACATGAACTTAGAGCTAGCGTAATAAACCATATGTGTGACATCTCAAATGTTTAAATGAAAATTGTTGGTATAAATATGATGTTGACATAAATAATGCCTAAAAACATTATCAATATTTATTCATATCTCTATGTTTTGATGATCACAAAATGTAAACTCATTAAACATAAACTTATCAAATAAACAAGTATTTAGTTGTAAATATTCATTTCTACAACTTAATCACTTAAGGTATGAATAAACAAGTGCTTAATGCATTATATGATCAAAGGAACATTTTCTTAATAACTAGATTTTTATAAAACATCAAAAACATTTTATATATTTTTGAAAAACATTTTTGGTATTAAATAAAAATGTTTAATCTTTTATAAAAATATGAATTCAAATTTTTAACCAAAATCAGTTAAAATGTTCCAGAAAAACCTTCCCCACAAAAGGACAAATCTGGGCAACGGACACCTTGGGCGGCCCCCTTAAAATTAAGGGGACCGCCCCCTATTTAAGGGGGCCGGCCACGCTCCAGTAGGTCTCTAGCTGTCCAGTTTTTCTCCTATAAATACCAGCCTTCTCCTGGATTTTTACTCACCCTTTTGCACTAAAACTTTCTGTTGTAAATCACATTTCATATCTTCAAAAGACCTTTCTGTTGTAAACTTCACATTGGTTTCCAAGTGATCCAAGCTTCCACCATCCAAGTGCAAAAGAAGAATACTTCTATCAATCAAGACTAGAAGTATTACAACTTAGTAGCATCTTGTTACTCAAGTTGTTTGTTTTGTATACTTTGTAAATCTTTCATTCATTTGTGTAAAGTGTGTATATAAGTTGTAAACATAAGTGATTAGGCTAGAGTAGTGTGTAAGTAGTGAAGAAGGTGGATAAGTAGTTGTAGAGTAAAGAAGTAGAGTAGAAGCCTTGTAAAGTTGTGAAGTAGAGAAGTCTTGAAGCCGTTGTGAAGCCATAGCCTAGAAGTCGTGAAGCCGTAGCATAGAGGTTGTGAAGCGGTCGTGTTGAAGCCATGAAGTCCTAGTGTTGAAGTCGTGAAGCCGTAGCATAGAGGTTGTGTAGCGGTCATGTTGAAGTCGTGAAGACATAGTGTTGAAGTCGTGAAGCCGTAGCATAGAGGTTGTGTAGCGGTCATGTTGAAGTCGTGAAGTCTTAGTCGTGAAGACATAGTGTTGAAGTCGTGAAGCCGCAGCATAGAGGTTGTGTAGCGGTCGTGTTGAAGTCGTGAAGATGTCGTGAAGCAGTCGTGAAGCCGTTGTGAAGTAGTCGTGAATAAGTTGTGTTGTGAAGAAGTTGTGAGATTGGTTCTAGCTACGATTAGAACTCGACATTTAGCTTTGTGTCGTTAAACCCGTGTAAGCCAAAGTCGTGTAAGGTTTTCTCCGCCATAAGGGAGCTTATTGAAGTTGTGAAGAAAACTCTCGAGCAAGGTGTGCTCGGGGAGTGGAGTAGGGCAAGGAAGGTGTCCTTGTAGCCGAACCACTATAAATCCCTCGTGTCTCGGTTTGATCTTTCCATCTCTTACTTATTTCTTTATATCGTCATTACTTTCATACATATAGGCATATATAATTGTTAGTATTAATTAGAAGTTGATTTCACATAAAGATCAATTTAAAACTCCATTCATAAAAAGAAAACTTTTATAACAAATCTAAAAGGATACCCATATAATCAATAATATTGTTCAAGTATCATTTTTCATATAAACTCAAAACTAAGGTTTTAAAAGGAAACAAAGTTTTCATAATAAAATTAAAAAGACGTAAAACTATTCAACCCCCCCTTCTAGTTTTCCACAATTGGTATCAAGAGCCAGGTCAATCAAGATCTTTAAAATATACTGTATTTTAAAACTTGAATCGATCTATGGAATTCGAAAAATATCTAGAAGGAGAATCTTTGCTAAAACCACCACTATTTGAAAACTATACTTTTCTTGAATGGAAAAATAAATTTGAAACTTATGTGAAATCAATTGATCTAGATCTTTGGCATGTCATTTCGATTGGTGATTTTGAAAGTCAAACAAAAACATATTTTGAAAGTTAAACAAAAACATATTTTGAAAGTCAAACAAAAACTGATTTTGAAAATCAAACAAAAACAGATTTTGAAAGTCAAATTGATTATTTGAAAACAAAGAATGATTAAATAATAAAGCTGAAATAATTATTTATAAAACCTTGCCGAAAGTTGAATATGAAAGAATATTCTTCTGTAAAACGGCAAATGATATTTGGAAAAATTTCTTAAACTTTCATCAAGAAAAATGTCAAGCCAAAGATGAGGATTTTGATCTTGTACATGAATTAGTTATCTTAGAAAATTTAACAGATAAACATTTAGATAAAATAGATACATGTGCTACTAGTTCAAATGTTGTTAATGAAGGTGTTAACGACGAAGACTACATGAATCAACTCCAAAGTGAACTCAATCCAAAATCATGGAGTGACACAGACGAAGGAGAAGATCATCATCCAACTCACCTATCATTCACACGTCGATCATCATCTGAGACATTACAAAGAAAAGCTAGGACGAGAGGTAAGTTCTCTTTTTAAATTTCATAAGTAATTACTTCATGCATATAATCTTATTAATGCCTTAGGATACGCTTAGTCTGATAGGTTGCTTTGCCTTTACACTTTAGTTATATTCGTTCTGTGGCTTAATGAACTAGAAACCCTTTAGTTAGCCTCCCTAAGTATTAGTAAACCAAGCAATCTTCATATTTGGTACTCTTCGATAGGTAAATTTAGGAACTTAATTTCTTCTAAAAAGAGAATGACTACTGGAGAATCTATTGACTAGAAACTCAATTTGACCTAACGGTTGAATTGCTTCTATGTGAGAAGTTGGGTGTGTGTAACCCGTAAAAATGGTCGTGTTTAGCCTGAATTGAGCACCACTAGTAATAGTTCTCATACTCATTCTCCAACTTGAATACATTATTCTTCCTAAATATACCTAACGATAGTTTACTGTTATGAACTTTGCTTTTCACTAGAGCTTTTCATTCCTAGATGTATGTCATCTTGCATATATAAAATTTCTAGATGTTTACTTGCTCCTATGTGATTTAACTGCATGCCTTCGTAATTATTTGTTTAGTTGTTGAATGCATTGTCATTATAATAGCTCTTGTTTTTCTCTAACTACTATGATATGATGTATTTTTGTATTTAGTCATAATACATGCTTAAATGCCATAGGATATGTAGAAAGAGGTAGCATGTGACAATAGACTTAACCAATACCCTTGTGCATGAGATTTTTTATAAACCACTATTTTTAAACCTATAATTAATAGGACTTGTTTTTAAATTTGCAAAAACTTCACATTGTGGAAAAATGATTTCTCAAAAGATTATGACACATTTCTATTAAACATGTTTCACCATCCTACCTTTCTTCCAAACTTGTGTCCATAATTACGTGTTTATCAAAAACCAAAGATTGGAAAAATATGTTTTCTTTCCTCATAAAAACATTTTGAAATAAAACCAAAACTATTTCATTAAAATATTTTTCACATCCACATATAAACCCACTTTCAAACATTGTTGAATAATGCCAAAAACATTTCTTTAAATCATGCATGGTGATCTCATATCTGTCATCTATATTTATGTATGTGACATTTATAAGTGAACTAAATTTGAAAATAACCATAATTTATTCACTAAGACATCACTTGGTACAAGTCTAGAAGTCCATGCTATCACAACTCTACATTCCCATGCACATAGATATTAGGATTACTTAACTAGCTTATTAATCTTCCTAAATATGATACTATGAATTACTTGGTGCTATGTAGTGTTTTCTTGTCTAACATATATATGTTACATGCTAAATGAGTTGTTTGCATGCTAGATAATAATGTCTAATGAATATGCTTAGCATACATAAGTTATTAAATCCTAAATTGCCTCAAAAGAAGTTGGACTTGCTTGAAACTAAACCCAAAAACACAACCCTTTCAACAATTTTCTGCCAAAAACCCATTTCCAGTAACCTGGAAATCAGCAGATGGGCGGCCCCCTTAATTCATTAGGCGGCCCCCTTAATATTTAAGGGGACCGGCCCCTTAATTAAGGGGACCGGCCATCTGATGGTCGAAGGTGGTGCTCCCTTTTTTTCTATTTTTTAGCCCATTTTATCCTATACTTCCCAAAATTCACAAACACATTTTGTCACAAACCACCCACCAAAATTTACCTTCCACAATCACATCATCACTACACCATAAATACCCAACTCCATCATAAATGCTCATCCATATCATCCATCTAAACATGTCAGTGAGGCCCATTTGGAGGAGGAAGCTTGACATTTGCCATAACCCAACAAATGATGTTGTTCAAACTCAACCAACACCTAAACCTCATCCTAATGAACCCTTTCACACACATAACCAATCATCCATATGTCCACCTTCATTCACTCATAATTACCCAAGTTCACAAATGTCTCCACCACCAAGAGTGTCACCACCACTTCCACCAAATAACAACCACTCTCCATCATCATCACCTTCCACTCAACACTTGAAGTTCATTGAAGAACTCAAGGAAGCCCATGAGCTTAATGCTCTCCTTGCTTTGCACCTTGCTCAAAGCAACTTAAACCTATCACCATCATTACCATCATCACCACATCACTTGAGTCAAATTGAGAAACATGTCAACAATTGTCCTTGTTGCATCTTTCTCCAAAATCAAACCATCGCCTTAAATGAGCGTCTCACTTGGATTGAGTATCTTCTCACTAGATCTAATCCAACACCACCACTTGAACAACATCAAAACCCTCATTCAACATGGTCAAGTCCAAGCTCTCCACCTCCAATTCCTCCATCAACACTCTCTCCAACATCCATACACCCAAACTTACAACCCCATTAATCCAACATTTTTACCCCCTGTTTACCATCATCCATCCAAACTAATTCAAGTTTTTCATGTCTCAAGCAAGTCAAATGGATCTCTTAGGCAATTTAAAATTTTCTACTTATTGTATGCTATAAGCAAAATATGTGTTGTATCAATAATTATGTTTTTAACATAATTATTTTCAACTAATAAATGCTTTATTTCTTGTCTTTAATATATGATTGTTATGCTTATTGCTTGTATACTTGATATCATGATATATATAATTGATGATTAATAACATGCTTATTCCATAATATGTTTTAAATGTATGCATGCATATTTAACATGTTTATGCCACTATTTAATCATTCTTGATGTACATGATTCAAATGGAGCTTGCTGCAAAAACACCCTAAAAATGACCCTTTTCTGGAAAATTTTCAAATTTGGTCGCCTGGGAAAACACCAGATAGGCGGCCCCCTTAATTCCCTAGGCGGTCCCCTTAATTTTAAGGGGCCGGCCTACAATTAAGGGGACCGGCCATCTGGGCAGTAAAATTTACTGTTTTCTTTTGCATCTTGTGACCCCTTTTATCTAGCCCCAGCTACCATTTCTCTTAAAGGACGAACTGGTATTGGAATTTTACCACAAAACCTCCAAACCTTACCTAAATCAACCATCACCTCCATCAAACACCCATTTTCATTCACCATGCTATCACCAAAATCATCTCTAAGACACCAAAACTCCATCACCACCACCTCAATAACTACATCAACTCACACCTATCATCACCACCATCAAGAGCATCAACTCCACCTCCTACTCAAGAACCTCCATTCACCCAACTTGTCATTTCCATATCACCAATAACACCTCTTGATGCTCATTTCTCATCATCACCAATACCACCACCATGCTTTCCCATCCCTTGGGCTTTACTTGAAGCCCATGGAGACAATTGCCTTTGTTGCATCCACAACCGAACCATCATCTTTGGTCTTAGAGATGAGATACACTACATGTTTTCATCCCTTGAACACATGCTTAACAACCAACCTCCACCACAACCTCCACCATTTTCACCCACTACACCACCACCACCTCCACTCTCACCAAATTAAGCATATGCAATGCTTAATCAAAAATAATTTTTCAAACCATTTTGTGTGCAAGCCCCATGGAAGATCATGTACTCCTATAATGATTATGTAGATTGCATTACTTACTGGCTAATGTAGGATTGAATATAATCTTGGATGGTTGTGCATTGATACACAACATTTTTAATGAATGTCTTTATATGCATGCTTATTTTTGCTATATATATGCTTGTGCTTCTAATATTTTTCTTGCAAGCATTCCATATATCGATTCCTTGGTGCCTTCAAACGAGGGGGAGCACACATCAAGGGGGAGTTCTCGTTCCGACAAATTTTGTCTCTAAAACTTGTCGGCTCAACCTTTTTGATGCTACAAAAAGGGGGAGAAGTGAATATAAACTCACTAAATACTTGTCAAAAAATAACTTTTTGGATTTAATGAGTTTTAGTTTTGTAATCATCAAAAAGGGGGAGATTGTTGACATAAATAATGCCTAAAAACATTATCAATATTTATTCATATCTCTATGTTTTGATGATCACAAAATGTAAACTCATTAAACATAAACTTATCAAATAAACAAGTATTTAGTTGTAAATATTCATTTCTACAACTTAATCACTTAAGGTATGAATAAACAAGTGCTTAATGCATTATATGATCAAAGGAACATTTTCTTAATAACTAGATTTTTATAAAACATCAAAAACATTTTATATATTTTTGAAAAACATTTTTGGTATTAAATAAAAATGTTTAATCTTTTATAAAAATATGAATTCAAATTTTTAACCAAAATTAGTTAAAATGTTCCAGAAAAACCTTCCCCACAAAAGGACAAATCTGGGCAACGGACACCTTGGGCGGCCCCCTTAATTTTACTAGGCGGCCCCCTTAAAATTAAGGGGACCGCCCCCTATTTAAGGGGGCCGGCCACGCTCCAGTAGGTCTCTAGCTGTCCAGTTTTTCTCCTATAAATACCAGCCTTCTCCTGGATTTTTACTCACCCTTTTGCACTAAAACTTTCTGTTGTAAATCACATTTCATATCTTCAAAAAACCTTTGATCATGTAATCTTAAGCATTGGTTTCCAAGTGATCCAAGCTTCCACCATCCAAGTGCAAAAGAAGAATACTTCTATCAATCAAGACTAGAAGTATTACAACTTAGTAGCATATTGTTACTCAAGTTGTTTGTTTTGTATACTTTGTAAATCTTTCATTCATTTGTGTAAAGTGTGTATATAAGTTGTAAACATAAGTGATTAGGCTAGAGTAGTGTGTAAGTAGTAAAGAAGGTGGATAAGTAGTTGTGGAGTAAAGAAGTAGAGTAGAAGCCTTGTAAAGTTGTGAAGTAGAGAAGTCTTGAAGCCGTTGTGAAGCCATAACCTAGAAGTCGTGAAGCCGTAGCATAGAGGTTGTGAAGCGGTCGTGTTGAAGCCATGAAGTCCTAGTCGTGAAGTCCTAGTGTTGAAGTCGTGAAGCCGTAGCATAGAGGTTGTGTAGCGGTCATGTTGAAGTCGTGAAGTCTTAGTCGTGAAGACATAGTGTTGAAGTCCTAAAGCCGTAGCATAGAGGTTGTGTAGCGGTCATGTTGAAGTCGTGAAGTCTTAGTCGTGAAGACATAGTGTTGAAGTCGTGAAGCCGCAGCATAGAGGTTGTGTAGCGGTCGTGTTGAAGTCGTGAAGATGTCGTGAAGCAGTCGTGAAGCCGTTGTGAAGTAGTCGTGAATAAGTTGTGAAGAAGTTGTGTTGTGAAGTTGTGAGATTGGTTCTAGCTACGATTAGAACTCGACATTTAGCTTTGTGTCGTTAAACCCGTGTAAGCCAAAGTCGTGTAAGGTTTTCTCCGCCATAAGGGAGGTTATTGAAGTTGTGAAGAAAACTCTCGAGCAAGGTGTGCTCGGGGAGTGGAGTAGGGAAAGGAAGGTGTCCTTGTAGCCGAACTACTATAAATCCCTCGTGTCTCGGTTTGATCTTTCCATCTCTTACTTATTTCTTTATATCGTCATTACTTTCATACATATAGGCATGTATAATTGTTAGTATTAATTAGAAGTTGATTTCACATAAAGATCAATTTAAAAATCCATTCATAAAAAGAAAACTTTTTTAACAAATCTAAAAGGATACCCATATAATTAATAATATTGTTCAAGTATCATTTTTCATATAAACTCAAAACTAAGGTTTTAAAAGGAAACAAAGTTTTCATAATAAAATTAAAAAGACGTAAAACTATTCAACCCCCCCTTCTAGTTTTCCACATATGACATATTTGTTTTAACTAAAACCTATGAACTCACCAGCTTTTAGCTGACTTTTAGCATATTTTTCTCAGGTATTGAGGTTTGTTAAAAGGGTGGCAAGGAACGGCAAGGCGACAGATTTATACTTGACCAATGCGTTTTTAAATAATTAAGACTTGTTTTTGAGGGACCAGTAACCTGTAATTGATTTTGAAATCAAATGAATTTATATATATATATATATATATATATATATATATATATATATATATATATATATATATATATATATATATATATATATATATATATAAAAGAGTACATTTCATAAAAGGAGTAATTGGGTTCTTGATACCTTGTGTTTTGATTTCCATTTCCGTAGCCCCCCATGGTATTAATGCTTCCGCAAATGTCAGATTTTGGGGGTGTTACAATATACATTTCCAAACAAATATTTTTCGAGTTATTATCCGTTTCAAGTCACTTTCCGAGTTCATAACATACTCGGGTCAAAATTCAATCCTCAATAGTCCAATATCAATAATCAAATTCAAGTATTTCTTTTGGCTTGTCGAGGCCGCAACGAGACTAATAAGTCTCGGCGACTCTTGACTTGGCTCAAACAACATGATTCAATATGTAATTATAACAACATTGCCACAATAATCAATCAACCTCCAACAATATTTTAATGGCCAAAAATCCTACGGCACGTTATCTACCAACGCCTCCCATATTCAACACAACGATCCACAACCAGAATCAAAGTATCCATGCCGAGACCCTAATGGTCTCGGCTCCATCTCTCGGCACCAAAATAAACCCTATTGGCCCTTAATCTTTCTCGACAATAATTCCATCAGCCTCAAATTTATAACAATAACAACAACAACAATCCAACTGTCGCAAATGTTACCAATAACCACAGCAACAACAATCCAACAGCCGTAAATTAAAAAAAAACATTGTCACAATCTATTATCCACTCAAAAAACAAATCCAACCAGTAAATCTCGGATGTACCTGAGGGTTTTATCAACCCTAAGTCCGAATACACAGCAACATACTTAAATAAAAAGGAAGTCCATGACCAAAGTGACTCAACACAACCTCAAACACAAGTAATAGGACTCGTCCGTGAGCTAAAGCTCATGGCATAACCACGACAAGACCATCATCGACACTACACAACCAAGAAATAATACCAAACGTTTATTATTGATTTTTAGTTAATAAAAATGTAAAACCCATTTTTTTTAACCCTCAATTGAACTAAAAACTGTAAATATAACTCGACACAGTCGAGTGGTTGCACACCGAGCCACAACCACGGGTGACTCGGTGTTACCTACCTTTGGTACCTTCGGATGTGAGCGGATCTTGGTCGGAAAAGTATATGGTGGCGCGTGGTGATGTTGGGAGGGGATTTTTAGGCGCGTACAGTAGGGAAAAGGGGTTAAGGGATGAAAGAGGTGGCGTTTGGTGGTGGTGGTGTAGGAAGAAGAGCGGTGGTGAGGGTGTGTGGAGTTGGCCGGAACTTCGCCGGAGAAGATGAGGGGATGAGAGAGAGAGAACAGGGTGCGGCTGTGTGAGTGAAAAAGAGGGGAATACCCTAAATGCGGTTATAACTTGTGCTTATATAGTACTAAGACTAGTTTTGAATGTACAAGGTCCCTCAAGGATAGATTTAAGTATCGAGACAACTTCCTGTGAAATTTTAATATGTTCCACTGATTTTAGAATAATTTTTCCGTTCGAAACGACTATAAATACGTCTATATTCATTTCACGCGTCCAAAAGTAAATATTTCTCATTTTTATTAGATCTAACTGTGCCGACTCACGGAGTGCCTCACGGGGTACACAAAGGAATAATTGTTACATTATGAAAATCCATGATATATAAACCAAAATTCGGATAAAATATCTAACACATACAAAAGTGATTACAAGAGATAAAATATTCGTTTTAAAACGTAATGCGGTAATTCGAAAAGGCTCTCAAAATTTACCAGTTGTCACAGCCTCCCAGCCTCAGTGATCTCAAAAGGTCCTACATATCTAGGTGCTAACTTGCCCTTCTTTCCAAATCCTACAACACCTTTCCAAGGTGACAGCTTGAGTAACACGTGATCACCAACACTGAATTCTAGGGGTCTCCGTCGGTTGTCAGCATAGCTCTTCTGACGGTCTCGAGCAGCCTTGAGCCTATCCTTAATTTGAATGATCTTCTCAGTTGTTTCTAACACTATCTCAGGTCCTGTCATTTGACTCTCTCCAGCTTCCGCCCAACCAATAGGATAACGACACTTTCTTCCATAAAGTGCCTTGAATGGTGCCATGTCTATGCCGGTATGGTAGCTATTTTTTATAGGAGAACTCGGCTAATGGAAGATGGGTATCCCAATTGCCACCGAAGTCTATGACACACGCCCTGAGCATATCTTCTAAGGTCTGTATGGTACACTCGCTTTGACCATCGGTCTGTGGGTGATAAGTTGTACTCATTTCTAAGTGTGTTCCCAGGGACCTTTGCAATAATTGCCAAAAGTTTGACGTGAAGTGGCTGTCACGATCAGATATGATCGATATAGGCACTCCATGCCTTGCCACTATCTCCTTGATGTAAAGTCTAGCCAATTTGTCCATCGTATAATCTTCCCGGATGGGTAAGAAATGTGCTGACTTAGTCAACCTATCTACGATAACCCAAATCGTATCGTGTCCGCTACTAGTCCTAGGAAACTTTGTAATGAAGTCCATTGTTATCCTTTCCCACTTCCACTCGGGAATCTCCGGTTGTTGTAACAACCCAGATGGTCTCTGATGTTCAGCCTTCACTTTAGAGCAAGTCAGACACTTGCTAACGTAGACAGTTATGTCCTTCTTCATCCCATGCCACCAGTACAAGTCTCTAAGATCGTAGTACATCTTATCCGCTCCTGGATGAACGGAGTACCTCGTCGTATGTGCTTCATCCATGATTAGGGTTCTCACATCACCAGTTAACGACACCTAAATTCGGTCTTCAATGTACAGTCCACCGTCGTCCTTTTTCTCCAGTTGCTTATCTAAGCCTCGCATCTTCTCTGTGGGTGCATCCATATTCATAGATGCCTGTCTCTGAGCCACTAATATCTTATCCTTGATACTCGACTGTATGGTTATACTCATGGCCTTTACTTTCCTAGGCTTGAGTCTTTCCTTCTTACTCAAAGCATCAGCTATGTTAGGATCTCTGGGAAATAAGAATTCATTGTTGCTGCCGATAGTGTAAAGTTGGTTCCTGCCGAAAGCTTTGGTTCCTGCTGAAAGCTCATTGCTGCCGACAGTGTTATTTTGTTCCTGCCGATAGTATTGTTGCTGCGGATAGTATTAATTGTTATCCGTATATTTAGAATGTTTGTTATGATTTATTTTTAGAAGAGATTGTTGTTAATCTCTTTACACGTTTTCTTGTAGAACGGGTTAGGGTTAGGAGATCTTGTTAGTATAAAAGATAAACCCGTCTATGAGTTTATGCGCGCCTTGAACATCTATTAACATTCAATAAACGATTTATAGTTTATTAGTTTTGATCCATAGAGGATCATTGTCCTTTAGAGTTTTTCTTCTTTATAATACTTGTTGTTTAGTTTCCGCATAAACACTTGTATTGCAGAGGTTCTTGATTATACCAAGCTCAATCAAGCTCGAACTACTCGATCCTACAAGTGGTATCAGAGCCTGGTAAGGATCTCTGATAAAGAAGAAAAAGGTCGATCTCATATCTCTAAACCCTCTCTCAATGGCAGACGATAATCCTGAAACCAATGTCATTAACCCGGAAGATCAACAACCCAAACAAGAAACCACTCAAGTCCAAACACAAGTCCTCACCACCATGTCCACCAACAATGCTAAATTCCCATATCTGAAGAAAGATGAGTATGAAGTCTGGGCGATGAGAATGGAGTATTGGATCACAAACACTGATTATAATCTGTGGAATGTGATTCTTAAGGGAAATAGCAAGAAGAATATTGGAAGGGATGATGATGGCAATATTTATATAGAGCCACCAGTTACATCAGAGGAACACCTTGCTGTTCAAAGGGAAACAAAGGCAAGAACTCTTCTACTTCAAGCTATTCCAGAGGATCATATGAGTGATTTTCATCACTTGGATGATGCTAGAAAGATTTGGCATGCTGTAAAGACCAGATTTGGAGGGAATGATGAATCCAGGAAGATGCGAAAGTCTATGCTCAAGCAAGAGTTTCAAGAATTCAAGATTTCTGAGGCTGAGGGAATTCACAAAGGCTATGACAGATTCCACAAGATCTTGAGCCAACTTAACCAGTTGAAAGCTAGGCCGGACGATGAAGATTGTAATACCAAGTTTCTGAGGGCCTTGCCACCATCCTGGTCACAGGTTTCCATAACCCTCAAGGCCAAAGGAGGATTGGATTTCATGAGCTTTGATGATCTGTACAACAAACTAAAAACCCTTGAACTTGATATCAAAGGGTATTCCACCTATTCACCTTATACTTCTACCCATACTGCTTTTGTTAGTAACTCTAGTACTAACAAAGCATTGTATGGAAATAGTCCAACACCATCAACATCCTCAATCTCCTACTCATCTCCTACACCAAAAACTCAGTCCAGATCTGATAATCTTGTTGTGGATGTGCTTCACTCGTTTGTTGCTGAAAGTACACCACAGCAGAAGATTGTGTATGATGATTTTAAACAGGTTGATGAATTGGATCTGGAAGAGATGGACTTAAGATGGCAGGTGGCTATGATATCGTTGAAGTTGGATAGGTTTGAAAAGAAGGCAGGTAGAAGGGTCAATTTTGATGGACAAGAGCCTGCTAGGTTTGACAGAAGGAAGGTGAGGTGCTATAAATGTTCTCAACCAGGACATTTTGCCAGGGAATGCCCAGACAAGAAGGTGGATGATAAAGCTCGGTATTCTGCTTTCAGAATTCAAGAATTGGAGTCAGACGACCCCAAGGCTTTGGTATCTGTGGATTCGCTGGTGGATTGGGAGCATCATGAGAAGGCTACTGGGAGTGGATCAGATAAAGTCTTTGGGATGGTAGCTGGATATGGTGAAAAGAAACAAGTGGCTGGTCAGTTTGGAATGATGGGTCATCCATCACAGGTACAAAACTGTCCATTTGGTTGTAAATCTATATATGCTAAATTAAAACAGGAATTTGATGATATTGAAAGTGAAAATAAGGATAACCTTATTCAACTTAAGGCTCATAAAAAGGCTGTTAAGACATTAGAACAACAAAAGGTCTGGTATCAACAACAACTGTCTGCATATGAAGTAAAAGTAAAGGTTTTGGAAAGAGATTTAAAAAATGCCACTAATGAGTTTAAACATTCTGAAAGAGAAAAAGCTAAGGTAGAATTGGAAAATCAGGATCTTCAGTCTAAGCTTGATAACTCATTGGCAAGATTTGATAAGTGGAAAGACTCATCCAAAAATCTTAACATACTTATTGATAGTTCTATGTCTACTAAAACTAAAAAGGGTTTAGGATTCAGTAACCTAATAGGGACAAATCAATATTATGACCCTAATGAGTATAGTGTTTTTAATCCTGAACCTGTAGATTATAAAAAACCTGTTAAGTATGTAAAGGAGGGAGGAATGAATGATGTTCCTCCACCCATAACTGGAACATTTAAACCTGCTGATCCTTTTGTTGACTTTGATGATTCACAAATGTGCTATGGCAAAAAGGCAAATGAATTGCCTAATCTTGATTGTGACTCTAATGAATTTGTCTCTTGTTCTTACAGTGACAAATCTTCAGAAATCAAGACTGATGACTATGCCACATGTGGATCAAGTGACAAGTCTGCATCAATAATGTCAGAAGACCTCTCCTCAGAAGCAGCTACTGATGAATCTCAATCAAAGAAAGCTGCATTTGAAGATGTTTCTTTTGATAATTTTAAGAACAATAATGTTTCTAGTTGTGATTTTGTTTCAAACAATTTTGGTTGTGGTTTTGTTTCTGTTAAGGATAATTCTGTTTCGTGTGTTGGTTTGAATAATTTTGTTTGCAATGAGAATGTTATTGTTAAGAAAAAGTCCCCTAGAAAGAAATCTTGCTTTGTGTGTCGTAGTTATGATCATCTTATTAAAGACTGTGACTACTATGAAAAACAGATGGGATTCCATGCTTGTAAAAATAGGTCTGTATGGAAAAATGTAAATGATATTCCCCCTTATATTCCTCAAGCAGCTAGGAGAACTTCAGTTGCTTATGGCAAACCAGTTTCTGCTGGTAAGCCTGTTGCTGCTGAAAAGTTCATTCCTGCCGATAAGCCTATTCCTGCTGCTTATTCTGTTCCTGCCGACAGGAGCAATTCTGCTGGTTGGAAAAACAATAATATTAGAACTTTCAGACCTACTAGTACTTACTTTCAAAATGCTTTGAGACCTGTTTGTTTTGACACAATGCACAAGGGAGGGACAAGGTGGAACACTGCTGTTAAGTCCTCAGCAGGTTGGTCTTGGAAAATCAATAACCAACATATGAAAATGGGATCCAAGATCAATGGTGGATCTTATCAATCTCCAGGGTTTAAATCTCATTGATCCATTAGGCAGGCTCAAGTCAGCAATGGCTTGAGTCTCTCTTGTATCTAATATTGTATATGTATTCTTTATCACAGGATTTTCCTTTTAGAAGCAAAGATGTTGGAATTGTTGACAGTGGATGTTCCAGGAGTATGACAGGGAATTTGGAAAGGTTACATGATTTTATTCCTTTGAATGGAGGTACTGTGACATTTGGAGGAGGAGATGGAATAATCTCAGGGAAAGGAACTATCAAGACTGCCAAGCTTGACTTTGAAGATGTGCTGTATGTGAAGGAACTCCAAGACTTCAATTTGTTCTCTGTCTCTCAAATCTGTGACAAGAAGAACAGTGTTCTATTCACTGAGAATGAGTGCTTTGTGTTGTCCAAAGACTTCAAGTTGCCTGATGAAAGTCAGGTTGAACTTAAAGTTCCTAGGACTTACAATCTTTATAGCTTCAATCTTAGTGATGTTCAGCCTGAGGGGTCACTTGCTTGTCTGGTTGCAAAAGCTTCTGTGGATGAATCTAATAAATGGCATAGAAGAATGGCACATGTAAATTTCAAGACCATTAACAAGCTGGCTAAGAATGGTCTGGTGAAAGGGCTTCCTTTGAAAAACTTCTCTAATGAGCACAATTGTGTTGCCTGCAACAAAGGAAAGCAACACAAAGCATCATACAAGGCCATAACTGCTGTGAGCACCATCTCTGAGCCTTTGCAGCTTCTTCATATGGATCTTTTTGGTCCTACTTCTATTAGAAGTATTGACCATAAGAATTATTGTCTGGTGGTTACAGATGATTTTAGCAGGTTTTCTTGGACTTTCTTTTTGAGTACTAAAGATGAAACTTATCCAGTACTTAGGGATTTTATTGCATTAATAGAAAATCAGCTAAATAAAAAGGTTAAGTGTATAAGGTGTGATAATGGCACAGAGTTTAAGAATTTTAATCTTATTGAACTCTGTAGGTCTAAGGGGATAAAAAGGGACTATAGCAATGCTAGAACTCCACAACAAAATGGGGTTGCAGAAAGAAAAAATAGGACCTTGATAGAAGCAGCTAGGACTATGTTAGCTGAATCTAAGATGCCCACTATGTTTTGGACTGAAGCAGTTTGCACTGCTTGTTATGTGTTGAATAGGGTATCTATTACTAGGCCTCATAATAAAACACCTTATGAACTTTTGTCTGGGAAGGTTCCAAACATTAGTTACCTTAAGCCTTTTGGATGTCAGGTCACTATTTTGAACACTAGTGATTATCTAGGCAAGTTTGATGGAAAGGCTGATGAAGGGTTTATTGTTGGATATTCTGCTCATGGTAAAGCCTATAGGGTTTATAATCTGTCCTCTAAGAGAATAGAAGAGACTCTCAACTTAAGATATCTTGAAGATAAACCTAATTTGCAGGGTGCTGGTCCAGAGTGGTACTTTGATCTGGATTATCTATCTGACACCTTAGGGTATACTAGATTCAAATCAAATCTGTCTGGTGGTACAAATGTTTCTCAAACTAACAATGCAGGTACCTCAGATGATGATTCTGATGCAGAGAGTGATGAACAACCTATAGTTGTTCCTTCTTTTCCCTCTAACAACATTTCAGGTTCAAAGCTCAAAGATTCTTCTGATATGGCTGGAAGTGATTCTAGTTTTGCAGAAGATCTTGCTAGGCTTCAAAGACAAGAGTTTAATGCCAAAAGAGCTGCTGAGATGTTTGGTTCTGGATTTTCTAAAGAGACAGAGGAGATCCTGAGAAAGGCTGAAGCTGAAGTTCGAAGGGAACTCAATACAACTAGTAGTATTCTTGTTCCTGCTGATGCTGTTCCTGCTGATAGTGGATCGGTTCCTGCCGATCCTTCTAATGTTTCTGCTGATGTTCCTGTGTCTTCTCCATTTGTTGACAAGTTGGGAATTGATAACTCCCCTGAAAGATTTCCAATCCCTTCTGATCTTGGAAATTCGGTCTCTTCAAGAGATAAGCTTAATGATCCTCATCATCAGTCCAGATCTGGCATTTTCACTACTTCCTCATATGATGATGACTTCAACCCTTCAATTACTAATCAGGCACCCTCCATTGATGTTAATCCCATTGCTACCAAGAGGATCAATACAGTTCATCCTCAGTCTTTGATTCTTGGAGATATTAATTCCCCTGTTCAAACAAGGAGTAAATTGCATCCATCTAAATTTGGAGAATCTGCTTTTCTCAGTTATATACAGGATCAATTGAGGAGCAATCATACTGATTACTTACATTGTCTGTATGCTTGTTTCTTATCTCAAGTTGAACCATCTAGCATAGCTCAGGCACTTGCTAATGATGATTGGGTTGAGGCTATGCAAGAAGAGATGCAGCAGTTCCAGAATCAGAAAGTATGGATGTTGGTACCTTTGCCTGCTGGCAAACATGCTATTGGAACTAAATGGATTCTAAAGAATAAAAGAGATGCAAGGGGAATTGTGGTTCGAAATAAAGCTAGACTGGTTGCTCAAGGTCATAGACAAGAGGAGGGGATTGATTATGATGAGGTGTTTGCACCTGTGGCAAGAGTTGAAGCCATTCGGTTGTTTTTGGCTTTTGCTTCATTTATGGGATTTGTAGTTTATCAGATGGATGTGAAGAGTGCATTTTTGTATGGAAGGATTGAGGAAGAGGTTTATGTTACTCAACCACAGGGATTTGTAGATCCTCAGAATCCTAATTTGGTTTACAAAGTGGTTAAAGCACTTTATGGTCTTCATCAAGCACCAAGGGCTTGGTATGCACGGTTATCAGCTTTTCTGCTAAAACATGGGTACAGAAGAGGGGCTATTGATAAAACACTTTTTATCAGAAAGGACTTCAAAGATATCATTCTGGTACAAGTATATGTAGATGATATCATCTTTGGCTCCACTAATGAAGCTTGGTGCAGGGAGTTTGAAGATTTGATGAAGAGTGAATTTGAAATGAGTGCTATGGGAGAAATGACTTTCTTCTTGGGTCTTCAGGTTAAGCAGACATCAGATGGGATCTTTATTTCTCAGGAGAAGTATGTTTATGACATGCTTAAGAAGTTTGATATGGAGAATGGGAAGATTGCTGTCACTCCATTTGAACCTCCAAAACCTAAGTCCAATAATGAACCTGATGCTGCTGTTAATGTTCATTTATATCGATCTATGATTGGCTCCCTCATGTATTTAACAGCTTCACGACCTGATATCATGTTTGCTGTTGGCGCATGTGCTAGACATCAGGTTACACCATTGACTTCTAACCTTAATGCAGTCAAGAGAATCTTTAAGTATTTGAAAGGACAGCCAAAATTGGGACTTTGGTATCCCAAAGACTCTCCTTTTGTGTTAGAAGCCTATAGTGACAGTGATTATGCTGGGGCTAACTTTGATAGGAAGTCTACAACTGGAGGTTGTCAGTTTCTGGGTAGACGGTTAGTTTCTTGGCAGTGCAAGAAGCAGACTATAGTGGCTACATCTTCTACTGAGGCAGAATATGTTGCTGCTGCTAGTTGCTGTGGACAGGTTCTTTGGATGCAAAATCAGTTGTTGGACTATGGATTCAACTTCATGAACACTAAGATCTTTATTGATAATCAAAGTACTATGTGTATTGTTAAGAATCCTGTTTATCATCAAAGGACCAAGCATATTGAAATTCGACACCATTTCATAAGAGATGCTTATGAGAAGCATCTTATTCAGGTGGAAAAGATTCACACAGATGATAATGTGGCTGATTTGCTTACTAAGGCTTTTGATGGACCAAGGTTTAAGCATTTGGTGGTTCATATTGGGATGGTCAATCCCTAGCTACAGGGCTTAAGGGGTCATCAGCTTAAGGGGAGGAATGAAGTTTAAGGGGAGGTTGATTCTTGTTGTTGTTGTATAGTTTTCATTTCTTTCTTTCTATTTTCTTTTATTTTGGTGTGATTCTTAGTTTATTAAAAAAAAAAAAAAAAAAAAAAAATTTTTTTTTGTATATTTTGTGTGATAATAAGTGGTTTTGAGTAACACCTTGCAGGTACAGTGTTGGTGTTTACACCTGCACAATAAATGGTGCTCAACTCACCATGTCTTGCAGACAAGAAAGAGTTGACTCACCATGAGGGTACGGCTCTGGTGTGATAATCAAATCCGTTGATAGCTGTAATAGCTTGCTTAAAGCTATAGGGTACTTCAACTCACCCATGATTCATTTCTGAGAGTTGAAAATGGTTCTCAATTCACCATGGATGTAACCCTTATGGGATCCAAAGGATTGGCTAGTCCACAAAAGTATGGTTTGTGGTAAAGACACTTGGTATCCATATTTGGTATTCAATTCACCAAGGTTTGCTGTAACCTAAGAATTGACTAGTCCTGAGCAAACGGCTACAGGTAAAGACAAGTCAAATCCGTTTATAGTTGCTGATTTGCTAATAAATCAGATGGTTATCAATGTACCATGGTCTAACACACCTAAACATTGGCTACTCCAGTAGTGGTGGCTATTGGTAAAGAGACATCAAATCCATTAATTTTCAATGATTCACCTCTCACAGGAGTTAACACACCTGGATGTGATGAGAATAGTATGAAACTTAAAGAGATTTGATGTACATTTTGTCATAGTAGCAGCCAAGTTCAAGTAATGTTATGGTGACCAGTAAATCTATTTTGGAGAAGATTTCATGTTCCTGCTGCTCTATTGAAGTTGCTGCTGGAAGCTATAGAAGTTGGAATCTTGAAGTTATTGAAGTTGCTGCTGGTTACTTCTTATTGTTGCTGCTAAGTCGCAGTCCTCAAGCCTGAGTTTATGAAAGCCTTATCACATGGGAATCTTGCAGGTTAACCTAGTCAACCTCAAGATTAGGGGAGGATTGTTAGGATCTCTGGGAAATAAGAATTCATTGTTGCTGCCGATAGTGTAAAGTTGGTTCCTGCCGAAAGCTTTGGTTCCTGCTGAAAGCTCATTGCTGCCGACAGTGTTATTTTGTTCCTGCCGATAGTATTGTTGCTGCGGATAGTATTAATTGTTATCCGTATATTTAGAATGTTTGTTATGATTTATTTTTAGAAGAGATTGTTGTTAATCTCTTTACACGTTTTCTTGTAGAACGGGTTAGGGTTAGGAGATCTTGTTAGTATAAAAGATAAACCCGTCTATGAGTTTATGCGCGCCTTGAACATCTATTAACATTCAATAAACGATTTATAGTTTATTAGTTTTGATCCATAGAGGATCATTGTCCTTTAGAGTTTTTCTTCTTTATAATACTTGTTGTTTAGTTTCCGCATAAACACTTGTATTGCAGAGGTTCTTGATTATACCAAGCTCAATCAAGCTCGAACTACTCGATCCTACAAGCTATTACGTTCGCCTTACCTGGGTGGTAGCGAATTTCACAGTCATAATCGCTAAAGAGCTCAATCCATCTCCTCTGGCGCATATTCAACTCTTTTTGATCGAAGCTGTAGGATCCCACGAAAATCCGTTATGTTAATCTTTTTTAATTGATAATAACCTCGTATTACTGTTTAACTAAACCGATTTTTCGGGGGGGATTTAAATATTTTCTTAATATATTATTCTCACCACAGCACGAAATCACAACAATTACCGAATGTCAACACTAGACCACGACATATATTACGAAACGTGATCACATTACAAAGATTAATATTTCAAAAATCACCATATACACTAATCACTATATTTTCTACTAATTACAACAATAACTATAAACATACACTAATTACACTAAATTTCACTAAATCTAACCAAACTACAAACTAACCGGACCCTTAAACTTGTACCAGGCCCATCATCACCCAAAGTTTCACACGTCCAGCCCAACTCCCAAATTCATTTCTCTTATGCTATTTCATGTAAGCCGACCAACCAAACACCTCCAAAACGCGACTCGATTTCTCATTTCCTAAAAACAACACACGAATATTTTTAACTCACCTTAATCACCACCCACCGAGCTATGCCCATACCAAATCCCAGCCTCAAATATCAAATGTTACTATAATAACCAAGGTTGTTTTGTTCGTCCCATCTCTACTCATAACGCATAAATAAAAGTCACAAAACTTAACCATTTCGATGTCCGATTGTTCCTACGTTCTTCTAATAATATTTCTAACACAATGAAACATTTGAAATAAAGTAGGATAGCAGTAGGAATCGTTGCTCACTAAACCCATTTAAATTTCATTTAAAAATGTAAACTAAATGCATATATACATTACAAAAGAAAGGGATAAGATTTCCCATGTTCTCCTATCTACCAAATATCTACTAATGTCAGAAAATTAGCATAGGTGTCCCTTCATATACAGTATTACACAATGATTGAATTGGAAAGTCTTAAAGTCAATAAAAACGTGTTAAACCCTTCTATAAATACTACCCTCCATTTGGCCATCCACACTACTTATCTCACCTTTCTTTCGCTCTCCCCAGTCACCTTAGAATGTCCATCAACTTTGTCTCAACCCAGGAAACAACCAAGTAAATAGACGCTTTAAAATGGAGACTCGAACCTAGCTAATAAACCGCTTATTTCGTTCTTGTGAGTTCGAACACCACTGTCATTTTCCCACCTTTCACCCTCACCTTTATTACACATCCTCAAACCTTGTTGTATCGTTTAGAAAAACCCCACGAAGTTAGAAGACCAAAGCTTAAGCGGGTTACAAATATACACGCGTGTAAGTTGTGCAACGAAGTGGGTTGCTTTCTTTGTGTTTCGTTCATCCTCTCTAGACTCTCTACCACCTTTAGGGGTGTAGTAAGTGCCTTAAAACTCATCTATATTCCATTATGCACGCTAGTTAGTCACCATGCAACATAACATCACCTCGCTTGATCGTATATATATTGACACTAAATTATTTTACATGCAAAAAGTGTTAAGCCTTCACTGAGAAGGTTTAAGAACCATTACTCAACTCACTTTCACAACTAAGATTATCACGCCATGCATTATTCTGTTTCCCACTCGAACATATAAACTTTACTATATCTTATTATGTACATCTCAATAAACCATTCACTGTCGAACTCACTTTGTGAGGATTTAACAATCACATGCACACCACACGCATGCTCACATGACCCATTTAAACATCATTCGAACATATATAAACTATACCTCACACTGTTTTTATGTTTAAATACATGCATTTCATACTACTTAACTTGCACGTATAGATAAAACAGGGAAAACCTTAAAAATATGCTAAGTGTGTATGCGTATAAAACAGTTCAAGTAAGTTAGAAAATCAGTCCATATCTCGCGATTCGAACAAATAATAATGTTCCATTTTCATACGACCCAAACGACCTTACAACAAACAACATGTTTCATTTTGTCGACACCCATCATAAACCTGTTCTGACCCTCTAAAATAATCGAGTTTACATGTCCCTGGTCGAGCTTTCTCAAATATCATTTTCAGAACTTATAAGCAATTCCGAATTGGGCTAAGTTTAAGGCCCAACGAGAGTTGGTGATCTATAAGCCCAACAGGCCCATATGAACCATTTTTAGAATCATAAAAATAGCCCGAGTCCAAATCCAAAACAATTTCCATGCCCTCGCCTCTAAATTTCTTAACGGTCTAAAGTATATTTCGTTAATAAGCCCAATAAGCTAAAAATAAGGTGTTTTCAGAAATAAGCAGTGACTTAAGCTTTAATAAGATTGAATAAGCTCCATAAATTTTTAGATAATTTTTCCCATGATTTTTGTACGAAAAAGACTAAAAATGTAACGCGCTGTGACTTAAAGGACTAAAACTTGCCAACTGTGAAAACTATGGACTGAAGCTGTGAAAACAGTTTATAAAGGACTTAAATTGACATACCATTGAACTCCAAGTCTATTATGGACATATGGACAATTGTTGGACTATTATGGACAAAGGACTTAACCGAGGACTAACGACGTAACGCAATCGCAGTTAGACTAAAAAGTATAAAATCTGAAAAGGACAAGGACCTATTTAATTTCACTTGACATTCTTAGTTTATTTTTCATTTTTCACCCTTCACTTCATATGCATTTTACATTTTAGTTGTGCATTATTTGAGTTCGTTATTAGAAAGTTAGCGACTTCATTTTTGCATATTATCTCAGCATATTTTGAGAAAGTAATATTTTGAGTCAATAGATATTAGAATTAGGATAATATTATAGATATATTATTTTTAACTTGAGGCATTTTAAGCATATCACACTCATATCACCGATCCAATCGTGATACGATTTCTCACATCACACACTCGCTGTTAGTAGTAAGTCAGAATCTTAGACTTCCCTTATATTCAGGTTTCGTATTGAAGACGTTTCCGTGATCATTTCCATAGATCTAATAATTCCATCTTGTCAGATACGCTCCAGGTGAGTCGTGGCCCCTCCTATTTTAATACTTGATTTATACCTTTTTGGGGGAGATACATGCTTTAACTGTTTTAAATTATTTATATACTTTGAAAATTCTCATGATTTACTTAAAATCATCCACTATGCTTTACATGTTTGAATCACCCTTGAGAGTAATATATATTCATTATATGTGCAAATTGCTTGCTTAGCATAAACACTGAATTTGAAAGATAACAATTTTAAACTACTTGATGTAACATGATACTGAGACTTATTGTATGCATTCATATAACAAATGAATGTACTGTTACTTTATTATGATATTTCTACATTTCACTAGAAATAATTGCCAAGACTAAAATTACGCATAATTCATGCACCCTGAAACCTATATTGCCTAAGTTTACTTTATTGCCATAAAGTCCCTTGATCATGAGCCATTAATCACTGCGGTGAGCGCGAATATAGTGAACAGCTTCGAAACCTGTTAGAGGCTGACGACCTATCCCACTAAATACTTGGACGGAATGCCTACATGGTTAGTCGTATTTAGTCGCGATGCACTATATTTGAGAAAAATAGGAATTGGCAAATCACCTATTACATGAGGGCAAAACTTTCGTCATTAATTTGATGAACACTCCGTTTTCCGGTACTCTGTTAACGTTTTGCGTGTCATGAGGCTTAGGGCAATATAACTTTATGAATATATGAATGTTTCATATATATCCTAGGATACAACTGTATTTAGTAGACCACCACTTTACACTGATAAATTTCAGACTCTAGATTATTATGTGTTATGATTATGAATCCTGTACTTGAACCTTAGTTGTTATCATATGTGACTAAATTGTGAATTCTACAAAAGACAACCCAAAAGGCTTGGTATATCGTTACATTTAAAAGTTGACTCAACATTCTATTTCGAGCGTATAACAACGTAGCTCAGCTTCATTTATAACATGAAACTTATGATTTTGGAGATCATACATGATTTGCTTGTGGATTTTTATACAACACAACTTGTTATTTATTTCATGAAGAACTATTATTTATTTCAACAATCACTATACACCTTTCAAAGAAAGTTATTTTCTATCAAACTCCACGAACTCACCAACCATTGTGTTGACGTTTTAAGCATGTTCATCTCAGGTAAATTAACGGAGCAGGACAAGACACGGAGCGGGCATCTTATACTCTGATAAATAAAATGGTGTAAAATCAAATATGTCATTCCTTCCAAATTACCACATTTTTGTGGGATTTTCAAATCAGATATTTTACCTTTATATCAGAACCATTATTTTGAATGACATATAGCTTTCAAAGCGCCTATTCTGGACTGTTTTTCTGAAATTTTAACTCGATCCTCACCGTAACACCCTAATTACTTTTCTGCTGCCACTAAACAAATTAGGGGGGTGTTACAGAAGATATGTTGGAGACTCTTGTGATCAGTATAGATAATACTCTTCGTCCCATACAAGTAATGTCTCCATATCTTGAGAGCGAATACTACAGCGCCTAGCTCCAGATCATGGGTGGTGTAGTTTTTCTCATGAACCTTCAGTTGTCGAGAGGCATAGGCAATCACCTTACCCCTTTGCATTAACACACACCCAAGGCCTTGACATGACGCGTCACAGTATACTACGAAATCTTTAGGTCAATAGGGGAGGGCTAGTATTGGTGCATTACACATATTATCTTTCAATGTCTGAAAGGCACTCTCCTGTGCTTCGCCCCAATCGTATTTCTTGTTCTTTTGAGTCAGTGAGGTAAGTGGTTTGGCAATCTTGGAGAAGTTCGTGATGAAACGTCAGTAGTAACCTGCCAGGCCTAAAAATGATCGGACTTCTGTCGGGGACTTAGGGGCTTCCCAATTTTTCACTGCCTCAATCTTGCTAGGATCCACATGAATACCATCTTTGTTAACCACGTGTCCAAGGAATTGGACTTCTTGTAGCCAGAACTCACACTTCGAGAGTTTGGCGTACAATTTCTCCTTCTTGAGTAGCTCTAGGATTATCTTCAGGTGCGTTTCATGTTCCTCTTTGGTCTTGGAATAGATCAAGATGTCATCAATAAACACGATGACAAATTTATCTAGGTATGGCCTGCATACTCGATTCATTAAGTCCATGAAGACCGCAGGCGCATTTGTTAGTCCAAAAGGCATAACTGTGAACTCGAAATGACCGTATCGAGTTCTGAACGTGGTTTTTGGAATGTCATCTTTGTGTACTCGTAACTGATGGTAGCCGGAACGGAGATCTATCTTGGAGAAGTACCGTGAACCTTGTAGTTGGTCAAATAAGTCGTCAATTCTCGGGAGAGGGTAACGGTTCATAATGGTTAGTTTGTTCAGTTCCCGATAGTCGATGCACATCCTGAATGAACCATCCTTCTTCTTGACGAACAATACCAGTGCTCCCCATGGCGAAGAACTAGGTCGAATGAAACCTTTGTCTTGGAGTTCCTTGAGTTGATTAGACAACTCCTCCATTTCAGTAGGTGCTAGGCGGTAGGGAGACTTTGCAACCGGCATTGCTCCAGGAATCAGATCTATTCGAAATTCACCCTTAAGGTGATTTTGTACATAAAATAGCTTACTTGGTAGCTCCAATTTGACGCTCAAAGGAGCGGAGAGACAAACGTCTGCTCAAAGGCTAATTAAAAACGCGTCTCTTTCGGTTCGACAATTTAATGTCAATCCTCCTTATACCCCTCTTATAGTTTGTCAAAACTGGGTGAGCCGTTCAGACTATTGGTACAAAGCTCAACAATCAATTAAAAGTTTATGACTTTAGTCTTAAAAATTGTGTAATAAAGTATAACCTTGCTAGTCTTGCCTGGGAGCAAATTACCGTGCGAAGCGAACCACTATCGGCACATAAGACTTTGCAAGATTCATAATTTATTAAAACAAGTTTCACCATTATTTAGCCCGTTTAATTTTTATTCAAAAATTACCCTTTTTGCTTAAATCATGTCTAACAAATAAACAAAAAACAAGTAATTATAAAAATAAAAACAACTAAATAACACACATAACTTAACAATTAATTATGTAAACAAGTAGCCACATGCAAATTAATTCGATAAAATCCTATTAATAATCTATCTATGGTTTTAATATGCATATATTTAACTAAGACTCCCATTGGTTTTCGAGCAAATGGTACCAATGGACCACATACACCAAACAATTTGGTTGCGTAAGTCCTAGCAAATATATACCAAGTAGCACATAAATAGATTCATTAATTTAATTAATTGAGGTCTTCCCCAATTTGACATCTATCAATTAACTGACAAGTGAAAACAATTAAATCATCACAATCATGAATCCATGCCAAACATGCACGTTTGCATGGATTCTACCTAACAATTAGCATATTGCCACAGGATCACTTACAAACACATAAACATGTTAAACCTAGGGTTTCTAATCAAATTAATAACCAAAACATAAACCCTAAAAATTAATTAAGGGCAATCGGCCCTAAAATTAAATTAGGGTTCGATTTGGTTTTTAAACCCTAATCGACCAACATGTATTAAAACTCAATCAAGATTCGTTTTTTATGTGTTTTCGGTAATTAATTACATGTTATAACTGCTCATGATGCCACTGTTGGAATTATAATACCATGAAAATCATATATAAACCAAAACATCAAAGAACACATATAGCAGAAGCGAAGGATACATAACACATAATAATTAACTGAATTATAAAGTAAGCGTACCTTGATGATTCTAGCAAGAACAAGAATCAAACCATGCAATAGGAGTGATGAACCCTAATTAGGGTTTATAGGATTATACGAATTGCCCCTTACCGATTTTGCAATTCAATCCAAGATACTTACAATAGTGTGTAAGTATCACGTTCTTGTACACACGTACTAATACCAAGAAAACGTTTATGCAAGTAAATAAACACAAAACAAAACCAAACACTTTGTTTTGAAAAACAAAGTCGATCGACCCTTAGGAGGGGGAAAACCGATCGGCCTAGGTGAGGAAAAAGAGCAAAGAAAACTTTAGGTATTAGTATGTGCACAAAAGGTACCAACTAATGACCCCTAGGTTTGCTTATATACTAATTGAATCTTGGTGACCAAGTTTGAGTAGGAATGGGTTTGAGCCAAAGCCCTACGACCGGCCATACAACCCACAAGGGTTTCCGGAACATTCTTATCATCCATATTTCAATCTAGTCCCTTTTCTTTTCCCGTTAGTCAATTACCAATAATTACTTAACAGTCGTTATGTGTTTTGTGTTAATTAATAATTATATACAACGTTTTATAAATAATTATTATTCGTTAACTCTTCATACGTTTTATGATAACTATAACAAGTTTAGCCATAATACTTACCTCAATTTCACCAACTAATTATCTAATTGGAAATTGATACTAGCTCCTCTATTTGTTTGTAACACCCCCAAAATTTGGTACAGCGGAAGACTTATCAAAGTTTCAAGGTGTTACTTGGATTGGTACACAACACAAGTACAAGAACGGAATAGCATCATCCGATTAAATAAAACATTTAAATTTAGAAGTTAAGGTTTACATTTATTCCAAAAGTATTTAAGTAAACCCAAATAAAACAAAAAGATAGGTCCCATATAGTTTATCAGAGTCTGACTGATCCGATAACCACGCCACTTGCCAAGCTTCCAATCCAACTAAGCATCAACAACAACATCACTCAGTACCTGAGAAAACATGCTAAAAGGTCAGCTAACTCTTCATACGTAAAGTGTGTAATCGCATGATCTCGAGTTCGATCCTAAAATTCGACTACTAAAATAATGTCCATAAAACTAACATGTTCATATGAAACTTTTGCTGTGTAGGAATTAAAAAAGTGAATTTAGTTGGTGTTCAAATCACCTTAAAAGAAGAATAAATGAAATAATAAAAATGACAAGAACGAAGTACATCAATTTCATCTCAACATGCATTTTGTTTTCTTCGTCTAGTTTTTCTAATTTATATTTTGTTTTCTTAATAAGATCATGGTGCTTTCGGCTACTTCATAAACACTATTAATGTACAAACAAAATAAAGTTAAATACTCCGTAGATGTTTAAGAATCTTACACAACAACGTACGTTAAGTACTATTGACGGTTTATTATTACTGTATTCTCTTATTTCCTCTCATATATCATAGTAAATAACGTGCAAGACAAGGCATTATCCACATATCCAGATTTTTCTTTGTTTTTTTGGTTTTAGCTTATACAATTTTGTTGATATGGTATCTTTTTTCCCACATTTATACAAATTTTGAATTTTTGTCGTTATAAACAATATCTGCATGCAACAAAGCTCGCACTTCGATTCGAATACTGTAACATCCGTCTTCCTATCTCGTCGATCTATACAGACTTCCAGTTCGTTCTATTTACGAGTAATGATATAACAACGAGAATAGTTAAATGATTAAATGTTAGAAATATGACATAATACAAGGGTTGTGCTTATTGCAAGACTTATCAAACGACACAATGGTTAGATGAGACAAACTTAAACAACATATTTATTTTGTACATAAACATTTGCAATTATCTAACAACCATATACCAGATTTATTATCCACAAATCAATTCGCAAAATCAAAAGTTTTAATGGAAATGACCCATTGGGCCGTAAAAACCAAGAACATACTTTTTCTATTATCATTCAAAACATTTGGGCCGACAATTTATCTTAAAATCCGCAAATAGAATCACAAAGGGTTAAGTCTATTTATTAGCAATGTACTTTTCCTATTTTAAAAACGTAGGTAACGACTAACGAACCTTTTTTATTACCAATTTAGTCATTAAAACTGGCTAACTTTTTACGATATAGTAAATATTACCTGCCAATTATCCAAGTAGATATAAATTTAATTTTAAGAATTCCACCTGGACAACTTAGTTTCTTAAATGTCCACTTAGACAATCCACCCGACCCGGAACATATTTAGCCTTAAATCCCTACAACCCGACCCAGCCTTTTTATATAACCCTAATTCCTATAACACGACATCACACTTATCCCCAAATTGGAACCCTAATTGCACATAAAAATTGAAACCCATCATGTCAATCTTCCTTCAAGATCGAACCTGTGACTGTGATCTGCCCTTAATGGTATTAACCTCATGTACAAACACTAATCCATCTCGAAGGTTTCTTGTTTGTCCTAATCGTTACCAACCTGTCAAGAAGAAATGTGAGTTTTAGGATTGGTATGATCCCGAGATTGATACGGATTGGTACAGGATGCATTTGTACGAGATGTACACTCTTTTGAATCCACAACAAAGACGTCAATTGGGACAAGTGGGCAACCGTCAATGGAGGATTGGAGAACTTGAAGCTGAGTTGGGTGAAAAGAACAATCAATTGCAGAAAAGTTTGCAATCTTTGACTTTTTGGAAGTCAATCTTTTTTGCATTTGCAATTTGTATGTGTTTGGTCTTGGCTATGAAATAGATGATGTTAGGGTATGAAATAGATGTTGTATGTTGGGTAGGTTATGTAGGATGGCAATGTAATGTTCTGTATTTTGGTTGTATCAAATGACTTGATGAATGGAAATGGTAACTTTTGAAGCATTTACTTCAATACTGTATTTTGGTTATTAATGTACCAACTGAATGCTTTATGCACATGCATTGGAATGCTTTATCCACATGGAACTTGACAAATGCCAAAGCATTTACAGCATATCTACACCCCTGCATATTTCACATGTAAAAGCACATGGAAAATGGCAAATGCCAATGCAGTGGGTCACATGCCAAATGACAAAAGACAAAGGCTAAGACAAAAGCTTCAATTAAACAAGTCAGATTGAAACAGTCAAAGGGACAACATACATTAAAGTAGTCCTAAATTCAGTACAAGTGGGGAACACACCCATTGTTTATCACAATCATGTTACCATCACAAAAGATAAGGTATTGTATCACAACCATAAATGACTGCAAATAAAGCTATCAAATAGGTCTAAGGTGGTGTTTGTTTATTAAGAGGGTCTGAATCTGAATCTGATGCATAAATGTCTGAATCTGAACGCATCTGAACGGAAAAAAAAACTCATGTTTGAACGGGAAAAAAAAAATTTTTTTTTGGTTATTTTGTGTCAACAAGAGGCATTCAGACGCGTTAAGACACCCCTCTCAAGTCTTGACCATTAAGATCTAACTGCATCTGAACGCGTCTGAACGAAAAAAAGAAAAAAAAAAACGGTCTGAACGACAAAATGTCTGACCGATTCAGACATTTTGCCCGTTCAGAGGCTGTTCAGAGGCAAAACACAAAAAACAAACGCAGCCTAAGTCAAATAACAATTCACAATCGGCCCATAATATAAAGTCGAATTACCGAATCTAGAAATAACACATACGAGCAAGTGAACTCGTCCGTTATAGCAAGATTATGATGGTAAGTCGGGATCGTTCGCAGGGATTTGTGAGTGAATCGAATTGTAAGCTACTAAAAGTAAATTTCTTAAACAAGCAATGATGAAAATATAATAATTCAAATGATTAAAACTACACTTGCTTAGACTAATATACTACTCTTGATTAGCATGATTGTGATAAATTTTGACAACATGTTGGTTAAGATAATTAGTTTGGCGAACTAATCTATTGTTTCTACAAGTTAAACCTTCGTCAAGATTTTAGTTCATAAAAACAAGCATTAAGTTTAACCAATCAATTCAAGATCAATTCAAGGTTCATAAGCTTGGGGTAAAAAACTTAAACACAAAAATAATCTTTTGTTTTATCAAATACGCTTAGGAAATGATCAATGCAAAAGGTAACCGATTCATAGACAAATAGGTTACAATTGATTATAAACTACTAATCTTTCGACCCTTGAAATCGTTTACAATCAATCCAATTTGATAGACAAAAGCATTATTATTACTACCACAATTAACTTTCTTTGTTTAATAAATAATAATGGGTAAAAACAATTATTCATAGACAAATGATTATAACTAGTTGAATAACAACAAATCTTTCAACCTTTAGAATTATTAACAACTAGTCAAACTTGATTAACAAATGTCACTACGAAACTTAATCACAATTGGATCTTAGAATCAACTTGAAATTGAATTAAAACATGTTATCACAATCATACGCAAATCAATAGGCAATACACATCATCTAAGCAAGTGCTCAAAGGCACTAGCCACTCATAGCAAACATGAACATAAACTCTAAACTCTGATCATTAGAAATCATGATTGAAAGTCTTACAATAATTGAAATAAGATTACAAATGATAAGGTAGTGATACCCAAAGTATTGGTGTTGACTTCTTGATGTTTTGACCTCCAAATGTTGACTTCTTGAACCTCCAAAGCCTCCTAGACTTCTAAGGAAGAATTTGGACTTTTGAGAGAGTATTTTGATGATTGTATGAGAATTGGTATGAAAAGCATGTGAAAGGTACATCAATTGGTGTCTCAAATGGCTCTATTTATACTACTCTCAAGGCCTAGGGTCTTTAATGCTTCATCTTGGCCTCCAAGTAAATTAGAATAGTCTAGAATGCTCAATAGAAGGCTTTAGAATCGTGCACATAAAGATAGTATCCTTAATGATGAAGTTTGGCAAATCAGACGACATCCAACCTATCGGTATTGCATCCAACCGATCGGTTGGTCTTTAGAAATTGCCTCCATCCGATTCGGTTGCAGGCTGCATCCGATCGGATGGAGTGCTGCTGTGTGCTCTTTTTTTGGACTTTTGTCGTTCGGCTTGTTTCTTGTTCATGGCTCATGGTTCTTCATCCAAACTTGATCTTTTCTTTATCTTGAAGCTTGTCAACTTGAATACTTGGACCTTCATTCTTTGAAATGCCTATTTGGTGTGGAACTTGACACAAGAATCTTCGTACGATCATAAATATTTCCTTCTTCCTCATTCTTTCATCTTTTTCTTCCTTTTTCCTATTTTTGGCTACATACACTTTGCAAACAAACTTTAGTGCGATTTAGTAACAAAAGCATATAAATATAACCAAATAATATGTATATAAAAGTATGAATAACGCTACCAAAAACATGCACAATTTGAGCGCTATCATATTCCCCCACACTTAAACTTTTGTTAGGAATTTTATAATTTATGTAATAGTTCATTGCTGCTGTTAGTATAAAGCAGTTCCTGCTGGTAGTATTAGTTGCTACTGGTCATGGTTCCTGCTGGTAGCTTGGATTCGTTTCTGCTGGCAGTGTTCATTGCTGCTGGTCATAGCATATTTTTAGTATGTTTGTTAGATTTATTCTAGGAATAGATTTGTGTATATCTCTTCACACGTTTTCATAGAAGCTGTATTAGGGTTTCTTAGTCTATAAAAGAAACATGCAGCTAGGGTTTATGTACGACTTTTCTTATCAAAACATTATCATTAGTGAAATAAACGATCCATAGAGGATCAAAGTATTATAGTTATTCTTCTTTAACTCTTGTGTTTAGTTTCCGCATAAGCACAAGTTTATTGTTCAGAGATTCTCAAAGTAGTTTGCTTGTGTTTACATAAGTTTTCTACGAGTTCCACCAAGCTCCAAGATCTATCAAGGTGCACAATCCTACAAGTGGTATCAGAGCCTGGTGAGGATCTCTGACAAAGAAGAAAAAGTTCTCTAAACAAACTCCTAAACCCTTTTCCAATGGAAGGCGAAAATCCTGAAAATTCTGTCATCAATAATGAAAAACCTGAAACTTCACAAGTCCAACAACAAATAGTCACAACCACTGTGTCTAACAGTAATGCTAAATTCCCATACCTCAAGAAAGATGAGTACGAGATTTGGGCTATGAAGATGGAGTACTGGATCTCTAACAGCGATCATAACCTATGGAATGTGATCCTGAAAGGGAACGGCATGAAGAGAACAGGAAGGGATGAGAAAGGCAACATCACTATTCTTCCACCTATGTCTGTAGAAGAGCATATTGCTCTTCAAAGGGAGACCAAAGCAAGAACTCTTTTGCTTCAGGCTCTCCCAGAAGATCATATGGGTGACTTTCATCACCTGGATGATGCTAGGGAAATCTGGCGTGCTATAAAAGCTAGATTTGGAGGGAATGATGAGTCCAAAAAGATGAGGAAGTCCATGCTCAAGCAGGAGTTCCAGGAGTTCAGGATCTCTGAGGCTGAAGGGATTCACAAAGGTTATGACAGGTTTCAAAAGATCCTGAGCCAACTCAACCAGTTGCAGGCCAAGCCAGACAATGAAGACTGCAACACCAAGTATTTGAGGGCTCTGCCTCCCTTCTGGTCTCAGGTTTCCATCACCCTTAAGGCAAGAGGTGGGCTCGATTTCATGAGTTTTGATGATCTTTACAACAAGCTCAAGACCCTTGAAATTGACATCAAAGGGTATTCAACCTACTCATCTCACACTTCATCTAATACAGCATTTGTTTGTGCTACCAGTACTAACAATGACTCATATGGTGGTAGCACAACTCCCTCTTCTTCATCTGTTTCCTATTCCCCTGCTACACCTAGAACACAGCCAAGATCTGGCAATGTGGTTGAGGAAGCCCTTCATTCATTAGTTTCTGATAGTACACCAAAACAACAGATTTCTTATGAAGATTTTGACCAGATTGATCAATTGGATCTGGAAGAGATGGACATCAAGTGGCAGTTTGCTATGCTGTCAGTGAGGGCCAACAGATTTGAGAAGAAGGCAGGGAGGAGGATCAAATTCGATGGACAGGAAGTGCAAGGTTTGACAAAAGGAAGGTGACATGCTACAAATGCTCACAACCAGGTCACTTTGCTAGAAAATGCCCAGATAAAAAGATGGATGACAAAACAAGGTATTCTGCTTTCAAGATTCAAGAATTGGAGTCAGAAGATCCCAAAGCCTTGTTGTCTGTGGATTCTATGCTGGATTGGGAACAACATGAGGGAGCTGATGTAGTAACAGGAGCTTCAAAGAACTATGGGATGTTAGCTGGAGCTGGAAAGAAGGCACAAGTGGCTGAAGATTTTGCTTTGATGGGCTACCCATCTCAGGTACAAAATTGTCCATTTGGTTGTGATGTTAAATATGCTGAACTGAAAAAGGAATTTGATTATATAGAGCCTCAATATAAAGAATTGTTTATTAAAGATCAAGCCTATAGAAACTCGCTTAATACGTTAGAAAAACAAAAGGTTTGGTACGAAAAGAATCAGTTAGCTTATGAGGAAAAGATAAGGGTTTTGGAGAGAGACTTAAAGTACACCACTAATGAGTTAAAATATGTTGAGAGAGAAGATGATAAGGTCAAATTAGAAAATCAGGAATTACAGGCTAAGTTAGATACTGAATTGGCTAGACATAATGCATGGCAAGAATCAGCTAAAAACCTAGTCAAATTAAATAATAGTACTCAGTCTGTAAGGTGTAAGAGGGGATTGGGGTATGAGGTTGGGCCAGATGATATTTATGACCCTAGTGACCCAAGTATATTTGACCCTACCCCTAAGGAGCCAAATTACCAAATTCCTGTAAAGTATGTCAAAGAAGGAGGAATGAATGTTGTTCTTCCACCCATAAGATGCGTGGTTTTGCAACCTTACAACAGGTTTTACCTCTCGAGGGATCTCAAGAGGCTTACAACCCCACCAGGCAGTGTACCTGACCGATGTAGTATAGTGTAGTGGTAAGTACGGGGGATTGATCGTTCTCCACAGGGAATAGTGTTCGTTAGGTATGAAAAACTACTCTAATTAGGTCTAAGGGTGAAGGAAGATTCTTTTTATGTTTTTTTATAATTTTATGAAAGCAAGTAAAATCTCGGGTTTAAAAGAGTGGGCGGAATTAGTTGCTAGTCAACTAACCCAGGTTACTACGAATGCAAATAAAATAAAATAACAGAAAATGAAAATGTGGTGAAACTTATATGGAGAGAAATGTGTTTACTTAGATTTCCTTACTCCCTAACTATCTTTTACCGGTTGATTAGTGTGTATTAATTGCGTGGATGACGGGTGTATTCCTTAATACCATTCGTGGGGTGGCGTACGTACTTCCCCAACTCTATGAACTCCTACTTCACTCCTATGTCGAGCCGGCTAGGAAGCTCCTAACATGGGATCACTAGAATTCGCTCATGCATTAAATACAACCATAAAACCTTTAGTACGCATTGGTTCATGTTTCTTAAGACGTTCAAGCAAGTTACCGTATAGGAAGTTAGCCAGTTTTCTTAAGCCTAACATCGATTAACATTCATCCAATACAATTAATAACACACTAATAACCAACAATCAATAGCTAGGTTTCATTAGATCTAAGCAAACACAAAGAAAACCTAGCCTAGCATGTTAAACAAAAGACAAGAACAAGATAGAATCAAACAACACATAGACATATTGAATGATTAATTGATAACTTATCTTCAATGTAACATGGAAGATCTCAAGGCAAAAAGCCTTGAAAAAGCTGCTAAAATCGTCTTAGGGTTTTTCACACACAAAGTTCCACAATAAGTTCCACACTAATGACAAAAAATTGCAAAACTATATATAGAGATTAAGGGCTGACGGCGTCACGTTATGGATCCTGACGCCGTCACCTCGCCGCTTTTAGGGTTCCCGGATGGCCTTCCTGACGCCGTCCCTCTTTAGTGCTCCAAAATCCGTTCTGGCCTATCAATGGGTGACGCCGTCAGAATTGAGCTTGACGCCGTCCCTCTTTAGTTTAAGCCGTGACGACCTTGATCATATTAAAGGGTGACGCCGTCAGATTTTTCATGCAAAATTCTCTGGCTTATCATGAGTAATTTTCATATCCACTTTTTATTGCCAAGCCGTGACGCCGTCTGGGGAAACTCCTGACGCCGTCAAAGGTACTTTTTAGCCGATTTTGAGACTTTGTCGTTTTCTTCACTTTTATGCTCCAAAAACGTCCAAAATGCTTCCTTTTCCAGATTTCTTCTCAAAAGTACCTAAAATGACAAAAGGAACGATTTAGGGCAATATTTGATCCAATAAATACGATTTAGGGCTTAAATGACCCCCTAAAAGCGGTACACTTTTCGCTGCATCAAATACCCTTACACTTGAGATTTGCTTGTCCTCAAGCAAATGCGCTTTTATTCTAATCAAAATACAAGTTAGGGGTCATTTAATGCTAACATAAAAGTAATTACAACAAATATTCGTTCCACTTTAATCATAATAAGCACGGAGATTATAAACTAGCACCTCACAAGTAGTGTTTAGATACTCACATCTCTCAAGTGTCATCAAAATAAATCTCATAAATGAAAACGGATAATATCTCTCACTACCTGTCATAGCAAATAGATTACCATAGGCTTGGGAAAGGATCAAAAACCTCCTCCACTAGGCGTAAGCACCTAAGATAAACTATCAAAGAGGGCTTTTAAACGGGTTATAACGTTAGGTGTAGGGATATGATAAACACGGTTTTGTTGGATAAAGGATATTTTACTGGTGGCGAGTTAAAGATCTTGATTAATTACATGTACTATACAATGTTGCTAAGCCAAGGCTCGACTCGATTTAAGCTAATGAAAGAAAATAACAAAAACATAAAATAAACATAAAACAAAACGGGATGGTAGTCCGTATGTTTTTTCTATTTTTCTTTTTCTCATTTTTTTGTATTTTTCTTGATTTTTTTGATTTTTACTTTTATTTTTATTTTTTTTTATTTTTTTTGTGTGCATACAATTTTGCCCTACCATCCAAAATAATGCATCATAGGGGCGTTGCATTCCCCTTACACTTGAACTTTTACATGACTTTACAAACAACTATTCTAATGCCTCGAATTAAGATAATCGAAAAACTTGGAGTACTTTTAAAATATTTAGCACATATGGGGGTAATAAATGATGCTCTTCCCCATTACTCCATTACACTAGTACTTTACCCATGAGTCCCAATCGTCCCAAAACAATATGTACAAGGATATGACTCGACTTAGCAACCATGTAATCAATTAGATAATTAACTTGGGTTTAAACAAATGTTGTCACAATAATGCACTAAAAATGAGTGCATACAAGGTAGGCTAAGGCGATTTGGGTGTACATTTTAGTAGGGTGTAACAAATTCTTCCTTTAAGTAAAATGCTTAAAGGTCGAAACTAAAAGATAGGCTCTGAGGGGTGTACTAGGGGTATCGTGTACCAAAAATGGGTACAACGCAAAGGGTGTGGGAGAATTACTTGACCAATGTAGCCAATCTAATTATAACAAAATCACAGGTGTAAAACAATGGGTTAATCCTAATGCCTCTTATCATGTAGTAAATCTAACTACACGAATGTAGTCTCACTTGTGGCCTCGGAATGGTCCTAACGCAAGTTCTAGAATCTAAGTGCTACCGGTATACACATCATAGCATAAATGCTTTTCCTACCAATTCTAGGGGCGAACCTCACATATTTGGGGGTGGAAAATTTTTTAGTGGTACGGTTTTGTGCTAGTCATATAACTCCTATCCGTGAGACGCTCATTAAGATCAAAGTTTCACTCCTATATGTTGTAAAAAATTTTAAATTTGGCACTAAAATTGCCCTAACAGGTATTTATCTCAGTTTTATTACACATCTACTATTAAACAAACAAAAATCAAGCGTAATAGCATTCTCTAATCGTACTTTTACCCCCCCTTACACTTAAGATGAACATTGTCCCCAATGTTCAAATAACAAGATATAAAAGTGAAAAGGTAAAAGAATGAAATCAAATACTCCCCTGATTCGCTCGGTGGATAATGTGGTAAAACGGTTAGATCTTCTTCCAAGAGAATGTAGAAGCTCCAAGGCTAATGCATCGCCATAAGCTTGATCCAACAAACATTTCCTTGTCCAAAATAACCTGTTAAACCTGAGAAAACAAACACGAAAACCTGCATAACATCGGCGGGATAAACTCTATATAAGGATATAATGCTTGTGGAATGATAATTTTGCAGATTCCCGGAGATTATAAGTTAGAGATTTAATAAAAACTTTTTATGAAAACAAAACTTTCAAAAATTTTCAGAAAATTAAACCTGACGCCGTCAGGTTGTAAATCCTGACGCCGTCAGAAATGATCTGACAGAATTCTCATGTTAAGTTTCCGAAAAAATTTTGGAAAAACCTATACCTTACTTCCTGGAATTCCTGCAAAACATCATTATGACTTGATACAAGCATTTGACTCAAACAAATACTAATATGTATGTTAATTTAATATTATTACGATTCATGTTCATTTGTGTTCTAATAAACCGGTTTGGATTTCCCTTACACTTAACTTTCGCAAAATACCTTTATATGTAGTTAAGACGAAGTTAAAAACAAAATAAAGCATTTTCACAATTTACTTTTGAACATGAATCAATAATAATAAAATTTAAACATACATACGGAAACAAATAAAATCAAACAAACAAATAAATAAACACACAAAGCAAATAAAACTTGGGTTGCCTCCCAAGAAGCGTTTTTCTTTATTAACGAGTCTTGTAGCTAGACTCAAAGTCACGTACATTATGTGATTCCATCATTGGTCACGGTTTCTAGGCCATTCTCATTCCCGGTTTTATATTCCGGTCCTAATTTCAAACAATCCTTGTAGAAACCGGATATCCTTTCCATAACATAGTATACTCCTTTATTTCTATCCTCATCATTCCTATAGTAGACCGCTTGCTTAAGCTCCTTCTCAACATTTGACAAGTGTTGGAATTGTTCTATCTTATATGGCATTTGGTAGTTTACCTCATCGGTCTCATCCTTAAATCTAACTATCCCTAAAGACGGTTCATAAGTCATTCTAGAGACCTCAGCAAATGGTTTTCCAAAAACTACTTGAGTTAAGGATGCATCGACTATTGGGCGGATATCTTCTACAATTACAAAGTCGGTGACATAGGTGAAGTTTCCTACATAAACCGGTAATCCCTTAACTCTTCCCGTGAAGTTACTCATCCAACCCTTGTCAGGGAACATTCTATACCCAAGTTGATTTTTCATTATCAAGTTGTAGTGGGCTCTAGTCATGATGTTTATGGGTGATCTAAGGTCGATGTAAGCTTTCCACACATGTAAATGTCCGATGTTGCATGGTATGTTGAGATTAGAAGGATCGCCTATTTTTATAATTGGTCTACCTAGGAAGTATGGTGTCTCGGGGTCATCGAATAAGTCTGTATGATATGCGCGCTTTTCCTTAGTGGGTAGCCTATTGAAGTAGTCCTCATCATCATCTACTTCTTTAATCTCACTTTTCCTAACTCCTTTATCAACCTCGACTTTCTTAACCTCATCCTCAGGTTCACTATTATCCTCATTCCTATCAATTGGTTTGATAGTGACAATGTTGAGGAAGTGGACGTGTTTGGATGAAGAGGGGTCTTTTACTTGGGGTCCGCTATTTTTGTTCCTAGCGTCCTTATGTGGAGGTGATAGCACTTGGTTATTGAGGGCTTTCAACAAGTTGTCAATTTTATTGGTCATCTCCGTTTGTTGTTGATTGAATTCAGATTCGAATCTAGCTATTCGAGCTTCTTGAGATGCCATAAATTGAGACATCAATCCTTCAAAGTTATTGGTACTACCATTGCTGGAAGGATTGTTGTTGAAAGTACTGTTCGAGTTGGAACCGCTTGATTGGAAACGATTCGGTGGGTTGGAAGAATTGGTTTGTTGTGCGTTTTGGTTTTGTTTCCACCTAAGGTTTGGGTGATTTTTCCATGAGGGGTTGTATGTATCACCGTAGGGGTTTGGCTCGGGGTTGAAAGTGTACCACTTGTCTCCTGCTCCGTCGGTACGCGAGGATGCGTAGTCCGCAAAAGCTTGTTCGGGGAGTTCCATGCAATCACGAGTGTCGTGGGGGACCACTACATAACTCACATGAAGAAGTGATTTTGTTCACTTGGCTTGAATGTTTAGGGGCCTCGTAGGATTTCATGAGAAACTTGACTTGGTCTTCAAGTTCTATGATCCTACGGTCGGAAGTGCTTGAATTGTTCGAAGGCAAAGATATTGCCTTGACCGTTTTACTCAAATCATGGGGATCACTCCAACTTTCGTTGTCATAAAGAGCAAGATCCTCTAGGAGAGCCCATGATTGTTCCGCACTTAGATCACGTAGCTTACCACCGGCCGATTGGTCAATGGTTTGCCTTGTGGAGAGATTGATATGGTCATAAAAGATTTGGACTTGGAGCCAAAGTTCTATGCCATGGTGAGGGACTTTTTGGAGTAAGTCCTTGAATCGAGTCCATGCCTTGTAGAGGGTTTCTCCTTGACGTTGTTGGAACATCAAGATATCATTCCTTAGCTTGGTAGTTCTTCCCGGTGGGAAAAACTGAGCAAGGAAGCGAGTGGTGAGATCATCCCAAGAGGTGATGGATCCTGCGGGTTGACGTTCTAGCCACTGACTAGCTTGGTCCCGCAGAGAGAATTGAAAGAGACGTAGTTGGGTCGTCTCTCGAGTGGCAACATCAAGGTCTATGGAATCAACGATTTTGAGAAAGTCCTTGAGATGTTGATTAGGATCTTCAGAACGAAGTCCATGGAATGCGCATCCGCTTTGCACCAACCGGATGGTTTCGGATCGCAAGGGAGTGACATTGGTTCCTTGAGTGAGCTCAATGGTGTTTCGATAGCCATGGTGGCTAGGACGGGAATACTCTCCTAAGGTACGGGCTCTAGGAGGTGGTGGTGGTTGTTGTGGTGGTGGGTTGTTGGGATCAAGGATATTACCACCTTCCATGATGTCGGATGGTAATGGTTACGAACAAAGAAACGAAGAAAAAAGATAGACTAAAGAAAACCTAGAAAAATAAAATAAAAATCTCACTAGAAAGGAATCTAGTGAGTAGACCTATAAAATAAAAATTCAACCTAAACAATAACTATTCCCCGGCAACGGCGCCAAAAACTTGATGCGTGGTTTTGCAACCTTACAACAGGTTTTACCTCTCGAGGGATCTCAAGAGGCTTACAACCCCACCAGGCAGTGTACCTGACCAATGTAGTATAGTGTAGTGGTAAGTACGGGGGATTGATCGTTCTCCACAGGGAATAGTGTTCGTTAGGTATGAAAAACTACTCTAATTAGGTCTAAGGGTGAAGGAAGATTCTTTTTATGTTTTTTTATAATTTTATGAAAGCAAGTAAAATCTCGGGTTTAAAAGAGTGGGCGGAATTAGTTGCTAGTCAACTAACCCAGGTTACTACGAATGCAAATAAAATAAAATAACAGAAAATGAAAATGTGGTGAAACTTATATGGAGAGAAATGTGTTTACTTAGATTTCCTTACTCCCTAACTATCTTTTACCGGTTGATTAGTGTGTATTAATTGCGTGGATGACGGGTGTATTCCTTAATACCATTCGTGGGGTGGCGTACGTACTTCCCCAACTCTATGAACTCCTACTTCACTCCTATGTCGAGCCGGCTAGGAAGCTCCTAACATGGGATCACTAGAATTCGCTCATGCATTAAATACAACCATAAAACCTTTAGTACGCATTGGTTCATGTTTCTTAAGACGTTCAAGCAAGTTACCGTATAGGAAGTTAGCCAGTTTTCTTAAGCCTAACATCGATTAACATTCATCCAATACAATTAATAACACACTAATAACCAACAATCAATAGCTAGGTTTCATTAGATCTAAGCAAACACAAAGAAAACCTAGCCTAGCATGTTAAACAAAAGACAAGAACAAGATAGAATCAAACAACACATAGACATATTGAATGATTAATTGATAACTTATCTTCAATGTAACATGGAAGATCTCAAGGAAAAAAGCCTTGAAAAAGCTGCTAAAATCGTCTTAGGGTTTTTCACACACAAAGTTCCACAATAAGTTCCACACTAATGACAAAAAATTGCAAAACTATATATAGAGATTAAGGGCTGACGGCGTCACGTTATGGATCCTGACGCCGTCACCTCGCCGCTTTTAGGGTTCCCGGATGGCCTTCCTGACGCCGTCCCTCTTTAGTGCTCCAAAATCCGTTCTGGCCTATCAATGGGTGACGCCGTCAGAATTGAGCTTGACGCCGTCCCTCTTTAGTTTAAGCCGTGACGACCTTGATCATATTAAAGGGTGACGCCGTCAGATTTTTCATGCAAAATTCTCTGGCTTATCATGAGTAATTTTCATATCCACTTTTTATTGCCAAGCCGTGACGCCGTCTGGGGAAACTCCTGACGCCGTCAAAGGTACTTTTTAGCCGATTTTGAGACTTTGTCGTTTTCTTCACTTTTATGCTCCAAAAACGTCCAAAATGCTTCCTTTTCCAGATTTCTTCTCAAAAGTACCTAAAATGACAAAAGGAACGATTTAGGGCAATATTTGATCAAATAAATACGATTTAGGGCTTAAATGACCCCCTAAAAGCGGTACACTTTTCGCTTCATCATGTTCCTCCACCCATAAGAGGAGTGTTTAAACCTACCCCTATCCACTCAGACCTTGACACAGACTTAAATGAATCATATATGTCCTATGGCAAAAAGTCCAGTGACTTGCCTAATCTTGATTGTGACTCTAATGATTTTGTCTCTTGTTCTAACAGTGACAAATCTTCAGAAATCAAGACAAATGATTTTGCATCTTGTGATTCAAGTGTCAAGTCTACCACCACCAAGTCTGAAGATTTCTCCTCAGAAGTAGCTAATGATGAATCTCATTCAAAGACAGCTGCTTTTGAAGACAATTCTTCTGTTTTTGTTCAAAACAATGATGTTTCTAGTTTTGGTTTTGTTTCAAAAAATGATGTTTCTGAGTTTACTTTTTTTAAGAATAATTTTGATTCATCTTGTGGTTTTGATAATTCTGGTTGCAATAAGAAATGTCATGTTAAGAATAAATCTTTTAGAAAGAAGTCATGTTTTGTGTGTGGTAGTTATGCTCATCTTATCAAAGACTGTGACTTTTATGAGAAACAGATGAGTATGTGTAGTGGACAACAACAAACTAGGTCTATGTGGAACAATGTTAATGATATACCCCCATATGTTCCTCAAGCAGCAAGAATGAACTCTTGTAGAACTTCCTTTCCAGCTGGTAAGCCTGTTGCTGCTGGTAGGCCAGTTGCAGCTGGTAAACCTGTTGCTGCTGGTAAGCCTGTTGCTGCTGGTAAACCAGTTGCAGCTGTTAAGCCTGTTGCTGCTGGTAAGCCAGTTGCAGCTGGTAATCCCAATCCTGCTGGTTGGAAAAGAAAAGTTGCTAGACCTTTCTACAGACCTACAAGCACTTATTTTCAGAATGATTATAGGCCTGTGTATTATTATGACCCAATGCATAGGGAGGGGGCAAGATGGGAAACTGTTGTTAAGTCCTCAGCAGGTTGTTCTTGGAGAAACAATGACCAATACATGAGAATGGGGTCCAAGAACAATGGTGGATCTCATCAATCTCCATGGTTTAATTATTATTGATCCACAAGGCAGGCTCAAGTCAGTAATGGCTTGGGTCTCCCATGTATCTCATATTGTTGTTAGTATTCTTTTGTTGTAGGATAATCCTCTTAGAAGTAAAGATGTAGGCATTGTTGACAGTGGATGTTCCAGGAGTATGACAGGAAACATTGAGAGACTGCATGATTTTGTACCCTTTAATGGAGGGAATGTGACATTCGGTGGAGGAGATGGCAAGATACCAGGGAAGGGAACTATTAGGACATCAAAGCTGGATTTTGAGAATGTCTTTTATGTGAAGGAACTCCAGAACTTTAATTTGTTCTCTGTCTCACAAATTTGTGACAAGAAGAACAATGTTCTCTTTACTAAAACAGACTGTCTTGTGTTATCCAAAGATTTCAAGTTACCTGATGAGAGTCAGGTTGTACTTAAAGTTCCAAGAACATTCAACCTTTACAGCTTTAATTTGAATGATGTCCATCCTGAGGGTGATTTGGCTTGCTTGGTGGCAAAAGCTTCTGTGGATGAATCTACCAAATGGCACAGGAGGATGGCACATGTGAACTTCAAGACCATCAACAAACTGGCCAAGAATGGATTGGTACATGGACTCCCTCTCAAGACCTTCACCAATGACCACAATTGTGTTGCCTGCAACAAAGGAAAGCAATACAAAGCTTCATACAAGGCCATTACTGCTGTGAGCACCATCACAGAGCCTCTTTAGCTACTACATATTGATCTCTTTGGCCCTACTTCCATCAGAAGTATTGACCATAAATACTACTGCCTGGTGATTACAGATGACTTTAGCAGGGTTTCTTGGACTTTCTTTTTAGGTACTAAAGATGAAACCTATCCTGTGATTAGGGACTTTATTGCCTTAATAGAAAACCAGCTAAATAAAAAGGTTAAGAGTATAAGGTGTGACAATGGAACAGAGTTTAAAAATTCTAATCTAATTGAACTCTGTGGGTTTAAGGGGATTAAAAGGGATTACAGTAATGCTAGAACCTCACAACAAAATGGGGTTGCTATGAGGAAAAATAGAACCCTTATAGAAGCAGCTAGATCAATGCTGGCTGACTCTAAGTTGCCTACCATGTTTTGGACTGAAGCAGTTTGTACTGCTTGTTATGTTCTGAATAGGGTTTCTATTACTAGTCCCCACAACAAAACACCTTATGAGCTTTTGTCTGGGAAGGTTCCTAACATCAGTTATCTTAAACCTTTTGGATGTCATGTCACAATTTTGAATACTAGTGATCATCTAGGAAAATTTGAAGGAAAGGCAGATGAAGGGTTTATTGTTGGTTATTCTGCTCATAGTAAGGCCTATAGGGTTTATAATTTGTCAGCTAAGAGAATAGAAGAGACACTCAATTTAAGATATCTTGAGGATAAACCTAATGTTCAGGGTGCAGGTCATGAGTGGTACTTTGATCTTGATTATCTGACTGATAATTTAGGTTATGCAAGATTTAAAGCTAATCAATCTGTTGGTACACATGATTATGATACTAACGATGCAGGTACCTCAGATGATGATTCTGACTCAGAGGGTGATGAACGACCCATTTTTGTTCCTTCTTTTCCCTCTAACCACTTTTCAGGTACTGAGCTCAAAGATTCTTCTGATAAGGCTGCAGATAATTCAAGTTTTGCTGAAGATCTTGCTAGGCTTCAAAGGCAAGAATATGATGCCAAGGAAGCTGCTGAAAAGTTTGGTTTTGGATTCTCACAAGAAACAGAGGAGATCTTACAAAAAGCTTATGATGAAGCCCGCAGGAATCTGGATTCTGCTGCTGGTGTTCCGGTTCCTGCTGCTGCTACCAATTCTGCTGATAGCTCTTCTGTTCCTGCTGATTTCCCAATTCCTGCTGGTTCTTTGGCCACTTCTTCTGCTAATACAATGGGTTTCAATGAACCGCCTACAAGGTACCCAAGTCCTTCGGACCTTGGGAATTCACTCTCTACAGGATCAAAGTTGGAGGATCCTCATCATCAATCAAGCACAGGCATCTTCACTCACTCCTCATATGATGGTGAAATTAATCCTTCTATCTCTAATCAAGCCTCAACCTTTGATGTCAATCCCACTGCTACCAAGAGGATTAACACTGTTCATCCTCAATCTTTGATTCTTGGAGATCCCAATTCACCTGTTCAGATAAGAAGCAAGTTGAAACAACCTGGTTTTCGAGAATCTGCATTTGTGAGTTATATTCAGGATCAGCTAAGGAGTAATCATACAGACTATCGTCATTGCCTCTATGCTTGTTTTCTGTCTCAAATAGAACCAAGCAGTGTAGCTCAAGCTCTTGATAATTCTGATTGGGTTGAGGCTATGCAAGAGGAAATGCAGCAGTTTCAAAATCAGAAAGTCTGGCAGTTAGGACCTTTGCCTGAAGGAAATCATGCAATTGGAACAAAATGGATTCTCAAGAATAAAAGGGATGCTAGGGGAATTGTGGTTCGAAATAAAGCTCGGTTGGTTGCTCAAGGACATCGACAAGAGGAGGGTATTAACTATGATGAGGTGTTTGCACCAGTAGCAAGAGTTGAAGCTATTCGATTGTTTTTAGCTTTTGCATCATTCATGGGGTTTGTGGTTTATCAGATGGACGTGAAGAGTACATTTCTTTATGGTAGAATTGAAGAAGAGGTCTATGTTACTCAACCAAAGGGATTTGTGGACCCACAGAATCCTGATTTGGTTTACAAAGTAGTAAAAGCACTCTATGGTCTTCATCAGGCACCAAGGGCATGGTATGCCAGGTTGTCTGCCTTTTTGCTAAAACATGGTTACAGAAGAGGGGCAATCGACAAGACACTCTTCATCAGGAAGAATTTCAAAGATATCATCCTTGTTCAAGTTTATGTAGATGATATCATTTTTGGTTCCACTAATGAAGCTTGGTGTAGGGAATTTGAGGAATTGATGAAAAGTGAATTTGAGATGAGTGCTATGGGAGAAATGACATTTTTCTTGGGCTTACAGGTTAAGCAAAAGCCTGATGGAATTTTTATCAGCCAGGAGAAGTATGTGCAAGACATAATTAAGAAGTTTGACTTGGAAAGTGTGAAGACTGCAACTACACCATATGAAGCTCCAAAGCCTAAGTCCAATACTGAACCTGATGCTGCTGTTAATGTTCACTTATACAGATCCATGATAGGTTCATTGATGTATTTGATAGCTTCTAGACCTGACATCATGTTTGCAGTTAGTGCTTGTTCCAGACATCAAGTTTCACCATTAACTTCACACTTGAATGCAGTCAAGAAGATCTTCAAATACCTAAAAGGACAACCTAAGTTGGGTCTTTGGTACCCAAGAGATTCTCCTTTTGTGCTGGAAGCTTATAGTGACAGTGACTATGCTGGTGCTAACTTTGATAGAAAATCTACTACTGGGGGTTGTTAGTTTCTGGGAAGAAGGTTGGTTTCTTGGCAATGCAACAAGCAGACTATAGTGGCTACATCTTCTACTGAGGCAGAGTATGTTGCTGCTGCTAGCTGCTGTGGACAGGTACTTTGGATGCAAAATCAGTTGTTAGACTATGGTTTCAACTTCATGAACACTAAAATCTTTATTGATAACCAAAGCACTATCTGCATTGTTAAGAACCCTGTTTTTCACCAAAGGACAAAGCATATAGAGATTAGGCACCATTTTATACGAGATGCTTATGAGAAGCATCTTATCCAAGTGCTTAAAATTCACACTGATGACAATGTGGCTGATTTGTTAACCAAGGCTTTTGATGGACCAAGATTTAAACATTTGGTGGTCCATGTTGGGATGCTTAATCCTTAGGTGCTGAGATTGAGGGGAGGTATAAGTCTAAGGGGAGGCTTATTGTTGTATAGTTTTTTCATTTTCTTTGTTTTCTTGGTTCTGCTTTATTTTCTTTTATGTTTATTTTATTTTCTTTCAAGTAGTAGTTAAAAATAAATAAATAAATAAAAAATTCATTTTCGCTTGTATTCTAACCATTTGCAGGTACAGTGTTGGTTTTTAATCACACAACAAATGGTAATCAACTCACCATGTCTAACAGACAAGAAAGAGTTGACTCACCATGAAGGTACGGCTCTGGTGTGATAATCAAATCCGTTGATAGCTGTAATAGTTTGCTCAAAACTATAGGGTTCTCAACTCACCGATGTTTCATTACTGAGAGTTGAAATGGTTTTCAATTCGCCATGGATTTTCCTTTTGGGTTCCAAAGAACTGGCTAGCCCACAAGTATATGGCTTGTGGTAAAGGCAGTGGAAAACCATATTTGGTATTCAATTCACCAAAGGTTATCTTCAACCTAAGAATTGGCTAGTCCTGAGCAAACGGCTACAGGTAAAGACAAGTCAAATCCGTTTATAGTTGATGATTTGCTAAAAATCATATGGTTGTCAATGTACCATGGTCTTACACACCTAAACATTGGCTACTCCAGTAGTGATGGCTATTGGTAAAGAGACATCAAATCCATTAATTTTCAGTGATTCACCTCTCACAGGAGTTAACACACCTGGATGTGATGAGAATAGTATGCAACTTAAAAGTTTTGATGTACAAATAGTCATGGTTGCTGCTGCTGGTTTACTTCTGTTGCTGCTGGATACTTGGACTTAAAGATAAAGGTTACTTGTTGCTGCTGGTTATAGTCTGGTTGCTACGGGTTACTTTATTGTTGCTGCTGCAGATCAAGTTCAATTCTCTACCTCTGGACTTCAAAGATCTATCAAGAAACTGGAAATTAACCTAGTCAAATTCCAGTTTAAGGGAGGATTGTTAGGAATTTTTTAATTTATGTAATAGTTCATTGCTGCTGTTAGTATAAAGCGGTTCCTACTGGTAGTATTAGTTGCTACTGGTCATGGTTCCTGCTGGTAGCTTTGATTCGTTTCTGCTGGCAGTGTTCATTGCTGCTGGTCATAGCGTATTTTTAGTATGTTTGTTAGATTTATTCTAGGAAGAGATTTGTTTGTGTTTGCTTGTGTTTACATAAGTTTTCTACGAGTTCCACCAAGCTCTAAGATCTATCAAGGTGCACGATCTTACAAAATTGCTTGCCCTCAAGCAAATCTAGAAGTAAAAACAATTATCCACATAGTATACAAGTACGATTAGAAAAATGTGATGCAAACCTATCAAGTACAAGTACGAGTTAGATTCATCATTTTAAGCCTTTATGGTTGAAGCATCGAGATGTTTGACAATACCCAAATGATTTTCTTGCTTGATAAACATTACTAATCACCTCACGAAAAGGAAATGAAATATAATTCACTCAAAACACTCATTTGCATGGTTGGTGGAGTATATAAGAGAAATCACACTCATTTGCTCAGTCATGATTTAAATATTACCATAGGCTTGTACAAGAAACAAAACTTCACCAATATGGTGTGAGCACCAAGTATACATATCAAAGAGGGCTTTTATTCGGTTTAAGGTTTCAAGGGTTAAATAAGACTTATGTGCAAATATCTTATGCAAAACATAATAGCTCGCTAGCAACGAATTCTTGCATCACCAAATAACGGATGGTCACTAGGGTATATCTTGGATCGCTTGCGCGCTATTCACATAACGGATGGTCACCAAAATACACACTAGATTGCTAGCAACGTTATCTAATTCCTCAAGAAATCGGATGGTCACTACATGTCAATACACTTGATAATTTCACAAAGTCAAAAGGTAAGGATAAGACATGGGATATGTTTAGAAAGGGTTGATGATAAAGAATATACAAACTAGTCAAAGTCTACTAACCAGATGTTGCTAGCTATTACGAACCGCTATCATGCAATCTTGAGAAACTCCATACTTTATTGATCCGTACTTTATTCAGTAGCTCATTGGCTATTCTTGTCACCTTATAGTTGCGATAACTCTTTTTTTTTTTTTTTTTGAACATAAACTTTCACTTGTCATCATATAGTTGCGATGACTCATTCTTTTTTTTTTTTTTTTTTTTTTTTTTTTGAACATAAACTTTCACTTGTCATCATATAGTTGCGATGAATTTTCTTTCACTTTTCTTTGATAACTGCTCTTGGAGTTTGCAACTTTCTTCGAATTTTCATGATTTCCCACATAACATCCATCTTGCCAAATAGCTAGCAACCAACCAAGACTTGACTAAGGGTAAGGCTAGGCTAAAAAGTGTAAAATCTTTTTGTATTTTTCTGGATTTTATCAAAAGAAAAAGATAGGCTCAGAGGGTGTAACTAGGGTATCTAGCGTTAAAGATAAATGCTAACAAAAGGGTTTATATTGGTGGTTAACTAGTCAGTGTAACTAGCTAAATATCAATACGGAAGGCTATTTGGGTTAAATCCTAAGGTTGCCTCTTATCACGCATATACACTTACATCACACACGAAATGTGATCTCACAACGGTCTCGTAATGATTTACAAGCACAAGTTCTAGAATAAATAAAATCACCGGCACACTCATAGCAGAAGAATCAAAGCATAAAAGATGTATGCTAAATACGAAACAGGCTTAAATCCTCACAATTTAGGTGGAAGGGCTATAATATGTGCTAGCTAATGTTATCGATCCCAGAATGGATTGCAATATTAATCGGGACACATCTCGATTCTTCAAAAATTACAGGTTTTACCGGTGGATGGATCCAGTTATTCTAATATATTATCCTAAAAATGACAAATATCTAGATCACAAGGGCAAACAAAATTTAAAATTTAGCTCGAAATTTACAATCTATCCTTATTTTCCTATTCACCACCCCCCCCCCCCCCCCGCCCACAGTTAAGTTAAGCATTGTCCTCAATGTGATAAACAAACTTCAAGGAATGAAAATAGGAAAATAAGAGAGTAAACCATATTTTTTGTGCTTCTTATGATTCTTTGATCCAAGTGTCCAGGCTTTGTAATCAATACCTGCAGTAATCTTAAAACAAACAAAACAAACACACAATATTTCTACAAATAAAATTCAAAAGTCAGTGGTACACCCCCACACTTAAGTTCAACTAAGGGATTAGAGAAACGTTGGGGTGTAATCACTTTGAAAAACAAATTAAGAAGTAAAATTAGCAAATACACGGGTTGCCTCCCGAGAAGCGCTTGTTTTATTAACGAGTCATCAACCTGACTCAAACTTCCTTCTTGCTACGTTGGTGCAATTTTTGGTTTCTTCTTTGAGAATTTTGGTATATACACCACGTTTCCTATCACTATTTCTTCTCCAGTTTCATCTATGTTGTATAACTTTGCGTTTTCCCAAACTTTAGAAAGAACATCATAGATAAATTCAGAATTTTCTTTGTAGTCGGTTGGAAAAGGTGTCAGAAATGTGATAGATTCATATTCTGATTCTGATGGAATTTATTTCGTAGAAATCTCATTCATTTGCTCCTTATCATAGTACAATTTAATTCGGTGACCATTAACAATGAAACTTCCACCTTGTTTGTCATATAACTCAACATATCCAGATGGAAATCCATGTTTCACTATATACGGTCCGAGCCATTTTGGTCTTAGCTTAGGAGATTTAAACTTGTATTTCCTATTGAAAAGCATAACTTTGTCTCCAGCTTTGAATACTTTCCGAATTCTAAGCTTTCTATCATGGTAAGCTTTGGTTCTAGCTTTGTAAAGCTTGGAGTTCTCATAAGCCTGGAGTCTTAGTTCATCGAGTTCATGCAATTGCAAAAAATCTCTTCTCTCCAACTATTTTGAGATCAGGGTTACAGTTTCTGAATGCCCAGTAGGCGCGATGTTCAATTTCGAACGGAAAATGACAAGTTTTCCCATACAAGAGTCTGTATGGTGTTGTACCAAGTGGGGTTTTGTAAGCCGTACAAAATGCCCGCAGAGCGTCATCTAGTTTTCTCGACCAAACGGCGGGATTGTCTTTGACCGTTTTTTCAAGTATCCTCTTTAAGGCTCTGTTGGTATTTTCGACTTGACCACTGGTTTGTGGGTGATAAGCGGTAGCAAAACGATGATGAACTCCATATCGTTTCATAATTTTCTCCATTTGTCTGTTACAGAAATGGGTTCCTCGATCACTTATCAAAGCTTTAGGAATTCCATAACGAGCGAAAAGCTTTTTGAGAAAATTAACCACAACTCGTGCATCATTTGTGGGTAGAGCTTCTGCTTCAGCCCATTTGGAAACATAATCAATAGCAACGAGAATGTATTCGTATTTATGCGATTTAGGAAATGGTCCCATAAAATCGATTCCCCAAATATCGAATATTTCGCAGACTTGAATGCTCTTTTGAGGCATTTCATCTCTACGAGAAAGACTACCGGATCTTTGGCAAGCATCGCAGTTTTGAACAAGAGTATGAGCTTCATTGAAAATTGTTGGCCAATAGAATCCAGCATCAAAAACTTTTTTAGCTGTGGTGGAAGGACCATAGTGTCCCCCAGTTGGGCCATGATGACATTCATCAAGAATTCTTCTTGTTTCAGAACCAGAAACACATCTTCTGATCATCCCATCGGGACACATCTTGAAAAGATAAGGCTCTTCCCAATAATAGTGTTTTAGTTCTGAAAAGAATTTACTGCGTTGGGCATGAGTTAATCCTTTCCTGAGAATTCCTCCAACGAGATAATTTGCATAATCTGCAAACCATGGAATCTCGTTTTCATCAACTGTATCAACAATCATGAGAGTTTCATCAGGGAAATAATCGTCAATCTCATCTTCCTTTAACTCTTCCAAATCTGGATTCTCGAGACGAGACAAATGATCAGCGGCTAGATTTTCTGCTCCTTTCTTATCTTTGATTTCGATATCGAATTCTTGGAGTAGCAAAATCCATCGGATAAGGCGCGGTTTTGCATCTTGTTTGGTAAATAGATATTTGAGCGCTGAATGATCAGTGAACACAATCGTTTTTGAAAGCACAAGATAAGATCTGAATTTGTCGAAAGCAAAAACAACGGCTAACAATTCCTTCTCCGTAACCGTGTAATTTTGTTGAGCATTGTTGAGTGTTTTGCTAGCGAAGTATATAGGACGGAAATGTTTTCCTTCACGTTGTCCTAACACAGCTCCAACAGTAAAATCGCTTGCATCGCACATGAGCTTGAATGGTAGTGACCAATTAGGTGAAACCATAATGGGTGCACTAGTCAATTGACTTTTCAATGTTTCAAATGCCTTCATGCAATCTGCATTGAAGTCAAAAACAAAATCTTTTTCAAGAAGTTTCGTCATTGGACGAGATATTTTGGAAAAATCTTTGATAAAACGACGGTAGAAAACTGGCATGTCCTAGAAAACTTCTAACGGCTTTAACGTTTGTTGGAGGTGGTAATTTGGTGATAACATCGATTTTTGCTTTGTCAACCTCCATTCCTGCACTGGAAATTTTGTGTCCTAGCACGATTCCTTCAGTCACCATGAAGTGACATTTTTCCCAGTTGAGAACAAGATGTGCAGCTTCGCATCTTTTGAGCATTTTATTGAGATTAGAAAGACAAGCTTCAAATGAGCTTCCAAAAACTGAAAAGTCATCCATGAAAACTTCCATAGATGTTTCAAGCATGTCTTGGAATATAGCAATCATACACCTTTGAAAAGTCGCAGGTGCATTACAAAGACCGAAAGGCATACGCCGGTAAGCGTAAGTTCCAAAGGGACATGTGAATGTAGTCTTTTCTTGATCGGCAGGATCAATAGGAATTTGGAAATATCCTGGAAAACCATCAAGGAAACAAAAGTATTCGTTCCCTGCTAATCTCTCAAGCATTTGATCCATGAAGGGTAAAGGAAAATGATCTTTTCTGGTGGCTTTGTTCAATTTTCTGTAATCAATACATACTCGCCATCCAGTGACAGTTCTAGTAGGAACTAATTCATTCCATTCGTTAGTCACAACGGTCATTCCTCCTTTTTTGGGAACACAGTGAACTGGACTCACCCAAGGACTATCCTCGATGGGGTAAATGATACCGGCATCAAGAAGTTTGATGATTTCTTTCTTAACAACTTCTTTCATGTTGGGATTGAGTCGACGTTGTCTTTCCACAATGGGTTTAACACCTTCTTCGAAATTGATTTTGTGTTTACAGAAATCAAGGCTAATCCCTGGAATATCAGAGGTTTTCCACGCAAAAGCTTCTTTATGCCTCTTGAGAACAGAGATGAGACATTCTTTTTCATAATCATTGAGCAATGATGATATGACTACTGGAAGAAGTGAATTATCCTCCAGGTAAGCATATTCAAGATGATCGGGAAGTGGTTTTAGCTCAAGATCAGTTGGTGGTTCTTGAAGAGATATTTTGATCCTCAATTGATCATTAAAGGTGATTTCTTCAAAATTCTCTTCTACTATTTCTACTTCTTCAACTTCTTCAATATCCTCCTCGAATTTTACTTCCATAAAATCAACGAATTCTTTATCAGGATTTGTTTCACTAATTTTTTCTAAAGTAGTCATGAATGGATCAGAATCGTCAAGTAATGCATCCACTTCTTCATCAGTGACTTCATCGATTATGTCAATGTTAAAACAAGTGTCATAACTGGAATATGGATATTGCATTGCTTTATCGATTAAAAACGTAATTTTATCTTCTCCTACTCCAATATTGAGTTCTTTACCTTTTACTTTGATGATAACATCAGCGGTGTTTAGAAAAGGTCTTCCTAAAATGAGAGGTACTCTACTATCTTCCTCCATTTCTAAGATCACAAAATCCACGGGAAAAACAAATTTACCAACTTGGACAAGCATATTCTCAGCAATTCCAACAGGATATTGGTGAGAATGATTGGCTAATCGAATACTCATCTTTGTAGGTTTCAAGGTATTGATGGAAAGTTTAGAATACAACAAATAGGGCATCAAATTGATACTTGCACCAAGATCGGCTAAAGCATTGCATGTGATGTTGTTTCCTAACATGCATGGAATCAGAAAACTTCTGGGATCTCCGAGTTTTGGTGGAATTTTGTTTTGAACAATGGCTGAGCATTCTTCATTGAGAAAGGTAGCGGATATTTGTTCCAACTTGTTCTTGTTATTCAGAAGTTCCTTTAGAAATTTCCCATAATTGGGCATTCCAGCTAGAACATCAATGAGGGGTACATTGAGTCTAACTTCTTTGATCATTTCAACAAACTTCTTATAACGCTCTTCCATTTTTTATTTCTTAAGGCATTGAGGATATGGAATCTTTGGTGTGTACGCTTTGACTGGTGGAATGGGTTTTTCTTTGGTGGGTATATTTGGGGTATTTTCCTTCTCAGTTTCTACAGCTTCATCCTCACTTTCATCATGGATGATCATGGTATTATTTGGATTGGGTGGTGGATCATAAGAAAGACCACTTCTTGTGAATACGGCATTGATATGCTCATTTCTAGTATGTGGTGGACGATAAGTTTTATCGTTTGATCCAGATGATGTTGGTTTAGGGTTGGATTGGGTATTACATGGTAACGAACCAGATGGTCGGGAAGAAATTTGATCAGAAAGTCTATCGAACTTGTTTTCAAGATCTTGAATAGATGCTTGATGATATTTTTGACCTTGCTCAACTTTGGTTTTAAGATTGAAAAATTGGTTCTTGACGAACTCATTGGTTAATTTTTGAGCAATCACGAATTCTCTCATCATTTTTTCAAATTTGGATTCTTCCGGTTTTTTATCAGAGGTATGTGGAGTTTGATTGTCTACTCGTGGTTGAGAATCACGGTTGTTATCCCTTTGTTGGCGATCTTGCCAATTTACAGAATTTATCCTGTAATAATTACCACGATAACCGCCTCCACGGTATCCTCCTTGGAAATAATTGGCTTCTCCTTCTTTAGGTCCGCCCATTGGTTGATCGTCACATTCTGATGATGGGTGATTACCTCCACAGTTGTTGCAACCGTCTCGCATTTCTTTCATTTCTCCTTTAAGATCTTTGTGTTGCGAGTCAATTTTGGAAGTCAAGGCTTCCGTTTTCTCCATGAGTTTAGAGGTTTCGGAACTTTCAGCGAAAGCAATGGTTTTTCCTAAGGGTTTGGTTTTGGAATCTTTTGACCAATCGACTTTGAGAAGGACTCGGTCTTCAAGCAATTGATATGCCTGATTTGGAGTCTTATAGAGAAAAATTCCTCCAGCATCAAGAATTCCTTGAGATGCTTCATCAAGTCCATTGTAGAAGATTTGGATAGTGGTTCCTCGTCCTAAACCATGTCCATGACAACTACGAAGCAAATCTTTCATACGAAGCCAAGCTTCGATGAGTCATTCGTTAGGATTTTGTGTGAAAGCACGAATTTCTCCCATGAGTCGATCAAACATGTTAGGTGGAAAGAATCGGCTTACAAAAGCTTGCCTCATCTCCTCCCAAGTATTGATAGTTCCTGGGGTTTATTCGTTATACCACACTTTTGCGTCTCCAGCAAGTGATGATGGAAAAAGTTTGAGTTTAATGGCGTTGACATCGGTTTCGCCATATCGGAACATGCCACAAATTTTGATGAATTCGGCAATGTGTTTGTGAGGATCGGCCCTCGAACGGCCATCGAATTGACGGTCTTTGATCATAGAAAGATGGTGACCTTTCACGGTGAAATTGTTACCAAGGTTAACAGGAACAATAGCAGATTCAGGAGTGGGTGGCACGGCTCGATTGGCAGCCCACATAGGTTGATCATCAGCCATGGGAAAAGGTTGATCAGTGAATAGGTTATAAACGACTTTGGCTTCGAAAAGGTTATCAAACGGTGGGTTTGGTACTCTTGGTACGCGGTTGGCTAATGAAACAAAGGGTGTTCTTCTTCTTCTTGTTCTTGTTCGAATTAAACTTTCGGGATTGGAAAGAGGTGAAATTGGTTCTACTCCAGTTGAACGAGTGTTCATACAATTCCCAAGAGAATCGAGGCAATGTCTAAACACACGAGCGAAGAACGAAAACAATTTGGAAAATCAGGTTTAATGATCCGATCGGATGGATGTAATACCGATCGGATAGCACTCTCGGTAAAATTGGTTTTGGAAGGATCCGATCGGATAGAATGACTACCGATCGGATGGTTGTCTCGGTAAAAATTGAAATGGGGCAAACCGATTGGATGAATGTGAAACCGATCGGATGGACAGCTCGGAAACTTTTTTTTTTGTTTTTTTATGAAAACGAAATTGGAAAGAAACGAACTTCTAAAACCTACAGAAACACAATCAAAATCCCCGGAAGCGGCGCCAAAAACTTGATGTGTTACGCATGTATACAAGTTTTAAATTTATAAGAGTCGAATTACTGAATCTAGAAATAACACATACGAGCAAGTGAACTCGTCCGTTATAGCAAGATTACGATGGTAAGTCGGGATCGTTCGCAGAGATTTGTGAGTGAATCAAATTGTAAGCTACTAAAAGTAAATTTCTTAAACAAGCAATGATGAAAATATAATAATTCAAATGATTAAAACTACACTTGCTTAGACTAATATACTACTCTTGATTAGCATGATTGTGATAACTTTTGACAACATGTTGGTTATGATAATTAGTTTGGTGAACTAATCTATTGTTTCTACAAGTTAAACCTTCGTCAAGATTTTAGTTCATAAAAACAAGCATTAAATTTAACCAATCAATTCAAGGTTCATAAGCTTGGGGTAACAAACTTAAACACAAAAATAATCTTTTGTTTTATCAAATACGCTTAGGAAATGATCAATGCAAAAGGTAACCGATTCATAGACAAATAGGTTACAATTGAATATAAACTACTAATCTTTCGACCCTTGAAATCGTTTACAATCAATCCAATTTGATAGACAAAAGCATTCTTATTACAACCACAATTAACTTTCTTTGTTTAATAAAGAATAATGGGCAAAAACAATCATTCATAGACAAATGATTATAATTAGTTGAATAACAACAAATCTTTCGACCTTTTGAATTATTAACAACTAGTCAAACTTGATTAACAAATATAACTACGAAACTTAATCACAATTGGATCTTAGAATCAACTTGAAATTGAATTAAAACATGTTATCACAATCATACGCAAATCAATAGGCAATACACATCATCTAAGCAAGTGCTCAAAGGCACTAGCCACTCATAGCAAACATGAAAATAAACTCTAAACTCTGATCATTAGAAATCATGATTGAAAGTCTTACAATAATTGAAATAAGATTAAAAATGATAAGGTAGTGATACCCAAAGTATTGGTGTTGACTTCTTGATGTTTTGACCTCCAAATGTTGACTTCTTGAACCTTCAAAGCCTCCTGGACGTCTAAGGACGAATTTGGACTTTGAGAGAGTATTTTGATGATTGTATGAGAATTGGTATGAAAAGCATGTGAAAGGTACATCAATTGGTGTCTCAAATGGCTCTATTTATACTACTCTCAAGGCCTAGGGTCTTTAATGCTTCATCTTAGCCTCCAATTAAATTAGAATAGTCTAGAATGCTCAATAGAAGGCTTTAGAATCGTGCACATAAAGATAATATCCTTAATGATGAAGTTTGGCAAATCAGACGACATCCAACCGATCGGTATTGCATCCAACCGATCGGTTGGTCTTTAGAAATTGCCTCCATCCGATTCGGTTGCGGGCTGCATCCGATCGGATGGAGTGCTGCTGTGTGCTCTTTTTTTGGACTTTTGTCTTTTGGCTTGTTTCTTGTTCATGGCTCTTCATCCAAACTTGATCTTTTCTTTATCTTGAAGCTTGTCAACTTGAATACTTGGACCTTCATTCTTTGAAATGCCTATTTGGTGTGGAACTTGACACAAGAATCTTCGTACGATCATAACTATTTCCTTCTTCCTCATTCTTTCATCTTTTTCTTCCTTTTTCCTGTTTTTGGCTACATATACTTTGCAAACAAACTTTGGTGCGATTTAGTAACAAAAGCATATAAATATAACCAAATAACACATATAAAAGTACGAATAACGCTACCAAAAACTTGCACAATTTGAGCGTTATCAGTATCACAACCATACATGACTGCAAATAAAGCTATCAAATAGGTCTAAGTCTAATAACAATTCACAATCGGCCCATAATATAAATCCGGTGTTGCAATTATTCCCAAACATTTCCGACTACCAATTATTCTCTAAGTCAACTCAACGGTCAAGGTCTAAATGATTAAGCTAAAAGCTTAATAAGATAACCGGACGAATTATTGGATCCTTATCGAATTCGTCAACCCGATAAGTCCAACAATTCCTTCGTCTCACTTATTAATCCAAGCCAACCTACACATTACAAATAAATGGTAAGTCATAAGGATGGAGTATCCGTTAATAAATTCCTCCAACGCGTTTACCGGGCACTTATTGAATTCGTCAACACAATAAGTCCGTTAACCACGTCGGGCGGTTATATTAACGTTATCCAATCCGTAATTTGAATAATAATCTCATAATAATTTCCAAGATTACTCTATGTGGTATTCCTCGATAAGCGTGCCCTCAGAACGCTTAATAACTCGTACATAATTTTATTTTTATTTCATTTAATACTTTTCTTTTTAATCCCAAAATATTAAATAATCAAATAATTTGTAAGAGAATAATTTCAAGTTATTAGTATTATTATTATCATTTCACCTTTTATTTTGTCCCATTTATTTCTAACTAAATATATATCGAGCCACTTTACGTTCCGAGTCACAATCCGAGTGTTAATATCCTCGGGTCAACAAGTCAAATATCGAGTCCAATACAAGTCTAATATGCATTTTTCGGCTTGTCGAGGCCACGCCGAGACTATGAAGTCTCGGTGGCACTCGACTTTGCTCAAAACAATCACAAGTATAATTTTTAAGTCCAAGAAATAACCACGAGGCAATACGGCCGTAACTATTACTCGGCCAAATATCCACGGCTCGACTGAGACTAAACTACTCGAACCAAATCTAAACCTCGCGACACAACAATCAATAACCAAGAACAATAACAACTCTATCATGCCGGGGTCTCGGCTTCGAACCCTTGTCGACCACAACAACCAAACGGACCTCAAGGGGTCACGGCTCCAATTCCCAAAACTAAACTCACTCAATCCAAACTCAAAACCAATACAAAACCCAACTTTAATCTAAACCCTAGGTGGGTCTCCACCCAAAACGAATCCAAAGAAAACACAAAAAGAAAAATGAACCAAGAACAAGGTAGCTTATAACAAGCTCCGAAAAGCTTCTATAAGCTTCGACATGACCACGGCCGTGAGCTTATGCTCACGGTATCAAACTCTCGACACAAGAACCGAGACCAAATGATGATACTAAACTTATATACGCGTTTTTTATTTACAAAAAATCATTTATACCCATTTTGAGCCCACACTGATTCACCACGAGGGGTGTTTCGGTGTGTTAGACCGATTTTCTTGTTCGATCTATACCTACCTTCGATGAACACGACCAAAAATGAGAGGAAATGAGGTGGGGGTAGCGCGTGGATGCGCGTTTACTTCACAAACGAGGTTATACGAGGTGTGGGGTGGTGTTTGATGGTGTATACGGAGTGATAAGGGTGGCGGTGGTGGCGTTTGAAGGGGTGGCCGGAGATGGTGGTGAGGGAGGCGACGGCTAGGTGGAGGGAAGACAAACAAACCCTACATGAGTTATAATGGGGTTTTTATAGCCCCAATGTGCCATTTGTGTAAACCCTACAAACCACAAGGACTGAAATTGCAAATAGGGCGAGGGGTTGAAAGTGTTATTTTGCTAATCTTTTCATTAAACGCTAACGGGGTTAGTTTAAGTGCTGAAACATTTTCCCGGGTCTTTTTAACTTACACCATCATTTTTAAAACTATTTTTCCAGTAAAAACGACTATAAATATGTATATGCTTGTTCCGAGATGTCAAAATTATTTTTAAAACTATTTTTCCAGTAAAAACGACTATAAATAAGTGGTAACGGGTCAAACAAGTCATATACCGGTCAATATTACGTAAATTGTTCAAAATTTGAAAGTATTTTAGCGATAGTAGTAATAGATATAGTTGTTTACATATTTTGTTCTTTTTGAAAAAGTACGTAAGTAATCTTTAGAATTCACCCTTTTAAGAGCATTTGCAACGGTAACCCGTGTTAAAATTTAACACACTTATGCCTTAACACACCAAGGTGCAATGGTTAACACACCTTATTGCGTTAACACACCTTAACACACCAAGGCGCAATGGTTAACACATCGTGTTAAACCTTAACACACCTTAACTCACCTTAACACACCAAGGCGCAATGGTTAACACAACCGTGTTAAACCTTAACACACCAAAAATGCATACCTTTAACTCACGTTAAGGGGTTAACGTGCCCCTTAACGCAGAGCCTTAACACACCAAGGGGCAATGGTCAACTCACCTTTAACACACCAAAAGTGAAACTTTAACACACTTGGTGAGTTACCATTGCAAATGCTCTTAGTAATTGTCTTCCAAGAAAAAAATTAGAATAGATGGGAAGTGTAATAACTTTTAATTAACTAGATCAAAACAAGATTAAAGAATCATATGTATTTCTTACCCCATTAGTAATTGACCAAATATTGTTTTATGAAAAAATGGTCATTTTTTAAGGGCTTCTTAATTGTCTATATATCATAAACATCCAGTAATCACTAACATGCTAAACATAAGAGATCCATCAACTCCTCCAAACTCATTTTTGGTTCTCCTATTTTCATTTTCTAATTTGATCAAGCACCAAAATGATGCCCCTTATAAAAACCTTTGAACACCTTCAAATACAACTAGAAGCTATAACATCAACAACCAACAACTTTGATGCGGCTAATTGCATCGGGAGTGGAGGTTTCGGGAAGGTCTATAAGGGAGAACTGGCACATTTGAAGGGCAAGACCATGGTTGCTTTAAAGCGATTAGATCGTATTTATGGGCAGTGAGAAGTCGAGTTCTGGAAGGAGGTCGTTATGCTTTCCCTTTATAAACATGAAAATATCGTTTCCCTCTTAGGCTTTTGTGATGATGGCAAAGAGAAGATTCTAGTGTATGAGTATGTATCTAAGGGAAGTCTAGTGTAGGATCGATTCTTATGTGTTGATTATTGGGGGATTCAGGAGGTCTTGGATTATGGAAGAACAAATTCATAGTTAGTGTTAGAGAGAGAGAGTAGAGAGGAACTTGAGAGAAAAATGAAATGTATTAGCTTGAAGTGTGAGAAGTTCCAACCTTCTCCCTAGGTGGAGAGGGGTATTTATAGTTACTAACATAAGTGCCCCGTGTGGGCTGTGGAGCGAGCTGACAGTGGGTAAAGACCCGACCCACTCCACAAATACTAATATAACTAAACTAATACTAATAATACTAATTATCCTACGAGCTAGTTAATGCTAACAGATACTCGGGGTGACCGAGTCTTCACATGAATATTTATATTCCTAACAATCTCCCCCTAAGGGAGGTCACCCCGGAAATAATGTTTTGAATTCTAGCATTCTATCATATGTGTTTGACTTCTTAGCTCGTAGTTCTTGATTCTTCAAAGTCATTGATCTTTATGCGTTCAGCAGCGAACTTTTGATGACTGATCTTTTGTCTTGGATGATCTTTTGAGGATTCTTTGAGAATATCATCCAACATATATCTTTAAGTCATCATGCAGCATCGTCTCCATATGAAGTTGTGATCTTTGAGCCTTCTTTGAAATCATCAGCCACTGTAAATCTCCAAGCTCATCCGTTGTAGTACTATTGCCTCCATGTGACTCATTGTGACCATTGGACTGCATGCTCAAACTTTTCTGGACCAAGATAGATGTCATCAGAGTTGCAGAAGCTGTGTTGTAGGTTTTTTAACTATCATGATGTCTTTGATAATGATTTGTAAGTGTGAGCATGGAGTGTGAGTTGACATGTCTCTTCTGGAATCAGGAACCACCATCACCATCTTTATATGAATCTGAAATAAAACAGTTAGCAATAAAGTTGGAGAACGAATATGGCTTTGTCATTCGTTCGGTGTGGTTGGATTAACCTTCGGTTCTGTGAGGACCGACCTGTGATCAGGTAGAATCCCCTTTAAAGAAGATTCTCCTTGACAGGAATTTCCATCTTGTTGTAAAGACTCATCCAACGAATTAACATTGGAATCGTCATACCAAGCATGTTCTCATACCGGAACGTCTCAAAGCAGACAACACGGTAGAGTGAATCAGTGAATTAAGTACCCACTAATTAATGTGATCGTCAAATCCTTTCCTGGAACAAGTTTGATTCACGTGTGAATCGCCCTATTGTTTCATTCCAGTTGTCACTAGTTTGATCCACGAAGGATCTCACATGTCACCCACCAAGAGCTTGTTTGATGTTGGCTCTAGAAGGATTTCCATCTTCATTGTGAATACTTTACGTATCACTCGGATGTTCTGGCAATACCACAAGGATAATGCGTAGGACTCGTTAACATATATTTTCTTACTTTTCACGGTGTATGAAACAGCAAGCATATTGGAAATGTGTCCTAATGAGATTTATTGATGATCTCTTGGCTCTAGACTCTATAGTGTGTTTTGATTTAGTGATTGGAGGCTGGAGAGGACTGCCACCTTTTCAATATCATCTAACTCGGAGTGAGAGAGACGATAGATATGTATTGATCTCCATGACAAATGAAACAAGAGTCCTTTGAGGGACCTTGAGTGGCAAGGAAGGGTTGTGCAGCGTATCACTAGGTCCATGATACTTTGTCTTCAATGCCAGCAATCAGCTAAGTGATTCTGACAGCATATGTATTGACTCGGTTTCTGCCTAAAGTGTAAGGAGGGCTTATTTCTTTTCACCCTTTATCTTTACATTTCTTTTTCATTCTTCAACCCCTTCAGCGCTTACCGAGACTTCATCACTAGTACCTTGTTGGGTTTGTTCCAGTACTAGCTCCATCTCAGTCGGCACTCTTCCCTTATTCACACTTTTCTCCTTTTTAATCATACCTAAGGACTTCTACACTAACTAGTGGATTGTCCCTGGGTAGATCCCTCCGGCTCTGGCGGGATCGTGGGAACTTATACCTAACCTTACCATCCTTATAACTCCAGTGCATAAAATAAAGTGGTCGGTCTTTGGTGTTCTTCCACAATTGCCATCATAAATCATTCGCTCCCCCTCAATATGTGCATCGATATACGAAAAGGTTTAGCACATATGGGAGAGCCTACACTTGAGTTCCAAAAGATCACATTTTTATCAGAATTTCATATTTAAATCACATTCTCTCCCCCGATCAAAAATTTCAAACCATTTGAGATTTGTGATCCCAAGTGATTTAAATAAGTTAGAAATTATGGGAGAAAATGTGGTCAGGTTAGATATATTCTGATGATGGAGCATACAATGCTCCCCCTTAAACCACGAGAGAGTGTCACTGCTGATGTTGCACAATGCTTAAAAAGGTGTCAGAAATTTGAACAAATACTCTCCCCCTCAATTAATGACCCGTTTTCTATTTAAAGAGTTGTAGTCATTCAATTGAGCGTCAAGTATTTGTGAAATTTAAGTCCAGTTACCACCTTGTGAAACACCAAAACTCTCCTGAAGAATCATAGAACGGAAGGAGTTTTTGGTGTAAAGAAGACTTCTCTTCTTATACAAGAAATGATGCACTGAATCGTACATCAGATCGAAGAAACATGGATATAAAGTAATCCATGCCCAGGTGAATTTCACCCATTTGGAGGAACAGCTGTCTTTTTTGGCGACATGCTTTCCCCATAATAAGGCACGGGTTGCAGTCTAAAATAACTGCAAGCCGATAAGACATGTTTTAACTATTTAATATAACTTCTGCTCGAGCTTCATTTAAAGTCCCGTGTCATTATTGAATGACATTTCTAGGACCGTAAATGTTATCGATAAACAGAAGACATGCCTAGAGGAACTATTTTTGGTATTTTTGTGTTTTTCTGATTTTTATGGTTTTTATAGGTTTTATATTTTTCTCTTTTCTTTTTGGTTTAAAATATATACAAGGATATACGAAGCAAGTCCATTACTCCTCAGCTTCCTGAATCTTCTCAGCTGCCATCACTTTACTTGCTGAAGAACAATGTGAGCACATTTAATTAGGGATTAAATCTGGCTTTTCACTCTTCCCTAATTAGTGCTCTCCCCCAAACTGACACACTTTCTGATGAATGCCCAGAATATGAAGAAGTCTTTTGATAACCAAATGCATGCCGTCTTTAGTCTTCTAACACACAGCGGAAAATGTAGAACAGACTGTAGACTCGACCTTCTTCAAGATTGTCCATTTGGGGAACAAAATATCAACATCTGCATCTCACCAAATGCATTCCAGTAATCTTACATATAACCCATCAGCCCGTAACGTACATATGAAATGATAACACCAAAGTAACAAGTTGAAACACTGATCATCTTTAATTTGTATCATGAGACATTAAGCCCGATCACGTGAACTTGTTGTGCGTCCTTGGTGTACACATTTCTCTCCCCTGATGGTTACGATTAATCAGCCCGTGACGTACACATGAAATGAAGATACCAAAGTAACAAGTTGAAACACTGATCATCTTTAATTTGTTTCATAAGATGTTAAACCCGATCATGTGAACTTGTTGTGCGTCCTTGGTGTACACATTTCTCTCCCCTGATGGTTACGATTAATCGGAATCAGCATAATGATGTGTACATGAAGCATAATGATGTGTACATAAAGCATTAACTAGAAGCACTTTATCACTGATTATATCAACCCGTGAGAAGATGTCGATTAGTCGTATGGCCATTTCTCAAACATCAATCAACATGTAGTTTATTCACCCTTCTCCCCCTCAAAAATTGCATATGACTGCCATTTTTGATTGAACGAGTGAATAAGACTACCATCAATGGTAAGTAGTTCCACTTGATAACTGACATTTTGTTTATTCACCCTTCTCCCCCTCAAAAATTGCATATGACTGCCATTTTTGATTGAACGAGTGAATAAGACTACCATCAACGATAAGTAAATCCACTTGATGACTGACATTTAGTTTATTCACACTTCTCCCCCTCAAAAATTGCATATGAGGTTGCCATTTTTGATAGAACAGACAGCGCTTACCGATGAGAATCGTCATAAGCAAGAAGATAACTCTTCTTCCGAAGATAAAGCGCACTCAAGCGTACGCCTTTCTTTTCTTTGAGGAACGGGGCCTGAAGTGTTTTCAGCAGACGCCATTTACGTTGAAGAGCGAGGCTTGAACTGATGTGTTCAAACGTCATTGTCGATGAAGAACGAGGCCTGAACTGATGTGAACAGACGTCATATCTCTCTTTTCTACTTCTCTCAGCTAACTCGTTACCAACCCCATTATCATTCTGTCGGCTCTTTGTCGTGACTACTGATGGAGAAAACCCAATATGATGAACTTGAGACTGAAGTAACATAACCCGAACTTGTGACTTAAACTTGCACTAATGTGTGACAAAGAGCGGTGTAGAGAGTTCGTGTAACTTCGAATCCCTAAGTACTCTATACTCTTCAACCAACCAACCATCAAGTATAAGACGTACATCACCTCTTGAATATCTACAACTTCGTGTGACACTGAGAACTACAACGTAACTCCTTAAAGTGATAGTTATTTTGTGGTAATAGAGAGGAAGAATCACAAAAATAACTAGATATCCAAGTCTTCGTCATTGTAAAGGTTAAACGCTCGAACAAGGATCTCGAAGAATCTTCATCCAACCAACCCCGATATCTTCAGATACTAAGTACACGCACCCGTGAAATTTCACTTCAACCTCAACTAAATAATAGTGAATTAACGCCGTAGTCACATCTTGTGGTTTTATCCCGATCGTTGTCAAAAGCGCATAACCCCGTAAAACTTTGTTATAACCAAAATGCCATGAAGTATATCGTAAATCATCCAATACATGAAGTACACACTTTATCCCTTCTTCGAAGTTGAAACCGTAGCACCAAAATCAATTAAGATCCGGAAATGCACTTTTCTTTCTCCAGGATAGTTCCATCATCACGGGATTTTACAAATCTATGATTTAAACCGAGAAATAGAATCTTTCGCGGGATTTTACAAAACCAAGAAGAAACCGTTAGACAATAACAAATTGAATGTGTTATGAAGAAAATTTGGTTTTGGTGAATATCTGTTTGGGGTAACATGCAAGAGATGAGCAACAATTCTTCTCCCATATGTAGAGTACTTCACAAACTGTAACACCCCCAAATTTATGAGATAACAGCGGAAGACTAATTTGGGTGTTACGGTGAGGATCGAAGTTATGATTATAGAAAACGGCTCAAAAGAGGCGTTTTGAAAGTCATTTGTCATTCAAATAATACTTTTGATAAAAAGTTGAAATATCTGATTTGTAAATCCAATGAAAGGGTTTGATAATTTAGAAAGAATGGCATATTTGATTTTTACAACATTTAATTTATCAGAGTACATAATGCCCTCTCCGTGTCTTGTCCTGCTCCGTTAATTACCTGAGATAAACATGCTTAAAGTGTCAACACAAAGGTTGGTGAGTTCATAGAGTTTAATGGAAAACCATTTATTTCAATAAGTTCAAGAGTAAGATAATAACCATAATAAATACTAACAACGATGAAACAAGTAATGAGAGATGTTAAGTATAACCACAAATAAATCATATATATTTTCAGTTAAGTTCAAGTACTGGATCATAATTCTAATCATGAGATGGAACCAATGATGTTATGCCAAAGAATCTATATTTTAACCAATGATGTTATGCCAAAGATCTACCAAAGATGTTATGCCAAAGATCTACCAAAGATGTTATTGCCTTATATTTCGAAGTTTGATGAAAACCTATACAGCTGTATCTAGATATATGTGAAAATACATAATTTCTTATGGATATTGCCCCAAGCCTCATGACCGGCAAACGTTAACAATACCGAAATTTGGTAAATTCACATCAAATCAATGATGGAATTATGCCCTCAAGTAATAGGGGAAGTATTTCCTATTTTTCTCAAATATAGTGATCACGACTAATTAGACTAGCCACAATGGCATTCCGTCGAATAATTAGTGGGATAAGGAGTCAAGCCACAACAGGTTTCGAAGCTGTTCACTATATTCGCGTTCACCCGCAAAGTGATTAATGGCTCATGATAAAGGGACTTTCTGACAGTAGGGGAACTTAGGCAATATCAAGGTAACGATGAACCTTAAAGTACTAATGCTCTTTCATAGCAAGTATTTCCATTGAAGCCTTGAAATGATACTTAACAATGATCTGTAACTTCACGAGGTTACTTGAATGATTATCTTAGAAACCAATATCGCGCTATCACAAGCAGTTTGAACATACTATCTTCTGTGTTCAATATTTAAGCCTAAGCAAGCCATTTACTAGTGAAACAAATATTTATTTCTCCCAAGGAGTAATTCAAAACATATAAGCAGAAATTATATTTTCAAGTAAATCATGTTAATTTCTCAATGTAATTATACAATTTAAAAGTATGTCATTTAGCATGTATCTCCCCCAAAAAGTATTTATAAAACAAGTATAAAAATGGGGCCATGACTCACCTTGAGCGTATCTGACACGATGGAATTAGGAATTCAAGTAAGATTTATGGGAACGGTTACGGAAACGTCTTCAATACGTGAACTGAATATAAAGGAAGTCTAAAAATACGAACGATGGAAGTGATAACGAGAACGGATAACGATTTGATCGTTGGAGTGAGAATATGATATGCTTTAAATGCTTAAAGTTCAAAAATATTATTATGTATAATATTATCTTGTTTTTATGTCAAATATCCAAAAATATCTTTTCCTCGAACGTATAGTTAAATCGTTTAAAAATCTCATTATATATAAAATTAACGTAAAGTTATAAATAACTAAATGAAATATACAAAAATGTAAATGACGTGAAGGGAATTCGTAAAATGAAAAATAAAATAAGAATGTCAAATATAATATGTTGGTCCTTGTCCTTTTCCAATTTTTACACTTTTTACCCTAACGGCGTTAGCGTTGCATCGTTAGTCCTTTGTTATATATAATTTACAATTATAATCCACTACTTGTCCAATAAAGCGTTCTGAGCTTGGAATTAAATAATATATCAATTTCTACCCTAATGATACTGTTTTTTACATTTTCAGTCCATGTTTTACTCGATTGACAGTTTTAGTCCTTCTAGGTGTTGTCGCGTTACATTTTTAGTCCAATTACACAAAAATGATGGGAAAAATTATATTAAAATTTCCGAAGCTTAGTTAAGTTATAAAAAGCTTATTTTAACTGCTTATTTAGTCTATAGCTTATTTTTCTTCTAATGGGCTTTAACGATTCATTTTTGTGGCCCGTTAACGTTTTAAAATTCGTACATCGTGAGACGAGTGGAGCTCATCAAAATTATCATTTTTCATGATCTAAATTCATATCAAAAAGGCTAGATAAGCTAGCTTACTTTTATAGCTTAAAAACAGCTTAATGGGCTGCAAAGCCCATGTCGCATATTTAGTTGTTTTGAAGTTCAGTTTTGTGCGATTCACTTTGGCTAATTTAGAGTGTCGAAACGAGCTTATTTTTACTAGTTGTTTTTATGAATGTTGTAGCCAGCTAGGTCGTCTATTAGGCCACGTAAAAATATTGCATGGTCGTTAAGTTAAATTTCAATATATATGGTTGTTTTATAGGCGACTGGAACGAGTAATTATTAGTAAATGACTTAGAATATTTTCCAAGTTGTTGACAGATTTTAACGATATGAACAAAGTTCAAAATAGGATCGAATGATGCATGTAACATGGAAATAAACGTGAAAGGAGTGTGATACGTGACTTCTATGCCTTTCGCAAGGGAGGCTAGTCACTTGTTGTGTTCTATACGATATTGTATACGTAAATAAATATGTAAGAGATATACGTTCGAGTAGTTTATATAAAACGATGCATGGGACATGAAATGACGAACGAGACGAATTGAGCTTGGGTAGAGATGACTTACAAAGCTTTTAAGGATGATAGAGAGTCGAATGAGGTGAAAGTAACACAAGTAAAACCCACGTTAACTTTATAAACAAAGTATACGTTTATACTTTTAAACCCGATTCCTTTAATAAATTCCAAATAAGCGAATGAATTGTTTCTGGCTTTTCAGAGATAATATTATGGAAGAATAAGAGTTATGGGAATGATATTTAAGGTAAGAAGTAAGGTGGCAAATGAGTAGTAGATATAGAGTCGAATTTGAATACGTTTGCTCCAATAATTCACATACACTTGCACTTACACAATGTCAGTGATTGAAGACTTCTATTGACATTTACAGCCATCCTAGGAATATAAAATAAGTTTGTGAGAGCTTAGAATAAGGCATGTTGTCTAGTTGAGTCAACATATATGTCGACTTGTGATTTAATATGCATACGATTTAAAGAAATCGTATAACTCATGTCATATGATGATAAAACTTGACTTTAAACATGGAATTATGATAGAATTAATATTAGAATCACGTAGAAACAAACCAGAGTCAAAACGGTTAAGTTTTGAATAATAAACTTTATATTGAGTTGGGTTGTTTTCAACCGAATGGTTTGCCTTTCGAAATCGTATCAATACTTGATATGAACTTCTGAAAATTGGCACGTTTAGAGTTGGCTAGGTGAGAAATGAGATGGCATAAAAATATATAGATGTTACGTTTAATAATCGAGAGAACGAGAAGCTTTTAGGAGCTAGTTTCTACTCGACATATACATAAAATCATAAATAGGATTTTTGGGCTTTTAAGACTTGGGTCATGAATAGTAACGTGGGATTTAAGTTGGGCTGGAAAAATATTAAGGCCCGATTAGAGAAATTAGAGTATAATTGAACTTAATGAAATAATTAAGTTTCGTCATACGCGTTGAGAACTTGTTCCGTCATTTGGTGAATTTTGTGATTTCGTAATCACAACCAAATAAGATAATAAGAAAAATTTCAAATTTCCCTGTAAAAATGGTGATTAAAATATTGACAGAGATTAATATATAATTAACCGTTGTTAATTATAAGGAATTTTTGCGTTTTGTTACAGTATCCACCTCTAACTTTTGAACTTCGTCTCGAAGTTCGAGTTTAAAGTGATTACTAGGATAAGAGGTTATGGAAAAAGGGTTGTCTAAAATTTTCCATTTGAAAATTTCGGAAACGAATTCTCGTTAGATTTATCCGAACTAGATGAAGTAAACTTAAATGTTGCAACTAATGAATCTAAAGGATGTGGATAACGATCAGGAATAGTGGAATTTTAACGGCTAGTGAACAGTAAAATAACAGCTATGAATAGTAACTTCTAGCGGTCGCGAATAGTGATTTAACGGCTAGATTTAGCCTATAAATACCCCATTTTAATTTCCATTCTTCCACCAACCATTTTCCTCTCATTTCACATCTCAAACATGCCGCATCTCATCACTATGCTAGCGATTGCGTACATCGTTGCCGTCGCCCTTTATTCGGCTTATGCTCCGGTGGAAGACTTCGGATTCTTGGTCGCTCCTTTATGGTTTGTCGTGCCCCTCACGGTCTTAGCTATGGTCGTGGATAAGTTTTGGGGGTAATAGTCTCGAGCTAGGGTTGTTAAAATGTATCCTTGTTATGTTTCTATGTAATCCTCAATAAATGTGAAATAAAACTTATTTGTCTTTATGTTTAAGAACTAGTCTCATTATGGTTTCTAATGGTTTGTTTATATATAACGTACAGTATCATCAAGGTGATACATCCTGTGGTGGCTCTCGCTATTGCTGGGTTGGTGGTAGTCTTTGCTGCTATGGTTGGTCAGCCTATTGAAGATTCTATGCCTTTTATTGTATTCATTGTACTATTAGCATTTCCGATGCTAATTATTTCACTATGTATTAACTTTCGTGGTTTCTAATAAAATTCTCGCTATTTGTGTTTTTCCATAAATCTTTGTGAATTCTTAAGGTTTAAATGTTTGTACTTTTGTCTACTTCCTATCATAAAGGTGATGGGTAATATGTGGTAGATAATTATTGTGGTTAGTCAAAATGAATGTTTATGAACAGTTTATTTTATCTCAAGATTTTTCTTTTTGAATGAACATTGTTATATAAAAAAAAATTTAAAAGATAACTGTTCCATTTATGACATGATTCTTCCTAAATTAGACATAGTTGATCAGGCTATGTATAATTGAGGATCAAATGATGTGATGATTGGTTCAGTCAAAGTGGTATTTATATTTTTCAAAAAGTTTTAGATGGTTCAGTTACCACGTTGAACACCATCTAATTATTTTCAAAAGAATTTAGCAAATTTTTGTTCATACTATAGTGATGAGTCAGGGATTTCTAAGGAGATACTAGGATATCCTTGGTATAAACTTAAAGTTCATGAGAGAATTCTTACAAGGTGGTAATAATCTACTGTTCAGTCAAACTGATGTTAACTAGATTTCTAAGGTGATACTAGTTGTACTGCTACATAACGACTAAGAATAGAATAAATGGAATAGAAGTTGAAACGGACGTAGATTATGATTATCACAGAAATATTACAAGATGGAGCTTTATTCGGTAGAAAGATAGTTGTTACACTTAGGTTACATCCATCGTACCTAAGGTAAGGTATAAAAGAAATAGAACTTAGAGAGTTTTGAACTTATGGTTTATTTATCTACAATAGGAATTTCTCTTCTGTTCAAACCTAGGCGTCATCCCTTGACATTTCTGAGGGTTCTAAAGATCTTCCATTCTCTTTCACGGATCTTTTTGTCCTAACTGGTATTCTGAGTTGAGCACTTATTCTTGAAGTGTCCCTTTTAACTTTTTGGTCTAAAATCCTTTGGTAACGGTAATGGTAGGTTCAGTCACTCCTATTGTTCTCTTAAGGTGAGTTAGCCTACAACCCGTAAAACTTTCATAGGTATGCTTATAAGACGTAGTCGTTTTCCTTTTCTGTGGCTATATTGTTGCTACTTGGACGAGCTACTATAGTTACTTCGAGTACTACTACTATGATGTTGGTTACTAACTTCTGGATAGCTTTAATACTTCGTTAGGCCCTCTAGTAAAAAAAAATATATATAGATATGGAGCTAATTATTTCATTGATGATAGACTGAATTGAATTCCTACTGTAATCTAATTTCAAGATGTGTCTGGGTAGTATCGTAGATAAATGATCAACTCTTAGATATGGAACTGTTTAAGGAACAAACTAATTTATCTACAAAAGCTGAAGTTCAGCAACTTTCTCTTCATTCATCAAGTTTTCTTCCGAAATTTGTCTTAGAAAATTCTATGGTTTTTGGCCTAGTTATGTTATGCTTAAGGAATCATGATAATCATAGGTAATTATCATGGTAAGTCTGGATATAATCACTATAAACAATATAGTATTAACAACTTGATTGATTGTTTTTGCAAAACAACGATACAAGGTCCTTTATTAATGCTCCATTGATTTGTGTGAAGTCATTTGTATACCAAAGAGGGTAACAAATGATGAGATTTTGAATGAGGGGATGAGGAATCATTACATGCATGCATAGCATCATGATAGAGGGATTTTATTTATACGGAGAGATATAACAAAAGGAGTTTGTTATAGATTAAAGGTCGGTTACAAGTTCTGAGAGTTTCAGGATTATTGGAAAATACGTCAACACTAACCAAAAATTATTTGGTTTAGTGGGTACAACAACGATACATATGAACCTTAAGATCAGTTATGTCTCTGACGTAGACGTCTAACTTCTGGTGCATGGTCTCTTGGGTCGGTCTGAAGTTCCTCAAAAGATCAAATATGATGCGAATGCAAATCAAACCATTCTCCTCGTTATTGGTTGTGAGAACATGCATTGCAACTTTTAAAAGCTCTTGAACAAACGGCCTTAGCACTTCACTGTGAGGAAGGCTGTTAAGGATTTCAATAATGATGTTCCGCCTCGAATGTTGTCTGACCACCAATTAAATCTTCATCTGAATAAGATTCGGTAGCTCTTCTGAGTCTCTGACGTAAGGATGAGTAAGTAGATGACGTACGAGTAATATGAAGGGTAGTTTTGGTAATATTAACAGGTTTGGAAGACATGATACCGTAGTAACCGAAAAATAGTAATTATAAGTAATTCGTACGTTAAAGATGTAACGGTAACCGTGAAATAATGAAGTATGTGAGAGTAACTATCAAGCATGAAAAGATTATTGTAAAACAATCTTAATAGGTAATGTATTGAGCACGGCAGTCAGCAGACACGGAGGGCGTAAAATGGTATGGTGTAAAATCATTTATTTTGAAAATGTAGTTATAGTTTAATGTTTGAAAACATTTAGTTCTCTATAACTCTATCTCTGATACCAATCTGTAACACCCCCAAATTTATGAGATAACAGCGAAAGACTAATTTGGGTGTTAGAGTGAGGATCGAAGTTACAATTATAGAAAACGGCTCAAAAGAGGTATTTAGAAAGTCATTTTTCATTCAAATAATACTTTTGATAAAAATTTGAAATATCTGATTTGTAAATCCCATGAAAGGGTTTGATAATTTAGAAAGAATGACATATTTGATTTTTACACCATTTAATTTATCAGAGTACATAATGCCCTCTCCGTGTCTTGTCGTGCTCCGTTAATTACCTGAGATAAACATGCTTAAAGTGTCAACACAAAGGTTGGTGAGTTCATAAAGTTTAATGGAAAACCATTTATTTCAATAAGTTCAAGAGTAAGATAATAACCATAATAAATACTAACAGCGATGAAACAAGTAATGAGAGATGTTAAGTATAACCACAAATAAATCATATATATTTTCAGTTAAGTTCAAGTACTGGATCATAATCCTAATCATGAGATGGAACCAATGATGTTATGCCAAAGAATTTATATTTCAACCAATGATGTTATGCCAAAGATCTACCAAAGATGTTATGCCAAAGATCTACCAAAGATGTTATTGCCTTATATTTCAAAGTTTGATGAAAACCTATACAGCTGTATCTAGATATATGTGAAAACACATAATTTTTTATGGATATTGCCCCAAGACTCATGACTCGCAAACGTTAACAGTACCGAAATTTGGTAAAGTCACATCAAATCAATGATGGAATTATGCCCTCAAGTAATAGGGGAAGTATTTCCTATTTTTCTCAAATATAGTGATCACGACTAATTAGACTAGCCACAATGGCATTCTGTCAAATAATTAGTGGGATAAGGAGTCAAGCCTCAACAGGTTTCGAAGCTGTTCACTATATTCGCGTTCACCCGCAAAGTGATTAATGGCTCATGATAAAGGGACTTTCTGACAGTAGGGGAACTTAGGCAATATCAAGGTAACGATGAACCTTAAAGTACTAATGCTCTTTCATAGCAAGTATTTCCATTGAAGCCTTGAAATGATACTTAACAATGATCTGTAACTTCACGAGGTTACTTGAATGATTATCTCAGAAACCAATATCGCGCTATCACAAGCAGTTTGAACATACTATCTTCTGTGTTCAATATTTAAGCCTAAGCAAGCCATTTACTAGGGAAACAAATATTTATTTCTCCCAAGGAGTAATTCAAAATATATAAGCAGAAATTATATTTTCAAGTAAATCATGTTAATTTCTCAATGTAATTTTACAATTTAAAAGTATGTCATTTAGCATGTATCTCCCCCAAAAAGTATTTATAAAACAAGTATAAAAATGGGGCCTTGACTCACCTTGAGCATATCTGACACGATGGAATTAGGAAGTCAAGTAAGATTTATGGGAACGGTTACGGAAACGTCTTCAATACGTGACCTGAATATAAAGGAAGTCTAAAAATACGAACGATGGAAGTGATAACGAGAACGGATAACGATTTGATCGTTGGAGTGAGAATATGATATGCTTAAAATGCTTAAAGTTCAAAAATATTATTACGTATAATATTATCTTGTTTTTATGTCAAATATCCAAAAATATCTTTTCCTCGAACGTATAGTTAAATCGTTTTAAAAATCTCATTATATATAAAATTAACGTAAAGTTATAAATAACTAAATGAAATATACAAAAATGCAAATGACGTGAAGGGAATTCGTAAAATGAAAAATAAAATAAGAATTTCAAATATAATATGTTGGTCCTTGTCCTTTTCCAGTTTTAACACTTTTTACCCTAACGGCGTTAGCGTTGCATCGTTAGTCCTTCGTTATATATAATTTACAATTATAATCCACTACTTGTCCAATAAAGCGTTCTGAGCTTGGAATTAAATAATATATCAATTTCTACCCTAATGATACTGTTTTTTACATTTTCAGTCCATATTTTACTCGATTGACAGTTTTAGTCCTTCTAGGTGTTGTCGCGTTACATTTTTAGTCCAATTACACAAAAATGATGGGAAAAATTATATTAAAATTTCCGAAGCTTAGTTAAGTTATAAAAAGCTTATTTTAACTGCTTATTTAGTCTATAGCTTATTTTTCTTCTAATGGGCTTTAACGATTCATTTTTGTGGCCCGTTAACGTTTTAAAATCCGTACATCGTGAGACGAGTTGAGCTCATCAAAATTATCATTTTTCATGATCTAAATTCATATCAAAAAGGCTAGATAAGCTAGCTTATTTTTATAGCTTAAAAACAGCTTAATGGGCTGAAAAGCCCATGTCGCATATTTAGTTGTTTTGAAGTTCAGTTTTGTGCGATTCACTTTGGCTAATTTAGAGTGTCGAAACGAGCTTATTTTTACTAGTTGTTTTTATGAATGTTGTAGCCAGCTAGGTCGTCTATTAGGCCACGTAAAAATATTGCATGGTCGTTAAGTTAAATTTCAATATATATGGTTGTTTTATAGGCGACTGGAACGAGTAATTATTAGTAAATGACTTAGAATATTTTCTAAGTAGTTGACAGATTTTAGCGATATGAACAAAGTTCAAAATAGGATCGAATGATGCATGTAACATGGAAATAAACGTGAAAGGAGTGTGATACGTGACTTCTATGCCTTCTGCAAGGGAGGCTAGTCACTTGTTGTGTTCTATACGATATTGTATACGTAAATAAATATGTAAGAGATATACGTTCGAGTAGTTTATATAAAACGATTCATGGGACATGAAATGACGAACGAGATGAATTGAGCTTGGGTAGAGATGACTTACAAAGCTTTTAAGGATGATAGAGAGTCGAATGAGGTGAAAGTAACACAAGTAAAACCCACGTTAACTTTATAAACAAAGTATACGTTTATACTTTTAAACCCGATTCCTTCAATAAATTCCAAATAAGCAAATGAATTGTTTCTGGCTTTTCAGAGATAATATTATGGAAGAATAAGAATTATGGGAATGATATTTAAGGTAAGAAGTAAGGTGGCAAATGAGTAGTAGATATAAAGACGAATTTGAATACGTTTGCTCCAATAATTCACATACACTTGCACTTACACAATGTCAGTGATTGAAGACTTCTATTGACATTTACAGCCATCCTAGGAATATAAAATAAGTTTGTGAGAGCTTAGAATAAGGCATGTTGTCTAGTTGAGTCAACATATATGTCGACTTGTGATTTAATATGCATACGATTTAAAGAAATCGTATAACTCATGTCATATGATGATAAAACTTGACTTTAAACATGGAATTATGATAGAATTAATATTAGAATCACGTAGAAACAAACCGGAGTCAAAACGGTTAAGTTTTGAATAATAAACTTTATATCGAGTTGGGTTGTTTTCAACCGAATGGTTTGCCTTTCGAAATCGTATCAATACTTGATATGAACTTCTGAAAATTGGCACGTTTAAAGTTGGCTAGGTGAGAAATGAGACGGCATAAAAAATATAGAGGTTACGTTTAATAATCGAGAGAACGAGAAGCTTTTTGAAGCTAGTTTCTACTCGACATATACATAAAATCATAAATAGGATTTTTGGGCTTTTAAGACTTGGGTCATGAATAGTAACGTGGGATTTAAGTTGGGCTGTAAAAATATTAAGGCCCGATTAGAGAAATTAGAGTATAATTGAACTTAATGAAATAATTAAGTTGCGTCATACTCATCGAGAACTTGTTCCGTCATTTGGTGAATTTTGTGATTTCATAATCACAACCAAATAAGATCATAAGAAAATTTTCAAATTTCCCCGTAAAAATGGTGATTAAAATATTGACAGAGATTTATATATAATTAACCGTTGTTAATTATAGGGAATTTTTGTGGTTTGTTACACAAACCATACTAAGTAAAGCAGTATAAACTACTTCCCCCTGGAAGTTGACCTTATAACATCAAAGTACACCTTTCTCCCCCATGATGGTTTCGAACTTTCGGAAGCATCATTGACGTTCTGTAGCGTCGAATATCCCATGAGAATTGCTGTTCACATCTCAACCTTTAAACCCTTTGGCTAACTTACCAACCTCGTATTCTGTCGGCTATTGCTGTGACCACTTGGTGAAGAAAACCCGATATACCAAACTTGAAAATGAAGTAGAATTCCCCAAATTTGTTACTTAAGCTTGCACTGTTGTTGGAAGAACAGTGTAGAGAATTTGTGCACCATGCAAATCTCTAAGTACTCAATACTATCCCGAAAAAGTATGAGACTTTCATCACCTCTTGCGATTATCCACATCGTCTTCTGCGTGTGACACTGAGTACTATAATGTAACTCCTTTAAGTGATAGTTAACCAGGTCTTCAACCATCCACCCCGACTTCTGGAAACTAGATAAACCAAGTCTTCAACTTAAATCTTAAGTACGAACAAGTTATCATTGAAAGTCATGCATCCAACCAACCCTGACTTCAAGATACAATAAGTACGAGCCTTCATGAAACCCACTTCAATCTCAAATAAGGAATACCAAATAAACTTCGTGATCATCTCGTGCAGTTAAATACCCAAAAAATTAGCCTTTTGATGGTTTAAACGAATCTTGACAATGGTTTTTCCCGATCATGTCAAAAAGATAACCCGGTGAAAAATGGTTATTCCAAGTCCAAGTCCAACCTTCATTCAATATATAGTCAAGGTTAATATTAAGTCCAACAACCCATTTAAATGATAGCAATATTCGACAATTGCAATAACAATCTAAGTTTAAATTTTGAACTAGCACTATTAACGGCCCAAGGGTTTTACGTTAAGCCCATTCCCCCTTTAAATCCTGATAGCCCAATCTCTATTAAGTATTAGCCAAACCCTAATCATCCGTATATATAACATCCATTAACATAACACTATCCCTAATTTCACGTAACCCTGATCTCTTCTTAAACTAACCGCCCCCATCAAAACTCTCTCTTCACCAAACGCATCTCATCACAATCTCAGTCATCAATCCGTCATCATCATAATCAAAAGGATTCAATCACAGTCGATCTTCATCAATCATTCTTTAACATTTAATCACGAATCGCATGAGCACAAATCAAATATCCACCTTTAACCCTCCACGAATGAAGAACAACAAGGTATTCAGCTTCAAGGTCATACGAATCGCAGGTAGGGTTATGCTTCATGTTTTGATTCTGAGTCGAATGAAATAAACGGGTATAGCACTCTTGTTATAGTTCGTTTATTTATATTCGTATATTTATGAAGTTTATCTTCGAAAAAGGTTCTATGATGATTGCAAGTTCAAAAAAAATCTTTAAGAGATTTGTGGAAAAGTTTGAACAATTATGAGATCTTGTGTTCTTGTTGTCCTTTGTTAGCCCGTGTCTTGGTTTGCGTGACAGTTGAGATTAGTGATGGGGTTTTTGTTTTCGTAGGATAGTCATGGTTTGTGAGTTGGGGAGAGTCGGTGAGGTTGTTGATTGTGTCGATTTAGTTGAGGTTATTGTTGTTCGCTGTCGAATTGTTCTTGAGGCATTCGTTCATCATGAAAAGAAAGAATACTGAGACTGTATGATACTTTAAATTTCTTTTTGAGTCTAGTAATGAGTTGGGTATGTTTGGTTGTAATCAGTTTGTGTTTGGACATATGTTAGCAGTTAGCAGTTGGTTTGATTTGTTTTGGCACTATGTTTGTGGTCATGGTCAATAATTCTGCTTCATCTTCAATTCTTTTTCTTTTTATGGACAAACCGCAAGATTAGTTACCCTGACAAACCGCAACTAGACAAACAAACCGCAAGTCACTAGTAGCAAATCGCAGCACCAAACCGCAGGAGTTAAACCGCAACTTCTTGGTCAAACCTCAAAAGCAAACAGACAAATCGCACAAACAGAAATGTCACTTTCCCTGACTCTTGTCTTTTTCCCTTTTCAGCTACACACCAAACTGGAATCAAAATTCCTGCCAAACCGCAACTTTTACATACCCACTTCATCATAAACCGCAACAAAGAAACACCCAAGTCGCAGTCAAGAACAATACTATTAGACACAAACCGCAGCGAAGAAATCCCACTTATAACAAACCGCAACCAAGAAACGCATCAAACATCGACCACCTTTGCGGTAATGGAACAAAACAGTCACAAAAAATAAGATAAGTTTTGTACTTTTAATATGTGTTGACCATTTGATATATGAAACTTTTTATATGTTTTGACCATTTGACCATTTGATACAACAGATATATGAAACTTGTAAAGGAAAGTGAATTTTGACCATTTGATACAACAATACACTGTTACCACCAAAAAAAATTCAGATCCAAAAATAAAAAATAAAAAATAGTGGGATACACCAGCATAAAAATGATATACGAACCACACAAAATCAACAAGTAATTCAACCTTGGCTCTGGTACCATTTGTAGGATCGATTCTTATGTGTTGATTATTGTGGGATTCAGGAGGTCTTGGATTATGGAAGAACAAATCCATGGTTATTGTTAGAGAGAGAGAGAGTAGAGAGGGAACTTGAGAGAAAAATGAAATGTATTAGCTTGAAGTGTGAGAAGTTCCAAACCTCTCCCTAGGTAGAGAGGGGTATTTATAGTTACTAACATAAGTGCCCCATGTGGGCTGTGGAGCGAGCTGACAGTGGGTAAAGACCCGACCCACTCCACAAATACTAATATAACTAAACTAATACTAATAATACTAATTATCATACGAGCTAGTTAATGCTAACAGATACTCGGGGTGACCGAGTCTTCACATGAATATTTATATTCCTAACATCGAGATTTGTATCTTGAAAAAGATGATCTAACGTGGGCTAGACGCCTACGTATATGCATTGGAGCGGCTCGTGGACTAGCTGTTGGAATTATAATACCATGACAATCATATATAAACCAAAACATCAAAGAACACATATAGCGGAAACGAAGGATACATAACACATAAATAATTAACCGAATTATAAAGTAAGCGTACCTTGATGATTCTAGCAAGAACAAGAATCAAACCATGCAATAGGAGTGATGACCCTAATTAGGGTTTATAGGATTACACGAATTTCCCCTTACCGATTTTGCAATTCAATCCAAGATACTTACAATAGTGTGTAAGCATCACGTTCTTGTACACACGTACTAATACCAAGAAAACGTTTATGCAAGTAAATAAACACAAAACAAAACCAAACACTTTGTTTTGAAAAACAAAGTCGATCGACCCTTAGGAGGGGGAAAACCGATCGGCCTAGGTGAGGAAAAGAGCAAAGAAAACTTTAGGTATTAGTATGTGCACAAAAGGTACCAACTAATGACCCCTAGGTTTGCTTATATACTAATTGAATCTTGGTGACCAAGTTTGAGTAGGAATGGGTTTGAGCCCAAGCCCTACGACCGGCCATACAACCCACAAGGGTTTCCGGAACATTCTTGTCATCCAAATTTCAATCTAGTCTCTTTCTTTTTCCCGTTAGTCAATTACTAATAATTACTTAACGGTCGTTATTTGTTTTGTGTTAATTAATAATTATATATAACGTCTTATAAATAATTATTATTCGTTAACTCTTCATACGTAAAGTGTGCAATCCCGTGATCTCGAGTTCGATCCTAACATACGACTACTAAAATAATGTCCATAAAACTAACAGCTCCCGCTTGGACATATTTTAATAGTGTAATCACATCGGTTAGTGTCTTGCAACACGCCGATGCCTCTAGTACAACTCGAGTAGGTCTCCTGGAAAAACCTTTAATGATTCATCATTATTTTTATCCTTTTGTTACTAATACTACATTAAATAAAGATATGGATATTATCTTTATTTAAATATTCTGTTTCTCGTTGTTTGTGATTGAGCAAGATTACCAAATCTTCTGAACATATTCAGGGAAGATCTTGGGCGTGCGCACACAAACATCTTGTCAACCCTACGAGGGGTCCAACAGTATTAAACTTCAAAATAAATTTGAAGGAACAAATTATACCTTGACTACAAGCATAACCTAAGAACTTTGCAACAATTCTGAAAACAATCCTTATGACTACCAGTTACGTATAGCGTTAAATTGTTCCACAGAATGCACTACATTCATCACAGTTATCTGGTATCTCAAGTCTGAGGATAACTATTCATGATTTACTTTAATAACATCTATAAGTAACATCATGCAGTTGGGATAAGTCCTATATTCAATTCATTGAATATAATGTGAATTTGGTATGACAACGCATCAATATACTTTCAAGTATATTATACCAAAACTCATATTTGTCTTAATTTAATGATATTCCCATATCATTAATTGACAACGGACTATTTAGAATAACATAAGTTATTCACGGATTTAAACATGCAAATATAGGATACAATCTATTATTAATGAAAACAAACGTACCAAGTACTTTAATTCATTGTAAATAATAATTGCTTAACATCCCTTATCCAAATACTAAATAGATCAATGCATGAAAATTCTAGTTGATGAATTATGTCTCAAGCTATTACAATTATACTTGTTGACAAAACATAAATCAACCAACTTTGATCTATCAGAATTTTGAGAATACTTATTTCAAGAATTCAATTAGTGAAGTTCTTGTATGTGTGCATTCAAATAATTTGATATTGCCACATAATATTTCATAAAGTGTGTGACATCCTCAATCACCAATTTATGATTTTTCAAACTTTCAAACAATTTTAAAGTTTAAAGTATTCTTATTCTTTTAATGTATAATGCAACTATGCTCTTAGTTAAGCATAACTAGTATACATGGTCATTAACAAGGATGAAATCCTACCAAGACTAGTATTGAGTGTCATCTCAATTTCATTAGCATCATTGTATGCATACAACAATATGCTCTTTAAAATTCCGTAAACTTTAATATCTACTGTGTAATGTTTGATGCCTTTCAAACTTTCAAGTTTGTTGGCTATGACAATTTGCACAACAACTGACAATTTGTTCATCTATAGAATTTGGAAGCTGTTCCAGGCTGAGGATCTAATTCTATATCCAAACATATTCTAATTAGAATATACATTACACTAGTTATATCATAACCTTTAATTAGATATCAACATTGTCATAACTTCTTATAACAATTCGTCTATGTAACATGATGTTCATGAAAAATCTTCGAGTCATACTTAGATTTCATTCATGTTCTATCTTATTTAAAAGATATGTATCCATTTAGAAATTCTAAATGATATATCATGTTCTATTAGATTTATTTACCACATATGTTTATAATAATGAACACACATTCCAAGGTTATATGTTTTTCTTCCTAAATCTTTTATATGAAGTTTCATTCCAAATTAAGTCTTAACATTTAACTTATATGGAATGTTACTTCCTATATGTTATCCAACATATATGATTTAAGAAAGTAAACATAATACTCCCACTAGCTTTCAGAAATACTTATGAATTATCTTATTTAATTATTAATTCAAAATTTGAATTTAATATTTAAACATAAGAATTATCTCCTAGGTGCATACATTAATTCATTCATGAATTATTGCACTATGTACACTTCCAAAGATTATTATGAATTCAAAAATCCTTTTGATTACTTACCGTCCTCTCTCAAGTAATCATTCAAGAAAGAGTTTTGATATTCCATTGTCAAATTTCATATTCATAAAAATAAATATGACAATTACCATCTTTGTATATTTAATGCGCTTAGAAAAGAAAATTCAATCATAGTTAATTGCTTAAGTATGATTAATAATCTTGTCATGCATTAACATATGTACAATATTGTCCATATGATTTTTACACAAAGATTGAGACCACTAGGGTTACCTTATCTTTGAAGAAACTCATCTTCATTCTCTAGTCTATGTTGGGAATTAAATTAAGCAGTTAGTACAGTTGAAGAATACAAGAACAGTTAGTACTGCTGATGAAGAGAAGAATACAAGAACAGTTAGTACTGCTGATGAAGAAAAGTTAGGACTGCTTACAAGATTAAGGTGAAACCGTGTGAAGATAAATATGGAATGGATATGATGTATATCTTATTTGTATAGAATATAGTTTACTTGTAAAGGACTCTTTGTGCTATATAAAAAGAGATCCTCAGTTAGGGTTTGAAATACCTAATACCTAATCGATATTCATATTTCATATACGAACAAGCATTGTTAAGAGCTTCACGTTTAATCGTTCAATATATTGAAAGCAAAGTGTTTGGTTAAACAATTGTCTTGTTTATTATTGTTACATTCATACGATCATACAATCACCAAACACATATTCTTCTAAGTATTTGGTAGTAAATTCCGCGTGCTATCAAGTATATACTCAAAGTATCCCCAACACAACGTGTGTGTTTAGATCCGGTCAAGTGGTATCAGAGACAGGTTTCTGATACTTTGAGTTTAGAAGATCCAGATGTATTTACTCACTAGCAACCAAGAAGATGGACATGGAGACACCTCAAACCTCAATCCTTGCTAAACTCCCCATGCTGAAACAGAATGAATACGATTTATGGCGGCTCAGAATAGAGCAATATTTCATGGTGCAAGACTATGCATTATGGGATATCATTATCAATGGTGATTCCTTCAAACCAATTGCTGTTGAAGAAACACATGCTGATGGTTTCAAGATCACAAAGCTTAACACTGAGCCAGTTACAAACGAGGAGAGAATCAAAAAGAAGAATGATCAGAAGGCTAGGAATTTGTTACTAATGGCAATTCCTAATGATCAAGTGCTGAATTTTAGCCATTATGAGACTACTAAAACTCTTTTTGAAGCAGTGGTGGAAAGATTTGGTGGCAATGAAGCTACCAAGAAGGCACAGAAAACCCTACTTAAGCAAAGTTATGAGAACTTCACTGCATCAAGCAATGAAACTTTGGACTATATCTTTAATAGGCTTCAAAAGATCATCAGTCAACTTACTGTGTTGAAGATTGTGATTCCATAGGAAGACCTCAACATGAAGTTTCTAAATAGTTTACCTGCTGAATGGAACACTTATGTTGTGGTTTGAAGCAATAAACCAGAGCTGGAGAAAATGACAATGAATGAGCTTTACAACAATCTTAAGATTGTTGAGCAAAAGGTGAAGAAGAATGGTAACACCAGTTCTAGTTCAGGGAATATGGCTTTTGTATCTTCTTCAAACAGTTCGAATCATGAAGATGAAGAAGCAGTTGGTACTGCTAAACCAACAGTTAGCACTGCTAGTGTAAAAACTAGTACTGCTGGATTGACTGAAGAGACCATATATGCATTTGTGTCAGAACAGTCTGGTGGGTCTAAGATCTTTAATGAAGATCTTCTTCAAATTGCTGAAGATGATTTGGAAGCTATGGATTTAAAGTGGCAGTTGGCTTTGATAAGCATCAGGGCTAAGAAGTATTACCAAAGGACTGGGAATAAGATTACCTTCAATGGAAGAGATGTTGCTGGGTATGATAAGTCTAAGGTGGAATGCTTTAATTGTCACAAGATGGGGCACTTTGCCAGGGAATGTAGAGGTCCAAGACAACAAAGCAACTAGGGTCAAGGGTTTAAGAATCAGCAAGGAACAAGGAGAACAGTTAATGTTGAAGAGCATTCTTCCAAGGCTATGGTAGTTGTAGATGGAGCTGGATTTGATTGGAGCTTCATAGAGGAAGAAGAGGAACCAGCTAACTTGGGTTTGATGGCTTTCTTAGACTCTGAGGTACATATACTTCAAAAATGTTCAAACTCTTGTCGTGCTTTAAAAGATTATGAAAATGTTAAGAAACAGTATGATGATCTTAGAGTAGAATTTAATCAGGTAAATTCTAGTCTGACAAATCATAAAAGAGGACTAGCTGTTTTGGAAGAACAAATTGTGTTTTATAAACAAAATGAGTCAAACTTTTCTGATGAGATAGGTGTTTTAAAGAGGGATTTAGAAAAAATAGATAATAAAATGAGTGGACTTGTATATGAACTAGAGAAGCTTAAAAAGGAAAAAGAAAACATTCAGTTAAGTGTAGATACTCTTGAATATAATTCAAACGGAGTTAAGAAGATAGTAGAGAGTCAAATACTTAACAAAGCTAAATCTGGTTTAGGTTATAAGTCAGTTTCACCCCTTTTAGAGGAATGTTTGCTCCACCAGGAATTGATTTAGCTCATACAGGTTTAGAAGAGTTTAAGGATATGGATTTTCCTGAATATGGTGTTAAGATTAGTGAGAATCCTATTAAATTTGTTAAGGCAGAAGATTCTTTTGTGAGTGCCAGTGATAAATCTCTTTCTGAGGAAAAGATGTCCTCTGATAGGAACTCAGATGCACCAACTGTTGAGGATTGGACATCTGATGATGAGGATGTAGAGGTTAAGGATAAACCTAATGTTGTTAAGGTAGAAGTTAAACATGCTCCTAAAGTGGTTAAGACTGAAAATATAAAACCAGTTAGGAAAAGTGTTCGATATGCTGAGATGTATAGGACTAAGAACAGATCACCAAGTTTTGAGGGTGGTCATTGGAACTGGAATCACTCAAAATCTAAGAAATTGGATGATAAGTTTGCCATGATTAGAAAAGTGTGCTTTGTTTGTGGAAGTTTTGATCATATGGCTGCTTATTGTGATTCTAATCCATGGAAAAAGAGGGTTTCTGGAAATTCAAGGGTGAATAGGAATAACAATGCTAGGGTAACTCAAAACAGTCCAACTAGATTGACAACCCCTAATGCAAATCATAAGGTGTCACCCAAAGCTGTTATGTTAAAGACTGGCATCAAAACAGTTTCAACTGCTAGTCAAAATAAGTGGTTTAATAACAAGCAAACTGTTTCAAGTGCAAAACAATTTTCAAATCATGCACAAACAGTTAAAAGGCATTTTTATGAGAAAACAGCAATGACCAATCAAAAATGGGTGCCAAAATTTAAACAAGCAGTTCCACCTGCTAGGTCAGCAGTTCCTACTGCCAGACCATTTAAGTCTTTTTACCCAAGATCAGCAGTCCAAGGTGCAAAAACATTTTTCAAACATGCACCAAGAACTGACAAGAGACCCTTTGGAAACAAAACAGTGGTGGAAAAGCAAATTTGGAAACCAAGGGTACAAACTGCTAAGCCAGCAGTTCATACTGCTAGTAAAGCAGTTAGTACTGGCAATATTAAAAACACTATTAGGGAAAAGATGGGTAATGGTGTAAAAGCATCAGCATGTTGGATTTGGAGACCAATCCAATCCAATGGTGCTTCAATTGTTTTAAAAAGAATGGATTAGGTTGATGCAAGAGGAAAGCCTAAGTCTGTAATGGCTTGGGTACGTCAAAAGAATTAATTTATCTTTTTATGTGCAATGTTAGTCATATGCTTATATTGTTGTGAGACAAGTGCTTTGCACCTTGTTTCCTTGTTTTTGGACTAACAATTGCAGGAATGGATGATGAGCACAAAGGAATTACAAGTGCTTTATGTTTTGGACTATATGGTAATTTGTTAGTCAATTGTGATAACTGTTAAAAGAAAATATTGTGTATTGTGTTTTCTTTGGTTTTGGACTAACATTTCAGGTTAAGAAAAGCTTTTTGCTTTGGATTGTGCTTTGGAAAGTATGGTGGTTTGGATTGTCAAGTGTGAATGCTTGTCACACAACAAATGGTAATTGATTCACCATGTGATACACCTCTCTCAGAAGGTAACACATCTGGAAGTGTTGAGAGCAGTTTGAAACTAAAACAACTGAATTGATGGTAACTTGTACAAATTGTCATATTGGATGCTGAGCTTGGATGTCATATGTTCTAGTTCATCTGATGGTGAAGATTCTTCCAAACAGGGGAGGAATTAAAAGTTTGTTCTAGTTGCTGTTAAAGATGCTTATGAAATTCAGGGGAGGAATTAAGAGTCAGAGATAAATATAAACAGGTGCATAACATTTATTCATTACAGAGGTGGATTCATTACATAAGAAAAACCAACAAAACCAACCAACTCCTAACATCACAAATCAATCAACTACCAACACACAAACCTAAACCAATCTAACACATAACCACTACTCAAGCTTCCTTTTGCCTTTGTCCTTGAAGTCTGGAATGGATTTGTGAACTCCTTTTCCATTGATTGAGTTCCACACTTTCCAACTAGGAAGTCCCAAAACTTGTTTCTCCGGTCCTGGAAGTGGAAGTGGTTGATGTTTTTCGGGCACTTGATGTTTTTTGGGCACTTGATGTTTTTCGGGCACTTGAACCTTACTCATTTTTGCCACAGCTTTCTCTATCTCTCTTGTCAATACAACTGATAGTGGAAGTGCTTGTTGATCATCATCATCAGAGGATATTAAAAGGTCATCGTCAGAAGATACTTCTTGAGCTTTTGGAGATGGGTTTCTGATAGTCAGATTAGTGTAGTTCGGTGGAAAGTAAGATCTCCATCCATCACTTTCTGAATCTGAAGAAGAATCTGATGAAATCTCAACAATGTTTGGATTGGAAGAACTCATTGTGTTTGATAGTTGTGATTTGAAGGTTGATGTGTGTAATGGTGATAGTATTGAGAATTTAAGGCTTTTTATAGAACGGTTGAAGAATACAAGAACAGTTAGTACTGCTGATGAAGAGAAGAATACAAGAACAGTTAGTACTGCTGATGAAGAAAAGTTAGGACTGCTTACAAGATCAAGGTGAAACCGTGTGAAGATAAATATGGAATGGATATGATGTATATCTTATTTGTATAGAATATAGTTTACTTGTAAAGGACTCTTTGTGCTATAAAAAGAGATCCTCAGTTAGGGTTTGATATACCTAATACCTAATCGATATTCATATTTCATATACGAACAAGCATTGTTAAGAGCTTCACGTTTAATCGTTCAATATATTGAAAGCAAAGTGTTTGGTTAAACAATTGTCTTGTTTATTATTGTTACATTCATACGATCATACAATCACCAAACACATATTCTTCTAAGTACTTGGTAGTAAATTCCGTGTGCTATCAAGTATATACTCAAAGTATCCCCAACACAACGTGTGTGTTTAGATCCGGTCAGTCTAACTATTAAGAATTAAGATAAACCAATTTTCCAAAAACTTGATTATCTTTATGGACAACATCTTTAACATTCATAGTATGAATCATTTACCCAATTCAATATTTGGTAATGCATCATAATATAATCCTTAACATATTAATCAAATATCTGAGATATCCTTGCGGATCTATGAATGAGAATTCCATCATCTTGAGGTCTATCATTTACATGTTTGGCCTCATCATGATTTTCACTAGTGTGTTTTAGAAGATTATGTATCTTGTAATTTTATCTTTTCAAGATAAAAACTCCCACTTGCTTTTTGTAATTTATAGACTATCTATAAATACTTAGCAAGTAGAGCAATAATACAATGTTCTCTTTTGGGACATTACAAATACACATTGATAGTTCTAGACATTTAGTTTGTTAATAACCTACTCATGACACTACAAGAAAAATGGCTTTTTAGGACCCCCATAAGCGTCATAAAATGGTACTTTTTAGGACCTTTCATTTAATAGGACCAAGGATGAAAGCGTTTCATCTCGAGCGGTTGTAATAGGTCCAAAGCGTCCTAACCCTTATGAAACCAATTTTATGGTCGTAATATATGTCTATGAACAACACAAATAGCGTCCTAATAAAACCATATTAGGACACTTTTACATTGTTTTAACATGTGATTACCTACTTTTAATCTTTTGAAACACATAAAAACGTCCTAAAAGTATTGTTAGGACGCTTACGATGTAACATCATAGCTATTTTAGCAACCAAGAAAAGGGTCCTAATAACTCAAATAAGATTATGATACCAATTTTATGGTCGCATTTTACGTCTATAAACAACACAAATAACGTCCTAATAAAAACATATTAGGACACTTTTCCAATGTTCTAACATGTGGTAACCTACTTTTAATCTTTTGATACACATACAAGCGTCCTTTAATGTTAATTCTTAGGACGGTTATCATATACCATTATAGTTACTTTAACACCAAGAAAAGGGTCCTAATATCCCAAATACGATTATGAAACCAAATTTATGGTCACATAATATGTATATGAACAAGCAAATAACGTCCTAATAACAACATATTAGGACACTTTTACAATGTTCTAACATGTGGTTACCTAATTTTAATCTTTTGATACACATACAAGCGTACTTAAAAGATAATTGTTAGGACGCTTATCATGTAACATTTTAGCTACTTTAGCACCAAGAAAAGGGTTCTAATATCTCAAAGAAGATTATGAAACCAATTTTTTGGTCGTATAAAATGTCTATTAACAACCTAAATAACGTCCTAATAACAACATATTAGGACACTTTTACAATGTTAAGCGTCCTTAAAAGTTTATTGTTAGGACGGTTAATAAGTTTAATAGGACAATTTCAAAGTCCTGACAAGTCATATGATAGGACGCTATTTTCAGCATGCACACTCTATTATTAATATATGAATAAAAGATCAAACTAATTATCAAATGAATAAAACGAAATTGTATTTCAAATACGCAATTGTCATAACAAAAGCACTAAACATAAATAAGGTATAGACATTATCCAACATAAATTCTTGTAACATTAAACAATAAATTAAAGCAGCAAGAAGCTTAGTTCAGGGTCATCATGCATCCTTTCTCAATCCTCACGGACCACCTACAAATAAACACCCATGTATAAGCATTAAGCTTCATGTTATTAAAATTATTGGTATCACAAGATTAACAAAGACATACCGAGATAAAGGGACAAGGCCATGCTATGGTTGCACCAACACAATCTTCAATTGTGGCAAATAACCCATATGGTCTCACCAACATTTCATCTCTTTTTGTTGGTACTTGAACGTTTACCTCACACCATCCTCGTCCAATCTCTGTACCACCAACTAGATCATAAATAAATATAATTTATAAATTTATAGACTCATTTAATGGGCTTAAACCAACACCATGAATTTACTAATTCCCGTAAAAGTCCTCAGATGCACTTTAAATGAAATGCCATCAATGTTACCAATACACGCGAGTACTAATGAACACATATAGCATATAAGATCATATAGACATATGATAGCTATAAAATAGATAAATCAAAATATGAATCAGATAAATCATCAAAACACTCAAGCTCATAACACATAAGCAGCTAGTTAATAAAAGATTTGGTCAAATGTCAAATTGTCTGACCTAGAAATCTAACGGTTGTCACACCAAGGTTGCTGCTTCTGGGTGATGATTGGGCACCTGCTGCATTAGTACCTGAGATTAAAAATAGATAAAAAAATCAATACTTCACGTTTTCAGAAGAAAATGGCCTAACAGTAGTCTCACGGAAAAATGGATTTCATAGTATCTATATCTTACCTCTTGGATGAATACTGAGAGTTGCAGGCATATCTGTAGCCACCACAAGTTGACCCACATGATTTGCAATTTGACTTTGATCCACTACTGATCTTCCGCTTCTTACGGGCTTACGGCTGTTATAAATGAATTACATCGATTTTACCTTAGCATTCACTTGTATTTGAGATTAATAAAACTAGGATCACAACTTACCGAAAGGAAAAAGTCTTCTCTTCACGAGCCAGTTCGCCGAAAGTCTGATGAACAAGTATCCCAAAAAAGTGATATATAAAAGAAACATATGGTGAAGAAAAAAAAAACAACAACAAAAACAAAACAAAATATACATATATATATATATATATATATATATATATATATATATATATATATATATATATATATATATATATATATATATATATATATATATATATATATATATATATATATATATATATATAGTTGTATACTGACCTCAGACATGAATGAATCAAATGAATCAAATTCATTGGTCTTCCAAGAAGCATTCACAACTTGATAATCTTCATCAAGCTACGCAGTATTAATAAATTCTAAGAAAGTAAGTAAATGAAATATTCATGAAGAAACAAGAATTGATGAAAAAATCACGAAAGTAACCAACCTGGAACTCATAATTGAACAAATCATGGCACGCTCTTAGGTGACATTTCAGACCCTGTAAGACACCAAGAACAAGATACATCATATAATGATCCTACCATACGCCTTAAGTTGTAAGCATTTCAAAATATACGATATACAATGAAGTCTGAACAGAACTGTATTTACCTTAAAACTTGCACATTTAATCAAGCAAATTGCACAAGAATAATCTTCCATAACTGCAAAAGCGGAAAACAATTCAAATTTCAGGAACAACAAACCAATCAGAAAAAAGTGAGGTTTATTTACAGAAAAGCTAAAAAAAAAAGTAAACTCGGGCTTTGTTGAGCGGCTATTACCTTAACCAATATCAAAACTTAAGAAACATAACTAAGACTGCATAGCATGATAGTTCTCCAGTTCTTTGTCAAGTTCATCAGCAGACTTGTCAACACCAGGCTTCCTACCTCGACCCCGTCCACGCCTGCCAATTTGTCCTCGGCCAGGGCCAAAACTACCACCACGGCCACGAACACCGCCACGCATATTTGGCATACCACGACCACCATTTCTTATACCTCCACGGTTATTCCTAGGCCTAAAAGACACAAACAAACCAAAATATACAAATAAGAAAAGAAGTCAACATCAACAACAGTTGGCCTTGCAGACCAGACAGTCACGCCAAGAAACAAAACAAAGAGCTGCCATGAGGTTACCCAAATGCACGATTAGCAGAAGCAGCAGGTACTCTTCCACGACCCACCCCAGATCTGCAGGAAAAAGCAACAGTAAGACAAAAAGTAAGGAATTTAATTTATGCTACAGTGCACAGCCAATATCAGCACACAATAAGGTTTTACACAAACTATTCCGGTCAGAAGGACCACTCAATTTTTAAGCTAAAAAGCAATGCAGGATACTTCCAACCTCATTCCAATTACACTACCATTAGCCTTCTAGAATAGCAGTAAGATGAATAGCAAACACAGGTCTTTCTGAAACTAATAAGTTCTTGTTTATCCATTCATGATTCTGACAAGTAAACAATTTTGTCGTTTTGATTTGAAATTTTAGTCTTCTAAAACCTGAGTCTAGTTCTCCCAGAGCATCAAGTTCAAACAGAAAACAAAATTGTTTTCCCATTAATGCCTCAATGATGTACCTAAGCCTATTGAAACAATGAACTCAGTTAACCACAAAAGTGACTTTCTACATCACTACAAACACAAAGTGATTGATTACTCACTGCAAACGTAAAGAAACATATATGCGCATTAAATATTGTCTACTCAAGTTTTGGGCACAAAAACACCTCAGCCACTCATATCACATAGTAATAGCTTAAACTATTAACATAATTAATTCTGACCTGAGTATACAACAATTTGATTATTTTATGAATTCACATTATGAGGTATTTTTCGTAAAGGAAAACCTAGCTGTATCGGAGTATCACATTTATATGCTTCACAAGAATTAAGACCACAACCTATTATTATGCAAAGAAGTGTTTTCACAAATAGAAATGATCTTAGCGGCAAGCAATTGGAGAACCAAACCTAGACACAGTTATCTACTTAGCTAGATACAGATATGAAACAGTTAGCACAAAGTAATGTGTCAGATAGTAAAGAAAGATCAATTAAAACTAAAAAAATCAACAACAATGTACAGAAACAAAAAATAGCATTGATCTTGCACCTTTTATACTCATCAACTATCTTGGTCATCTTTTTTTAATTTTTATCTTTAACCACCAATATATGGAATAGATCCGGCGGCCACAATCCACCAACAACTATGACCCTCCACCACAATCCAGCGGCCAGCTCCGCTTGACCTTCGCCAACAACTATGACCAAATCCGGCGGCCACAAATTTATATCATGGCTTTTATGTACCCATTGATAACATCATCTTCATTTTTTTTCTTGTCATTTTGAGGATTGAAGAATCGTTAAAAAGCCTAATAAATCTTGATGATGAGATGTAATGGGTGGTTTCTGGTTTTTGATTTTGAAATAAAGGGGGCGGTTTTTAGGTTAAAAGAAGAGAGTAGATGGGAAGGAGGGATAATTTGAGTTTTGGGAAAAGTTAGAGCGGACAAATGAAAATGAGATAGAGAAATTCTATTTTTTAGAGGGATAATCTAAGGTGGTGTTTGGATTCAACTTAATTGACTTAATTTGTATCATCTTGGCTCATTCGTTTAACATCTTGTGTAAAACCAAATAATTTCGGCTCATTCGTTTAACATCTCGTGTAAAACCATATCATCTCGGCTCATTCGTTTAACATCTCGTGTACAACCATATCATCTCGGCTCATTCGCTTAACATCTCATGTACAATTGTATCATCTCGGCTCATTCGTTTAACATCTCGTGTAAAACCATGTAATCTCAGCTCATTCGTTTAACATCTCGTGTAAAACCTTATAATCTCGGCTCATTCGTTTAACATCTCATGTACAACCATATCATCCCGGCTCATTCGTTTTACATCTCAAGTACATTTGTATCATCTCGGCTCATTCGTTTAACATCTCGTGTAAAACCATATAATCTCGGCTCATTCGTTTAACATCTCATGTACAACCATATCATCTCGGCTCATTCGTTTAACTTCTTGTGTACAACCATATCATCTTGGCTCATTCGTTTAACATATCATGTACATTTGTATCATCTCGGCTCATTCGTTTAACATCTCATGTAAAACCATATAATCTCGGCTCATTCGTTTAACATCTCATGTACAACCATATAATCTCGGCTCATTCGTTTAACATCTCGTGTAAAACCATATAATCTCGGCTCATTCGTTTAACATCTCATGTACAACCATATAATCTCGGCTCATTCATTTAACATCTCGTGTAAAACCATATAATCTCTGCTCATTCATTAAACATTTCGTGTACAACCATATCATCTCAGCTCATTCTTTTAACATCTCGTGTAAAACCATATCATCTCAGCTCATTCGTTTAATATCACATGTGCAACCATATCATCTCGGCTCATTCGTTTAACATCTCGTGTAAAACCGTATAATCTCGGCTCATTCGTTAAACATCTCGTGTACAACCATATCATCTCGGCTCATTCGTTTAACTTCTCGGCTCATTTCATATAGACTCAAACGAAACAACTTGACAAGCAAACGAAACAGATCAAACGAAACAACCAGACAATCAAACGAAACAACTCGGCTCATTCATTAAACGAAACAGGCGAGTTAATAAACTGCTTTACACTTGGCCCATAGTTAGAAATTGCATCTTTCAAACTAGAACAAGATAAGCTGGAACTTTGTTGTTGAACACGAGTTCCATGATTGCTCGGCTCATTCGTTTAACATCTCATGTGCAACCATATCATCTCGGCTCATTCGTTTAACATCTCGGCTTATTTCATACAGAGTCAAACGAAACAACTCGGCTCATTTCATACAGGTTCTCGGGATCTGAATTATTTAAAAAAAAAATTAAACTAATTTAAATAATTTTAATAATTTATAACTAATTTAAATCATTTTTAATTTATTTAATATTAATTAAAAAAATTAAATTGTTTTTTATATATATAAGATAAAGATAAAAGGAAAAATAATAAAAAGGGACTTTTTTTCACCAAAAATTAAACAACCCGCCAATTTTTTAAGTAGCCCGCCTTCAATTATAATTGATACAACAAATAGATTTTTTTTTTTTTTTTTTTTTTTTTTCTAAGTCTTTATCTCAAAAAAAAAGCTCACCCATGCTATTCTTCTTCTTCTTCTTCTTCTTCAATCTGTGATCGATACCACAAATTCGACACCACCACAACCACCTTCAACACACACACACAAAACTATCTCATCCTCCCAACCGAAACCACCACACACGCACCTCTGTTTTTTTTCTAATTATATTAAAGTTGTTTTTTTTTTTTTTTTTTTTTTTTTTTTTTTTTTTTTTAAGTTTTTGTCCAATTATAATTTTAATGTTATTACATTTGTGTTTGTTTATGTAAAAGACACCACTGCCGCCGTTGCCGGACCAAACACAGCAGCCGAAGTGGTAGTGTCATAAAATTTTCAACAAAAATTTTCAAATATATTTAAATTTTAATAGAATTCAACTTATTTTAATTGGTGGTAAGACTTGGTCCTGTTTAGATAGCTAATTTCTCACCGCCAAATTACAGGTAATTTGGTCATCTTTTCATAGCCCGCCAAAGGTAATTTCCCCACCAAAATTCTCACCCACAGTTGATAGTTAGACACACATTTCTTCATCTCCATTCTCAACCACTTTCAAGTGTCTAAACAATGATAACCCCACCACCGCCCCCTTCTGACTGCGTCACCACTACCACTTACAAGCGTCCATTCTCAACCGCTTATAGAATTTACAATTTGTTGATTTTATTGAGTGGACAAATCGACAATAAGGAAGTCACCTACGAACAAAACAGGGTATATCTCTCCATTCACTGTTTGTTGCATAGTAAATTTTATTTATTGGTTGTCTCTGTTTGCTACTTATATTTGTTACACATAAGCAAATTATGAATGCCAAGTGTTTGCTGAAATGTGTAAATGGAATTTTAGCAATAAATTCTATTATATGTGTACAATATGTCTGCGTTTTTATACATATATTTAATGACTATTGGGGATTGATTTCGTCTTAATTCATGTAACTAGCTAATAAACGTTGTGATACCTATATGACAAAATGTGAAGAAACATCCTATAAAAAAACCAACGAAATGCTAAACTTTATATGAATTGTTGTGCATCATGATTGACTCAAGCATGCTGAATTGTTGTATGTTTGCTTGTTATGTGTTTGCTTGTTAAGTTCTAACTGGTTCTGCTCTTATTTTTAACAGTAAAAATGGGTATATGCTCTTTCTAAAGTAAGGATATGATCTTTATTGTTAATTTGCTTAGTTTTCTATGTTGGTTAGACTGGTTACTTATCTAATTGGTTTTTGCTAGTTGCTACATTGATATATTGCAAGACAATTAATATGGTGTATAAAATGGGTTAGTTTGGTATTAGTTTTCAAAATGGGTCCGTTTGAAGCCGATAAATTAGTGGGTCAGAATGGGTCAATTTGGTATATTATTTGTGTAAAAGGGCAATATTCAGTTTGTGAATGAAATCCCAAACATCCCCTGCGCATTGTCTTTTAAGAGTTATAAGCAATAGCTACTATACTACCATGTAAGGCCACTAATAACACATAAGAACAACACCAACCCTTGTTCATTTAATATGTACTAACAATGTTTTAACTGATGGAGTAATGTCTTTGTCACTAAGGTAGAACTTGCAATGAGTAAATCATAAATGTGATATAGTATGAAAAGGTTCATTTAGTGTGAAAAGTTATAGGACAAACATCTATGCCAAAAATCTGAGCACAACCTGATGGTGGTCGTGTTAGTGTTTGATTCAATGGAAATGGCCGGACAACCCGTAGATAAGAAAATAACCAGCAAATTGAGCCATTTCATACGATCCCTTGTAAATAGTGGAAAGTATTCTTGTAAAGAGTGGAAAGTATTGTCAGCTTCAGAAACCATGGCCTAAAGTTAGCATTTCCAAGAAACAAGCTTTGCTAGACCTCTTGAACGTATGTTAGAAAACATTCATATTTAACTAATTAGTGTAAATTTCCACTTGTAATTACATTCTTTTTATTTAATTTTGAAGGATAAGTTTGATCTTCCCTGAGGTTCTAATGATTGGATTCTAAATTCCTTGGGAAGAAGGTGAAGAGTTGGAGGGATAGAGTCAAGGAAGGCCATTACGATCCATATTTGTCATTTGATGAACAAATAAATTCCAAGCCAAAACAAGTGCGTCTTAGTGACTGGGAAAAACTCATTAGGAAATGGAATGAAGAAAACTCGAAGGTATGCAAATTGATGGTATGTTTATAAGAATACGCATTTTGAATAATGAAAAAAAGCCCACATAATTCATACTTATGCTTATTTTCACCACTGTACCTTGTTTTATTTTTAAAATCCTTATTTGCCAATTTGCTTTACTCCACACCGTTACTTTCTTTTCAAAGATATATGTGAACAAACGATTTCCCAAGTTGCTACTAGTTTTTCTACTAATCTTAATTTTGCCTAATGATTTTTAAAATTAGTACACAACACAACCTGATGCAAGCACAAGTACAATGAGTTGTTGCTGTTTCTAAATTGTAGTAATATTATGTCAGGAAGATAGAGCTGTAGAAATAACAAACCCTCTAGTAACTGTGAATTTTGAGACCTTATGTCCTTGTATGTTAGGAACTAAAGTGAAATCATTCAACTTTAGGCCTAAAACAGGTAAAAATTAGAGGTGAAAATGGGTCGGGTTGGGTCAATTTAAGTCATGGGTCAAGTGGTTTATGGATCAAATAGGTCATTGGTCAAACGGGCCATGTTTTAGAAATGGGTCAAATAGGCTGTGTCTAGTCAACCCGTTATGTTTCGTGCTTGCTTCTCAAAAGACACACGATTGCAAAAACCGTCGAAGCTACAAATGCAATTGATGGAGCGTGATGATGATGCTTGTTGACTTGAGGCAATTCGCTTCTACTTTATTTCTTGTTGCTGCATTTTTGGCTACTGTATTTTCATTTTGGCTATTGTAGTTGGCATTAAGGTTTCTTTGTATTGGTCTATTAACAGGAGTCACCGTGGGCTTCGTCACTATTGGGGTCTCCGAGTTCGTGGACAGCATACAAAGACCACTGGTCACAGGGGAAAGACTGTTGGTGTGTCGAAGAGGCGATAAGCTCGTCTCTCTTTTACTTGTTTTGATTCAGTATGCAGTTTTGAACTTGTATTCTCAGGAGTCTAAAAAGTATGGTGTAGTTTGATAGTAGTTCGTATGTTTCTTTTTACTTTAGCAAGTTTAAGTGTTTTTTCTATCAAGAGATTTCTGCTCAAATTGTTGGTTGAAAGCTTATGTTCTCACTTATCAAATCCTTGAATGTACCAGCTTGGCCGATTTAAAAGCTGAATGATATTATTATTCTGAGATTTTACTTATACCAGTAGGGCTTGTGTGTGTCATTAGCCTGAGTCGGATCTATTTTTTATTTTTAATCTTGAACTTGAGCATCATGTTATGAAAAGCATTAGTCACCTGATATGCATTTTTAAATGTATGAGTTTATAGTACACACCTAAGTAAGTCATATGTATTGCACATCATACGTTCTTGCACCAGATGCAATGTCGTATTACACTATCACATAATAAGGAGTGTTCTATTATGGCGTATGATAATAAAACCACAACAAATAAGCGTACTATAAAGGTTAATGTTAAAAGACACAGGTGTATCAATCTATGGTACCCAAGTATCAATCTATGGTACCCAAGTATCAACTGTCATATTAACTTATGTTTTAATAATACATTTGCGAATAAGCGTTCTAAATAATTAATGTTTTATGACTTATGTATCAAGTGTCCTATTATGGTGTATTGTAATAAAACCATAATGAATATGCATCCTTTAAGGGTCCTATTAAGTTTTGTTATAATAAAACTTTTGCAAATAATCGTTTTAAAAAAATGATGTTATATGACTCAAAAATGAAATGTCCTATTATGGTGTACAATAATAAAACCATTGTACATAAGCGTCCTATAAAGGTTAACGTTATAATACCCACGTGTCAAAGGTCCTATTAAATTTTGCTATAATAAAACTTTTTGTGAATAAGCGTTTTAACTAACTGATGTCTTATGACTCAAAACTCAAGTGTCCTATTATGTCTTATTAGATTATGTCATAATAGGACATCTAGTGATCAAGTGTCGTATTACACTATCACATAATGGGACACCAACAACTAAATGTCTTATAAAGTAATTTATTAGGATTCATATTTTAAGCGTCCTATTAAGGTTATGTCATAATAGGACATCTAGTGATCAAGTGTCGTATTACACTATCACATAATGGGACACCAACAACTAAATGTCTTATAAAGTAATTTATTATGATCCATATTTTAAGCGTCCTATTAAGGTATATGATAATAGGACATCTAGTGATCAAGTGTCGTATTACACTATCACATAATGGGACACCAACAACTAAATGTCTTATAAAGTAATTTATTAGGATCCATATTTTAAGCGTCCTATTAAGGTATATGATAATAGGACCCCAAATCATCGACCATCCTATTATATAACTTTTTAGGACATTGCCTAAGTAGCAAATATTTAAAAAGGACCCTAAATGCTCATATGTCCTATTAAACAGTTTTTTAGGACTCCATTATCATAGCGTCCCACACAAAGGGTCCTAAAAAGCCACTTTTGTTGTAGTGTGAGTAGGTTAACAAATTCAGAACTTCATTTTAAGACATATTGTGATTCATCACATTCCATAACAAAATAGTGTCTTATTAATCTTCTAGGTTGGAGTCTTATTGAGTATATTCAATCCATAATCAATTTTCTAACCTTGATAACGTTTGGAAGAAATAGAAGATATAGTTATCTTTAATCAAATAATATAACAAGAGTTTGATTTTCCTAACTAAATATACTATAAACATTATGTATTTCATTAGGATTAATATTGTAAGACAATCTTACAATATGTAAGATAAATATATTTCGTTTGGTTTATCTATTCACCAACTAAGTCAGCTTAATGGTATAATAGAATTTCCAAACCAATTGCATGCTATATAACATAAGTACTTTTTGACCAAGTCACTTCATGTCCATGTCTTAACAAGAAGACATAAACTGTTATAATCCTAATATACGTTATAAATCATTGATCAACTCAATGACTTCTTGTATATGTCTTAATTAAAAAAACATAACAAGTTAACGTCTTACTTTATTATAAGTCTTGTAACAATTAAAAGACTTCATGTTTATATCTTTACAATGAAACATAAACATGTTTAACTAAAGTAATTATGAACACCATCTCTTGGTTTCAATAGTAATTTCAAGTTAATTTATTACTTCACTTATTTTATGTCATTCCAAAATTACATAAATCTTCAAATTGAAGTAGTATTAGATTACTTCATTTATTTTATGTCATTCCAATAATACATAAATATTTAGTTTGAAGTAGTCTTATTATCATATTGACACTTGTTCTAATAAGTATCTAATTTAGAAACTTGCAAATTAACATAGTTTCATTACATCAGTTGATCTGCTAGTAATAAAAGTATGAAATTTACCTTTCCATTGTAATCTAGTCCAAGCTCTCACATGACGTAGATTACAACTTCAAGTGTTCTATTAATTAGATGTGATTAAGTCACATTAGAACATTAGTCTCTTACCTTGCAGTCAAGAGAATCCTTTAAATCATATTCCTATGTGTTGTTCCTTGCACACAATAAAGATTTCTCCCACTTGTGCATGGAACAACATCATGTACCAGATAAACAACACGTCACTCATTTTTTTATGTGATCAATATGATTGTGTCATAGATATTATCATAATAAGTAGATATAGAACCACATTGCCTTTTAAGGAAACGTACATGACTATCCTTAAAAACACAAGTGTCTACTATTGGAAAGTAATTATCTCAAGACATTCTAGAGATAATCTGAGTTACTACCAAGATAAAAAAGCTTGTAGCTCCCACTGAATTACAGATCATTACATTAATTCATTATTCAGTAATTACAACAAAGTGCTCCCACTGGATTTGACAACATTATAAGTGTTTCATAACCAGTAAAAGCAAATAGTGTGCTATTTACTTTCCTACACCTTTGAGAAAACCCATACGTAACAATTACTTAGGTACTAAAAGAATGTATTCTACTTTGTAAATAATGGACTATCCATCAATGCAATTAACTTGAAAAAAATTGGGCATGCAATTTCTTCCTTAATAGGTCTACCATCCCCACAATGGTATGTAGCACCTTTAAATGGTCAAAACAAAACAACTAGATAAAATATACTAGTTTGTCTTTTACCATTTTGCGGTAATAAGTCTAGCTTCTAATTGAATAACTCAGAAAATGTGCAATAATCTTAACTATTAAAGTTTGCTATGAGTTATGTATTTAGAATTTAGACAATTCTAATTTTTCTATCATATCTTTCTCATTCATGAAAAAGAATATGATTAAGTCTCACGCTTTACTCATAGAAAGGAGACTAGGTTATCCTTTTAGTAAAATTGACTCTAGCCAAAAACCCCTATGAGTGTAGATCAATTTACTAATAAAAGAATATCCCATGTTTACGGTTTAATGTTGCATTAATACATTAAAAGAATTTACAAAATTCAATTTTAGTATTTTCGATAATACAATTTTTCAAAAAAATAAAATACCCAAGGAAATATTCATATAACCATAGTATTTTCCTGAAAACTAGGATCCAAATTATCATAGTTTCATTACATCAGTTGATCTGCTAGTAATGAAAGTATATAATAAGGTAATCTGTCGAACAATAATTGGCAAAAAAATTTCAATTCCTAGATCTTTATGGGATTTATATTGGCAAACAATTTCCAATATAAGCATGTTTCATCCCCATCTTATGCCTTGAGTCCAAGCTCTCACTTAACTCAATTTAAGTCATCTAATTAAAAAAATGTAAATTACCATAGTCCCATTACATTAGTTGATCTACTAGTAATGAGAATATGAAATTTACCTATCAATTGTAATCTAGTCCAAGCTCTCACATGACTAAATTACAACTTCAAGTGTTTTGTAATTAGATGGCATTGATTAATTTTAAAGGGTATCAATTTTGTTGTGTCAATCAAAATATGTACGAAGAAACATGCATACATCTTCGTATCATAAGTGTTTCAAAACCTTTATACCAATTTTAAGCTAAGATTTCAATCAACAAAGTTTTAATTGAGGTATTGGGTTCACCAATCAAAGAATTACCTACAATTATCGTCCACTATATCCTACTACTGCATGAGTCAAAAGACCCAAGTTATTCGGATAATTACCACAAAAGTGGCGCGTGGAATTGAGGTCAATTCACCCTTAAGGTGATTTTGTACATAAAATAGCTTACTTAGTAGCTCCAATTTGACGCACAAAGGAGCGGAGAGACAAACGTCTGCTCAAAGGCTAATTAAAAACGCGTCTCTTTCGGTTCGACAATTTAATGTCAATCATCCTTATACCCCTCTTATAGTTTGTCAAAACTGGGTGAGCCGTTCAGACTATTGGTACAAAACTCAACAATCAATTAAAAGTTTATGACTTTAGTCTTAAAAACTATGTAATAAAGTATAATCTTGCTAGTCTCGCCTGGGAGCAAATTACCGTGCGAAGCGAACCACTATCGGCACATAAGACTTTGCAAGATTCATAATTTATTACACCAAGTTTCACCATTATTTAGTCCGTTTAATTTTTATTCAAAAATTACCCTTTTTGCTTAAATCATGTCTAACAAATAAACAAAAAACAAGTAATTATAAAAATAAAACAACTAAATAACACACATAACTTAACAATTAATTATGTAAACATGTAGCCACATGCAAATTAATTGATAAAATCCTATTAATAATCTATCTATGGTTTTAATATGCATATATTTAACTAAGACTCCCATTGGTTTTCGAGCAAATGGTACCAATGGACCACATACACCAAACAATTTGGTTGCGTAAGTCCTAGCAAATATATACCAAGTAGCACATAAATAGATTCATTAATTTAATTAATTGAGGTCTTCCCCAATTTTAGATCTATCAGTTAACTTACATGTGAAAACAATTAAATCATCACAATCATGAATCCATGCCAAACATGCACGTTTGCATGGATTCTACCTAACAATTAGCATATTGCCACAGGATCACTTACAAACACATAAACATGTTAAACCTAGGGTTTCTAATCAAATTAATAACCAAAACATAAACCCTAAAAATTAATTAAGGGCAATCGGCCCTAAAATTAAATTAGGGTTCGATTTGGTTTTTAAACCCTAATCGACCTACATGTATTAAAACTCAATCAAGATTCGTTTTTTGTGTGTTTTCGGTAATTAATTACATGTTATAATTGCTCGTGATGCCACTGTTGGAATTATAATACCATGACAATCATATATAAACCAAAACATCAAAGAACACATATAGCGGAAGCGAAGGATACATAACACATAATAATTAATCGAATTATAAAGTAAGCGTACCTTGATGATTCTAGCAAGAACAAGAATCAAACCATGCAATAGGAGTGATGAACCCTAATTAGGGTTTATAGGATTACACGAATTGCCCTTACCCATTTTGCAATTCAATCCAAGATACTTACAATAGTGTGTAAGTGTCACGTTCTTGTACACACGTACTAATACCAAGAAAACGTTTATGCAAGTAAATAAACACAAAACAAAACCAAACACTTTGTTTTGAAAAACAAAGTCGATCGACCCTTAGGAGGGGGAAAACCGATCGGCCTAGGTGAGGAAAAAGAGCAAAGAAAACTTTAGGTATTAGTATGTGCACAAAAGGTACCAACTAATGACCCCTAAGTTTGCTTATATACTAATTGAATCTTGGTGACCAAGTTTGAGTAGGAATGGGTTTGAGTAGGAATGGGTTTGAGCCCAAGCCCTACGACTAACCAACAAGGGTTTCCGGAACATTCTTATCATCCAAATTTAAATCTAGTCCCTTTCCTTTTCCCGTTAGTCAATTACCAATAATTACTTAACGGTCGTTATGTGTTTTGTGTTAATTAATAATTATATATAACGTTTTATAAATAATTATTATTCGTTAACTCTTTATACGTAAAGTGTGCAATCCCGTGATCTCGAGTTCGATCCTAACATATGACTACTAAAATAATGTCCATAAAACTAATATGTTCATATGAATTAAAAAAGTGAATTTAGTTGGTGTTCAAATCACCTTAAAAGAAGAATAAATGAAATAATAAAAATGACAAGAACGAAGTACATCAATTTCATCTCAACATGCATTTTGTTTTCTTCGTCTAGATTTTCTAATTTATATTTTGTTTTCTTACTAAGATCATGGTGCTTTCGGCTACTTCATAAACACTATTAATGTACAAACAAAATAAAGTTAAATACTCCGTAGATGTTTAAGAATCTTACACAACAACGTACGCGTTAAGTACTATTGACGGTTTATTATAGCTGTATTCTCTTATTTCCTCTCATATATCATAGTAAATAACGTGCAAGACAAGGCATTATCCTCATATCCAGATTTTTCTTTGTTATTTTGGTTTTAGCTTATACAATTTTGTTGATATGGTATCTTTTTTCCCACATTTATACAAATTTTGAATTTTCGTCGTTATAAACAAAATCTGCATGCAACGAGCTCGCACTTCGATTCGAATACTGTAACATCCGTCTTCCTACCTCGTCGATCTATACAGACTTCCAGTTCGTTCTACTTACGAGTAATGATATAACAACGAGAATAGTTAAATGATTAAATGTTAGAAATATGACATAATACAAGGGTTGTGCTTATTGCAAGACTTATCAAACGACACAATGGCTAGATGATCAGACAAACTTAAACAACATATTTATTTTGTACATAAACATTTGCAATTATCGAACAACCATATAACAGATTTATTATCCACAAATCAATTCGCAAAATCAAAAGTTTTAATGGAAATGACCCATTGGGCCGTAAAAACCAAGAACATACTTTTTCTATTGTCATTCAAAACATTTGGGCCGATAGTTTATCTTAAAATCCGCAAATAGAATCACAAAAGGTTAAGTCTATTTATTAGCAATGTACTTTCCCTACTTTAAAGACGTAGGTAACTAACTTTTTTTATTACCAATTTAGTCATTAAAACCGGCTAACTTTTTACGATATAGTAAATATTACCGGCCAATTATCCAAGTAGATATAAATTTAATTTTAAGAATTCCACCTGGACAACTTAGTTTCTTAAATGTCCACCGAGACAATCCACTCGACCTGGAACATATTTAACCCTAAATCCCTACAACCCGACCCAGCCTTTTTATATAACCCTAATTCCTATAACACGACATCACACTTATCCCCAAATTGGAACCCTAATTGCACATAAAAATTGAAACCCATCATGTCAATCTTCCTTCAAGATCGTACATGTGACTGTGATCTACCCTTAATGGTATTAACCTCATGGACAAACACTAATCCATCTCGAAGGTTTCTTGTTTGTCCTAATCGTTACCAACCCGTCAAGAAGAAATGTGAGTTTTAGGACTGGTATGGTCCCGAGATTGATACGGATTGGTACAGGATGCATTTGTACGAGATGTACACTCTTTTGAATCCACAACAAAGACGTCAATTGGGACAAGTGGGCAACCGTCGATGGAGGATTGGAGAACTTGAAGCTGAGTTGGGTGAAAAGAACAATCAATTGCAGAAAAGTTTGCAATCTTTGACTTTTTGGAAGTCAACCTTTTTTGCATTTGCAATTTGTATGTGTTTGGTCTTGGCAATGAAATAGATGTGTTAGGGTATGAAATAGATGTTTTATGTTGGGTAGGTTATGTAGGATGGCAATGTAATGTTCTGTATTTTGGTTGTATCAAATGACTTGATGAATGGAAATGGTAACTTTTGGTTGTATCAAATGGCAAAGCATTTACTTCAATACTGTATTTTGGTAGGTTATTAATGTACCAACTGAATGCTTTATGCACATTCATTGGAATGCTTTATGCACATGGAACTTGACAAATGCCAAAGCATTTACAGCATATCTACCACCCCTGCATATTTCACATGTAAAAGCACATGGCAAATGGCAAATGCCAATGCAGTGGGTCACATGCCAAATGAAAAAAGACAAAGGCTAAGACAAAAGCTTCAATTAAACAAGTCCCATTGAAACAGTCAAAGGGACACCATACATTAAAGTAGTCCTAAATTCAGTACAAGTGGGGAACACACCCATTGTCTATCACAATCATGTTACCATCACAAAAGATAAGGTATTGTATCACAACCATACATGACTGCAAATAAAGCTATTAAATAGGTCTAAGTCTAATAACAATTCACAATCGGCCCATAATATAAATCCGGTGTTGCAATTATTTCCAAACATTTCCGACTACCAATTATTCTCTAAGTCAACTCAACGGTCAAGGTCTAAATGATTAAGCTAAAAGCTTAATAAGATAACCGGACGAATTATTGGATCCTTATCGAATTCGTCAACCCGATAAGTCCAACAATTCCTTCGTCTCGCTTATTAATCCAAGCCAACCTACACATTGCAAATAAATGGTAAGTCATAAGGATGGGATATCCGTTAATAAATTCCTCCAACTCGTTTACCGGAAACTTATTGAATTCGTCAACACAATAAGTCCGTTAACCACATCGGGCGGTTATATTAACGTTATCCAATCCGTAACTTGAATAATAATCTCATAATAATTTCCAAGATTACTCTATGTGGTATTCCTCGATAAACGTGCCCTCAGAACGCTTAATAACTCTTACACAATTCTATTTTTATTTCATTTAATACTTTTCTTTTTAATCCCAAAATATTAAATAACCAAATAATTTGTAAGATGTTAGTACAAGCAGCCTCGTTGGGGAGACTGTTAGTGCAAGCAGTCTCGTTTGTTTTGATTGATGACAAACATGTAACTTGATACATATAGTAAAATGTACAAGTTACTTGTAATCATATCCTATCTCAACATACATGCAACACCTCTCGACTTCTCAAGTCCTCTTATGATACAACACAGGTTCGTACATGTTTGTTATGTGGCATTATGATCAAACTCTTAACAACCCATTTAGAATGTTTAAAATACGGCTAGGTCATTAAGTATTTTAAAAAGACTAACCATTCTACTTAGAACCTCATTTCACATTTTGCATATACAAGTATTTTTACTTGTACATCAAGTTTCTTAAGTTTAGTAGGATAAGTTCACTTTAGGTGTCAAACTAACATGATACATCTTGGTAAACACATATTAGTTAAGCTAGTATATACATGCTACATGATCACTAGGATACATGTTACATACATATATACATTTACATGTTTATGTTTAATTCTTAAATTAGAAATATTTAACATGACATCATGGCATGCATCACTTACATATCTTGGAAGATTTGTAATATATTTTGTATAGATCTTCAAGCTACTAAGTTGACTTTGAAAGATCTTGACATGACTTGGCTTGATATGGAAAGATTCATGAAATCCTTAGCTGTCAAGCACTGGCGGATCCAAACCCATACAAGGGCGGATCCAAATTTAGGGATCCGCCAAATCCGCCAACTGTTTAAACAGTTTCCCTATAAATAGAAGCCCATTGTTTACCCATAGTTTTAAGCAACTAGAACACACATTCCCTCTACCATTTGCATACATTTAGATCAGTAGTAAACCATGTAGATTCATACATTAATCACCCTTACCATAATGATCATAATGTTACTAACTTTCATTATGTTGTAAGCATACATTGTTGATCATCCTGTGAAGCAAAGAGATCATGAGTCATCATCCATAGCATACTTCCTGATCCACCATGAAGGTTACAAGATCTTGAAGTCATCATCCACCATAGCATTCCAACATATGAAGATTCAAGGCCACTTGACATCCACAATGATTGAAGACTTCTTATTCATGAAGTTTATGTAGATTTCATATGCGTATATGAAGATCCATCACAACAAGTTTAGGGAGCTTGTGATCTTCATCCATTGAAGGCTTCCCATCAATGGAAGTTCATTTAGATTAGCCATTCATATCCATGACCCATTTATGTCATGGATCATCATTGTAATCCATTCATACTAGATTAGGTGGTTTATGTGTTTGTGCCATAAAACGCAAGGTTTCTATGTTGGGCCATAAAACATAGAGGGAGTAGTTGTACCCTTGTAAAGAACTCGGTATCTAGCTTAGTACCGGAAAAAGGTTAAGCGACGACGGGAGTGGTTGTACCCATGTAAAAGAACTCGACATCTAGCTTAGTGTCGTAAATTGTGTAACACCCCAAAATTCATGATTTGCAGCGGAATGGAATACCTGGGGCGCTACTGCCATAGCATCACAGTTACAGTTATATTGAACGACCTAAAGTGTCGTTTTAAAAGTACATCGTTTGATTTCATAAAGCATTCAGAGTTTACAAAAGATAGGTCCCAAAAGATAGTCAAAGTTTGCGGAAATAAGTATGTTACAATCAAACGATAATTTAAGTCCATAAAAATCCAACATGAGACGCATCATCTTCGTGACTCCGTGATATGATTCCATGCATGCCATGATATGCTTACTTTAATTACCTGAAAATACATTGCTAAAACGGTCAACAAAAATGTTGGTGAGAATCATAGGTTTATGTAAATGTTCTGTACGGCTACCACAAGTATAAGGTTAGGTATGACAATGTCGCCATATAAAAATGATTCAATTGCTATAAGCTCATGACCCCGAAGCTAGACTGATTATGATGTTTGCCCTAACAGAGTGTTTGCCAAACAACTCTAATTATGATATGAAAAGAAATGCATCCGTTTGACCAGTTGGATCTACCAACCCGGATGGAGGAGTCACCCTCAATAGATCTATTCACTCACTCTAGCTTACTACGTAATTAACGGTTCATGATAAAGGAATGGGGACATTAACATGGCAATGTGGTAACTTAAGCAATTTAAATGAATTTGATATACTTAGGCTCGTAATAAAATGATGTGCAATGTATTCTCCCCCGTAGGTTTGAAATGAAATAATAAATTGAGAAATGGGGCTATGAAAACTCACCTCAGAGTAAATGATGTCAGGGATATAATGAAATCGCTGGATAAGCCGGGAGAATCTCTACGAGCAACCTAGAAATATGATGTCGTATCTTAGGTTCTAAAACAACGAAGTGAATATTTAAACATGCCATATATAGTTTATATATCTCGTACTACTGTTCAGGCCATCATAATCCAGAGGTCATGCAGTAAACGTTCGAGGAGCTAGGACACTTTCATTCATAAATCCAGCAACTCGTCGATACGTTCACCCAAATGAAACCCCTCACATGAAGCTCCCTACTAACATAGTATTTATATGTGAAACATATATTTTGCTTACTTGATTATATGACATATTAAGAGTTTATAAATACAATAAATAAACTAACAAAGTTTATAAGTATTTAAATAATTTTGAGTCTTATAATTACTTACCTTTGTTTAGAATGCTTGAGTATTATAGAAAAAGGGAATATAAGCGGAGCTTCGACGTGAAATTTGTAATCTTCGTAAACCCGAGGCTACTTGAAGATTATAACATCGCCTTCTTGAAAACCCGAAGCTATTTGAAGATAATAACAAAGTCTTTTTGGAGACTTGAAGTTATTTGAAGATTATAACGACTCTTTCTTGAAAACTCGGAGAAAATAAGATCAAATGCTAGCTTTTCTCAAGAACAAATGAACTTTCTTACAAAATATAAGAGAATTGCCTTTGGTTTTAGGTCTTTGAAGATATAAGAAGGTGTGGTGCAAGAATTTATGAAGTTTTTAGCTTGGTATTTATAGGAAAAATTTAGGAGTTAACTATATATTAGGTTAATATTTAACCATGGTTAAGTTTACACTTGTAAACATCCTAGAGATCAATGGTCAAGATCAAGACACATGCTCTTGGTTCCTTCCTTTATAAGCTTCATGAGGCTTTCATGAGAAGCTTGATAAGTTTCTTGCATTATCTTGATTTTACGGAGTCAGTTTTGTCCCGGTAATTGTTATCGTTAAGTCGTTAAGTCATGAAACGTAAAACCGGGTATCGTAAAAATACGAAACTTGTAGAAATGATTAAAATTGTCAATATAATCCATAATAAAATATAAAATGAGTGGTAAGTTCCATCGGGTTGCTTAAACGTTGTTAAAATTGGAAACGCGGGTCTAAAACGCGTAAAACGTAAAACGTACGAAAGTTGCGTAAAACTGAGAAAAGTAAAGTGTAACTTTTCTAATATGACGATAATGAATTAAAATGGCCTATAATGTCTAGACTGGGCTCAGTCTAGTGTCGGTTGGTGTTAAATGTCCTTTAGACATAAAACCGTAAGTGTTAAAAATCAAGGAATGATTTATAAAATGAAGGAATGATTTTTGGTCAAAGGAGGAGGGAAAAATATGTTGACTTTTCCAATTATATAAAAGCTTCTAAATGCCTTAGAAAATATGGTGCAGGTATAGGCTAAGGTTGCGGATAAGTAAAAGTGCTTAAAACGCAAGTTTAGTTCTGTAAGACACAGGGTCTATTTAGTAACATTTTAACTTAATTATCAAAAATTCCCTAATTAATTGTGAGTGTAATAAAAATTAATCTGCTACGAGGAAAATTGTCGCAGTTGGTTTTCGTTATGCGCAGGATGTTTAAATGGCGTTTAAACCAAACGTATAGTTTCTTAATAACTTTTGCGAAATTGACCCGACGAGCGTCAAACTTTCACTTTGTCATGGAAATATTTTAACTTACGAGGATATGAAATAAAAATTTCAGAAATGAATAGTGAAAGTGAATAGTAAAATGAATAGTAAAAATTTCGGGAATAGAAATTAACCTGAAAATGCGAATTGTTACAAATTGTATAGGCGACGTTAGGTTGGTTCTACCTCAAACTAGAACCCGGTATTTAGCTTTGTACCAAAAAAAGTGTAAGCGACGATTATAAGGTTTTCTCCGCCGAGAAGGGAGCTTGTTGATCTAGTGAAGTAACTCTCGAGTTGGGTACTCGGGGAGTGGAGTAGGGCGGAGAGGAGCTCAGTGACCGAACCACTATAAATCATCGTGTTCGGTTTGCGCTTTCTTTACTCTTTACTTTTATGCTTGAATTATATGATTACTTGTGTTGTGTCTTGATGATCATACTTAGATGACAACGTGTTTTAGTATATACTAGTTATAAACTACAATTGGCATCTTTCATATTACAACAAGCTAAAATGGATATTTGATACAACAAGTTTTAAGATTTTAAAATGATAATGTATTCACCCCCCCCCCTTTACGCTTTCACAATTGGTATCAGAGCCTCGTGGCTCTCATTTTCAAAACAAATGATTTTTAAAATGGATTACGATCCATGTATCAAATTACCTTTGAAGCGGAATATAATATGAAAAATGTTTCGCTAAGTATACTTAGAAATTTTGTTGTTAAATATTACTTTGTATACAAGCTTGAAGATGTCTTTGGAAAATCAAAAGAAAATATTTCTTAAAAAGATTAAGTGTCAAATTGTGTGCGTAAAGCTAATTTACGAAAAACACGGGTTTTAAAGGAGCGTTTGGGATAACTATTAATTTAGTTGTAAAATCACCTCCGTAATGTTTAGATAAGTCACATAAGTAGAAATGTTGTTAAATATGTGTAAATATATGTTTAATATTAAGTCTAGCAAGTCCTACACGTTTTCTCTATGTCAAAATACGAGTTTAGGAGAATTTGTCACAGACACCCACGGATCCCTTTGTTACAAAGGGCGGATCCCTCAAAAAGGATCCGTGAAATCCGTCGGTATTATATGCAGTTTTTGTCCAACTTCAAAAATTCATAACTAATTAACCGTAAGTCCATAGGAGTCGCGCCACCTATCATTTTGAAGGGAATTAAGTCTAATTTCATTTAAAAATAATCTCATGTCCTAAATCTAAATTGAAGTAGGTAAAACAAATCAAATACTACAACCTGTTCAAAATATTAAGTTTCATTTTGACACAGTAACTTAAACTTTTACGTCGGGCAATGTAAGTTGGTATTCTTTGAACATTGATATGATTTCTTTTGAAACTAAAAAATTTGGTAATATAAAAGAAACAAATCAAGCTTGGCATACATCTTCATATTTAAACGCAAAGTGACGAAAAGTATCTTTTCTTTTATGTTATACTATGTGACTATCTATTCTAAGTTATTTGCATACATGTGATTTGCCTGTTGGTAATTGTGATTGCATTTGTTGATAGGAAATACATAAGTGTTTTGCCATGAAAATTATTTGCTTGTTTATCAATTGCTTGTTTGATGCACAATAGGACTTTTTCTAGATCTTGTGCACTAAGTTGATAAACTGTGTTTGTTTCACTTATAGACTTAGATATTTTTGTTTGCATATGTTATGTGAAAACTTTGCATAACTTACTTAGGAATGAGAACTAAGTGAAACTAGTTTAGTGTTTTGAAAAGTATTGTCTTGCACAAACTCTTGCTCAAGTGTTAAAATGTGTAAACATGCAGTATCTTTGAAAAAGGTGTTTGGTACATTTGCTTCTAATCATGATGTTTAATGTCATAGGATAGAAACTTATCTTTGAATAATCATGTGAACTAACCGTGTCATGCAGGACGATAACACTTTGATGTTATCAAGTTTCCGTGCTTAAGCCACTGTTTGGCTTAACATCCATTTATGGTAAGTTATTATCATCAGATTGATCTATGTGCAAACGTGTGTTAGAACCTGTGTTTTTGGTTTTAATCAATCACAAATAAGTAGTTGCATATGTTTTAGGACAATTTTCGGAATTTGAACAAGTAACGAAAAATTCGACATATGTTCTGTTTAGAATTAGAACCTCCATATGGCGGATATGGCGGATCCCAAATTTTGGATCCGCCTAGTGTATGCTTTGGATCCGCCAGAACTAACAGCTAGTTTTTCAAATTTTCGTTTAAATCCCTCACTTAAGATCACTCACTTGTATCACTAGAATTATGTTCACTGATGTTCACTCAAATTAGGATTAGGACATCTCACTTACACCAAATAGGATAATCATATCCAATCACAGTTTCAAATTTCATGAATATGCTCCAAAGTATCTTTTTAGTGAACCACTGAGTATTTGTGTTCTTTACACACACTCATTGCATCCTCCTGTCCTTTACTCATCCATTAGATTGATTTGTTAATTGACAACTTCACAATAAATCCAAACTCCTCATTTGCAAAGATATCACAGATCACAAGTCCAACTCATAACTGTTGATATTATCTTGTATTCACAAATGTTGCCTCACTTGGTTAACATGTCATCCTTCAAGACGATTTACATCGAGTCATAACTCACACTTAGGTTATAGATGTATTATCTAATCTTGCTATCAAATCTCAACAAAGTAGGATTGACAACTTAAGTATTTCATCCGAAATATTCAAGTGAAATTGACTTACAATTGTAGTCATTAAAAGTCATATTCGAAACAATCAACTCCCAAGTATTTTAACAACGTATGTTAAAACACTTATCCTAACTAGAACATTTGTTCTTCATCCCATCACATTCAGCTCCTAGGTTTCACAAACATAACTAAGCACTTCATCCACTTGTGAATCACAAGAATCAGTATCTATTCTTTTCATCTTCAACATTCATGTAACCTAAGTACACTTGTATTTTCACCATCATTTCATCACAGTCACATCTGTGATATGTCTCAGGCCCTAAGCCTCAAATCACATCATCCACTAGTCGTACCAACCAAAGGATCACAAGAATTAATCTTTGTTGTCTTCAACATCCATAAAACCTAAGCACTCCCATAGCACAACAAACCCCTCAACTCCATGATGAGTGTCTGTTTACTCATCATTTTATGCCCATTTGATACGTAAAAAATGCTAAAAACGGCCAAATAACCAATTTATACTGCAGATATCCTTGGTTTGTGTTTTGTGCATTTCAGGTACAAAGGATTGAAAACGGAGCGAAAACGGGCATTTTTGGATCGACTCGACAACAATTGTGCATTTGATCAAGTGAAGTCAAAGTCAACCTCCAAAAATACCAAAATGTCACAAATGGTCCTTGGAAATAATTTTCAGTTTGGCAGCCTTGGTCCTTGGGATTTTTAGATTTTACATAAATACCCCTTAAACCTTAAACCTTAAATCAAATCCAATCCTAAAAATAAAATCCCTAAAATTAACCCAACCCAACCCTTTGTTTTTATTATTTCCCACGTTTAATAAAAACCGGTCAAAAAGTCAACTCCATCTTCTTTCCCTCCTTCCCATAACCAGTACAACACCATCACCATCATCCCTCCTATTTCCCATAACCAGACACCATGTCCCCCCCAACATTTTTGTCTCCCCTTTTCTCTGTCATAGCCACCTTCCTTCCCCCCCCCCCAAGTCAAACCTCCACGTTGGCAATCCATTATCACTATTTTTGGCGCCAAAACCTCTTTTAAGGGCTGAGATGGTTTCAAGCAAATCCAAGGGTCAGGATGTGTTCAGAGATGCATAAGAAGGAGATCCCACCTCAATTTAGTATAAATAGGTGCATATTGTAGCCTCAAGAGGCATGTAGAATTTTAGTTTATGTCGAATTTTAATTGAAGTGTTTAATTATTATGAATTTAAGCTTTCCAGTATTAATATAAGTAATTTTAAGTTGTTCCTTCTCAAATTATTCAGTATTGTATTGTTGTCTAAGGTTAATGAATTTTTTTATGATGCCTGTTGATTCGAATTAAGCAATTTAGTGTTTGTAAAAGCTTGTTAATTGTTCTTATAAGCTTATATAAGCTCACTAAAGCATTTTATAAGTTTAGAATAATTTAAATCAACCTTAATCTATAAATTCCAAAAAAGTCAAAAATGAGTCAAAAGAAGCAGTTTGGTCAAGAAGAAGCTGGAGCATTGTGAATACTGGATGGCAATGGTTTAGAGCTTCTTGGGAAGCATTAGGGTGGTTTAGAAAGAGAATTGGGTGTTAAACTTTTGCCCTTGTTTAGCTAGGGCCTCAAGTGAGTCCTTTTCAATTTCACTGTTCAAGTGCTTATTGGATGCTTATTCTGCTTTTCTGTGCTTATTTGAGCAAGTTATTGTTATTTGATGTTGATTGGGTAGGATTTGTTTGTTTAAATTAGTTTTTGCTTAAAAATCACTAAATAGGCCAAAACAGTCAAAAAGCACTCAGCTTATTCTGAGTGCTTATTTTCATTATAAAGTTGTTAATTAGGACCTTTTTCAGTCAGTAAGTTAAATTAGTTCCCAGAATTAAGCTCAAAAGTCAGTAGTTCTATTGAAAAATCCCAAAACAGGCCCAATAAGGAGTGTTTGGGTCAGAGTCTAAAATGGGTCAAAATGGTTACACACTGTTCATTTGCCATTTGTCCTATTTTAATCTTGATTAGTTGAGCCTATTTGAGTTGTTTGTAGAAGCTTATTGCCTGCTTTTGAAGATTTTTAGGTGTTGACTATATTGGTGTATTTGTTGGAAGCCTACTGATCAAATAAGCTCTTATAGGCATAAGCTCAGTTAAGCTATCGTCTTTTGCAAGTTTCAAACTCACTTTAGCCTATTTAGTTAGTTGGGAAGGTATGGCATCAGTTGGTTAGGCTATTAAGGATTTAGATACCCTCAGACTACATTAGTCATATTTTCCCATTTTGTAGGTGTTTCTTTTATTTTTCATTTGCTAGTAATAAGTTTTAATAAGCTAGAAATTGGTACAGTAGATCTTGGCCTGCTTATCTAGTTGATTCTATTTTTTTTTAGATTTTTAGGATTTTTCTTAGATTGCTTTTTATAGGCTTGAAAAAGCCTAATTTTGTCCTGCTCATGTGCATCAGCAGACCTCAGTGTTTTGTTTAGCTTATTTGATTAATCTTAGTGCTTATTTGTGTTGCTCTGAGCTTAAAGCTTTGATTTCTCAGTAGTTTGCTAGTGCTTCTTTTCTTATTTCCAAGTTCAGGCCTCACCTCAGCTTATTTGAGCTTAAAATAAGTTCAAAAGTCTCTTACATAGATAAGTGTACTCTGATCAATCAATGTACACTTATCTTATTTAGCCACTTTTCTAACTTATTTTAAAGCAGTAAATAAGCTCACCTTGGTCTGATTTTTTGTCTAGGAAATCCTTGCTAGGTTAGTGTTAATTGGAATAAGTTTTTGTGGTTTTTTTTTTTGCTATTTAAGTGCTTATAGATTAGCCAAAAGTTCCCTTGTGGGGACTGTTTTGCCATTTGCATCAGTTTTTAAGCTTATTGAGCTTATTAATTTGCTTCTGAGCTTAATTGCTCATCTTGTTGCTTATTTTGCTTTCCTATTTTCATTCTCAGCTTATTTGTAATCCTTAGCTTATCTCAGTTCCCATATAGCTTAATATTAGCTTATCAGTCTTTTCCTTAAAAGCTTTGGCTCATTTCCTTTTTAAGCCCACTGATCTGAAGTCCTTGGCTTATTTCTGGGCTTATTTGTGGTTTTCTAAATAAGTTGTAGTTATTAAAATTGCTCATTGGTTTGTGCATATTGGGTTCAATCAGAAAAATCCAAGAAATAAAATAAAAACAAAAAAAAAAAGCACCAAGGGATTCGAACCCTGGTCTCTTAACTCACCAAACCAACTGCCCTAGGGTCTTGTTTCAGTTAACTCTTGCACCCTTTTTTTTATTTAACCAAACTTTTTTTCCCTTTGTGCTTATTGCACTGTTTGCTTAATAACAGCTTATCTGAATAAGCTGTCGGCTCAGTTTTATTTTTCCTTGATTCTGCTTATTATTAAGCAGTTTTCTGTAATTTTTCAAAATTTTCCTTTTCCATTTGGTATTTTTAATTAATTTTTCTTTTAAATTCTGTTTTTAATTCATAATAAAAAATATAAAAGTCAAAAAAATATAATTCTTTTTTCCAAAATTTTATTTTATCATTTAGAACTTAGGAAAAATAAATTTGAACTTGTAGGGTTAATTTTTAAAGATTTTAGTTTTAAGGCTCGTTTTTGAAATTCCCGATTTGCGTTTTTAGTGTAATTTCGTTATTTGTTTAATTTTTGATGAAGCGAAAAGTGTACCGCTTTTAAGGGGTCATTTAAGCCTTAAATCGTATTTATTTGATCAAATATTGCCCTAAATCGTTCCTTTTGTCATTTTAGGTACTTTTGAGGAGAAATCTGGAAAAGGAGGCATTTTGGACGTTTTTGGAGCATTAAAGTGAAGAAAACGGCAAAGTCTCAAAAATCGGCTAAAAGTTACTCTTGACGGCGTCAAGATTTACTCTAGACGGCGTCATGCCTTGGCAAGAAAAGTTGGATGTGAAATTTACTCATGACAGGCCAGTGAAAATAGCATGTGAATTCTGACGGCGTCACGCTTTAACTTGATCGAGGGCGTCACGGCTTAAATCATAAGGGGACGGCGTCACGTTCATGGTTAGACGGCGTCAAGCCTTGATAAGCCAGAATGGATTTTTGAAGAGCTAAAGAGGGACGGCGTCAAGAAGGTCATCCGGGAACCCTAAAAGCGGCGAGGTGACGGCGTCACACTCCATAAGGTGACGCCGTCAGATCCAAAAATCTATATATAGTTTTCTAATTTTTTGTCATTAGGGAGAGCTTAGTGTGTGGAATTTTGGGAGAAAACCCTAAGACGATTTTAGCTACTTTTTCAGGGCTTTTTGCCTTGAGATCTTCCATGTTTCATTGAAAGATAAGTTATCAATTAATCATTCAATATGTCTATGTGTTGTTTGATTCTATCTTATTCTTGTCTTTTGTTTAACATGTTAGGCTAAGTTTATCTTGTGTTTGCTTAGATCTAATGAAACCTAGCTATTGATTATTGGTTGTTAGTGTGTTGTTAGTTGTATTGGATGATTGTTTATCTATGTTAGGCTTAAGAAAATTGGCTAACTTCCTATTCGGTAACTTGCTTGAACGTCTTAAGAAACATGAACCAAACGCGTACTAAAGGTTTTTATGGTTGTATTTAATGCACAAGCGAATTCTAGTGATCCCATGTTAGGAGCTTCCTAGCCGGCTCGACATAGGAGTGAAGTAGGAGCTTGTAGAGTTGGGGAAGTAAGTACGCCACCCCACGAATGGTATTAAGGAATACACCCGTCATCCACGCGACTAATACACACTAATTAACCGGTAAAAGATAGTTAGGGAGTAAGGAAATCTAATTAAACACATTTCTCTACACATAAGTTTCTCACCACATTTCATTTTTGTTATTTTATTTTATTTGCATTCGTAGTAATTTGGGTTAGTTGACTAGCAACTAATTCCGCCCACTCCTTCAAACCCGAGATTTTACTTGCTTTCATAAAAACTATAAAAACATAAAAAGATTCTTCCTCAACCTTTAGACCTAATTAGAGTAGCCTTTCATACCTAACGAACACTATTCCCTGTGGAGAACGATCAATCCCCCGTACTTACCACTACACTATACTACATCGGTCAGGTACACTGCCTGGTGGGGTTGTAAGCCTCTTGAGATCCCTCGAGAGGTAAAACCTGTTGTAAGGTTACAAAACCACGCAATCAAGTTTTTGGCGCCGTTGCCGGGGAATAGTTATTGTTTAGGTTGAATTTTTATTTCTATTAGGTCTACTCACTAGATTCCTTTCTAGTGAGATTTTTATTTTATTTTTCTAGATTTTCTTTAGTCTATCTATTTTCTTCGTGTCTTTGTTCGTAACCATTACCGTCCGACATCATGGAAGATGGTAATATCCTTAACCCCCACAACCCACCACCGCAACAACCACCACCACCTCCTAGAGCCCGTACTTTAGGAGAGTATTCCCGTCCTAGCCACCATGGCTATCGAAACACCATTGAGCTCACTCAAGGAGCCAATATCACACCCTTGCGATCCGACACCATCCGGTTGGTGCAAAGCGGATGCGCATTCCATGGACTTCGTTCTGAAGATCCTAATCAACACCTCAAGGACTTTCTTAAAATCGTTGATTCTATAGACCTTGATGTTGCCACTCGAGAGACGACCCGATTGCGTCTCTTCCAATTCTCTTTGCGGGACCAAGCTAGTCAGTGGCTAGAACGTCAACCCGCAGGATCCATCACCTCTTGGGATGATCTCACCACTCGTTTCCTTGCTCAGTTTTTCCCACCGGGAAGAACTACCAAGCTAAGGAATGATATCTTGATGTTCCAACAACGTCAAGGCGAAACTCTCTACGAGGCATGGACTCGATTCAAGGACTTACTCCAAAAAGTCCCTCACCATGGCATAGAACTTTGGCTCCAAGTCCAAATCTTCTATGACCATATCAATCTCTCCACGAGGCAAACCATTGACCAAGCGGCCGGTGGCAAGCTACGTGATCTAAGTGCGGAACAATCATGGGCTCTCCTAGAGGATCTTGCTCTTTATGACAACGAAAGTTGGAGTGATCCCCGTGATTTGAATAAAACGGTCAAGGCAATATCTTTGCCTTCGAATAATTCAAGCACTTCCGACCGTAGGATCATAGAACTTGAAGACCAAGTCAAGTTTCTCATGAAATCCTATGAGGCTCCTAAACTTTCAAACCAAGTGAACAAAATCACTTCTTCATGTGAATTATGTAGTGGTCCCCACGACACTCGTGATTGCATGGAACTCCCCGAACAAGCTTTTGTGGACTACGCATCATCGCGTACCGACGGAGCGGGAGACAAGTGGTACACTTTCAAACCCGAGCCAAACCCTTACGGTGATACGTACAACCCCTCATGGAAAAATCACCCGAACCTTAGGTGGAAACAAAACCAAAACTCACAACAAACCAATTCTTCCAACCCACCTAATCGTTTTCAATCAAGCGGTTCCAACTCGAACCGTACTTTCAACAACAATCCTTCCGGCAATGGTAGTACCAATAACTTTGAAGGATTGATGTCCCAATTCATGGCATCTCAAGAAGCTCGTTTAGCCAAGTTTGAAGCCGATTTCAAACAAAAACAAAGCGAGATGACCGATAAGATTGACACCTTGTTGAAAGCCCTCAATGACCGAGAAATGGGAGCACTCCCTAGCAACACGGTCAAGAACCCGAAACTAAACGTAAACGCTATTTCATCGGTTTCGTCCCCTAGTTCTTGTCCACAATATTATTCGGTCAATTCCATGAGCACGTGTTTCAAACAAACCCAAGTCGTTCCAAATGACCAAGAAGTTATGACATCCAAATTGGTCAACAACATAGTTGAAACACCTCCCACTCAAAACCTTGACGAAGAATTCAAGGAGCTCCACCTTGAAAGTCCGGTTGTTGATGAGTTGGATGAGAAGAAGCTCAAGTTAGGCGAAAAAGGGACCGCCTTTGTTCAAAACAAGCTACCTAAGAAGTTAGATGATCCAGGCTTATTTGTTCTACCTTGCAAGATTGGTAATTCGGAGGCTTATGACACATTAGCCGATCTTGGATCAAGCCTTAACCTACTTCCGTTACCTCTCTACACCTCTCTAAAACTTGGAAAACTTGAAGAAACCGAGGTGATAATAGGCTTAGCGGATGGAAGTGTTGCTTACCCGGTTGGAGTAGTTAAGGACGTGTTAGTGCACATTGGAAAACTAACCATTTTAGCCGACTTCCACGTCCTTGATATGGTTAGCGACCCTACATGCCCCTTGTTGATAGGTAGAGGATTTTTGGCGACCGCTAGTGCTATGATTGATTGTAAGGAATCCAAGATAGCGGTAGGAGAAGGAGATACTTGGTCAGTCTATGATGTTAAGAAACATGCCTATGATACTAGTGAGGAACCAACACCACATTGGCTAGAATCAAATAGGAGACCATCTAGATATGGACCTTGGATTGATAGAGACTTCATAGGACCCCAACGCCCATTTTACCTAGAAGAGGACTTTGTTAACCGAACGCATTCGGTGGAGCAACTCTTGGCTAGGGACACCGAATTGGATCCATTTGAAGACCCTCTAGTTTTTAGAAAGATGATTGATTTCCTAGGAGTTCTGCCAATTAACCTAGGAATGAATAAGTGGATTTGTGGAGGAAGATGATCATAAGTGGAATTGGGATAAACCACCCAAAGATGGAGATGGGTCATGGCATATTAAGATGACGTTGTATGACCCGGATGGAGAGAAGTTTGAAAAGATATATCATACTAAGCGAACCAATAGGAAACTTCAATCCAAGCTTAACCCTAAAGACGTCCTTGATGACGAGCTCACTTACATAGGGTAGCGTGACTTTGAGTCTAGCTACAAGACTCGTTAATAAAGAAAAGCGCTTCTTGGGAGGCAACCCAAGCTTTATTTTATTTATTTGCTTTGTGTGTTTATTTGTTTGTTTGTTTGTTTTTATTTGTTTCCGTATGTGTGTTTAATTTTTATTATTATTGATTCATGTTAAAAACTAATTTGTGAAAATGCTTTATGTTGTTTTTAACTTCGTCTTAACTACATATAAAGGTATTTTGCAAAAGATAAGTGTAAGGGAAATCTAAATCGGTTTATTAGAACACAAATTAACATGAATCGTAATAATAATAAATTAGCATACATATTAGTATTTGTTTGAGTCAAATGCTTGTATCGAGTCATAATGATGTTTTGCAGGATTTTCAGGAAGTAAGGTAAAGGTTTTTCCAGAAATTTTCCGGAAACTTAAAATGAAAATTTTTGTCAGGTCATTTCTGACGGCGTCAGGGTTTATAACCTGACGGCGTCAGATTTAATTTTCAGAAATTTTTGAAAGTTTTGTTTTCATAAAAAGTTTTTATTAAAATCTCCAACTTATAATCTCCAGGAATCTGCAAAGTTATCATTCCACAAGCATTATATCCTTATATATAGATTTTTCCCGCCGATGTTATGCAGGTTTTCGTGTTTGTTTTCTCAGGTTTAACAGGTTATTTTGGACAAGGAAATGTTTTGAATCAAGCTTGTGGCAATGCATTAGTCATGGAGCTTCTACATTACTTTGGAGGAAGATCTAACCGTGTAATTTCATTATCCACCGAGCGAATCAGGGGAGTATTTGATTTCATTCTTTTACCTTATTTACTTTTACATCTTGTTATTTGAACATTGGGGACAATGTTCATCTTAAGTGTAAGGGGGGGGGGGTAAAAGTACGATTTTAGAGAATGCCATTGCGCTTGATTTTTGTTTGTTTAATAATAGATGTGTAATAAAACTGAGATAAATACTTGTTAAGGTAATTTTAGTGCCAAATTTAAAATTTTTTACAACATATAGGAGTGAAACTTTAGTTCTAATAAGCGTCTCATGGATAGGAGTTATATGACTAGCACGAAACCGTACCACTAAAAAATTTTCCACCCCAAATATGTGAGGTTCGCCCCTAGAATTGGTAGGAAAAGCATTTATGCTATGATGTGTGTACCGGTAGCACTTAGATTCTAGAACTTGCGTTAGGACCATTCCAAGGCCACAAGTGAGACTACATTCGTGTAGTTAGGTTTACTACATGATAAGAGGCATTAGGATTAACCCATTGTTTTACACCTGTGTTTTTGTTATAATTACTTTGGCTACATTGGTCAAGTAATTCTCCCACACCTTTTGCGTTGTACTCATTTTTAGTACACGATACCCCTAGTACACCCCTCAGAGCCTATCTTTTCGTTTCGACCTTTAAGCATTTTACTTAAAGGAAGAATTTGTTACACCCCACTAAAATGTACACCCAAATCGCCTTAGCCTACCTTGTATGCACTTATTTTTAGTGCATTATTGTGACAACATTTGTTTAAACCCAAGTTAATTATCTAGTTGATTACATGGTTGCTAAGTCGAGTCATATCCTTGTACATATTGTTTTGGGACGATTGGGACTCATGGGTAAAGTACTAGTGTAATGGAGTAATGGGGAAGAACATCATTTATTACCCCCATATGTGCTAAATATTTTAAAAGTACTCCAAGTTTTTCAATTATCTTAATTCGAGTCATTAGATTAGTATTTGTAAAGTTATGTAAAAATTCAAGTGTAAGGGGAATGCAATGCCCCTATGATGTATTATTTTGGATGGTAGGGCAAAAGTGTATGCAAAAAAAAAAAAAAAAAAAAAAAAAAAAAAAAAAAAAAAAAAAAAAAAACACAAAAAAATGAGAAAATGAAAAGTAGAAAAAACATACGGACTACCATCCCGTTTCATTTTATGTTTGTTTTATATTTTTGTTATTTTGTTATTTTGTTTCTAGCTTAAGATCGAGTCTAGTCTTGGCTTAGCAACATTGTATAGTACATGTAATTGATCAAGATCTTTAACTCGCCACCAGTAAAATATCCTTTATCCAACAAAACCGTGTTTTCCTTTTCCCTACACCTAAAGTTATAACCCATTTAAAAGCCCTCTTTGATAGTCTATCTTAGGTGCTTACGCCTAGTGGAGGAGGTTTTCGATCCTTTCCCAAGCCTATGGTAATCTATTTGCTATGACAGGTAGTGAGAGATATTATCCGTTTTCATTTATGAGATTTATTTTGATGACACTTGAGAGATGTGAGTATCTAAACACTACTTGTGAGGTGCTAGTATGTAATCTCCGTGCTTATTATGATTGAAGTGGAACGATTATTTGTTGTAATTACTTTTATGTTAGCATTAAATGACCCCTAACTTGTATTTTGATTAGAATAAAAGCGCATTTGCTTGAGGACAAGCAAATCTCAAGTGTAAGGGTATTTGATGAAGCGAAAAGTGTACCGCTTTTAAGGGGTCATTTAAGCCTTAAATTGTATTTATTTGATCAAATATTGCCCTAAATCGTTCCTTTTGTCATTTTAGGTACTTTTGAGGAGAAATCTGGAAAAGGAGGCATTTTGGACGTTTTTGGAGCATTAAAGTGAAGAAAACGGCAAAGTCTCAAAAATCGGCTAAAAGTTACTCTTGACGGCGTCAAGATTTACTCTAGACGGCGTCATGCCTTGGCAAGAAAAGTTGGATGTGAAATTTACTCATGACGGGCCAGTGAAAATAGCATGTGAATTCTGACGGCGTCACGCTTTAACTTGATCGAGGGCGTCACGGCTTAAATCATAAGGGGACGGCGTCACGTTCATGGTTAGACGGCGTCAAGCCTTGATAAGCCAGAATGGATTTTTGAAGAGCTAAAGAGGGACGGCGTCAAGAAGGTCATCCGGGAACCCTAAAAGCGGCGAGGTGACGGCGTCACACTCCATAAGGTGACGCCGTCAGATCCAAAAATCTATATATAGTTTTCTAATTTTTTGTCATTAGGGAGAGCTTAGTGTGTGGAATTTTGGGAGAAAACCCTAAGACGATTTTAGCTACTTTTTCAGGGCTTTTTGCCTTGAGATCTTCCATGTTTCATTGAAAGATAAGTTATCAATTAATCATTCAATATGTCTATGTGTTGTTTGATTCTATCTTATTCTTGTCTTTTGTTTAACATGTTAGGCTAAGTTTATCTTGTGTTTGCTTAGATCTAATGAAACCTAGCTATTGATTATTGGTTGTTAGTGTGTTGTTAGTTGTATTGGATGATTGTTTATCTATGTTAGGCTTAAGAAAACTGGCTAACTTCCTATTCGGTAACTTGCTTGAACGTCTTAAGAAACATGAACCAAACGCGTACTAAAGGTTTTTATGGTTGTATTTAATGCACAAGCGAATTCTAGTGATCCCATGTTAGGAGCTTCCTAGCCGGCTCGACATAGGAGTGAAGTAGGAGCTTGTAGAGTTGGGGAAGTAAGTACGCCACCCCACGAATGGTATTAAGGAATACACCCGTCATCCACGCGACTAATACAAACTAATTAACCGGTAAAAGATAGTTAGGGAGTAAGGAAATCTAAGTAAACACATTTCTCTACACATAAGTTTCTCACCACATTTCATTTTTGTTATTTTATTTTATTTGCATTCGTAGTAATTTGGGTTAGTTGACTAGCAACTAATTCCGCCCACTCCTTCAAACCCGAGATTTTACTTGCTTTCATAAAAACTATAAAAACATAAAAAGATTCTTCCTCAACCTTTAGACCTAATTAGAGTAGCCTTTCATACCTAACGAACACTATTCCCTGTGGAGAACGATCAATCCCCCGTACTTACCACTACACTATACTACATCGGTCAGGTACACTGCCTGGTGGGGTTGTAAGCCTCTTGAGATCCCTCGAGAGGTAAAACCTGTTGTAAGGTTACAAAACCACGCAATCAATTTTCTTTGGTTATTCACTTTCCATCACTTAATTAGAATTTAAAAACACAAAATCTAAAATCCACACTTCAAGCACTTTAATTCCAAACCGATAACGAAATCCTCGATTCACACCTCGCTGGGACACGACCCGGGTGATCACTTGCCCGGTATCTCACATCGTATTCACGGGTTTTGCAAGTTGGCCTTTTTTCCTAAAGGGTTGGTTTGTTGATTCCCGCGTATCACGTGTATCCGTCTGATATTATATTATATATATACTTTCGAGCGGATCACTCCACAATCCTTACCATCATTTGAATCCATTGAGTGCATTTCTCAAAAAGCCCTTTGTCCAAACACTCGTATCAAATCAAGTATGTGTTAAACATATTCAATCTTACTTTATCACCTATAGGATTAGAACCTTCACCATCAAATGAGCATGATGCTCGCATTCATTGTTTATCAATCTCCACTAGGTTTAAGTAGTACCACTTTCACAAGTTATCAAAGTATTGGTAATATTTTGTCATTAAACTTCTTCGTAAGTTTCATTAAACCTTAAATCAACATTTTAACAACATATGTTATAATGTAATCTCAAAACCAATCTCATGACAATGACTCTTAAGAAGTATACATAAGAAACTCAAGTGAATTTCTCTTGTCTTAATCTAGTAAATTTAGGATAGATCTATCCAACTCAAACACTTTGGGTTCATATCTTCATTTAGGATAATATGATGTTTTAGAAAACATTATTCTTAAATCGTGCATTTAGTTTTTATCTTGTTAAAAGGATAATATATATCCTATGCATCATTCTCTCCTTGCAACATAAATGGTTATGTTACAAGCGATTTCATTACACCTCATCGGCTAAATGATCTTAAACATCCACTAGTTCTTTGAACTATCTTCCTCATTGAACATGATAACATTATCTCAAGAGATAATCTTACTTGTTGAAAGATACCATACGTATCAATTTCCTTTCAAGCGTATATCATAACCAAACCTTTCTCAAACCATGTGCATAATCACATCTCTGGTGCATACACAAGATCTATTAAAGTTGGTAACTTTATTTAGATTCTTGTTCCAAAGAACTTTCTTCAGAACGTTCTTGACATATCCCATTACCACACACAAACACATGTCTTGATCTTAGATGATCAAATCACTTGCATAACTCATACTTAAACTCAACTCAAAGGATGTCACCCTTTAGATCATTCAACCTTAGATTCCAAACACAAAGATTAAAATCTGTTGACACATATTTGTCAAATTTACGTGTATAACATGACATCTTCATCACATTAGTTCTAATAGAAATAGTTGAGTCTCATTAAGCCAAGTAATTGGTAAACTATCATATTTTATATACTTTGAGAGGCAAAAATAGGAATTCCTATCTTTCAGACATGAGAATGACTACTGGAGAATTTATTGCACTAGAAACTCAATTTAACCTAACGGTTAAATTGCTTCCAGTAGAGAAGTTGGGTATGTGGAATCACCCGTAAAAATGGTCGTGTTCAGCCTGAATTGAGCACCACTAGTAATAGTCTCATATTCATTCTCCAACTTGAAAAATCTTTATTCCTATACTTGCCTAAAGTAAGTATTAAAAGATGATATTTTATCTTGTCTTAGGAATATTAATCAAACAAGTAGTAGATGTGATTTTTCTTAGTAAAATCACTTGCATTACATATACATGTGTTGATTACATGTTATTTGTTTAATATGTTTAAGTGTCTTGACGTTATCATGATAATTATTTGATTGATAGTCAAATGTGTAAACCTTCGAAAGGTTTTGTCTGCATGCTTATATGCTTCATGTTAACATGATTTGTATGATATGTTCATTCTTTCGTTATATGTTATTTTACAAGATTAACATGGTTCTTGTTAACTTACGATATGTTATTTTTAATACATGATGTTAGATAGCTCCTGTCTTTAGTTGACATTCATTGAGCTTTTTCATAGGATAGTCTAAATGATGCATGCTTCCAAAATGTTAAAATTGTTTGCATGAATCTGTCATCTCATTTCTTTTGTAACCCTGTCACTCTATTTTTTTTTTGCCACGTGTGCACTTATAATTTGTCTAAGTGGTTTTGGTATGATGAACATTTAGAAGTCATTTTATTTTACACATAAATCATTGTGTTAATTAATGGGTAAGTATGCTTAAGTGACTAAGCCTAACTTCAAAACAATTTCACAATGTAGTATCTAAAACAATGTCATGCTATCTTGCAATATGATTATTTGTCTTGATGCCATGAAGATGAATATTTGTTTTTGTTTGCATAAGATGTTATGATTTCTATGATATTTACATCTTTTGTCATTAAGACTTTTGTCTTGTAGATTGATAACAGATTATTTGTTATTTCTCTTTGTTATGCTTATTTTGCGTAATTGTTGTCCCATTATTGCTACTTAGATTAGTAATATGTTTATGGAATCCTTTCACTTGCTTATTGTGCTTAAATAGTATTAAGTCTTAGAGGTTTGAAATTTGTGTTTGGGTATCTTTCAATATACCTCTCTCCAAATCGTATTGTTGCTTCCGCTTTTCTAACAACATCTCCATCACCTTTTAGTTATAACAATACACCTCTCATGAGGAAACCTCATGCCTCGTCATGCGATCATCTTGCATTGATAGAGAAGAGCTATGTGACTTCAAGGATGAAGTTCTTTGTATGCTAACCAATATCAGCAAAAACATTGCTAACCTGTAGCGTCATTCTTCGTCCGATACATCACACATTATGTTGAATGTCCACCAATTAAGGGGGAGAGAATTTCATTCACATAATTGTCTTTTCGCATTAAAGAACATGTACTCATATTTCTTACATCCTCAAATACCAACATGTAGGGTTCACACCATTCTGTTAAACTAAGTTCACAAAACCATAAGTGTAAAACCTAAAAAAATCTAAAACATGTAAAAAGACCAAAATGCCCCTACGATCTAAAACTTTGATTTATGAGCTTATAAAATACCAAATAAATTCTAAGCTTTGAGAGATGATCAAGTTATGAAATAAAATCAATTCCTTCACCACATTTGACATTTTTGAAGTACCAAATTATTTTATGCACATAATGTAAGCCGAAAAATCTATTATGTATATTATAAATATTATGTAAACTATATAATTAAAATAAAAACATTTAAAACACTAAGGAAATTATGGAAACAATTTAAGTTGATTGGGTCTTTGAATTCACACGTTTTTGGCCAGCCCATACTCCCTAAATCACGGCATTTTCCATTTTTATAGTTAACAAACCATTAAACCCTAAATCACTATTGCCGACTAGAACAAAACACACACAAAAACTCATAGCACTTTCATACGATTTTCTGGAGCTTAAGGCATATTTTTCTGGTGTTGTTCGTGATCCAAGAAAGGCTAGAAAAATTTGTTTAGGGATGTACTTTGCCTGGTTCGATCGTGGTGTAGTTTTCTGGTCGCTAATCATCATTCGATAGGTAAAACTCAAAATCATTCGTACGTACCATCTGGAGTCTATCCATCATTTTTCTCATGTTCCTTACGTCATATATGCTGTGTATAAATTGTCTCTAAGGTCGTGGAGGCTGTGGTTGATCGTTGGAGAAATTTTGACTCGCTAAGGTCCATTCGATAGGTGTATTTTGTTCTCGACTCTTTCACACGTTCAATCCTTGATTTGGTATTTTCCTATGATCCTTCTATCTCATATAACTCAGATAAAATGTGAAAATTGATTCATGCAACCTAAAATAAGTCGTACAAATTAAAGTGGTTAAAATACGTATAATACATAAAATATGGCATGCGAATTTTCCAGGTCTTATAGTCATTTATTTTGGACTTTATACGAATTGTATAACCTGGGAAAAATAATATTTCGATTATTAGAAGCTTGGTTTGATCATGGTTATTTTGTTCTTATCGTATATATGGGAAGGATTCAATCGAATGGGTTTTAAAACCCTAACTACGATTAGGGTTAGGGTTGGGGCTTAATTCTGGTGTAATTATTGTGATGTGATGCTGGTCTAATGATGAGAACATGATTTGAACATGATTTGTTAATTTGGTTTAGGGTTTCGATTACTATATGTTATACGATTGGATTTTTAAAATACAAAGGGGGCGTTTGGTAAATATTAAAACTGATGGGTCATTTTTGTCATACTCCTTAAATCGGGTCTGATGTGAATAAAATATAACATGTGGGTCATTTGTGTAAAATATAGGACTTAGGGATTTAAATTGGAATTTGTTAAATATACTTGTGTCGAATTGAGAATTAAATAAATATAGGGACTTGTTATGTAATTTTGGAAAACATTTGGTTGCTTCGTATAAGCTATAAAGTGAAGGGCTTAATGTGTAAAATTGGATAACTAAGGGTTTGATATGTAAATATAATAAATTAGGAACGAATTGTGGTTTTTCTAAGTTAAAGGACTAAAAGTGTAAATTGTGAAAAAGTAAGGGTTTAATCGTACCATATTTAGTTTAAGAGATATGTTTTGTAATTTCGCTAAAATGATGGTTCTTTATGCATATGTTGATATGTTAAGGGTTTAGATGTAAATAAATGAAATATAAGGTTTAATATGTAATTTATGTAACTAAAGGGTGTAAAGTGTAATATTGGTAACTTGAAGGACTGTAATTGTTAACTTGATAAATATGGATTCAAAACAGATTATTTGTAATAATTTCATGTTTAACCCATAACTTTGGTTTAATTACATTTAAAACCCTAAATTATGTAAAGTTGTCATAATTAACCCTAAACTATTGAAACTTGCTAAAACATACCCTATATCCATAATATGTTTATTTAATGACTTAACCTAAGTGATAATCCTTTAACCTTTCTAATTATGGAAACCTTCTAAATAAGGAAACTTTCTAAAAATGGAAACTTACTAAATTTGGAAACCTTCTAAAAATGGAAAGCTGCTTAAAATGGAAAGCCAGTTAAAAACCTATTGTAATACTCTTCTATTCCTTTAGGTGTGAAGAAAGAGAGGTCCTGATCCATTCCTGTTCTTGCTATCTTTTGATTTTGTTTGCTTTGCAATATGGTACAGATATTCTGCTCTTGTATAAGGAGCCTTCGGTTTCTATTTTGATTCATATTAGGGTTTCCCTATACCATTGCTATGTTCCCTACACTTGATGTGATCCTTTCGATTTGTGAACCTTTGATATGAACCCTTGATATGAACCTTGAGATTTGGACTATGCTTTGACCATATGAAACTTTGCTTTGATATGAACCTTGAACCTTTGACCCCAGTTTGATACTACGAGCCAAAATATGTTCCCTAGCCATGAAGGTAACATGGCCGTGTCTGTGATGCACCACTGGCATGACTAGTGTGTAGCCCTAGTGATTTGGTTACACCGTCCCCATTATGATATGATATGAGCTCACTATGATTTGTTTATGGCCAATATGATTTGTTTGGGGGGGCGTATGGATGCATCCTAGATATGTTTTGTGTACGATATGATATGATATGTTTTGATATGGTGACTGAGGATGGGTGCAATCCACTTCTTTCACAAAATTTGGGAGCTAGCTACTCCATTTGAAGAATGAGGACACCCCTCATATTATTTGATTTGAAGAATGAGGACACCCCTCATATTATCTGATTATCTGAGAGGTCTCCCCTCTATATGATTATGAAGATATGATATGATATGATATGATTTGATTCTGGGCTCGTGGTGGATTACTGTCCTAAACCTTTACTCTTGTACCTTTACTTATATCTTATTCATTATGCTACTTCTGTTCATTTCCGTTTACTTTCGTTTCCGTTTATTATATATCTGTTCACTGGGCTTTTTAAGCTCAGCCGCGTTTCTTTCCCGCGGCAGGTTTTAGTTTGGAAGCTGGGTATGGGTGAAGAGAACCTTGGACTTAGAAGACCTTGATAGCTACTCTGGAGTATAGATGACTAGAAGTTATTGTATTTAGAATTAGTAGTTATTGAAAATTTTCATTTGTAACCTTGTATATTCAGCAATTCATTTGTAACCTTTGAGAATCCTTGTATTACTATTGAATGTATGCTTTGTTTTGATATGATATGAAACCATTAATGTGATACTTCTACCCTTGCCGGGTTGGGGTGTTACAATTATGGTATCAGAGAGACAGGCTGCGATACATAATACATTTACCCTTGGCCTGTGTAAGTTAGGACCACTAAGTTTTCCCTGTAGGTGCTCGTAAGTCAACCTTTGAAAATTGCGTTAGGATTTTCCATAGGAACCTAAGTTTTGACCGGTGAGGAATGGGTAGACTAAGACATCTATGTAAGTATCATTGCTTCCGCATCACTCTGATTCGTGCCTCTGCCTTAGTTAAGCCTTATAAGAACTTTTGTTTCAGAAGTTAGAAAGTTTTGCAACCTAAGTTTAGTAACCAAGTAAGCTTGGAATACCTCGGAGAACTACATAGATATCTTACACCAATTAAGTTTCACTTTCAGATTCTGATCTCCACCTCCGATTTGTTTGATAAGCTGTTTGACTCCTTTTCGACCATATCGTATGTCATTCAACCAAAATGTGTTCGACACGTTCTTGAAATTCATTACTTATCCTGGGTATAAATGTATCCTCCAATACTAATCAACCTTGTATGATCCATTACTACTATTATAAGAATTCTGGTAATTATTAACCATGGATGTAGGAAGTTATGCTCCTTTCCTTTGAAGGACGAACCTTGTTCTGCCAACCATTTCCTTTGGAAGGATATGATGTTATACTATCTCTGTATGGGTTTGTTAACTGAGCATGATGATGCTGATAACTGATATTCTGTACATCTCACTTTTGACAATTATACGATGTTCGTATTACTGATAATACACCCCCCTACTTACTGCTTATGCTAAGAAGCTGAACAAATTCCTACACTTTGAACTGTTCGTTTATCCATCTCAACACTTTTATTGAAACATGTGCTGGACTCCGATATATGAACTATCCGTCTGATTTGATGACTGTATTCGTTCTATGAATCTTCTGATCTTGTTATTGTATGGTCTTTTGATTATGGATTGGATGACTATTTGTAAAGCTGCCTTAGACCACCGTATCTGAAATGTGATCTTAACAATCTGCTTCACCCTATTTCGTTATGATGAATCTCTACACCTGAATCTGCTAAAATTTCTGCCGCTATGGAATCACCAACCCTGAACTCATATGATTATCAAGTTTTTCCTGACAACCATTTTATCCACCTTTGGAAAGTTCCGCCATCGGAAATATTTCGTTGTACGAAGATTTTCCGGTATTCTCTGATGAACCTTTGTACTCCTTCCGACTTGGGAAGTAGAGTGAGCATTGAACTGATCTCAATTGAAGAAACCATGGTGCCATAGAAGTTGAGAGATGAAAGGAGCTGATGGAATATGATTTTTTTTCACCTCAGTGATTCTCTTTGGATGCTCTTGTTGGTTTATGAAGAAGAAAGAGAGGAGTATGCGTCGGCATATCAACTATCGTAAACGAAACCGTACCACTATCAGAAAATCATTATCCATTTCCGCGTATCAATGATTGATTTAGTCTTCTTTTGAAATTCCATATCTGATTGCATCATTTTAGATTTGAAGGACTGAAGAAGCAACCACAAGAACTTCTAAGAAGGGGGTTAACTAACCGAGAGTAACCTCTGTGAAGTATTTCAGTTTTATTTGTGAAGGAGAAGGAAGGCGACGTGAAGTATAGGTGAATGTGTTCCCTAAATGATTTCAGAGACTGTCTTTGCACCCGTTATAACCTTATGAGTTTGAATGATGCCAATAGTGTTGGCTAGAATAATCATGTTTTCGCGTGTTTTGGACAAATTGTCATAGTATGACATTGTGTTATGTTCAGAAACGAAAGAAGAACATTGAGATTATTGGCAGGATGATCCTTTGTTCTGGAAGAGAAATTGATTGACGTTCAGAGCTCTTAGTGGACTACACTACCCTGTATAATGAGAAGACAGAGTTTCCATAGAAAGGATCAAGATCGAAGACAATTATCAGCGTTAGAAACCTGGTGGGAGAATAGTAGAAGATGGTTGCGACAAGTGTTACCTTAGAAGAAGCACCTAAGAAGAAGAGAGGAACTGGGATAGTACTCGACTACACATCATGCAACACGTGAAGATTGCAGCTCGGGCATCAAGACAACCAGATCGTAAGAGACGAATCGTTCAACACATAACCTGGAGCTATGCTGGAAGACCTGTCGAAGACACGCAGTCTTGCTTCTCTATTCATTTTAGTTGTACTAAGATGAATTGAGAGCAGAAGCAGACTTGCGGATGGAGGGATGCACGATGATCGTGTCAGAGACTGTCGTTACGACATCACCATATCAAGAAGAGTTGCTGAAGGCTTGAGGAATCAGACTCAAATTTGTAATTCCTTTTCACCATAAGATAAGACGGACAAACATAAATGAACCACTCCAACTTGGAAGAAATTTTGAAATCTAGTATTTGAATGGACGAATTTTGAAGCAGACATTTGTGTTTAGACGAGATGATTCTGTGAATGATGAAGCTATCGATGACGTAATTCGTTTCCCCTCAACCTACTTAAATTCCGTTACCTGATAATGAAGTCCTTTGAATGATTTGGGTTTCTCTGTTAGTAATTCCGTTCTATGTTCACTCTACGTTTGTTGAGTAATGAGTTGTATGGAATTTTGATGAATTATGGAAGGAACTATGCGATTTATGTTCCAGAAAGGACGGATGTTGAAGTAACCACTTATATTGGCTGAGTTGATTTCGGTGACTTATGAAGTATTGACGCTATTGACGACGTACCTAAGTTCTGATTGACATTCCTGGATTTCCGTTACCCTTCGAGTATTTTCGTTCTCTTAGTTATGTTGCTTGATTTTGGGGACCTCTGAGACTGTAGGTGGACTAGGTGGATTAAGATAAGTGGTTTTGTTCACGACTTGAAATAAAGTATGACCATCGTGAGGGCATATTTATGTGATGCCAGTATTATGACGTCTGGCCAGCGTGATAATACTTACATCATATAACGTGCACTCGTTGTGGGCATAGGATATTTTGAGAAGTGCCTTAGAAGCCTTAGAATTTCTGATATCTGTTTGAGATCATCCGCGTTTAGTGAGACTTTAGATTCATTCTACCTATACGATTGATCTGCTGTCCTTGATATACGATTTGATACGTTTGGATTCTAGACGCGCGTTTTGCCGACCTCTGCACTTCCGATAAGAATCTTAGGTTCTGTTATAAAGCTTTCTGCTATTTGATGACATCTAACGAAATGCTTTCTGCCCGTACGGATTCGATCTGTTATTATACGGGAATACACCTATGTTCTACTATATATACGTTTCGCATTCGTTGAATATGTTCATTGTGATCTGCTATGAGTTAAGATATGAGATTTTGGATTCTGAGAAAACAAGGTCTGTTTACCTATGAGAATACTTTTGGAAGGTTATTCTAAAGCCGAGACTATTTGAGAAGCTGAAAAGTTGAACGCATATATCACCCTAATGTTGCTACAACTCGATGTATTCTCATCTGATTCGCCTAATTCAATTCGATGTAAATCCTATGTATTTTCTGTACCGCTTCTTAGAGAATACGATTATCATCCGTTACGATTGGTACATTATTCTCTTGATTCAAATTCAGTATAATATGTCTTTCTGTAAAATCCGAAGCTATTCTGACCTTAATAACGAGTCATGAGAAACAAGTCTGTTACATTTCCGTTCACTGTCTGTTGTGTTTTCTGTTTCGTTTCATTCCAATTTTTGAGGATGAAAATTTTTCTTTAGAGGGGAAGAGTTGTAAAACCCAAAAAAATCTAAAACATGTAAAAAGACCAAAATGCCCCTACGATCTAAAACTTTGATTTATGAGCTTATAAAATACCAAATAAATTCTAAGCTTTGAGAGATGATCAAGTTATGAAATAAAATCAATTCCTTCACCACATTTGACATTTTTGAAGTACCAAATTATTTTATGCACATAATGTAAGCCGAAAAATCTATTATGTATATTATAAATATTATGTAAACTATATAATTAAAATAAAAACATTTAAAACACTAAGGAAATTATGGAAACAATTGAAGTTGATTGGGTCTTTGAATTTACACGTTTTTTGCCAGCCCATACTCCCTAAATCACGGCATTTTCCATTTTTATAGTTAACAAACCATTAAACCCTAAATCACTATTGCCGACTAGAACAAAACACACACAAAAACTCATAGCACTTTCATACGATTTTCTGGAGCTTAAGGCATATTTTTCTGGTGTTGTTCGTGATCCAAGGAAGGCTAGAAAAATTCGTTTAGGGATGTACTTTGCCTGGTTCGATCGTGGTGTAGTTTTCTGGTCGCTAATCATCATTCGATAGGTAAAACTCAAAATCATTCATGCGTACCATCTGGAGTCTATCCATCATTTTTCTCATGTTCCTTACATCATATATACTGTGTATAAATTGTCTCTAAGGTCGTGGAGGCTGTGGTTGATCATTGGAGAAATTTTGACTCGCTAAGGTCCATTCGATAGGTGTATTTTGTTCTCGACTCTTTCACACGTTCAATCCTTGATTTGGTATTTTCCTATGATCCTTCTATCTCATATAACTCAGATAAATTGTGAAAATCGATTCATGCAACCTAAAATAAGTCGTACGAATTAAAGTGGTTAAAATACGTATAATACATAAAATATGGCATGCGAATTTTCCAGGTCTTATCGTCATTTATTTTGGACTTTATACGAATTGTATAACCTGGGAAAAATAATATTTCGATTATTAGAAGCTTGGTTTGATCATGGTTATTTTGTTCTTATCGTATATATGGGAAGGATTCAATCGAATGGGTTTTAAAACCCTAACTACGATTAAGGTTAGGGTTGGGGCTTAATTCTGGTGTAATTATTGTGATGTGATGCTGGTCTAATGATGAGAACATGATTTGAACATGATTTGTTAATTTGGTTTAGGGTTTCGATTACCATATGTTATACGATTGGATTTTTAAAATACAAAGGGGGCGTTTGGTAAATATTAAAATTGATGGGTCATTTTTGTCATACTCCTTAAATCAGGTCTGATGTGAATAAAATATAACATGTGGGTCATTTGTGTAAAATATAGGACTTAGGGATTTAAATTGGAATTTGTTAAATATACTTGTGTCGAATTGAGAATTAAATAAATATAGGGACTTGTTATGTAATTTTGGAAAACTCTTGGATGCTTCGTATAAGCTGTAAAGTGAAGGGCTTAATGTGTAAAATTGGATAACTAAGGGTTTGATATGTAAATATAATAAATTAGGAACGAATTGTGGTTTTTCTAAGTTAAAGGACTAAAAGTGTAAATTGTGAAAAAGTAAAGGTTTAATCGTACCATATTTAGTTTAAGAGATATGTTTTGTAATTTCACTAAAATGATGGTTCTTTATGCATATGTTGATATGTTAAGGGTTTAGATGTAAATAAATGAAATATAAGGTTTAATATGTAATTTATGTAACTAAAGGGTGTAAAGTGTAATATTGGTAACTTGAAGGACTGAATTGTTAACTTGATAAATATGGATTCAAAACAGATTATTTGTAATACTTTCATGTTTAACCCATAACTTTGGTTTAATTACATTTAAAACCCTAAATTATGTAAAGTTGTCATAATTAACCCTAAACTATTGAAACTTACTAAAACATACCCTATATCCATAATATGTTTATTTAATGACTTAACCTAAGTGATAATGCTTTAACCTTTCTAATTATGGAAACCTTCTAAATAAGGAAACTTTCTAAAATTTGAAACTTACTAAATTTGGAAACCTTCTAAAAATGGAAAGCTGCTTAAAATGGAAAGTCAGTTGAAAACCTATTGTAATACTCTTCTATTCCTTTAGGTGTGAAGAAAGAGAGGTCCTGATCCATTCCTGTTCTTGCTATCTTTTGATTTTGTTTGCTTTGCAATAAGGTACAGATATTCTGCTCTTGTATAAGGAGCCTTCGGTTTCTATTTTGATTCGTATTAGGGTTTCCCTATACCATTGCTATGTTCCCTACACTTGATGTGATCCTTTCGATTTGTGAACCTTTGATATGAACCCTTGATATGAAACCATTAATGTGATACTTCTACCCTTGCCGGGTTGGGGTGTTACAATAAGTTTTCCAAATCTTCTTAGATCAACATCACAGTTTTGCACCAATACCTCGTCAAGTGAAAAACACATCATGTGTTTGACAAACCTCTTAAACGAGAAGCATTAAGTCTCCTTAGACTTTGACTAGGATTAGTGAAACCAAATCAGTAGTTAAAAGTAAATAGACCTTAGCTCGAACCTTCGTTTGATCAAAAACGACAAAAGGTGACCAAATCATTTTTGGTCCCACGGCACCCTACGATAAGACGGACGAAACCAAAGATTTGGTTTCGCCCAATCCGTGGGTACCTGGTTCAGTTTTAACTATTCATAACAGACAACCCTCTCACCACCACCGAGTCTAGGATTTACATTCACATCTTCATTGTCTAGAACAACTTCATTATCAAGAACACCTTCATTGTCTAGAACACAATCATAGGATCTCATCCTTTTCATTTTTGATACATATCAAGCACGTCAATGTCAGTGCAAACAGAACCATCATTCTCAACACGTTGGTCCAACCAACACTCTCATCATATGATGTCATTTTCATCCGCATATAGGTATCTAGTATTTCTAATTATTGCATATGGAATCTCTATTCCTAAGTGATCATTGTCTTCACTTCCTCTTATTTCCATTCGAGCATTTATTATGGCACGATTCATCATCTTTGGTAGATGATAATATCATAACCTTAACCGTCTTCAATACTCTTATAGCATTTGCTATACATTAGAGTTTCTGAATTCATTGCAACCACCACCTTCCATCACCTCTTTCACTAATCATCAACCCCATAGATTAGCGAAAAACCTACTTGCATCAACCTTTAGTTATCATTGAGTTATTACTAGTAAGCTAACACCAACACTAGGATCACTCATATCCTCCTCATAGGTACTGCTTTGTAGGATTTTATCATATTATATTCTTGTGATTGTAATTCTTATTAGAAGATTACACACTTTATAACATGGTTTACTAGATAATCACAATCGGTATCACAATTGGTATGACATGGTTTGCCAAATAATCATAGTTCTCTGACTTAAGTTGCTTGTGATTAGATTATTGATATGTTGCATCATATTTTTCTTTGAGATAAAATATATTGCACTAACCATTTCATTGTAGGTTCATCAACATATACGCTCGATCGTATATAGCATACTCATCTAAGGATGAAGTTTGCATCGATTATTTTTCGTCTTTATTGTAGGTGCTTCCTGACGTCCTCAAATCAGGAGAATTACCAGTCTAGTACTCATATTGCATCGTCTAAACACATTGGTCGTATATGACATATATGTCTTAATACATAGTCTCTATTATGTTAATTTTTGTTTTATAGGTTTATCTTGACGTCCTAAAGCAAGGGGAGCCTTCGTCAAACATTTTTAGAATGCATCATATATACGCATTGGTGTATATCACATACTTGTCCAAGGACAAATATTGTTTTACACTAACCTTTATTTTGTAGGATTCTTCATCCTTGGATCATATACGTCGGTACCCTAGAAACGGGGAGTATTGATCAAAGGGGAGCATATCATGTACTAATCCTTGTTTTGTAGCATTCATAATCCTTACATCATATACGTTGATACCCTAGCAACGGGGAGTATTGATTAAGGGGGAGCTACAGTCAAGGGGGAGCATGCTCGCATTCTTAAGAATTCTCATTCTTCGACACACTTTTGTGTTTCGACAAAAAGGAGGAGATAGGTCAACATAGTCCAACATAGCATACCCACGTGTATCATTGGCTATTTGCATTTCATTCATCATGCATTTTTCATATATATTCTTTTTATGTTGCACACCACTAACCTTGATGTAGGATAAGAGTCTTAATTTGATCCATGGATCCGCTAACAACCTAGGGGACGCAACAACCATAGGAGATTGGAGTAGTCTATTTAACTTCACTAGGAATGATGCAAGCTCTCCATTTCGGGGAGAAATGAAGTTAACTCCAAGGACACAACCCTTTTTGCTTCGACAAATGGGGGAGAAAGGTGTAAACGGAGAAAGTAATAGGCTAGAAGAGTTGAGAAAAGTGTAAACGGAGAAGGTAATGTTAAAGGTAGTACATACACAAGTAACTTTTTACATTTTACTTTCTATCACGTTTACATATTTTGTCATCATCAAAAAGGGGGAGATTGTTAATGCAAGCAGCCTCGTTGGGGAGACTGTTAGTGCAAGCAGTCTCGTTTGTTTTGATTGATGACAAACATGTAACTTGATACATAACGTAAAATGTACAAGTTACTTGTAATCATATCCTATCTCAACATACATGCAACACCTCTCGCCTTTTCAAGTCCTCGTATGATACAACACAGGTTTGTACATGTTTGTTATGTGGCATTATGATCAAACTCTTAACAAACCATTTAGAATGTTTAAAATACGGCTAGGTCATTAAGTATTATAAAAAGACTAACCATTCTACTTAGAACCTCATTTCACATTTTGCATATACAAGTATTTTTACTTGTACATCATGTTTCCTAAGTTTAGTAGGATAAGTACACTTTAGGTGTCAAACTAACATGATACATCTTGGTAAACATATATTAGTTAAGCTAGTATATACATGCTACATGATCACTAGGATACATGTTACATACATATATACATTTACATGTTTATGTTTATTTCTTAAATTAGAAATATTTAACATGACATCATGGCATGCATCACTTACATATCTTGGAAGATTTGTAATATATTTTGTATAGATCTTCAAGCTACAAAGTTGACTTTGAAAGATCTTGACATGACTTGGCTTGATATGGAAAGATTCATGAAATCCTTAGCTGTCAAGCACTGGCGGATCCAAATTTAGGGATCCGCCAAATCCGCCAACTGTTTAAACAGTTTCCCTATAAATAGAAGCCCATTGTTTACCCATAGTTTTAAGCAACTAGAACACACATTCCCTCTACCATTTGCATACATTTAGATCAGTAGTAAACCATGTAGATTCATACATTAATCACCCTTACCATAATGATCATAATGTTACTAACTTTCATTATGTTGTAAGCATACATTGTTAATGATCCTGTGAAGCAAAGAGATCATGAGTCATCATCCATAGCATACTTCCTGATCCACCATGAAGGTTACAAGATCTTGAAGTCATCATCCACCATAGCATTCCAACATATGAAGATTCAAGGCCACTTGACATCCTCAATGATTGAAGACTTCTTATTCAAGAAGTTCATGTAGATTTCATATGCGTATATAAAGATCCATCACAACAAGTTTAGGGAGCTTGTGATCTTCATCCATTGAAGGCTTCCCATTAATGGAAGTTCATTTAGATTAGCCATTCATATCCATGACCCATTTATGTCATGTATCATCATTGTAATCTATTCATACTAGATTAGGTGGTTTATGTGTTTGTGCCATAAAACACAAGGTTTCTATGTTGGGCCATAAAACATAGAGGGAGTGGTTGTACCCTTGTAAAGAACTCGGTATCTAGCTTAGTACCGGAAAAAGGTTAAGCGACGACGGGAGTGGTTGTACCCATGTAAAAGAACTCGACATCTAGCTTAGTGTCAGAAATTGTATAGGCGACGTTAGGTTGGTTCTACCTCGAACTAGAACCCGGTATTTAGCTTTGTACCGGAAAAAGTGTAAGCGACGATTGTAAGGTTTTCTCCGCCGAGAAGGGAGCTTGTTGATCTAGTGAAGTAACTCTCGAGTTGGGTACTCGGGGAGTGGAGTAGGGTGGAGAGGAGCTCCGTGACCGAACCACTATAAATCATCGTGTTCGGTTTGCGCTTTCTTTACTCTTTACTTTTATGCTTGCATTATATGATTACTTGTGTTGTGTCTTGATGATCATACTTAGATGACAATGTGTTTTAGTATATACTAGTTATAAACTACAATTGGCATCTTTCATATTACAACAAGCTAAAATGGATATTTGATACAACAAGTTTTAAGATTTTAAAACGGTAACGTATTCACCCCCCTCTACGTTTTCACATAAGAGAATAATTTCAAGTTATTATTAAGATTATTATTATCATTTCACCTTTTTATTTTGTACCATTTATTTCTAACTAAATATATATCGAGCCACTTTACATTCCGAGTCACAATCCGAGTGTTAATATCCTCGGGTCAACAAGTCAAATATCGAGTCCAATACAAGTCTAATATGCATTTTTCGACTTGTCGAGGCCACGCCGAGACTACGAAGTCTCGGTGGCACTCGAATTTGCTCAAAACAATCAGAAGTATAATTTTTAAGTCCAAGAAATAACCACGAGGCAATACGGCCGTAACTATTACTCGATCAAATATCCACGGCTCGACCGAGACTAAACTACTCAAACCAAATCCAAACCTCGCGACACAACAATCAATAACTGTAGTAACCCGTAAAATTTCATAAGGCTAAAATGACTATTTTACCCTTTGACTTTTCAAAGTTGACTTTGACTTTTACTTCTTGACTATTTGACTCACCAGTACAAAAATGGGATTTAGTCACACATGTGGTTTTTCGAACAGCCACACAGTAACTTATTTGTGTGACTAAATGTACCAGAATAAAATAAACAGCCACACTTGATCCGACTTGTGTGACCATTTCGGAATTACATCTGAGGCTACAGCCACACATTTGAATATTTTCGTGACTATACGTATCTGGTAAAAAAAATTTTGATTTTTTAGTCACTTATAATTTGGGACGTGTGACGGATACAAATAAGGTTGAAACATTAGTCACACTATATATATACATATGTGACAAATATATGTCACGCAATTGAAAAGTGTGACCAAAATCCATATATGGTCACACGAAGTAATTGTGTATGTGGCTAAATCATATGCTCAAGTTTGTCACACATTATTTAAGCGTGACTGCTAGTTTTTGTTGAAAATTTAGCCACACACTTGAACAGTGTGACCAAATGTCATATATGGTCACACTAAACCATAGGCATACATGATTAAGTGTGACCAAATTCGATACAAATAGTCACGTAAGTTAATATGTGTGTCTAAAGTTAAGTGTGTGTTTGCCTGCCTATTCCTAATGTGTATGGTCACACTTAATTGTAGCACAATCATGTGACTATAGGCTATACAATAGTAACACCATACCACAAATGTGCATCTAAATTATGTTTATGGCCACATTATAAGGGTATTATATGTGACCAATACATTGAAAATAGTCACACTGTGAAATATTCATGTGACTATAGTCAAAAATTTCAAAATCTCAATGTTTTGGCTCCATTGTAAGCATTTATGTTGTATTAATGCATCTACAAGAGTTGGTGCTTACTTGGGCAGTCGTGATGAAGAAAGTAAACCAACTGCAACTCAAACAGCAAGTGGAGTATGCCCAAGTCAAGCACCAAGTGAGGAACCTGCAACTCAAAAACCAAGTGAAGAATCTGCAAGTCAAACACCTAATGAAGAACCTCCAACTCATAAACCAAGTGATTCACCTGCTAGTCAATTAACCAAGTGAATCACCTGCAAGAAATGTTGTGTTGTCTTTCAGTGTAAATGTAATTTAACTAATATGTTGTATAATTAATATGTTATTTCATAAGCAGTAATAACTATACATTCTAGCAGTGTTAACTCTAAATCTAGCAGTCTTAATTCCATTTCTTGTCCTTGGGTCCTAGATACATTCCCATCTTCCTGAGCAGTTCTCTTTTCTACTCTTTCTGCTTCTTGAATCCCTCAGATTCCAATGGTTCTGCAGTTCTCTTTTCTGCTCTTATATCAAATGTACCACCTTTCAGATCCTTGGAAAGTCTGGCATGTGTCTTAATGTAGATTTCTTGAATTTGTTCATAAGTCCTCTACTTGAAGTATTTCTCTTTCCAACCATCCTGGCCTTTCAAATAAGCTTTCATGTACTTCAGTCTATCACTTCTTGAAGGGGGTTTATTGACATAAGATTTCTTCTTACTCATTTTCTTTCTAATTTCATCCAATAAGTCATGAATTGCTGATTGTTGCTCTTCAGGAGTATACTTCAATCTTTCAGTTGCTTGTAATTTTTCTGCATACTCCTTGTCTGAAAGAATCTGAGCAGCTTCTTGAGCATCAAGATTAGCTTGCACTTGTCTAGCCAATTCTTCATCTGTAATCATTTGTTGTTCTTTTTGACTAGGTGATAGAAACTTAAATTTCTCCTTCGGTTCATCACTCAACAAACCTTTGCCTTTTTCTGATGGTGAAATAGTTGTTGATGGTGTTTTTGGTACTGATACTGGCTCTTTAATGACAACTCCTTTTGCCTTACGTTTTGTACTCCTCATCTTTGTTAATACTTGAGCTATAGTAATATCATCATCACCTTGAGTAGCAGCAATACAAACTTCAGTCTCAGTAGCACTAACCTTATCAATAGCTACATTAACTTCAACACAAGCAATATTAACTTCTTCATTGGCAGTCTTTAGTGTAGCAGCATTCATAACAGCTTCATTACCCTGTTGATCACTAGCAGGAATAACTTGACCACTAGCAGGAATAACTGGCTCACTAGCACGAATAACTGGCTCACTATCAACAGTTGTAACCTTGCCCAAACACCTATCCATCACCACTTCATTCCCTTGCTTATCAGCAACTACAAATTCCATTGGATCACTCTCTACACCAATACTTTCACCCTCTTTAGCCTCCCCTGAAACTTTGCCTTCATTCCCCCCTGTTTGGGAGCATCCTTAGAAGCTTCAGAAGATTTAACCTTGTGTTTTACTCCCTCCGTCCCACTATAAGTGTCCACAATGGAATATTCAAAGTCTTTGTTTTTCAACTTTGACCGTAAATATATTTTTTTTGTGTTATATAATACTTGATGAAAGTTATTTGAATTGATTTAGTTTTAGACGTGTTTTCATTGGGTATACTTTTCATCAAGTATTATATAACACAAACAAAAATATTTACGGTCAAAGTTGAAAAACAAAGACTTTGAATATTCCATTGTGGACACTTATAGTGGGACGGAGGGAGTAGAATTCTTGATCCTTTGACTCCTTCTAAATACCTAACCCTTCTCTTCAAAGCCTTTATCTCCCTACCTTGAGCTTTGACGACTCCATCTTGGGAAGCAGCTTTTGTTTGCAGATCAACAATTTCTGCAGACAGCTTGGAACAGGTTTCCTTCGATTCATTCAAAAGTTGCATACTATCCTCACCACTTCGGCTTGTGTTACCTAGCCCGAGAGGTGGATCACAGGAAAAGTTAAGTTCAGTCTCACCCCTAGGATCAACATCCGAACCCCCCATTGTTTCCATGTGACTGGGACCTTCACCTGAATCAGTTCCAGAGGAACTTTCTTCATTAGAAGTTGTCTTGGTTCGGGTCTTAATGATGTTACCACTGTCCTGTGCTGCTGCTAAGCTAGACACAGTAGTGGCAGCCCTTGCCAACATGTCACTCCCCCCCCCCAGTGACATCCTCATCTGCAACAGTTAGTATAGAACCACTAGCCTGAGGTAGCTCAGTGTTCTTGGTGTTAGTCCTATGTTTATAGGTCTGTTGTTGTTGTTCTGTGGGTGTGTGATGGGTACCAGCTGGGATTGCTAAACCTTCACCCATTTGGGTTTGGGCTAGTGCCACCATTGTTGGAAACAAAGGTGTCACTGTCCCTGAAAAAACTTTTCCAACCCTCCTCATATTAGCAAAAACCTTTTTGGTAAGGCAGGGAGTGGGATAAACATTTTTGTGACTTTTCTTTTTTTTTAAATGGTTGTCCAAAAAGAGTTGCAAAAACCTTGGATATAGAAAATATTTAGCCGAAGAACGGTCCAAGTTCTTAACCATCCTATCAAAAATTAATTTTGAGAAATTAAATCTTTGAGTATTTTTAGCCAAACAAATTATAGCAGAAGCTAAATTGCTGCTAAATTCATTCCACGCAGTGGTCTTTGGACTTAGACACACTAAGACAGTATGAATTAAGAATTTCCACTGAGGAGAAAAATTACCTTTTTGAAACTTTAAAGCATCTATATTTCTCTCATAGCCCATCAGTGAAAGTTTTTCAAAGATTGTAGTATTTGGAAGATTCTCAACTCCGTTAGCATCATCTAGGGGAAGATCTCTTCGAATAGATGCCTCTGTAATGATAATCCTCTGCCCATCTACAAGGGCATGGATTTGTGCTTCCCCATTAATAGTTTTGACCTTAGCAGACGACCAAAACTGGATAATGTTGGAAGTATATGTAGTAGGTTTTACTGTTAATGCAAACTTAATATAGCTTGCATTAAGGAAATCAATGATCTCAGTAAAATCTACAGACTCATTGGATTTTTCTAAAAAGGCAACATTATTATGAGGTTCGGTAAAAGTTAGGTTCGACATTATGATTTGATTTGGGGGTTTTGCAATATGACGATTAAAATTCGATTAAGGAGTGGAAGAGAGAGAGTAATGTGTGCGTGAATGTGCTTGTGTGCCGCAATTGGGGATTTATACCCTTTAAGTAAAAAGTGATACAAACTACCCTGCACTCCCAACCACTGCTAAAAGGATACCCAGCAGTACAATTGTTTGCCTAGCAGTACAATAATAATAACTGCATTCAAATATCATAAACTTGTAATAATAACTGCATTCATATATTAAACAAAGTCAAAATAAGTTTACATTTACATAGGCAAAATATATAAACAAAAGATACATTAAGACATATATATACTAGCTTGAATACTTTTGTAAACTTCAACTATTTGCTCTCTTGCTTCTTCTATTTTTTTGTTCCTCTCATCAATTTTCTTCTGATGCTCCTCAATGGCCTCTAAATCTTTCTTGTTCCTTTCTTCAAACATCTTTATACGCTTGTTGTAAATTTCTATCAATGCGTTTTCAGCACCATACTCGCCTTCACTACATTTCTCCTAAATATGTTGGGATATGCCTAATTTTTTATAGTTTTCAGGCATTGGAGGAGGAGAATCATCCATTGGGCGTTTGTTTTTGTTTGAAGAAGGAGTTGAAGAGGATTCAGCCATTGAAATTTGAAATTTGAAATTTATTTTCTAATGAAAATATCAAAGGAGTTGATTATGAACGGTTGATTATGAACGGTTTTCCATGTCCATAGGTATAAATAGGCTGCAGACGGTATACGAACGGTTCCCAATACTTTAGGCGGGAAGAGGGACCATCGAAATGCGCCAAAAGTAAACAGATGGATAATAGGATTTGGTTTGTGTTTGGTTTGGATTGACTAGTTTAGTTGATTTGGAAGTGTGTTTGGTGTTGGATTGACTAATTGACTTTTTGATTAGGGTAATTGATATTTTATATATTAATGATATTTTCTATATTAATGATATTAAATAAGTTTATAGGGTTTGAAAATAGTTGAGTTAAAGGTGAGTTATGATTGCGGGTTTTTTTTTTGAGTTAAAGGTGAAAAGGTTAAAGCTGACGTGGCAGTGTGTTAAACTTTTTTTTTTTTTCAAATACCCAAATAAACTAAATTAATTTCATTCAAAAAAATACATTACAACAAATCATACAACACTGTTAATTAACCATTTCTTTGTCTTTGCATTGTTCAAACACAAGGGCGGGATATTTTTATATCCGTTTCAAATTTCAAATTCAAAGTTAAAATATTAAAAACGTGTGCATTTGTACCCTATAAATACCCATGCTTCTGAAGCACATGTCACACACAAACACATTCCAAACTTCTCAAATACTCAAGATCCAAACTTCTCAAATTCAAAATGTCTTTCAGAAAAGATTTCGGGCAACAATTTCCAAGTCCACCTCGCCAAAAGGATTTTGGACAAGAATTTCCAAGTCCACCTCGCCAAAATGAAGAATTCCATACTCCACCTGAACATATCTTTCCGGTTTTCCAACCGGAAAATCTTCCGATGAACAATCCACCGGAAAATGAACCGGTGCACAATCCACCGGTTTCCAACCAAGAACCAAATCCGTTTGGTTTAACTGAGGAACAACTTAGGCAAATGGACCAAGATATGCAAGTCTTCCTGGAAATGGAACATCTTGAAAGAGAAGAGGAAGTTGTTCGTTCGGAGCGGCAAGCCATGGAAAATGAAGAACGTAGGAAGAACTGGGAAAGTTGTTGGTTCCCACCTGATTCCGAATCCTCTGAAGATGGTTACCCAGACTCAGATGATACCTTCCATTAAGTTGTAGTTTCATTTTCATTTATGATTAGTTTACGTTTTTTTAATTCAGTATTGTAATGTTTTTAATTCAGTATTGTAATGTTTTTATTATTAATGAATTTTAAGTTTATTTTAAATGTTTGATTAAAAAAAATCGGTCACAGAGTGTGGCAGGTCGGTCCCTTCCGGTCGCCGGAGAGAAAAAGCTGACGTGGCAGCCGGTGACCCAGGTCGTTTTTGGTCAAGAGTGTGTTCAGCCTAACACTGAGTGACCATTGGTAATGCTCTTAAATTTGGTTAACTACGAAGTAAGGAAATTAGAAGTGTACGTGAGACCATGGTTGTCAGGATCTCGATCCTGATCTTAGGATCTTACGATTTTACGATACTGCAAAGCAAAAATGATCCGGATCTTTACAAAGGATCTTTGAGAGCTTAAGATCTTATAGGATCCCGATCTTTACCATAGGATCTTAAGAACTAATACGATACGATCTTACTTTTCTCGAACCGCAAACTAAAAAAGTATGGAATGTATTTTGTCGAATTAAAAAAAAAAAAAAAAAAAAAAAAAAAAAAAAAAAAAAAAAAAACATGTTAATACTCTTTAAATGACATTATAGTAGGATCTTAAGATCCCGATCCGATCTTAATTACAAGCTCGATCTTGCAAAGATGAAATCGATCCTAAGTATTTGGATTTATTGGACTATTCGAGACATGCTACCCGTAGACTATTCGAGACATGCTACCCGTAGACTAACATATTTGGATTTATTGGACTATTCGTTTGGTTATTGTTTGAGTTACGGATTGGTTTAGCTTTAAGGGTTTAGGGTTTTTAGGGTTTGTAAAAAATTGTAATGTTTTATTTGCCTCTTTGATATGGTATGTAATGTTTTATAAAAAATTGTAACGTTTTCTAAAGTATCAAATAGAAATACATTAAACATCAAATAGAAATAATACATTAAACGTCAAATAGAAATTACATTAAACTACGATACGGAAATTAAAACCAAACTACAAATGAAAATACGATAAGGAAATTAAAAAGAAACTACGAATGAAACTACGATACAAATTAATTGAAGGTATCATATGAGTCTGGGTAACCATCTTCAGTCGACGAGGAATCAGGTGAGAACCAACCCATTTCCCAGTTCTTCCTACGTTCTTCATCCTCCCTGGCTTGCCGCTCCAAACGAGCAGCTTCCTCTTCTCTTTCAAGTTGTTCCATTTCCAGGAAGACTTGCATATCTTGGTCCATTTGTCTGAGTTGTTCCTTTGTCAAACCAAACGGATTTGGGTCTTGGTCGACAACCGGTGGATTGTGCACCGGTTCATTTTCCGGAGAATAGGCTCCAACGGCTAACGAATTAACCAGCAGAGGTGCAAAAGGCTATCCTCACCCGATTACGCAATGAACAAGAAAAAGAACTCAAATTGATTAACAATTTCCTAGGTGAGATAACTCGTATTATGCTACAGATGCATAATCGTGCTCCAGATGTCGAAAGGTTGCGTGAGTTGCCTCAAGACCATCCAGCTATCAGGGTCGGTCTAGAAACTCTATTAAGAAATGATGAAACAGGGTCGAAAGGTTACGTGAGTTGCCGAAAGGTTGCGTGAGTTATTGTTAGGTGTGTTAAAGCTGAGTTAAAGGTGAGTGTGTTAAAGCAGACATGGCAGTGTGTTAAAGTTTAAAGTTGAGTTATTGTTGGGAGTGGTTAGAGTATTTTCTTTTGTTTTTTCGGTGGATTTTAGCGTGACTTAATCTTAATACCGCCAATTTTGTCCATATAATATTCAACTACGGATAACTGATACCCGCGGGGAAACCCGAAAAAACCGATGGATAATATTAATCGGGTATCCGGTGGGATATGGGGCGGGTACGGGTATATTATAAACAGGTTCAGTTACGGGTACACTAAAACCCGCCCTGAACCCGAACCCGAACCGTTGCCATCCCTATTTACCGGCTATAGCCGGATTTCACCGCCACGTCATCACCATTAGCCTTTTTTTTTTTTTTTTTTTACAAATCTTGCCACGTCAGCTATAGTTAAACCAAACCACAAATTCAATATTCAACCGGCAATTAATCCCTTTACCCTATCATTTGTAAACACACACAATAATCAATAAACCCTAATCAACACACACATTCTTCTGGCAAACACAAGCACGCAAACAATGAATCCAAATAACAACAAAGGTATGTTTTAAAATGTTTTCACATATCAGTTGATGATTGATTGTACAATAATTAATATCAGGCTTTTGATCTATAAATGGTGATGTTAGTGGTTGTTATCGATCGATTCTATTGTAAAATAGGGTTGTTTTGTATTTTATAATGGTTGTTATGCTATGTCTAATGTATGCTCTGTTTTTTTTGTTTTCCATACTTTGATTTTCGTATATATAATGGTTGTTATGCTATGTCTAATTAAGTGTTTTGTGTCTGAGTATTTTTTGTTGCCTGTTTGTGAGTACACTGAGAGGTCTAAATCAATGAGAGCATTGGAATGTGCCTAGTTTGTGATTGGCCAGTAATGAGAGTACCTAGCAGACTTGTTTGTGCTTGGCCACCAATGAGAGGTCCAAATGCAGCCTATTAGAGTACACTGAGATGTCCATTGAGACTACAAATACAGGCTTTTGAACTGTTTGTGAGTACCCTGAGAGGTCCAATTGAGACTTCAATTGCAGCCTAGTTGGGCACCAATGATACTTGAAATGCAGCCGAGTTTGTGCAACATTTCTTCATTGTTTGGGATACCACAAAAGAGGACCAAAATTTTAGAACACAGTACAATGGATTCTTCTGCAATGGTAAACCATCAAAAGGTTTTTCTTTGATTGTGATATAGTTTAACATTTGAATCAATAAAACTGATCTAACAGTTGTTATTTGTAGATGTCATACAAATTTCTTCTGATTCAAGCAGTTCAGAATCAAATGATGGTGCTCTTAACATCCTTCCTGGCCTCCTTGCTTGGTATTATCCAGAGCAACATTCTGATGCAAGTACTGTTACTTGGGAAGTGGAACCTATCCAAGCCAATGAACCTCTAGAGGAACTCCCATCTCAAGCTCCTATCCTGGCTCTCCATGTGCAAGTTCAAATACCAGTTGAAAAGGCACACAAAAAGAAATTTACTCAGGATATTGTCTTGGGAATGCCGTGTAAGAAGAATCCTATAGGTTTTGGAGCACCTTCTAGCAGCCATGGGAAAGGCAAAACTAAGATGGTTTAGGGGTGTAGGATATACATTAACAGCTTTTGTGATTTGTAAATGGTATTTGGTTCAATTCTGACATTTAATTTGGATACTGATTTTCCATTATGTATGTACTGTATTATGTTTTAAATATATTCTCCTTTCTGTATTCCCCAGCAACTTGCTGGTTTTTGTTTTCAATAGAGTATTACTTACTTAATAAAAAGTCTTCAATGTTCAAAAAAAATGTGGCAATTTGTGTTTTGTAAATGTAATTAGTAAGGGTACAATAACTGGTAATTATGTAAGTATTTTGGTTTGTTAAATGGGTAGTAGTTTGTACTGTTGATGTGATGGTTGCACAGTATGGTACATTTGCGATTATTAAGATAATGATATATAACATTTGGAGCCAAAATTTTGATTTATTCAAGGTTATGCTTTAATTAACAGGTTCAAAGGCAAAATTTTCAAATAATTCAAATGTTAATTTCAAATTACAACTTGGAGGCAAATTTTTGGATCGAAATTTTTTGAATCACAACGATTCATATTCTTGGTGTATAGCCTCTTTTCTCTCCTTAAAAAAAAGACTGCAAAGAAAAAACAACAATCAAATCTTCTATCACCATTACTCTCCAAGCTAAGCCATAATCATTTTCTTTTACCCTTTGTTGCTCAAGAGTCATGGATATTGAACCCATTGCTGATAATCAAAGTTTGCTTCCTCCTGATCATGATGTTGTAGTTGATGATAACGGTTTACAATATGAATCCGAACACTATTCTGATGATGAAGATATAGATGCGACTGGAACCAACCAAACAGAGATACTAGCTAAGAGGGGCTCAACCAGGCTAGTAAAGTTTCGCGCGAAGCATGACAAACCTGGTGCAATAAAGCTCAAGGTAACCTTCGATGCATTCGGTAGGGTATCAGGGGCAAACAGAGCAGTGTTTGTGAGTTTTTTAGGAGATGTAGCTCATGAGCAGATAGGTGTGAAGATTCTACACTGGAAGAAGGTGAATAAACAATCAAGAGATAAACTATGGGATGAAATCACGGTACATATATACTATTTTGTAACCCAGTACTACATAAGTTTATGTATGCAGTTACATTATGTGCAACTAATTAACAACATTGTGTTAATCTTTGCAGAAATTTTTTGATGTTGACGTGAAATACAGAAAATTGATAATGATTCGTCTTGGTAAAATGCTAAGGAATTACAGAAGGAAGCTCAAATTCAACTACATTTTGCCAAACCTAAATACACCTTCCAAACTGACTGAAGTCCCGGACTTGTATAGTACAATAATGAAATCAGAAGACTGGGTCGAGTATGTTAAATACACGACCACCGAAGCATACAAGGTTTTAATTAGTCATCTTTAATTAAGTGTATATGTCATTTTATTATTTTCAGTTTGCAGCATTACCGCATCTAAACGCCTTATGATTTTGTGTTTTTAGGAGAAATCTGAGAAAGGTAAAATGGCGCGTTCCCAAAATATTTATCAGCATAAAATGGGACGAGGTGGATATGCTTATGTCAAAGAGAAAATGGTAAGATTACATAATGTTTGTTTTACAAATTGCCCATGAGAAATGAATCTGTTTACATTGCCCAATTTGCACATTTGCATTAATACCCTCATATTTTCATTTATCTTGGTTTAACTTTACATGTGTATGCATTTGATGTTTATTAGATCCAAAATAAAGAGATTGAAGCGGATGAAGAACCCCCCCGTGATGTAATGTGGGTGAAAGGAAGGGTAAACAAAGACGGCGAATAACCAAATGATGATATTAAATCAAAGGGAGATGAACTTGTAAGTTTGACTGCTAATTCTATTATTATGCTTATATAGCAGCAGCATTAACTGTGTACTAGCAGTAGTATCTTGTATACCAGCAGTAACTGTGTACTAGCAGTAGTATATTTTTCATTGAAGTTCATGAGCAAAACTAACTCCATCTGAGCAGCATTGACACAAATATGAGCAGCAGTTACTCTAACAGCATCAAGAAGACTTTTAATCTCAACATTTCCTATATTTTTTGTGCAGAAAGAAGCTGATGACAAGATCAAGGAAGGAACCTCGAGTGTTGATGATGGCACTGATGCCATGACAGTTGTATTTGGTAAGGAAAAGGGCGGTTATGCCAGAGGAGTGGGAGGTGGAGTAACATACAAAGAGTATTTTGGCCTTCCTCGAAGAAAACAAGAAGCCGATGAAAAACTTGCGTTACTTCAAACTCAACTGGATAATGAGAGAAACGAGCATGAAGAAAAAGATAAATTGGTCAAGAAATTGTCCGCCGAGATGACCGAAAAAGATGTGCAGGTCAAGAAATTATCCGGTGAGGTGGAACACACAAATAAAGTGCTTGCTCAAATTATGAAACAGTTGAATGATCAAGGATGAATATAACTTTGCCATCTGAACCATCGCCAATAGCCTCAGTTGTAAGCCATTTTTTATGTTGTTAACAATTTCATTTTCTAATGCTAACACCACTGATGCTAATGATACCAGGCATTGAACATAAACTGATGAGTGACTGTATTTCTTAATTTATATTGCAGGTGACTCCAATGGCCATTGACAATATAGAGAGCAGCGCTAATGAGGTGGACGGCACTCAGACAAGTGATGTTGTAAGTGCTAAAGATGCGGGAATTGAGGAGAAGTCCAATGGCCTTGAAACTTCTAAAAAGGTAATGGAAACAATGGTAATTAAGTATAGTAATAAAACATCCCCCTTTGATTTTTGAATTTTACATACATGATCGACTAATGTACCATGTTTTATATATACGTATAGGAACCTGCTAAAACTGTCAGGCCTAAGCATAACCTTAAGTCACGACGAAACGGGTCTCCAGATTCCCAATCGCTACAAAATGTGTCGTCTCCAACACAACCACTGCCAACAGTATGTATTTCAACATGTTTCTTGTTACTCTTTTGTTTAAATAATGTAACGTGTTTTATATATACATATAGGAACTTGCTAAAACTGTCGGACCCAAGACAAAGCAAAAGAAGCGAAAAAAGGGGTCTTCGGATTCCCAATCGCAACAAGATGTGTCTCCAACACAAGCACTGCCAACAGTATGTATTTCAACATGTTTCTTGTTATTCTTTTGTTTAAATAATTTCTGATATATACATGCAAAAATTCTTTTTTTTGTAGACACTTAAGTGCAAACTGTGGATTATAAAGCAAACAAATATTGTTGCTTTGGGTACCGTATACGAGTCTCTTGGAAAGCAATTGCTGCATAACCGACCACTCCCAAGTGATTGCTACAAAGTGTCAATTGATGAATCGTTAGTTGATGCAGCATGCATACCGGACGTAGCACATAATGGGTTAAAAACAGTTAAGAAAGTCGAAGGTAGTTTCGTTGCATGGCCAAAGGATCAAGTTATTTTTGAAGAGGAGGTACATACATGTGTTTTTTCAACCTACATATATATAATTATTCATATGTAATTCAATGTTTGATAGAAGCGTCTTTTGTTTACTACAGGTTACACCAACAAACCATGTGACTAAATGTGTACCACCGGCACCATTGAAGAAACAATATATATCTGCTAACGACTTAAGGCAAACTGCTAATAAGGCGGTGAAGGTTCAAAAGTCTTTAGATTATTGAGAATTTGATTAATTAAGTACGACATTACAATTGTATATTCTGTCCAGTTATATACATTCGAGTTTAATTCAATTTGAAATTTCTTGTGGTTTTTAATATTGTTTTATATATAATATATATACTCATTCCAGCAGCACTAGCATAGTACTAGCAGTAGTAACCCTGTGACTAAAAGATGCAGTCACATAATATGGTCACGCTTATCAACATTATTGGTCTCTCTTTGTTTAATTCGATGTGTGACTAAATAGTACCAAAGGCCACACAAACTAAAAATTCATGTGACCATTGGATGAACAATAGTCACGCAAAATACACATTTCTTCACTTTAAACAGCATATGGTCACACTTATTAACACCTTTGGCCACTTTATGCTTAATTGTATGTGACTAAATACCCAAAACAAACATGCTTTGTGTGACTAAATATTACAAAAGGCCACACAAACATAAAATTCAAGTGGCCATTGGATGATCAATAGTCACACAAAATACAACTTTCTTCACTTTAAACAGCATATGGTCACACTTATCAACACTTTTGGCCACTTTATGCTTAATTGTATGTGACTAAATAACCAAAACAAACATGCTTTATGTGACTAAATATTACAAAAGGCCACACAAACATAAAATTCAAGTGGCCATTGGATGATCAATAGTCACACAAAATACAAATTTCTTCACTTTAAATAGCATATGGTCACACTTATTAACACTTTTGGCCACTTTATGCTTAATTGTATGTGACTAAATACCCAAAAAAAAACATGTTTTGTGTGACTAAATATTACAAAAGGCCACACAAACTAAAAATTCATGTGACCATTGGATGATCAATAGTCAAACAAAATACACATTTCTTCACTTAAAACAGCATATGGTCACACTTATTAACATTTTTGGCCACTTTATGCTTAATTGTATGTGACTAAATACACAAAATAATCATGCTTTGTGTGACTAAATATTACAAAGGGCGACACAAACTAAAAATTCATGTGACCATTGGATGATCAATAGTCACACAAAATACACATTTCTTCACTTAAAACAGCATATGGTCACACTTATTAACACTTTTGGCCACTGTTTTTTAAATTGTATGTGACTAACTCGAAAAAAACAACACACGTTGTGTGACTAAATCATCACAAACGTCACATTTATTATATTTTCATGTGGCCATAGAATGGGAAATAGTCACACATACTGATGAATCCAACAAAACTTGTGATTAATTAGTCACACATATTCGGGTTTTGGTCACTCTTTTTCAATGAAAACGGCCACAAAGTAAACAATGTGACCATATGATACCTACGGTGGCGCAACTTTTTGTCACACACACCCAAAAAAACATGTGTGACTATATGCATATAGTCACGCATTTTTGGTGTGACGAAAGGTGAAATATGTACCAGTGACTTTACCGTAATGTAAAAACAAATACTGTAACCAGTAATTTTCCAAGATAAATAATTCACTCTATTTCAAATTATTACTCTCTGAACGTTTTCGTTCAACTCTGTCAATTTAACGAGAAGTTATATTAATTTTCCCAAAAACAACACGCAGCATGTACCGACATTCATTAATAATGGATTAAGTCCAATAACTACTTTTCGAAATCAATAACCTTGTTTTTATATAAAAACGTTCCTAGAAATATATTTCTCGCATTCTTTCCAAACCGGGATACGGCGTTTATATTTTAATTACGGGACACGGGGTACACGTGATACACTAAAAACTAATAATTATCCTAACTAATAACTCCACCGCCTCTCTCTCTTCATATTAATAATCGGATAAGATTTTTTTTATAAAATCTTATCTCCCTCATCTCTTTCTCACTATACTGCTTTTCGAATTATGGGTGTATAACAACGTAACCCACTGTCTATTAAACTTGCAATCTTGTGATCAACTGCTTTACTATAAACCTATGAATTCACTCAACCATTGTGTTGACTTTTTAGCATGTTTATCTCAGGTTCAAAAGGAATTAGCTGGCATGTGAAGGCGCACGGAAAAACGTTTTGAAGACGATGCATATATTATCATTTGAAAAGTTTTTAAACTTTTATTTTGTACGTACTACTGATGTACATATTGTAAACTTGTGGGACCTTTTGTAAACTCTGATATTTTAATCGAATGATAATTTATTTCAAAACGTCTCATTTAGAGTAGTTTTCTATAACTTGTACTATAACCAATGAAGTAATACCCCAGTGACACAATCTTCCGCTGCGATATTTTGGGGGTGTTACAGATTGGTATCAGAGCTACAGTTATAGAGAACCAGGTTGCATTTGAACCTAGACTATAACTACTCTTTACATTAAGACTCGCGTTACTCATTATCGTCTTCAACATTCTGTGCGCCATGCTTACTCCTTAACACAATACTGTATTATTTTTATACAGACTGTTTATATGAACGATTGACAATATGACTGCGTATGCCTATTCAAAGGCATTACGGCACAACCAGATTTCCCCGATCATACACATGTTATTGTGATCTAAGAAATTACTCGAGACATTGTAATTGATATAATTACCATTCTTATATCTCAAACATTGTGAGATACACAACTTGATTATTCATATATCTCTGACATTGTGAGATACACAACTTGATTACTCATATATCTCAGGCATTGTGAGATACACAACTTGATTACTCATATATCTCAGACATTGTGAGATACACAACTAGATTACTCATATATCTCATACATTGTGAGATACACAACTTGATTACTCATATATCTCAGACATTGTGAGATACACAACTTGATTACTCATATATCTCAGACATTGTGAGATACACAACTTGATTACTCATATATCTCAGACATTGTGAGATACACAACTTGATTACTTATATATCTCAGGCATTGTGAGATACACAACTTGCTTATTTATATATCTCATACATCGAGAGATACACAATAGTCTTATCTATTCTCATACATTGAGAGATACACATTAGTACTTATTTTTCCGACATTGTGAGTTGCACAATGATCTCTCTTGTATTTCTCAAATATTGTGAGAAAACTATTTTATAACTATGAACTCATCAACTCTTTTGAATGCTATGTTGGCTTTCTTTGATTATCTTACTCCTCGTCACCGAAGATGAGTGTGAATATTCATTCCGTACTCTCGGAACACTTACGACATCTCATAATACACCGCTTTGTAACTCATCAGTTAAGTATGAGTGTTTTGTCGGGAATTCTTAAGTAGGATGATTTATAATATCCTTATTTAAATGAATTGGGACGCCTTTTTATTTAAATAAAGAAATTATGAATCGCCGAACCATAAGTTTATATTTCTTTATTTACATTGTTTGGGACGCCTCTCTATGTAAATTATGAATTATAAATAAGTGGACTTATTTGTATCCGATGAGACATGAGTATGAACTCGAACTTGAGAATCACCAGTATTCTACCACTCAGCAAAAATCTTAAGATCTCATTTGCACTACCTGAGTTCATTCTTAAGTTATCACTTTTGTCATTACAAATCTTTACAACCATGAGCTATTTATTGAGTTAACAAACTTGTTACACTCTTGACTTGGTTCAATCTCGAATTAACAGACTGAGTATGATATTCCACTTACTTACTTGGGTACGTAAGATGCCTACTTTACTTAAGTGTGTGGACACCTACGTATAAGCTCTCCCACAAGCTCCTTTCACTTGTTGGCCCATGTTCTGGGAACAGTGCCTCTTGAAATATCCTCACATCGAAGGTAAGTTACCACTGGTTAAGCATTACCACCATTAACGGGATTCTTACCCTTATAATCTTTGGTCATATGGCCTACCTTCTAGCAACTTCTGCACCTAACAGTGCAAGAACCAATATGATGCAACTTGCATCGATGACATAATGGTTTATTCTTGACATAACCTCTTCTTTCAGTTGAGGCCACGACATCATAGGCTCTGGCATTCTCTTGTCTTCAGTTTTGTTATTGTTGGGTCCTTGAGCAGACCAAGCTTGCACAACTTGATCCACTGGATTACGAGACATCGGGATTGTTACATCCAGTGTGAGTGGATCAAACAAAGTTACGATCCTTTGAATATTGAGTGAAAGTTCTCAGATGAACTTTTCCCATAACTTCTCATTGGTTGAGACTATCATTAGGCACACTATTGCCAACTCTTGAAAGCGACGAATATAAGTCGTGATATCAACACCACTGACAGCAAGAAAGCTTCACCTCCATTTATTGCACCTCATTCCGAGGGCAATACTTCTTGATTAATAACTTCTTCAACTTAGTCCAAGCAATCTTGTAAGTATTCTCAATACTAATAGATTGAGCAACAACATTCCACCATGACAAAACATTGTTCAGAAATGTGCTTGTGGCATATTTGACTTTGCAGTATTCAGCACAGTTGCTGATTAGAAATACTGACTCTGTCCTCCCAAACCAACAAGCTAAACCAACCGCTCCTTCTGTGCTTTTGAAATTACTGAGCCTACAACTCATAAAATCTTTGTAAGAGCAGCCTTTAACTACTGGTACAACATTCACTCCTACGGCGCCTTCAACTGGCCCTGCAATATTAGGCCCTTCAGTTGAGTCCTAATATTAATCAGAGCACTCTTGCTCACCTATCAAAACTTTAAATGAGTTCCTGATCTCACCTGAGAGCGTGATATCAGAATTCACCACAAATACTCACATTTTTCCTAGACAGCTCAACATCGGACTATTCAAGATCCTGATTAGGATTGGTTCGGTAGCTTGCACACTTGAGCTACCACCAGAACTTAGCAGTGTATACAACATCTTTCATGTGAGCAATATGAAGAAATGTCCTTCTATTCCTCTGGAAAAGATCCAGATTGACGAATGTCTGAACTTTACTAAAGAACCTATCGAAATCATATACCGTAAGGTCAAACGACTTAAGCAAAGTCGCACTCCTATTGTTAAAATCGTTGGAATTCTCGCCAAAGTTTGAATATACTTGGGAACGAGAAGACCAAATGCGACAGAAGTACCCCCACCTCTTTTGAGGCACATCATCAACTCATAACACAAATTAAATCATGAGGACATGATTCCCTTAACGGGTGGAGACTGTAGCAACCCGTAAAATTTCATAAGGCTAAAATGACTATTTTACCCTTTGACTTTTCAAAGTTGACTTTGACTTTTACTTCTTGACTATTTGACTTAACAGTAACGTAAAAATAAATACTGTAACCGGTAATTTTCCAAGATAAATAATTCACTCTGTTTCGAATTATTACTCTCTTAACGTTTTCGTTCACCTCTGTCAATTTAACGAGAAGTTATATTGATTTTCCGAAAACAACACGCAGCGTGTACCGACATTCATTAATAATGGCTTATGTCCAATAATTACTTTTTGGAATCAATAACCTTGTTTTTATATAAAAACGTTCAAAGAAATATATTTCTCGAAATCTTGCCAAACCGGGATATCGCGTTTATATTTTAATTACGCGATACGGGGTACACGTGATACACTAATAATTATCCTAACTAATAACTCCACCGCCTCTCTCTCTTCATATCAATAATCGGATAAGATTTTTTTTTATAAAATCTTATCTCCCTCATCTCTTTCTCACTATACTGCTTTTCGAATTATGGGTGTATAATAACGTAACCCACTGTCTATTAAACTTGCAATCTTGTGATCAACTGCTTTACTATAAACCTATGAATTCACTCAACCATTATGTTGACTTTTTAGCATGTTTATCTCAGGTTCGAAAGGAATTAGGTGGCATGTGAAGGCGCATGGAAAAACGTTTTGAAGACGATGCGTATATTATCATTCAAAAAGTTTTTAAACTTTTATGTTGTACGTACTACTGATGTACATATTCTAAACTTGTGGGACCTTTTGTAAATTCTGATATTTTAATCGAATGATAATTTATTTCAAAACGTCTCATTTAGAGTCGTTTTCTGTAACTTGTACTGTAACCAATGAAGTAATACCCCAGTGACACAATCTTCCGCTGCGATATTTTGGGGGTGTTACAATAACCAAGAACAATAACAACTCCATCTTGCCGAGGTCTCGACTTCGAACCCTTGTAGACCACAACAACCAAACGGAGCTCAAGGGGTCACGGCTCCAATTCCCAAAATTAAACTCACTCAATCCAAACTCAAAACCAATACAAAACCCAACTTTAATCTAAACCCTAGGTGGGTTTCGGCCCAAAACGAATCCAAAGAAAACACAAAAAGAAAAATGAACCAAGAACAAGGTAGCTTATAACAAGCTCCGAAAAGCTTCTATAAGCTTCGACATGACCACGGCCATGAGCTTATGCTCACGGTATCAAACTCTCGACACAAGAACCGAGACCAAATGATGATACCAAACTTATATACGCATTTTTTATTTACAAAAAATCATTTATACCCATTTTTAGCTCACACCGATTCACCACGAGGGGTGTTTTCGTGTGTTAGAGCGATTTTCTTGTTCGATCTATACCTACCTTCGATGAACACGACCAAAAATGAGAGGAAATAGGTGGGGGTAGCGCGTGGATGCGCGTTTACTTCACAAACGAGGTTATACGAGGTGTGGGGTGGTGTTTGATGGTGTATACGGAGTGATAAGGGTGGCGGTGGTGGCGTTTGAAGGGGTGGCCGGAGATGGTGGTGAGGGAGGCGACGGCTAGGTGAAGGGAAGACAAACAAACCTTAAATGAGTTATAATGGGGTTTTTATAGCCCCAATGTGCCATTTGTGTAAACCCTACAAACCACAAGGACTGAAATTGCAAATAGGGCGAGGGGTTGAAAGTGTTATTTTGCTAATCTTTTCATTAAACGCTAACGGGGCTAGTTTAAGTGCCGTAACATTTTCCAGGGTCTTTTTAACTTACACCATCATTTTTAAAACTATTTTTCCAGTAAAAACGACTATAAATATGTATATGTTTGTTCTGAGATGTCAAAATTAATTATTAACGCGTTATGTGTTATTAATTGTGCCAAGTCGCGTCGTGCTAAGTTCTAGGCCTACGAGAAACTCGATACATCACATACCCATGAAACCAAAAACATATCCAACATTCCAAAAAACGATCTCAAATATAAATAAAAGGTGCACAACTACTAAACGTTTAGCTTAAAATTCGATGCGATATATATATATATATATATAATATATATATATATATATATATATATATATATATATATATATATATATATATATATATATATTAAATATACCCAAAAATTACCAGTTGTCACATTGTTCCTATAAGGGAATTAGCCATAATTTGTGACTAATTCAATAAAATCATAATAAATTATCAACCTTTAACCCTTTATCCAATTTCTCTTTCAAGAACCCTAACTTCAAAACTACGAATTTCACTTACTTGTGATAGGGATATGATTAGGAACCCTTTAGAACTTGATTAGAGTAATCTTTCTTGATTAATTTGTACACAATCACCTAGCTTTTTCCCTCTCTTTTTTGTTCCCCTAAAGATCGACATAGACAAACACACTTCTGTAAACTTCCGGAATTTTCACCAAGACATGGATAATTATCCACTTAGTAGGGCTGAGCAAAACCGACCGAAACCGAAAAGTCCCGAAAAACCAACCGATCCCGAGTAGGCCCGATACCGAAATGATAGTATTCGGTCGGTACTCGGTTTCATAAAATAGTGTATGTCGTATCGGGTCGGTTCGGGACGGGAACCGACTTAAGCCCGAATTAGCCCGCCAACCCGAATAATTATTAGGATTTCTAAAAAGAACCCGCCCCTCCATTGAGTCCATTCACGCAGTCACTCAGACACTCTCATCTTCTCATCTTCTGAAGAACACACCCAACAAACACACCAATTGTCTTCAAGAACACCACATATGGATCAATCTCTTTTCAAAAACACCACATATGAATCAATCTCATCTTATGTACCTATAGCTACAAATGAATATGTGAATCACGAGACCAATGCAATGAATCAATCTCATTATAGTTGTTCTATTTATAGTACTTTGAACTTTTTAGTTTTTACTGAATCTGGTAGGACATTTATACACAACCGATTAGTTTGCTTATGACGAATTTTATTTTCTTGTGTTAGTGATTCATTTGTTAATATATTAAACTGTAAATGATATATACTTGTAGTATAACTGCATGTCGGATTCTGGTTTGTAAGGTTAGTTGTAGGAATCTATTGAGTCTGATGCTACTGATGTTCTAATACTGCTTAACTTTTTTTATAGAAATTCAAGACGAGTTGGACCAACAAAAAGGGAAGAATGTTGCAGCATGATTCAAGAGGGGTTGTTATAATTTAATTTGTGCTACGTCACTGTAATGCTACATTTGTTGTAATCGAACAAAATTATCAAACTTGTAATATTCGAATTTAATTTGTCCTCCAGGCTTGTAATGGATTTTCCCTAACTAGTTATGCATTTTCCCAGGCCTTCATTTTCCCTCCAAAATTGTAACTGGACTTTCACAGGTTTGCTAATTCGGGCCTTTATGCATTGTCCCGAAAACCGACCGAAAAATACCGACTATAACCGACCCGACCGAGATCCATTCGGTTCGGTATTCGGGCTAGAAGTTTGTAAGTTTTCGGTTTCGGGCTAGGTCGGAACGGGTCGGGTCGGGTCGGGTCGGTTTTGGCCCGAAGCTCAGCCCTACCACTTAGTTTGGCCTATTGGCAATTTCAGTCCCTTAAGTTCTATTCTTCCTATTTTGCCACATAACTTTCTACACTCTAACACTTTTACGCTATAACTTATAACTTAACCCTTTTACTTATAAAATACATCCTAACATAATATTATACTATTACTTATAACAATGGTACTTAAAATATACTCCCTCCGTCTCAAAATTATAATCTATATTTCCTTTTAGGGATGTCTCAAAATAATTGTCCACTTTCCTTTTTAAGTAATTAGTGAATGAATATTCTATTTGAGTGGTTAAAAATTAAAGTGTCCCCACTTTTATTAAATTATGTGATTTTTGTCTCCTGACAATAATTTTAAGACGGTGGGAGTAATACTTATATAATATAATAATACCTTATCGGGCTTCGGGTGTAACAAAAAACTAGTGTCATTTTTATAAATGGTAAAAAGAATTAGTGTATGAATAAATGAAAAAAGAAAAAAAAATGTAAAAAAAGTAGTGTGTAAATAAGTGTAAGAAAAGTGTAATAAATGTAAAAAAAGTGGTGTATGAATAAGTGGTAAAAAGAAGTATAATAAGTGTGATAAGTGTAAAAAATATAGTGTGTGAATAATTGTAAAAAAAAAAGTGTAATAAGTGTAAAAAAAAATTAGTATATGAACAACTGGTAAAAAGAAGTATAATAAGTGCGTAAGTGTAAAAAAAATAGTGTGTGAATAAGTGTAAAAACAATTAGTGTAAAAAAGGGTAATATGTGTAAAAAAGTGTACGAATAAGAGGTAAAAAGAAGTATAATAAGTGTGATAAGTGTCAAAAAAAATAGTGTGTAAATAAGTGTAAAGAAAAGTGTAACAAGTGTTAAAAAAAATAGTGTATGAATAAGTGTTAAAAAGAAGTATAATAAGTGTGATAACTCAAAAAAATAGTGTGTGAATAAGTGTAATAAATGTAAAACAATTAGTGTATAAATAAGTGGTAAAAAGAAGTATAATAAGTTTAAAAAAAAATAGTGTATGAATAAATGAAAAAATAAATAAATAAATAATAAACAAAAAAATGAAAAAAAAAAAAAAAAAAAAAAAAAAAAAAAAAGTCAATGGACTAAAGGTGAAAGACAACGCAAACCATAAGGACCATTACTAAAACTTTTCTAAGTGAAAAAATAATCAAGGGACGGCCGGTGAAGTCAACGCAAACCACAAGGACCATCGTTGTAACTTTCTAAGTGGTAACCGGTCAAACAAGTCATATACCAGTCAATATTACGTAAATTGTTCAAAATTTGAAAGTATTTTAGCGATAGTAGCAATAGATATAGTTGTTTACATATTTCGTTCTTTTTGAAAAAGTACGTAAGTTATCTTTAGAATTCACCCTTTTAAGAGCATTTGCAACGGCAACCCGTGTTAAAATTTAACACACTTCTGCCTTAACACACCAAGGCGCAATGGTTAACACACCTTATTGCGTTAACACACCTTAACTCACCTTAACACACCAAGGCGCAATGGTTAACACACCGTGTTAAACCTTAACACACCTTAACTCACCTTAACACACCAAGGCGCAATGGTTAACACACCGTGTTAAACCTTAACACACCAAAAATGCATACCTTTAACTCATGTTAAGGGGTTAACGTGCCCCTTAACGCAGAGCCTTAACACACCAAGGCGCAATGGTTAACTCACCTTTAACACACCAAAAGTGAAACTTTAACACACTTGGTGAGTTACCATTGCAAATGCACTTGGTAATTGTCTTCCAAGAAAAAAATTAGAATAGATGGGAAGTGTAATAACTTTTAATTAACTAGATCAAAACAAGATTAAAGAATCATATGTATTTCTTACCCCATTAGTAATTGACCAAATATTGTTTTATGAACAAATGGTCATTTTTTAAGGGCTTATTAATTGTCTATATATCATAAACATCCAGTAATCACTAACATGCTAAACAGAAGAGATCCATCAACTCCTCCAAACTCATCTTTGGTTCTACTATTTTCGTTTTCTAATTTGATCAAGCACCAAAATGATGCCCCTTATAAAAACCTTTGAACACCTTCAAATACAACTAGAAGCTATAACATCAGCAACCAACAACTTTGATGCGGCTAATTGCATCGAGAGTGGAGGTTTCGGGAAGGTCTATAAGGGAGAACTGGCACATTTGAAGGGCAAGACCATGGTTGCTTTAAAGCGATTAGATCGTACTTATGGGCAGGGAGAAGTCGAGTTCTGGAAGGAGGTCGTTATGCTTTCCCTTTATAAACATGAAAATATCGTTTCTCTCTTAGGCTTTTGTGATGATGGCAAAGAGAAGATTCTAGTGTATGAGTATGTATCTAAGGGAAGTCTAGATTTTTATCTTGAAAAAGATGATCTAACGTGGGCTGGACGCCTACGTATATGCATTGGAGCAGCTCGTGGACTAGCATATCTTCATAGTTCTGTCGGTACACAACAAAGAGTATTGCACAGGGATGTTAAAAGTTCTAACATTCTTTTAGATGAAAATTGGAATGCAAGAATCTCGGATTTGGGTCTATCCAAATTTGGTCCCGCTAACCAACAATTTACTTTTCTTGTCTCTCATGTTGTAGGCACAATCGGGTAGTGTGACCCGTTGTATGCAGAGACAGGATTATTAACAAAAGAGTCCGATGTTTACTCTTTTGGAGTAGTATTGTATGAAGTATTTTGTGGTAGGCTGTATATGGGAAATGACATCAACAAGCATCTGCCTCTCACAGGATTTGTAAGATAGTTCTATAAACAAAACAAGATAGATGAACTTGTTTTTAGTAATTTGAATGATGAAATAAATCCTAAGTCGCTGAAAGCATTTACAGCAATTGCTTATTAATGTTTGAATAAAGACTGTGAGACACGTCCTGTAACACCCCAACCCGCCCTTGGTTAAGATGCCACATTATGGTGTCTATCAGAACATACAAAATAACGCAAGCGGAAGACTTCATAAATAAAGCAAAGTCAAGAACATCATGACTTACAAATTACAAGCTCCCAAAAATCTAAACAATATCAAATGAAATGAAATGAAATAAAAATATCCAACATAAGTCCAAAACATATCCAAGACAATGGGAAATCTAATAAGGTAGGTATTCTACTCCTACTCACATCACTCTTGCCCAGCATCCCGCTTATTACCTACCGCATGGAAAGAAAACGCGGCTGAGCTTAAAAAGCCCGGTAAACAGATATATATACAAAGCAGAAAAGGTAATAAGCACAAGTAGACGAATATGAATCAAATGCATAAATATCATGAGTCAGAATAGCTCTAAGAGTCAAGTAATAAATACGGAAACGAACGCGTCCAAACGAGCCACTCGAACGGACCAAAGATACCTAACAGATAGCCACGAGCCTATCTAAACGAGCCACTCAAATAGACCACATAATCACATATACATATCCGTAAAATCATAAGTTGTACAAGGAGCTGCAGACTCCAATGTACCAGAAGTGAAATGGGGTGCATGGCACGCATAAACCAATCACTAAAATCACATCATAATCATTCAAAACATATACCTAGGATGCATCCATACGCTCCCTGCAAAACAGAATACATATGCAAGTACGAGACTATACATACATATAACAGAATGGCCACGTGCGCCATAATCATATAACCATAACAGAAGAGAACGCCGTGGATCAATCACACCTCACAGAAAGTGTCATGCCATTGGTACCTCAATGACATGGCCATGGTACCTCCATGGCTAGTTAGCTCGGGCAACAGAACATAACAGAACAAAACTATCCATAATAAGCAATCATAACATAATCAACAAAGGCATATCAACTGAACAGAATCTCAATCAAGGAGATCATAAACAGATCATTATAACAGAATGGATAGCAAACAGAATCATATCAAATGATAATATCAAACGGATCATATCAACGAATCATATCAAACGGAAACATATCAAGCAAATGAATCAAGTCAAGGATCGAGAAGTCATGAGATTAGAACCCTTAATGAGAAAGGGTAGAATATCTGTACCTTATGCAAAGCAAATCAACAACTAGGAAAGCACTCAGAAACAGGAACTACTCATTCTTCACAGAACCTATACAAATTAATGACCACGTATTACTTATAAGCTCATTTTACAAGTTTACCACTTATAGTTATCAAGGTTTCCCATTTAAGGTTTCTTTCTATTTTTGGAAACTTTTCATTTTTAGTAACTTTCTATTTTTAGTAACTTTCTATATTTAGTAACTTGTCATATTTAATAAGTTTTCATAATTAGTAAGTTTCCATAATTAGTAAGTTTCCCGATTTAATAACTTTTAAGGTCATAAATGATAATTAAGTAAAATTAAAGACTTAATATGACCAACATTATAGTTTAGGGTTTAATATGCCAACTTTTAATAATTTAGGGTTTAGACTGTCATTTTAGCAAAGTTCAGGGGCTAAAGTGTAAATTACATATTTATAGGAAATTTCTCATGTTTTGTATATCTTATGCACCTCATTAATTATTCCCATGCAACTAACCTTAATTCATTTATTAGAAACCCTAATTCAACATACCCTACTCGACATCTAATTTAACCCGAGACAAACCCTTTTTCACTTAATCCGCATGCCATTTTCATTGTCCATTTTACCTGACACCATAACCGCATTCTGCCCATTTTAACGTGACCATCACAAACACAACACCACACGTTTCAACCTACCATAACACACCCATTTGAATCCAACGCAGCAACTACAAACGACCCAATGTTTCCCACATTCGACCCTATCTTCTTGTAATTAAACCTTTGGTATAAACCCTCGACTTGACCATTTTAACACACACCAAATCCCTTTGTTCCCAGCCATTCGACACACCCAAAACCACTCTATTCGACACCAACTCACTCTCTTGTCCACAACCAACGCGACTTCATTTTTTTCCTTTTCAAAACCTAACCAAACTCGACCCTTTTTTTTCCTTTTCTTTTACCCATCTTACACGACACAACACCAACCATATTTACCCATATTTGACACGTGTTCTCTCATTTTAAAACCTCAATCGACACTAAAGAAAATATACACACAACCCCCTTTCCTTAGTCTATTCGACACACCCCAATCACAACACATTAATTCACATAAAATCACACATGAACAACCCTATACTTCTTCTTATTCGACCCATTATACAACACAAACATGCATGCAATTCTTCCATATCTTGTACGTATAGGATCTAGGTTTCATGCACAAACTAGACTTACATTATCATTCATATTACCAGATTCGAATAGCCCCACATAAATATATATCGACCTATATTATTTATCAATATAAAACCCTAGGTCGATCCATGTGATTTCTCATTTCGTGTATTCATTACTTATCATTTCATGTCACTTCTTTATTATTTCATGCGACTTTCATTCCAGAATACTAGTGATCAACAAACTTTTTTATTTCAGATTTTAACAACCATTCAAAACCCTTATATTGACATCTTCATTATGTTATTTCATGTGATCAATAATTCATCATTTTATGCTACATATAATTCCTTCATTCTGATTCCTCTAGGTCGATTCAAATATAGTTTAGGTTGTAAGTTTACGATTATGCTATGAGTACGAGTCGAGAGGAAACAAGAACAAGATTGGATATACCTTGAGTCGAATGAAACAAGGACAAACTGATCTAGACAAACCCTAACCCAGAACCTCTTGTACTCCAAGAATCTGATTCGAACAACAGCTTTTTAGACCCAAATGAACTACGATCAAACACCCTCTTCTTGACACCTTTCTCACCTCCCTAGTACCACCTTTCTTCTTGAATGGAACAACCGATCTTGTGTAGATTTTTAGGGGTTTTAGTGTGCTTTGTTGTTGGTAACTTCGGTTGGGATAAAATGAGGAGAAGAAGGAATTTAATGGAGTGCAATGCCGAGCATGGGGGGAGGATAAAATGACCAAGTCCAAATTTCAAAATTAAAATAATCTTCTAGAAATTTCATGCCAATGTTATGTACAACATTTAATCATTTTTGGACTTAATGGAATGCGTGATATAAAGCTTAGGGTCTCAAGGATGTATCGATTTTTATATAACTTAGTTTATGGTTTTATTATCTTGCTAATTTCTCATATTATAGTTCATGGCTTCTTAGATTATAATCGGGTTCAATTTCAAGTTAGTACGTATTTTAGAATTCACGTTTTAGGTTATTATACGTCCATTAATGACACAGATCGTGAAGGAACTTGAAAAGGCACTCGAGTATCAAGTGAGTTGTTTCTTTTTTTTTCATGCTTTCATTTTGATGATCATACGAAATTATATTTTCAAATTTTGTACTATGGCTATGAGACAAAAAAAAAAAAAAAAAGGTTAAAGTTTTTCAAGATCAATTGGCTAATGATATTCTTAACTAACTTGTAGAGCAATATTAATTATTGCTTTTTTCTTTAGTCATATTTCAAAACGTACAAGCCTTTTTATTGGGAATGAGTAATTGGTTTGCCTTAATGATTTCATTGAGTATTGCAAAGGATGTGCAGACGCATGACCTTCCTCAAGAGAATTACAACACAACCTACGACAAAAGTACGATTTTTCACTTCATGAGAGCGGGAAGGGAAAGGTTTAGCTTGGAAGAACTTCTAGCTGCCGATGCTCAAGTGTTAGGAATGACGCTTATGGGAACTACTTACAAGGCGAACCTTTCAGGAGGGTCAGTCGTTGCAGCCAAGAGATTTAAGCCGGAATTCATCGAGGGAATTAAAATGGACTTTCATGCACATATGATGTTGTTAGGAAGTATGTCACATCCCAATTTGCTGCCTTATGTGGCTTGTCACTACAGAGAAGATGAGATGTTCTTGATCACTGATTTTGCTGTAAATGGTAGCATGGCTAGTCATCTTCATGGTACGCCACTTAATTATGGGTCAAAAATTAGTATTCTCTTTATATATGTGTAAAATTTGATTTATTTTATTGTTTTGTGATCTACAATTAAACCAAAAGATGGCACACCAGGATTGGAATGGCCAACACGATCAGTGGCGGATCTTGAAGTTTTTAGTGAAGGGGGCCGGAAATTTTTTTGTCCTATCGTTATATTAGGGTCTTCTAATTCGGGGGGGCCGACTTAATAAATATAAATTTTTTCGGACGAAATACGGATAAGTTAGCACTACTGAGCGCCCCCGGGCCCCCTGGGCCCCAACTAAGATCCGCCCTGAACACGATTAAAGATAATCCAGGGTGTAGCAAGAGGGCTTAATTATCTTTACAAACAATTTCCTGGCATATCGTCACCTCATGGCCACCTAAAGTCATCAAATGTGCTTCTTGACAATGCTTTTAATCCCCTCTTAGCAGACTATGCTCTAGAACCTATTTTAAAAAAGAATGCTGCGAAAGATTACATGAAGGCCTACGAGTCACCTGAATTCAGTCAAAATAATAAACGTGTGACTAAGAAGACAGACGTCTGGTGTCTTGGGATCTTGATACTAGAGAGTCTAACCGGGAAATCTCCATTAAACTATTTAGAAGATGGTAAGAAAGATGGTAAGAGTATATTTACTGGGTTAAATCCCTTTACCAAAAAAAGAGGTGGTAAGAGTACAGAACAGGGTCATGGTAAGAGTACAGAACAGGATATTGTGACGTGGGTCAACTCTATAGGGAGGGAAGAGTGGACCGAGAAGGTGTTTGATAAAGGCATGAAATGGACAAAAAATAACGAGATTGAGATGATAGACCTCATGGAGATCGGGTTACATTGTTGTGAATCAGATGTCACGAGAAGGTGGGATATGAGAAAGGTCTCTGAGAAGATACAAGGGTTGAGGGAGACCGAAAATGAGGAATACTACTTATCTGATTCGAGTGAATGGTAGTACGTACTCAAATGTCTTGTGTTTTTTATGTTTTATTTCGACAAAAGCATGATATTTGCGTGTATAAATAAGCATATCAAAATATTTATGACCTTTAAACTCGGATATGCAAACAAGACATGCAAGCTAGTGGGAGCTTATGCGAATTTGTCAAAAAAAATTTGCAACCCTGAGCTTGTTACAAATTTAAAACGAGTGTACGAATGTCAAGCTCGATCATATCACCAAACTAAGAGCGTGTTTTTTTTTTTTTCCCCTCTTAACGCCTCTGAACGGGCAAAATGTCTGAATCGGTCAGACATTTTGTCGTTCAGACCGTTTGTTTTTTTTTTTCCGTTCAGACGCGTTCAGATGCAGTTAGATCTTAATGGTCATGACTTGAGAGGGGTGTCTTAACGCATCTGAATGCCTCTTGTTGACACAAAATAACCAAAAAAAAAAAAAAAAAAAATTCCCGTTCAAACACGAGTTTTTTTTCCCCGTTCAGATGCGTTCAGATTCAGACATTTACACCTCAGATTCAGATTTAGATGTGCGGTTCAGATTCAGATTCAGACCTTCTGAAAAAACAAACACCACCTAAGTAACCTATCACCTATATGCAAAACACATTTCGATTTCTTCCTTTTCGCATTAGTGTTATTGTGCTTTGTGAACGGTTTATGTGGTTGATAACTTTATATTGCTTAGTTATAACAAGAGTTATATAAACCCACATAAACAAAATCTAAGACTTTAGCTCGTAAAATTAATGCAAGCCCAGTGACATGTAAATGAGCCCATAGCCCCACATGTTAGATCAAGTGACAAATAGAGTAACAGACCTTACTGTCTTAAGTCTTAACTATCACTATGATGTATAGATGCAAACGCCTAGGCAAAACATAAGCCCGTTCTTTTACTTTTTTATTAAGATCAAGCTCAAAAAAACCGGTCCGGGCTAAGCCACATGTGACTTAGCCTTTAGGTAAGGTTAATTACTAAATGTGTTTTATCTCTTTTGACTTTTGTTGGTCTAATGTTTCTTTTAAACTTATTGCTAAATCCTTGTTTTACGTCATTACATCATCTAATTTTCAGTAATATAAAAAAATTATGGACTCTTTACTTTGTGTATGAAAATAAAAGTTTGGAGTATTCTTTAAAAACAAAAAAGAAATTTTATAACGTTTGAAAAAATTAAAAGTTAAGGCTAGATGCAGTAATATGAATCGATCGATCCATTCGTCAATCCCTATCGATCGGCTCTACTGTGGCATGGAATCTTAGTCGATCGATCGCATGTTTTTTTGGCATAAGGGTCGTCCAAACGACCCCAATCGTCCAAGTGAAAGTTGTGGTTTTATTTGTTTTGTTTCATGAGCTAGGATAAAAAAATAAATAAATAATTCGAATGTGTGTGTTTGTTTAAGGGTGTGTTTACAAGGTTGAAGATGAAGCTTTTTTTTTTTTTTTTTTACTTTTGTAATTTTTTTTTTTTTTTATATTATTTGTAAAGTTTTTTTTTATATTATTTGTGTTAAAAATGTTTAAAAAAAATGAAAAAAATGGATGAAGGTCGCCTTACTGGAGCACCCAATCGCCTGAAGGTCGTTGGAGAGAGAAAGCTGACGTGACAGGGAAATTGAGAGGGATTGACCCTCCTTACTACATCTAGCCTAAGAAGTTATGTAAATTTTGAAATTGATACAAACACTTGAGTTGGGTTGATTATTGAAGAACTTAAGTTATACTATCAACTCCAAAGCATACTATTATCCTTAACACATATCATTCATATACACTACAATGTATAACCAAGGAACATGTTTATTCTTCAACCTACGTGGGATATAAGGCTAAATGCAGTAGTGTTGGTCAATCCCTCCCATTTTCTCTGCCACGTCAGCTTTCTCTCTCCAGCGACCTTCAGGCGATTGGGTGCCCCAGTAAGGCGACCTTCATCCATTTATTATTATTATTATTATTATTATTATTATTATTATTATTATTATTATTATTATTATTTCTTTTCTTTTTTCTTTTTCTTTTTTTTATTACACAATACTACTCCATATTTGTCCAACTGTCCATAACATGCAATATATATATGTATTACTCCATACGTGTCCTGTCCATAACATGCAATAAACCAAACTTGCACCATCACCTTTGAAAAACACACATATGAACCAATATGAAAACTCAAGTTGATGATCAAATGGTTCTCCTCTCCCAGTATTATCCTGGGATATATGATCAACTGATGGTAGCAGCATGAGAAAAAGAAGATGTTAGCAGCAGCATGAGAAACCGGCCACGAAGAAGACGAAAGAAGAGCAAAGAAGATGGTAGCAGCAGCATGAGAAAAAGGAAGCTCACTGATGAACAAGTGACCTTTCTTGAGCAAAACTTTGGAGATGAACATAAACTAGAATCAGAAAGAAAGAATTGGTGCTATCATGATTTCATTTTTTTTTTTTGTTTTGTTTGCAACGGCTAGAGTAAAAAGAAAGAAAAATAAAAATAAAAAGTAAGCATATATGTAGATCGAGTTTGCGACCTTCTGCTTTTTTTTTTGGTCCAATCGATCGATTCCAACTTTTGGGTGCAGTAGGACGATTTGATCGATCGATGGAATTGATCGAATGAGATCGAACTACTGCATGCAGCCTAAGGTTAAAATGAGTTTTGTGAAAAGAATTTATTAAGGTACCTAAATGTTGTCTCGCGCATTTTTGGCATTCCAATCCGTATCATGTATGTGTAATTTATTTTTTGAATAATGGAAGCTACTTGGTTGATTGATGCCAAGTACGTTATTATTAAGTGACATAAGCGATTGGATGAATCTTGTATGAAGTACAATTTTTGTTGGACATGGAAACCTAGTTTGAAATTATGTTCTTAAGGTCATCTTCGTGATATTGAGACGCTTTAAATCCTATATTGTACATGTATAAACCAGGAGGTGAATCTCGTTCCATTTGGAGTGAAGGGATTACACAAAAAAACACACGACTATATCATTTACGTGTGATCCTCTTTCTAAATATGTCAATTGTCGGTTAACAATATGGGAATATTGTTATGCAAGGCAAATGTTGTTGAAATGTGGTTAACAAATTAATATGTAAATGTCTAGTATCGAACCCGAGACCTCGGGATTGCACACATTACAAATGAGTATTAAGGAATAATAATAAATGTATTTTATATATTTATTATTAACACGAGAACTTAACGACCGTTAGTGTTTTCCGTTAAATGACTAACGACCGTTAAACGCAAATAAGGAAAGAAGTGTTTGTATGTAATTAGGAAACAAGGAAAAAGATCTAGAACCCTCCTTTGGGTTATGGATCGACCGGCCATGGGTTGGATCGACCCAACCCTTTGCTTTTGCTCCAAGTTTCTAATCTAGTATATATACAAACACAAGGGGTCTTGGTTTTCATAACTCTTGAACACACATTAATCCCTAAAGTTTTCTCTCCTTTTCTTTTGGTCTTGCCGATCGATCATCCCTCTCCAAGGGTTGTTGGATCGATTTTTGTTAAACAAAAATCATTCTTGTGTTTTACTTGCATAACCTTAATACGGTTTAATTTGTGTGTACAAGAACGAGGTAACAACACACTATTGTTGTTATCAAGAGATCGATAAACAAAACGGTAAGGGGTTTATCATTGATCTAGTTTAAATCATATTCAAGATTTATTGAAGTGCATCGGGTACGTTTTCTATTTATGTTTAAGTTAATAATTATGTGTTATACTAATTGTTTACATGCTTCCGCTATTATGTACTTTGATTATGGAGTTTTATGATTGTCATGAGTTTCAAATTCCAACAGTGGCATCACGAGCCATGTATAACATGTAATTGATTACTTAAACAATAAAAAACGTATCTTTAAATTGTTTAGAATATACATGTTTGTTTTCTAGGGTTTTAATTATTAAAAATTTGTTTTTTTTAATAAAAGTCGAACCCTAACCCTAATTTAGGGGGGGTGTCGATTTAATGCATAAACCCTAATTAGGGTTTGTGTTTTTCATAATTAATTGTAATTAATTAGAAACCCTGGGTCTTTAAACAATTGTTGTGTTATGAATCTTGTGACCTAATTGCTATATGATATGCATGAATCCGTGACTATACATGCATAATTAGTCACGGATAAATTACTTGAATTTAATTGTTTAGATGTTTGCTACATGTTTAGATAAATCTAAAATTAGGGAAGACCTAATATATATTAAATTAATGAATCGGTTATGTGCAACGTGGTATATTATCATTAAAACTTACGCGGCCAATTGTTGGTGTCTGTGGTCCATTGGGCACAATGAGCTCGAAAACCAATGGGAGTTTTATTGATTCTATACATAATAATTCACATATAGATTATTAATAGGATTTGTTTAAAAGGATGCATGTGGCTAGATGTTTCACTTACAATTAATTGTTTTAATTGTTTTATTATTAGTTGATTGTTATGTTTTCTTTTAATTACTTGTTTATTGTTTTTATATGTGATATGTTAAAGTAAGCAATAAAAAGGGTAATTTTCAAAGAAAATTAAATTGGACTAATAATGGTGAAACATAAAGTAATAAAGTAAGGATCTTGCGAAGTCTTATGTGCCGACAGTGGTTCGCTTCGCACGGTAATTTGCTCCCAGGCGAGACTAGCAAGATCTAAACTTTGTTACTTAATTTTAAGACTAAGATCATAAAATTTTGCTTGATTGATGTTTTTGTACAATAGTGTGTGAAAGGCGGACCAAAGTTGACAAACTGTGTGGTGGGTTTATCTGGAGAGGGGTTTTTTAAGAGATTCGCTCCTACCTGCTCTCCGGGCCCGCTTGTGCGTCAACTGCGACTTACCTATATCACTATTTACGTACACTATCATCTTAAGGGTGATTTACCTCAATTCCACGCGCCACTTTTGTGGCAAATATCCGAATAACATGTAAGTAGTAGGATATGTGGGCGATAATTGTTGGTACTTCTTTAATTGGTGAACCCAATACCTCAAGTAAATAGTTTTTGGTTTACTCTTAACTAAATGGGAAATAAAAATTGTTTTGAAAACTAATGATACAAAGATGAGTGCATGCATCTTTGTACATGTTTTTGTCACATCAAAAACTAAATACCCTAAAATTTAAGTTACGTGCCATCTAACTATAAGGAACACTTGAAGTTAATTTTGGGTATGCGTGAGACCTGGACCAAAATTAATGACAAGGTAAATTTCCGAGTGTGCGTGAGACCACACATGGATTAATTTGCAGTTTCTAAGTTAGACAACTTAATTAAGCTGATGCGTGAGACCTAGAGCTTAAGGCATGAGATGGGATAAAACATGCTTACGTGACATATTGATGAATCAATATGTAGTAAATCCCATAAATTATCTAGGAATTGGAAAACTTGTTTGTCAATTATTGTACGACAGATTACCATCTTTTGTACTTCCACTACTAGCAGATCAACTGATGTAGTGGAATTATGAAAAGTTGGATCCTAGATTTTCAAGGAAATTAAGTTGGTTATACGAATATATCCATGGGTATTATATTTTCTTGAAAATAAGTATTATCGAAAATACTAATGTTTGAACTTTTCTATTTTCTGTAGAATGGCTCAACCCGATAACTCCGTGTTCGCTGCTTTCAAGGGTAATCTTGAAAGAGCCAAATTGACTGGGAAAAATTTCAATGATTGGCACAGATCGCTCAGAATTGTTTTGAGGGCGACTGGTAAGCTCAATTACTTGAATACTCCTTGCCCTAATGAGCCTGCTGCGGACGCTTCTGAAGAGGTCAAAGCAGCATGGAGAGCTGAGTATGCTAAGTACAATGAGGTTGGGTGCTTAATGCTACAAAGTATGGATCCAATGATGCAAAAGAAGTTTGAGTATTATTTTCCATACAACATGCTCGAGCAGCTCAAGAAGTCTTATGAAAAGACTCCTGAAATTGAAATGTATGAGTCTCTTGACAAACTACACAGCTGCAAACATGGTGATGGTAAACCAGTTGAAGACTATGTGAATGAGATGAGAGATTTCTTTGATCAACTTCATAGAGTCGGATTTGGTTATCCCGAGAATGTTCAAGTTAACCTAATCAACAGATCCCTTAACAAGGATTTAGCTGGTTTTGTACAGAACTTCAACATGCATTGCTCGGGGAAGACAGTTTCTGAGTTACTCGCATTGCTTGTTGACTATGAGAAACACTTACCACCCAAGGGCAAGGCTCCTACTCCGCAAGTGTTGGCAATTCAAGGAGGTAGGATCCAGAAAAAATCGCGTGTGAACAAGGGTAAGGGTAAAAGTGATAAAGGCAAGCAGGTCATGGCCTATCAACCAAATCCTAAGGTGAATCAACACCAGCCCAAGAAGAACAAGGTGAGTCCTCCAGGAAAGAAGGATCAGGCTTGTCACCACTTTCATGAAGTAGGGCACTGGAAGAGGAACTGTCCACTCTACATCAATGACTTGCGACAGAAGAAGCAAAAGAGTGAAGCTGGTAATCCCAGCTCTTCAGGTGCGTTCTTTGTAATCGAATTATTTACTCTAACTCGTAAATTAAATTCCTGGGTATATGATACGGGATGTGGTATTCATATTTGCAATACTATGCAGGGGTTTAGAGTTGAGAGAAAGCTGGCCTATGGACAACAATTCTTGCACGTGGGTAATGGAGCACATGCAGCAGTTGAAGCTATAGGCGTATTTGATTTAGTGTTGCCTTCGGGTTTAGTACTATCTTTAAATAATTGTCATTATGCACCGTCAATTGTTAGAGGTGTCATTTCATTTTCATGTTTGTTGAACCTTGGTTTTGAACAGACTATTAATAGCAATGGAATTTCTGTTTCTTTAAATGGTGTATTTTATTTTAATGCTATTGCTGTGAATGGTATTTTTGAACTTGATATGAATGATAATGGTAATGCTTGTGTTAAAAATAATTCGATGTATAGCATCAACAATAAGAGAATCAAGAAAAGTCTGGATTCGTCTTATCTTTGGCATTGTCGACTTTCTCACATAAGCAAGGATCGCATGAAAAAGTTGCAACATGATGGGCTTTTAGAAAAGATCAATGATGAATCATTTGATAAATGCGAGTCTTGTATTAGTGGGAAGATGACAAAGAAACCCTTTAATAATAGGATTGAAAGGGCTACTGATCTACTTGGTCTTATTCATACAGATGTGTGTGGACCACTTAGACATGTGTCAAGGAGAGGTGCTAGCTACTTCTTAACATTTACGGATGATTTCAGCCGTTATGGTTATGTTTATTTACTTAAACATAAACATGAGGTGTTTGAAACATTCAAAGTGTTTAAAGCTGAAGTAGAGTTGCAACTTGGAAAGAAGATTAAAGCTCTTCGATCCGATAGAGGTGGTGAATACCTAAGTCAAGAGTTTGTGGATTATCTAGCTAAGGAAGGAATTGTTCAGCACCTTACTTCTCCATATACACCACAACAAAACGGTGTATCTGAGAGAAGAAATCGTACATTGCAAGATATGATACGATCTATGTTTAATCTAACAACTCTTCCCTTCTCATTCTGGGATTATGCCTTGGAGTCTGCTGTTCGCATTCTTAACATGGTTCCCACAAAGAAGGTAGATAAGACACCATATGAATTATGGACTGGAAATGCTCCTAACTTGTCTTATCTTAAGGTCTGGGGTTGCGAGGCGTACGTTAAACGTGACTCGGGCGACAAGCTCCAACAAAGATCTGTAAAATGTATCTTCGTAGGATACCCAAAGGAAACAATGGGTTACTACTTTTATTATCCTCCTGAGAACAAAGTATTCGTTGCTAGGTATGGAGACTTCTTGGAAAAGGATCTCATATCTCAAGAATTAAGTGGGAGGATATATGATCTTGAAGAAGATCAAGATGATGCATTACCTTCTGAAAACACTAACCAACTTCCTGAAGAACCAGATAGTCTGGGTCCTCCACCAGAAGTTGAAGTGGTTCCCATTCGCAGATCCGTAAGGACTGTAAAAGCTCCTGAACGTCTATGTCTTAACGTAGAATGTGAGGAATATATACAAGGGGATCTTGATGAACCGCCTAGTTATAAAGCTGCCATTAATAGTCCTGAAAAGGAAAAATGGTTGGTTGCTATGAATGGGGAAATGCAATCCATGAGAGACAATGAAGTCTGGATTGAAGTAGACCTTCCTCCTAATGCCAAGGTAGTTGGGAGTAAGTGGCTCTTCAAGAAGAAAACTGACATGGATGGCAATGTACACACCTATAAAGCCCGTTTGGTAGCTAAAGGCTTTACTCAAACGTATGGTGTTGACTACGAGGAGACCTTTTCTCCTGTAGCTGACATTAGGGCTATTAGGATTCTCATAGCCATAGCTGCATACTATGACTATGAGATTTGGCAGATGGATGTCAAAACCGCCTTCTTAAATGGTCGCCTAGATGAGGATATCTATATGGCGCAGCCTGAGGGGTTTGTGAATCCAAAGTTTCCAAATCGTGTATGCAAACTTCAAAGATCCATTTATGGATTGAAGCAAGCATCACGACAATGGAACAAGAGGTTTGATAGTGAAATAAAAAGGTTTGGTTTTACTCAAAATCTTGATGAGCCATGTGTATACCACAAAGTTAGTGGGAGTGAAGTAATTTTCCTTATTTTATATGTCGATGACATATTGATCATGGGGAAAGACATTCCAAGTTTGCATGAAGTCAAGGCATATCTTGGAAAGTGTTTTTCTATGAAAGATTTAGGGGAAGCTGCTTTCATTCTGGGAATTAAGATATATAGAGATAGATCTCAGCGATTAATTGGATTAAGCCAAAGTGCTTACATCGATAAAATATTGAAGAGATTCAATATGCAAGATTCCAAGAAGGGATATTTGCCGATGCAAGAACAACATGGCTTGAGCAAGAAAGTTTATGCTTCAACACCTGAAGAGGTGAAACGCATGGCAAAGGTTCCTTATGCTTCGGCTGTGGGATCTATTATGTATGCGGTTAAAAGCACAAGGCCAGATGTGGCATTTGCTCAGAACTTAACCAGTCGATATCAGCAGAATACAGGTGAAGCTCACTGGACTGCTGTTAAGAATATTCTTAAGTACCTTAGGGCTACTAAAGATATGTTCTTAGTTTATGGGGGTGATCCACAAGCAGAACTTGATGTTACAGGTTACTGCGATGCTTCATGGAAAAGTGATAAGGATGATATGAAGTCTCAGACTGGATACGTCTTTGTCATTAATGGAGGAGCTGTGGATTGGAGGAGCAAGAAGCAGAGTACATTAGCGATGTCTGCAGCAGAAAGTGAGTACATAGCTGCATCAGATGCTGCAATGGAAGCCGTCTGGATTAGGAAGTTTGTATCAAGGCTTGGAGTTATGCCTTCGATCCAACGACCTATAACAATGTATTGTGACAATTCAGCTGCAATTACATTTGCCAATGAACCTAGAATCATGAAAGGCACCACCAGACATTATCCGATCAAATATCACTATGTGCGAGAGCAAATAGAGATTGGGCAGATCGAAGTACTCAAAGTTCACACAGATGATAACTTGGCAGATCAATTGACGAAAGCTCTTCCTGGCACTAAGCTTTATAAGTTAGCTGAAGGAATAGGTCTTCGTAAGGCTGAAAGTTTCATGCCCATTTGTGATTAGTATTTGGATAAAGGATGTAATAGACAATTATTGATTTTATGAAATAAAGTATTGTTTATGTTTTATTGTCTTGTTGAAATATACATATATCCTGTTTTTGCATGTTTATATCCTTGAATAATTTTATTATTCTAAATGTGTCCATTGTCGGTTAATGATATGGGAATATCATTAAATTAAGACAAATGTGAATGTTGGTTAAAGAATATACTTGAAAGTATATTGATGCGTAGACATACCAAATTCACATGATATTCTATGAGTAGAATATAGGACTTATCCCAACTAAGCATGAGATTACTTATGGATCTTTTCATCAAGTAATTCATGAAATAGTTATCCTCGGACTTGAGATACCAGATAAGAGTCATGAATGTAGTGCATTTTTGTAAAGCAATCTACCGCTTACCGTAACTGGAAGTTATAAGGATTGTTTTCAGAAGTGTTGCAAAGTCCATGGGTTATTCTTGTAGTCAAGAAAGAATTTGTTCCTTCAAATTTTGTTTGAAGTATAATACTGTTGGGCCCCTCGTAGGGTTGACAAAATGTTTGCGTGGCCACGCCCAAAGTCTATCTGGAATATGTTCAGATGTTTTGGTAATTTTGTTCAATCAATAACAACGAGAAACAGAAACATTAATAAAGAGTGACTTAGATCCATTTCTTTATTAATACGGTATTAGTAACAAAAGGATAATAATAATGATGAATCATTAAAGATTTTCCAGGAAATCTAGCTCGAGTCGGACTAGGGGCATTGGAGTGTTGCAAGACGCCAACCAATGTCATTTTGCTATTAATAATTAACCAAGTGGGAGTTGTTGAAATGTGGTTAACAAATTAATATGTAAATTTCTAGTATCGAACCCGAGACCTCGGGATTGCACACATTACAAATGAGTATTAAGGAATAATAATAAATGTATTTTATATATTTATTATTAACACAAGAACTTAACGACCGTTAGTGTTTTCCGTTAAATGACTAACGACCGTTAAACGCAAATAAGGAAAGAAGTGTTTGTATGTAATTAGGAAACAAGGAAAAAGATCTAGAACCCTCCTTTGGGTTATGGATCGACCGGCCATGGGTTGGATCGACCCAACCCTTTGCTTTTGCTCCAAGTTTCTAATCTAGTATATATACAAACACAAGGGGTCTTGGTTTTCATAACTCTTGAACACACAATTATCCCTAAAGTTTTCTCTCCTTTTCTTTTGGTCTTGCCGATCGATCATCCCTCTCCAAGGGTTGTTGGATCGATTTTTGTTAAACAAAAATCATTCTTGTGTTTTACTTGCATAACCTTAATACGGTTTAATTTGTGTGTACAAGAACGAGGTAACAACACACTATTGTTGTTATCAAGAGATCGATAAACAAAACGGTAAGGGGTTTATCATTGATCTAGTTTAAATCATATTCAAGATTTATTGAAGTGCATCGGGTACGTTTTCTATTTATGTTTAAGTTAATAATTATGTGTTATACTAATTGTTTACATGCTTCCGCTATTATGTACTTTGATTATGGAGTTTTTATGATTGTCATGCGTTTCAAATTCCAACGAATGTGAGTGTTGGTTATATTCTATGAGAATGTGGACTGTTCCAGCCAAACTCATATGTATTCACAAGGGATGCATATTGGATACCCCAACTTTCAAGCATTTACTTTTGGATTCTTGTCATGAGTAAAATGTTGAAATGGTTTGTTAAGTCACCCTTAGACTTGAGATACAAACAAGTTCTGTTATGTGTGGATATCACTTTTGTAATTATATGTCAAACGTTGTCCTGAATAAGGTAGTTATAAAAGCTATTTTTCGGAGTGATGTGAAGCAGCATCCACAACACTTGTAGTCAACAAAGGATTTGTTACTCCACTTGATATGTGCAGAAAGATACCATGGGCCCTCTCCAGAATTAATCAGATAACTGTTCGGCCGAACCCAAAGGGTAATGCAAGATGATTCTTGGTTACATTTGGTATATCTAATTAAAATTCTATAACGAGAAATTAAATAGTTAAACTATATGGAATGAGTTAGGATCCATATCCATGGTTTAACGGTATCTATAACAAAGGATGATAAAAGCAAGACATAAATGACCATGCTACTGAGAATGATTTATGAAACTATATCTCAGACACCTTTAGTTTAAATAGCGAGTGAGAGCGTTGCTAGACGTTTCCGTCGTTGGTATTTGTGCTATCTGCTACTCCAACTCCCAAGTGGGAGCTGTTGGAATATGTGAGTTGGAATAGCCTAAATACGACTAGAGGTGTGTGAGCCTATTGGGGGCACACACGTTAATACACGAAGAGTACGTTTATTAAATAATTAATATATATACTTGTTATATTTATTAAGTGTTTAATATGTTTCACAAATACAAAAGAGAAGGGCTTAAAAATGTCGAAAAGGAAAACCTTGTCCTCCTCCCAAAAGTGCCAGAATTTGGAATATTCTAGAAGGTGTTTGTGTGAAGAATTTTTGTGATAATGATAAGTATTTTGGATAAGTGAAAGAAGTTGTGATAAGCTGAGAACTTGAAGATTATCTTCAAGGTTTTGGAGTTGATCTACAACCAGGGTTAGAGGGCTATATAAACAACCCTCTTCTCCTCATTTATGTATCTGATTATTCATTCGTCCACTCTCACACGAAATAAACTATAGGACATCCTGCTGACACATTTTTATATCAAAAGGCAACTTGGTTTATTCTCTTTTGATTTATTAATTGGCAGCATATAAACAATAGAGGGGTTTGTCTTATTCGAGCATTAAAAGCCAGGAAACAAGATATCATATTTTGTTTTGACATCTCTTATTTTGTTAGGATTGCCGATCGAACGTAATAACAACTGGCATTCGGTTGGTTAAATCAAGCAACAAAACAAATCGTTGTTTAGTACGTGAAGCAACAACTAGCATTGTAACGTATTTGTTTGACGTGTTTGTGTGAGCAACCGTAGTGGTAGTATATATTTACTACTTAGTTTCATTTGCGGGTGACTACAATGGTTAGTTTTCTATTTAGTTTTCTTGTTCCCTTTTATTTGTTTTGTTTGTTTATTATTTGTGTTAATTCTAATAGCCAAACTAGATTCAATGTTGTGCTGCGTACTCGTAGTTAATTGGTTAACATATTAATAAATCCCAACAAAGGTCATGCTCCATGGATCTTCGCTAACGGTAGTTCATTCTTGTAAGATTATACTGGTTACCTTCTTTTGATTCGATTATTATTAGAATAATTGAACATAAATTGTTTGTAAGGGTTTATATGATCAATTCCCATGATATTTCAATGTTCCTCAAAATTTATTTTGACCCAACAATGAAATTTCGGTGTATAAACTAATTGATATATGTAATTATGCGTATAAAAAATTCTCAGCTCTAAACAAGTGACACTAGCTTATGCAAGCTTACGACCCGATTTATCAAAAAGTTTTGTAAGCTCAAGCTTCCAGGCACACGACAAGCAGTAAAAGAGCTATATAGTTTGTTTACTCATCCAAGCAAAATACTAAATTTCGGTGTATAAACTAATTGATATATTTAAAGGGTAGGCCCTGTAGTACAAGTCAGGTTGACCAAACCTATACAGTGATAGAAAAATGTTTATATGTAGATTGTAGTCTCAATGAGCGTGTTTATCTTGTAACTGATGAGCATATAAAATCAATGTTTAATTCTAAACCCTTAAATGAGTATACACATGTGATAAGGTTAATTCTCTCTGAATAATCAAGAGAGAGCTGATGATATTATATACTTAATTTACATTGTACAAAAGAGGAAACAAATAAATACAAATGAATGCACATAATAACTAATTGATACACATAATGACTGATTGCGAGAATCATGGGATTTATTGTCTTTTATCCCCCGTCAAGCGAAACGGCGGCGGATGAACTCGGAGAAGATCCCGAAAATGCTCGAATTGAGGTCGAGGCAAGCTCTTGGTGAAGATATCCGCTAGTTGAAGCTTGGTAGGAACGAGCTTGGTATGAAGCTTCCCTGACATTACTAACTCACGAACAAAATGGTAGTCCAGATCAATGTGTTTGGCCCGTTTGTGAGAAACCGGATTCTGACTCATAAACAAAGCGCTCCGATTGTCACATAAGAGAGTCGGACGGGATGGTGGAAGCGCATGAAGTTCCTGTAATAAATGTGTTATCCAAACAATTTCAGCAGCTGCAGTAGCCATTGCACGATACTCTGATTCGCAACTCGAGCGTGAAACAGTTGGTTGCTTCTTCGCACTCCATGAAACCAAGTTGCCACCTAGGAAGATTGAGTATCCATACGTTGAACGTCTCGTTTCTATACACCGTGCCCAATCTGCATCAGAATAACCCAAAATAGTCGGAGAAGTAGGACGAGTGAACACAAGCCCGTGGGAGATGGTTCCTTTAACATATCGTAATATCCTTTTGACTAATTGAAAGTGTTTTTCGGTTGGTGCATGCAAATGTTGACACGCTTGATTTACTGCATAGGCCAAATCAGGACGGGTAATGGTCAAGTATTGAAGAGCGCCAACAATGGATCTATAAAAGGTGGGATCATTAAATGGGACACCATCTGATACAAAGGCATCCGTGGTGGAGAGTGGGGTAGGCACGGGTTTGGCATGAGTGAGGCCGGCACGAGTAACGATATCGTTGGCATATTTGGTTTGAGTGAGAACGAGGCCACCGTCGTTGTGAAGAACCTCAAGACCGAGAAAGTAATTTAATGAGCCGAGATCTTTGATGGCAAACTCCTGATTCAACCGAGTAGTGAAGGTATTGAGCAATGAGGGTTTGTTGCCAGTGAGAATAAGATCGTCGACATAAACTAGGAGATACATGAGGGAATCACCTTGATGAAACACAAAGAGGGACGGATCCGCACGGCTGCAGTTAAAACCGTAGGAGATGAGGAAAGAGCTAAGGCATTGAAACTACGCCCTAGGGGCCTGTTTTAGACCGTAAAGGGCTCGGTTTAGCTTGCAAACATAATCCGGATATTTGGAGTTAGTGAAGCTGGGAGGTTGCTCCATATAAACAGTTTCAGACAAAGAACCGTTTAGAAAGCATTATTAACATCGAGTTGGCGAAGAGACCAGCTATTGATGACCGCCAATGATAGAACAATGCGTATGGTGGATGCCTTAACAACGGGACTGAACGTATGAGTGAAATCGAGTCCCGGGATTTGTGTGAAGCCTTGCGCAACAAGGCGGGCCTTGTACCGATCGATTGAGCCATCAGACCGATATTTAGTGCGAAAAACCCACTTTGACCCAATAATATTGGTGGATGAAGGACGTGGTACAAGAGTCCACGTGCGATTTTTTGCTAGAGCTTGAAGCTCGGCATTCATGGCATCCATCCAATGTTTATGTTTAGAGGCGCTTTTGAAGCCTTTAGGATCAACATTGGAGAGAAGGGAAGCATGCAAGCATGAGTGCATAGCATGAGATAGGTAAGAGGTATGTTTGGGGTTGGGCTTGAAGGTACCGACCTTTGATCGAGTCACCATAGGATGTGTTGGTGTAGGTGAGGGAGGGATGACAGGAGGGTCGGATGGAATGGTGGTAGGGGATGATGGTGCAGCAGAAGTCTGGGTGGTTGAAGGTAGTGGTGATGAGGGGATCAGTTCAGTAAGGAGTGTGGATTCTGTGGGTGGGTCGGATGGATCGGTGGGTGGGTTGGATGGAACGGTTGGATGTTTACAGAGAGAACAGGGAGGTGAAGGTGTTTGGTGTGGCATGGTTGATGGGGATCTGGTTGATGGGGTAGTAGGATGGATCGGTGGAGTGGGTGTGGGCAAGGTTGGTTCATTAAAGGAGGATAGGAAAAGGTTGGCGATATTCATGTGTGATGAATTGTCTTTGTAAGGGAAAAACGTCTCATCAAAGCGAGCATGACGAGTGACATACACACGAGACGTGGATGGATCAAAACATTTGTAGCCTTTGTATTGGGGGGCATAGCCCATGAATATACAAGGGATGCTTCGAGGGGAAAGTTTGTGAGGTGCATAGTCTCGTAGGTACGGGTATACACAACAACCAAAGACACGAAAATTGGCATAATTGGGTTTGGTGGAATAAAGTATCTCAAATGGAGATTTTTCTTGCAAAACTTTTGTGGGTAATCGGTTTATAATATAGGTAGCGGAGCTAAAGGCGTCGACCCAATGGGTGATGGGTACGTGGGCATGGAATAGCATAGCTAAGCCCGTTTCCACTATGTGACGATGCTTTCTTTCCGCTCGACCATTTTGAGGGGCTGTGTACGGACAAGAAAGCCGATGGAATGTGCCATTGGTGTCAAAGATTTTGCGGACATGTTGATTAACAAACTCCGAACCTCCATCACTTTGGAATACCTTAACCTTGCGGGAAAATTGTGTTTGAACAAGGCGCAAGAAGGTATCCAAAACCGAATAGAACTCATTTTTTGCCTTAATTGGATACAACCATGAAAATCTTGAGTGATCATCAATAAAAACAACGTAATATTTGTGACCATTTTTACCCAAAACGGGCGAAGGTCCCCACAAATCACAATGTACAAGATCTAGAGGATGAGATGCACGTTTTTCATTTAAATCAAACGGTAATTTATGTGCTTTGGCCAATTGACATAGCGAGCAGACATTCGGCTTAGGCAATAATGAAGTAAATGATAAACAACCATGTTTTTTTAAAATAGAAACAATATCAAAAGCAACATGTCCTAGGCGATTATGCCACAATTCAAAGGATGCTTTATTAGACGAAGCGGAAGCAACATAAGCAAAAGACTTGTCCCGAAGCACATAGAGACCGTTTTCACATCGACCTTGGGGGAGTTGTTGGCTTGTTTTCCGGTCCTGAATGAGAAAAAAGGAATCAGAAAATAGGACGTCGACAGGATAGTCATGAGTTAGTTTGCTAACAGAAAGAAGGTTCCTGGTGAGGTATGGAACAACCAATACATCGTTTAAAGATACATGTTTATTGATAGAAACATGACCTTTATGTGTAATTGGTAACGAATGACCATTACCGAAAAAAACTTTAGTATGACCCGAATAAGGAGAGGAAGAGTCAAGATTATCGGTGTCATCGGTCATATGAAGATCGGCCCCGGTATCTGCAGTCCAATCTGGGTTATCAGGGGAAACATGACAACTAGCATGAAAGGCACGAGCAAGGTCTTCATCACCCGAAGAAGAGGCGGCCGCAAAAGATTTAAGTTCCAGACATTTATTGGCGTAATGTCCATTAGTTCTACATAGTTGGCAGTGGGGCAGGCGTTTTGGGCGAGTGGAGGAGTTTGTTTGGGATTGGCCTCGGCTGGAACCGGATCCAGATTTGGATTGGTTAGAAGAGGTTGCAGAAGATTTGTTGTGGTGAGCAACAAAGGCAACAGTGGGAGGCGAGGGAGGATGAATATGTTGGAGGAATTGCTCTTGACATTCTGCTTTTGTGAGGAGATCACGGAACGGGAGAGGGTCGCGTGCGGTACGAATAGCCGTGGACCAACTTTCGAAGGTGGATCCAATACCACAAAGGAACCAGTGCATTTTATCCGTCTTACTAACCGGATGGCCTATAGCCGAGAGTTGGTCACAAATTGATTTGAATTTGCGACCAAACTCGGCAACACTAGTGGAGCCTTTGGTTAGTTGACGGAGATTGTCCCGTAGGAGATGCATTCGTTCAAGAGAAGTGTTACTGTAGGTGGCTTCAAGGGCGGTCCAGATTTGTCGCGCGGTGGTGAGACCAAGCACTTCAGCAACCGCTTCTTCGGTTAAAGAAGCGTTGAGAATCAGGATAGCCTACTGATCGGATGCGAGCCAATCGGCATAGGCCGGATTGTCTAGTTCCTTCGACTCAACAATGATGGTTTGTGGTGGAGAAGAAAGGGATCCATTGATGTGGGGAATGAGTTTTTGATTAGCAAGGAGAGGGAGGATTTGATTTTGCCATATGAGGTAATTAGAGGAGGAAAGCTTGACTGTAATCATGTGGAGAAGGGTGGCTGTTGGCGTATGTGTCCGGACGACACGTCCCGGACCGAAGTTGTGCCAAAAGGCATAAATATATTATTTAAGTATTGCACCATCAGTCTTCAACTGATACTACAATACTGGGGGGACATGTTGGCGTATGTGTCCGGACGACATATAAACCATTTAAAATGAGACGTTTAAGAAACTACTCTCACATATTTCTAGGGGCATTGCGGTGTTGCTAGACGCTAACCTTTGCTTGTATAATTACTTGATTATTATGACGTCGCAAGTGGGAGCTGTTGGAGTATGCTCGTGTCATAATAAATAATTATATGGCAAGACATATGTGAGCCTATGGGGTCACACACTTATACACAGAGACACCATTATATATAATGTATTTATCGTATTTACACTATATATGTGACTACGTAACTCGGGATCAATAACGGGCCATTAAATACTAAGTTAGACTTAGCGTTTTTGGATTGGACAAAACAAATGGGCAAGCCCATTTGTAATGTCTTAAGGCCGGCCATATGGAGGGGTAAAGAGGCATTGGAAACTTTTGGAGGGGCTATGTGTAACTTGATAATGATAAGATCAAAGTTGATTTAGTCTTTTCATAAATCACTTATCACAAATTAACTTCCCAAAAACGTTTTTCCCTCTCTCTCCCATTGTATGTACGGCAAAAACATAACACCCATCTAGGGTTTTGTGTTTTTGATCCCTTCCTTGCTCAATCTATTGTAGGTTGAAGCTAGATCGATTGTTACGAGGTCAAGACTAGCATCGGGTGGTGATCGGTGACGTGTAGTGTGGATCAAGCATAGATGTGATCTTCTTTGATCATTTGGTTTCATAGGTGGTTCGTTTATATTGGTGAAGGTCACCATACAATTCTACCGATCACGCTATAAAGGTATAAATACTTGTATTCATTTATATGATTGATCATATGGCTATATGGATCCGTTGTTGGTGATGTATTCCGCTGCGTTTATATATTTGATATGTTATTTTATTATTACATCACCTATAGTGGTATCACGAGCCATCATATGATGTCATATGATCATCAAGTATGCGTAAAAATGGCTAAAAACGCGTGTTTTTAATGAATTTAAAGGTTTAATTTCAAAACAGCCCCGGTGGCTTATTTTTTGAATATATGTCGACCCATATGGGGTCTAATAATCTGGACTTTTTGATCCTATGGCTATTTGTTATGCATACATTAATTGTTTACTTGTTCGGTACCCGTAAAATGGCCTAAAAACGTGTTTTTTGATAGATTTGTAACCCGATGTCAAATCAGCCCATGAGGCTTAATTTTCTGTTGTAAATTATGTTAAGAAGGTCCTAATATCAGTGGGTTTTGAGTCTATGGCCATTTGTCACGCGTACCATTCGGGGTTTTAATTCTTGTTAATTAATTTCTTCGATTCGTTGGCTAACAATTTAATTCTTGTTATTTATTTTGTTGTCCCTGGAAAATACATGCATGTTTGTCCATGGAGTTAGCCAACACCTTGTAATGATCATAATTTTAATGTATTATTATTTGTATATGCAAAGCCAATGAAAACCTAGACCACTTATGCATTGTGACGTTGTGATTGTTGGTTGTTTTGTTTGTTTTTGGGGTTTGCCATTGTTTCGGCACTTTGCAATGTATTTCATTTTGGTTTTGCCATTGTTTGGGCATTTTTACAGTAGATAGAAATTAGATTAGAAGTACTTTACTTTTTATATCATGTAACCGAAAGCTTGGAATCAAATGGCAAAAGAATGAAGGATTTTGGACCAAAAGTAGCTGCTGGACACCTAATGGGAAAACGCGATTTCCAGGAGATTGGTAAGGTATTTTGGGCTAAATTTTTTTGTGCAGGTTCACAAGACATAGGCCTACAACTTTGTCAACTGGGCCGAAGCATGAGGAGGTCATCTTCTAGGCCGTTTGGGCCTCCAAAGACAGAAAAACTGGGCTGACAGAATCATGTTTTCATGTGCATTTTGGGCCTTTACTTGCCCATGATTGTCTTGGGGCAAGTGGGAGCCCTCTGTGTGGTTGTGTTTATGTCCCTAGTTGACTCTTGGTTCTTGTGATGGCTCACGAGAACAAGCATAGGATTTTCATCGGTTGAGGCTTTGCATATTGTGGTTGTGTGTTTGTTTGGTTGTTTTATATATGTTGTGACTATATGTAAAACGGAAAATGTTTTCTTAAAACTTGAAACGAAACACAAACCATTTTTGAACTAAGTCTTATGATTTAGTTTAACTAAGTTTAAATATGATTTGAAACTTAAAATCATTGTTTTCTAAATAACACTTAAACTAGTTAAGGTTGTTTATTTATTTATTTATTGTATTGTCCAAACTTAATTATAATCCACTTAGGATTTATATTAGTCTTGAAAATGGACAACTTGACACACATAAATTAAAACAATGATTAGACTTAAGTTAAGAAATTTTTTTAACTTGTGCTACGAAGAATGAATGCATGCTTCTTTCGTACACGTTTTTTATCCAAATCAAAACACTTTACCCGTCAAAATTTAAGTCATGCCGTCCAATTATGAGAACACTTGCAATTACCTTTTGGCTATGGTCAGACCTAGGTCGAATTGTAACCCAAGGTTACTATTCTCTATGCGTCAGACCTAGGATTATTCTCACACGTTTTCAAATTGGATGACTTAATCGAGTTCAGCGGTCAGACCCTGACCCGAGGCAAAGATGGGACTAAACATGCCTACATGACACTAGTTGTTTGACACTAGATGCCATGAGTCCCATAAGGATCTAAGAGTTGTGCATGTAATACAATTGGTGATCGTCGCCTACCAATTGAATCTACTATTGCTAGCAGATCAACTGATGTGATAGTAGAAGCACAATGTGGATCTTAGTTCTTTTGTAAAATTAATTGTTTTAAATTGTAAACATGGGGTAGTTAAATTACAAAAGGATAATTGTCGAAAATACTAAAAATGAACTTTGTAAATTCAATTAATGAATTAATGCAACACGACCGTAAACAAGAGTTTGTTCTTTTCTTGTTAAAAGGACGAACTAAGTCGTTATTTCCATGTAAAAAAGAGACTTATTCCTATCCTTTTCTTTATGAGGAAAAGCCATAATAGGAATATTTGAATTTTTCTAATTCTAATCAAACTCAAAGAACACCTACTCTAGAAATCGTGATGTCTTGTAAAAGTCAAAACGGTTAAGTATGGTTACACATCTTATTCTTTCAAAGTTGTTTTATAACCCTAGTTTCGGTTTTGAAACATTGATGAAATATAAGATATTTGGATAACTAGAGAACACGTTTTCTATAGCTACCAAACTAAAATGAGTTTAAATAATTAGAAGACAGAAAATATCAATAAACCGCAAAGTGGTAAAGGCAATTACTAGCATGATTACCTAGCAGTTTGTCTTAACCCAATAAACCTACTAAGGTCCAACATACCCTTGTGGTAAAGTAGACCAATTATGGAGGAAATGCATACCTATTTTCAAGTTAAAATAGCAATGATGGCTAGCCCATCATCTATATGTTAGAACTTGATGCACTTCCTTGAATACCTAAGTACATGTTTACTAGTCAAAGTGACTCACATTAGCAATAATGTGTCGATATTCAAAGAAAGAAGGAAAGTATTCAATCGCCACTCACTCTCCACTGGTCACGAAACACATAAAATGTTGTCTAATCTAGTGGGAGCTACGTGATTACATTACTGGTGACGAAACACATGTAATGTTGTCTAATCCAGTGGGAGCTGTAAGCTTTATTACCTTGCAAGTTGCCCATCTTATTTCCAGATTGTCTTGAAATAATACATTACTTTCCACATGTTAAGCATCATAGTTTATATAAGAACCATTGCATAAATTTTATAAGATAACTTGTCGCGTTCCTGATGTTGCTTCCAGAAATGTTATCTATAAACTTGTTATGCATGATTCATTATTAAAATGATAAAGTTCTACATATCTATATTTTGATTTTGACTAAAATCATATGTTATCTTAGACATTGTCATATTGCTAATACAAACAAACGAGCGTAGTGTTGTCTGTATACTCTCATGATGTTGTGCCATGCACAAGTGGGAGAAATCTTAATTGTGTGCAAGGTACAACATATAAAAATATGACTAATGGTTTTTCTTGACTGCAAAGTAAGAAACTAAGATTCTACTAGGACTTTTGCACATAAAATGTATGTTGCCCTAATTAGAACAAATATCAAGATAACATGAAAAACTACTTCAACATATTCACTGAATTGTTTAGTAAATAAGATTATGTCTTCTTGTAAAGTCATAATCATGAAGTATGAAATTAACTTGAATTTACTATTGAGGCCAAGTGTCGGCCCTCGTAATTACTTTAGTTGAATATGTTTAGGTCTCTTGTAAAGACACAAACATCAATTCCGTTAATTGTTGAAAGACATATAACGTAAAGTAAGACGGTAATTTGTTATGTCTTCTTGTTAAGACATGTACACTTACGACGTATAATATTAAATGTTTATGTTTTCTAATCAAAACATGCACATGAAGTAAAGTATGCAGTAGGCTAAAATTACTATTGATGTCATCTTGTTTGACTTGGTTGGCAGATGTGTAAGCCAAAAGTATAAGTTCATCTAATGAGTTGTGTGATAGTCTCACAACATCATTTCTCATGGAATACCACAACTTTATGGTATGTCCATCATGGAAAATCAAACTCTATTGATATTGTTTGATCTTTGATGACTTAAACTGTTTTACCTCCAAAGCTATCAAGGTTAGAAAATTGGATGTGCCATGTGTACACTCAATATGGTTCCAACCCAGAAGGAATTTAAGACGCCATTGTATTATGGCATGGGATGAATCTCAATATGTCTTGATTAAAGGTCTGAATTTGTTAACTACCTAAGAGTAAGTAATTAACAAACTAGAGTCAAGAACTAACGATGTATTTTGGATGCCCCACTTGAAAACAATTTATTGTTACTCAAGATGCTGAGTATCTAGAGATTAGTCTCTACATACAAAAGCAAGTAGGAGCACCTTTAGATCTTGAAGTTATTCAAGAGCAACCTTCTGAGTACACTTGCTAATATCATACTAAGGTTGAACATGCATATGTTAAACCATAGATTGATATCTCTCATTCATAAATCCGCAAGGATTCCTCTTGCACTTGAATGATATAGTTTTTATATCAATGCTAAGGGATATAAGTTAGAGGATCATAGTGAACCTGCTAACTACAGAAATGCATTATTAGATATTGTATCTGATGAATAGCTCAAAACTATGAATGTTAAGATGCAGTCCTTGAAAGACAATCACTTATGGAGCTTGATTAATCTCTTACCAATCAGTTAGACTGTGAGGTTAAGAATGAGTTTCTTGATGAGAAGACTCAAAAAGACAAACTTGTACACACATTTAATGCACGCATAGTAAAAGGAGTTTACTCGTACTCAAGAAATTGACTATGACTAAATCTTCCTACCTACAAACATTAAATGTATAAAGATTATTAAAATTGTCATACTTGTTTTCATGTAAATGAAATTTGACAATAGGATATCAAAACACCTTTCTTGTTGATTACCTTTGCGAGGACGATGAGTAATCAAAAGGGTTTATGAATCCATATAATCTTTGTTATGTATACGAGATACAAGGATCCAGGTGTGGATTAGATCATGCATCTAGGAGCAGAGATCTTGAGTTAATTATAAAATCATTAATTTGATTTTGATTAATAAGATTACTCCTAAATACGCTGAGAGCAAGTTGGAGCACTGTATTTATTTTCTTAAATCTCATATGTCATTAACATATTAGAAACAATATTCCATCTAAGCTAGACCTTAATCCTTAGCTTGGAATGAAGTTTCTTTTAAGGGATTTATAAAATAAGACGTACAACCTTGTTATATATATATATATATATATATATATATATATATATATATATATATATATATATATATATATATATGTATATATGTTTATTAGAATAAACATAAGCGGTTATTAAGTCTAAACGCAATATGACACATTATTGAGGGGAGTCTCAATGATCAATCTCAGTTGATGAGATTGAACACATGAATGAAACCTTAAGTTCGACTAAAGGATTCATCATGTAAGTCATATTACGCACTGGACTATATATATCATTTGCATGAATGCAAGATGAGTTGATAACAACAAATATCTAAGTGAAAGTCATTAGATAATTGTTAAACGAACATTATAATGGACCTACAAAGTACCAAAGATATGTTCAAACGTTTACGGATACTTGAGGAGCTCTGTTTTGTTTGCATACAATGATGCTTATTTAACAGAGATGATGCTCAACACTAGTCGTTGTAGGATGTCATCATGAATGATGAAATTGCTGACAAGATGTGCTCGACTGAGAGCATTAATGCGTTATACATTAAAAGAATAAGAATACTTTACAGTTTGAGAAACTATTCGGATTACTGTCTTAAGTAGGTGTTTTGCTGGCTTCAAACACCCTATAGAATGTATTGTTGCAATACTCGTCTTGTACTAGAATGCACACATACAAAGGACAATCATCATTCAAACCTTTCATGAGTTTTGGAACAAGTATTCTCAAAGTTGACTCAGATGACTACTTGTTGTCTTGTACAACATGATTCGATCATGTTGGGAACATCGGATTTTGACCTATGAGTAGTCTTATGCGTATCTGTTTTTAGTATTTGGATAATGGAACTGTAAGCAGTCGTATTATACAATGAATTGATATACCTGGTATGATCGTCTTCATTTATACTACTGTGTTCTATATTTGCATGTTTAATCCATGAATAATTTATTTATTCTAAAATTATCCATTGCCAGTTGACGATACGGGAGTATCATCAAATTAAGGCAAATGTGAGCGTATTGGAGATTTATTTACTGTAATACCTGAAATTCAAAAAGCATATAAAATGACCAAATTACCCCTGAAACCATAAAACCTAAATAAATAACTTATAAAATTCAGAAACAATTCCAAACTTCTGAAAACGATCTACACATCAAGTAAATTAATTTCTAGGACAACCTTATATTATTTTGAATGTCCAAAAATTATTAACTCACATATACATATATATATACAATCCGAAAATATATAATTATATTATATATATTTATAAAACCAAATTAAATTAGGATAAATACAAACTAAAATAAGGAATTGTGCACCAAATCAAACTTGACCTTGTGATAATATTTTGGGCCGAAATTCTGGATCCCATGCTCCCCTAGGTCGGTTTATTTAAGTATAAATACAAAACACATATTTTATAAAACCCTATTTTGCCAAAAACCCTAAATCGACAAAACTAAAATCCCTCAAACCCTCATTCGACCTTCTGGACCAGAGCAAGAAATTTTTTGGAGTTCATTGAGGTGTAAGGAGGCTACGAAAAATAGGAGTTGGCTTGTGGAAGGCTTCGTTCGATCGGGGTGCAATTGTTGTGTTCGACTATTGCGTACGAGAGGTATAAATCCACACGACTTATTCTTACGTTCTAAAAATTGTCTAGTATTTTTCTAGTGATCTATGGGTCGAATACAACCTAAGAAAAATAAGAAACATGAATCATGCAAGTTTATTTTGGCGTACGAAAATAAAATGCATAAAACAAACCTAATTCGTAAATCATGCTATATGAGTTTTCTGAGGTGCAAATATAATTTTTATATGTTCCTTCATGTTAAAATGAGCTAGGAAAAATATCCATGTGATTTGTGGAAGCCTAGAATAGTTGATCTTAAATTTTGTTTATATCGGATCTAAGAGAAAAATAAAGAAAAATTAGAGAAAACCCTAAATCGAATTAGGGTCAGGGATTTCTGGTTTGGATCTGATTAATAAATACATTTAATGATTTTTTCATGATGGTTTAAATATTGGTTAAAGTTAGGGTTTAGTTGCACATAAAAGGTATATACGATTGGATTTTAAAAGTACAAGGGTATGTTTTGCCAACTTTGAAACTTCTGGGATATTTTTGTAACGTCATATAAGTCAGTAGGAATGTGGGAAAAATATAACTTGAGGGTCCTACGTGTAAATATTGAAAGAAAATGAATTAATTGTGTTTATAAGGGTCGAATGGTAATTTATTAAAGTAGAGGGACTAAAAGTGTAAATTGTGAAAACTTGAAGTTATTCTGAGTAAATAATGTCATTAAGGGTGTAATGTGTAAATTTGAGAATTTATGGGCTTGATATGTAATTATAAATAAATTATGATTTAAATTGTAAGTTTTGCAAAGTTAAGGGACCAATTGTGTAATTAATGAATTCTGAGGGGTCTAAATTGTACTTTGTATTATTCTGAGGTTATGTTCTGTAAATTTATAAAATAAGGTACTTGTTTGGTAAATATGAATATTATAGGGATTAAAACATGAATTATGTAAATGTAGGGTTTGTTTTGTAAATTATATAACTAAGGGGGTATAAACTGTAAATTGTGAAACTAAAGAGATTAAAGTGTCATTCTGAATGAAGTGTGTATTAAATCAGTAACTTAAAGTATTTTCATTTTAAACCTTTGAATCTAATGAATTTACAATTATAACCCTAAACTATGTATACTTGTCATAATTATCCTTAAACTTTTGTAACTTGATAAAATGTACTTTAATTCCATAATAATCTTGAAATAAGGACTTACCTTAATCTGTAATATTAATAACTTACTAAATCTGGAAAGTCACTAAAAATAGAAAGTTATTTAAAACAGAAAGATAACTGAAACCCCTTTTGTAATTATGTCTTCTCCTCCTTTAGGTTTGAAGAGGGAGTGGTTTGATCCCTGTCAGTTTTGCTACTCTTGTGTTCTTGCATTCAAATAAGGTACAGATATTCTGCCCTCTTTCAGTAAGGGTTTTTCATTTCCCTTTTTCCTTCAGTTCTCATTTTCCTTATTAGGATCCCCTATACCATTGCTATGTTCCCTGCTGTTTGTGAACCTTTCATGTGATCTCTTGTTTGTGAACCTTCCATGTGATCTTTTGTTTTGTGAACCTTCATGAACCTTGTGTTTGATCTCTTGTCCTGAACCCTGATCTGTGAACCTTGTTTCGAATCTTAATCTAATAGACTTGTTATAAAACTAAATTGATTTTGATATAAACCTTAATCTGTTAAATCCTTATTTAAACCTAATTGATTTTGAACCGTTCTTAAACTACATATGAAACGTTTTGGGAAAAGCTACTTTAAAATAAGTAATATCACTTTTAACGGAAGTTATTAAAAGTTTTGGAAGATTATTTTTATGAAAACTATGTTGTAAGATCAGTTATTATGAAAACCAATTTTGAAGGATTGTTTAAATGGACTTTTAAATAGAAACATTTTAAGTAAACTGTTACTATGAAACTTTGATTATAGACTCTTGTCATACTCTTTTGAACCATTTGATATAGTCCTTTTTAATCTGAACTTAAACTTTGATATAAAATTAAATCCGATAAATTCTAAATTGAACCTATGATATGTAATTCAGAACTGGTTAACATGAACCTTTTGCCGTGTACCCTTAAGATATAACTTTTGATTATGTTAGTACATTTGACTTTGACCTACAGTTTGATATTACGAGCCAATCACTAGGCATGAGGGTTTCATGTCCATGTCATTGACGCACCTCTGACATGACTCTAGGGCAGGAGAGTGATGACCTGTTCCGTCCCTTATTTATTATTTGCTATGGCCATTATGATTATTATTATTGATTTGCCTGCGGGGGCGTATGGGTGCATCCTAGATTTGACCTGTTATCTGTTTATTGATATATGTTAATTGTTATATTTGTCTGGTGACTGATGGTGTGTGCGATACACGTCTTTCACTTTGTCTGGGAACTGATCACTCCATTGATACATGAGGACACCCCTCATATTATCTGTTACTTGAGAGGCATCCCCTCTAGATTGCTTATATGTTATAGTGTTATAATATTATCTGTTGTCTGGGCTCATGATAGATTTCTGTTTTCTTTACATTATGAACCTTATGAATTTTCCTTTGTATTTGTTCTTTTCGTTATTTTCCTGAACCTCATTCTTTATTTACTCCTGAATTCTCATTCTTACACCCTGAGTTATCGGTATGACCTGTATTCTTGATTTCCTTTGTAATGCTATCTATTATTGTTTTGTTACCGTTATATCTGTTCACTGAGCTCTCGTAGCTCAGCCGCATTTCTTTTCCTGCGGCAGGTTTTAGTAGGAAGCTGGAAATGAGAGAAGAGTGTACCCTTGGACTTAGAAGCTTGGATAGCTATGCTGGATTTAGAATTTAACCGAAGATGATATACTTTAGACATAATGTTTTGGAAGTTTGTCATTTGTAACCCTATAGATTTAGTATTTCATTTGTTATCCTTGGAGATTTTTGTATTAATGAAAATGTATGCTTGTTTTTGTTCTGATGTGAATCCATTGTTGTGATATCTTTACCCTTGTCGGGTTGGGGTGTTACAATTTATGGTATCAGAGACAGGCTACGATTCGTAATGCAATTACCCTTGACCTGTGTAAGTTAGGACCACTAAGTTTCCACTGTAAGTGCTCGTAGGACAACCTTTGAGAAATTATTTTAGGATTTTTCCTATAGGAACTTAAATTCTGACCGGTGAGGATTTAGGTAGACATTAGGATTTTGTTTTGACATTCCGTTCATGCTTATTCTCCATATTTTGTTAATCATCTTTGAAATTGTTCAGACGGTGATATTCCACGTGTTTAAAAATTTTGAGTTATGAGTAGTTTTCGACTCCTATCGAGTTCTAGTACTTAGTATCATTTGTGTCATTTTCAGCATGGTACCTCCAGCACGCAGCATGTATCGTTGGACAACCGTTTTCGCTACAGGCCGGAAAAGGATTGGTAAGTTGAGGTGGACTAACAGAAGGATGTTGATCCCTGCTAGCATGTGTCCCTGCCGGATTGAAGAAAGGTTGACCGTGGTTAACATAAATGGAACGGAGGTACATGTGCACGAGACGAAAGTGACTGATAAAGACGGAGTAGTGACTAAGTACCCGGGAAGGTGTCCCAAGTTCGTAGAAGAGGGAGGAGTAGTGCGGGCAGAGCCTCACAATTTGTATGGATTCGTGGACGACGTAGGAGATGAAGGAAGGAACCCTGAGGATGGTTTTGCGAGACAACCACTGCCACAGCCTGAAGGGAACCGAAACTGATGGCTTAGCGAGGAAGATGAAGTGGATTAAGACCTGGAGTCCACTGCGAGTAACACGATCTAGTCATGAAAATAGAGCTCGATTCATGTGTGTTATTACTGTTAAAATTTTGTCTTAGGTTTCTTTTGACATTAATATTTTACGGATTTCATTGGATTGCGGGTTTTCCCGAATATTTAATAATAAGGCTTGAGCAATTTTTGGAATAAATTATGTTGATAGGTGTCTATCATGGTTCTCAACCTTCTAAGTCTGTCGAGCTCATCTCGGCTATGAAAGCCAGAACTTGATTTTCCACGGTTGCCTTGGTCTTCTGGCATCCATTAAAAATACCTCCTTAGAAATTCGAGTACTGAAGTTTTCCTAGAACCCATTGCGTACACTGAGGAATGAACCTCATCTTGAGAGTTATTGGGCACCCTTAGTTTTTGAATATTATTCCTGGTTGAACCACCAAGTTGTCCACCGAAGCGTGAAGTAGGAATTGACAAGTTACCGAAAGATGTTTAGTCACCAAGTGAGGGTGTCTTTCAGATATGTTCGGGATCATACCAGTCGGTTGAACAACCGAGAAGAGCAACAACCGAAGATCGGGAAGTAAGTTTGTTTAATTGTATCTTCTGGGCGTATTTTAGTTTCGTTCGCGATAAAGAAGGATGGTGACTGGAGATAGCTGAACCGTACTACTGTAAGAAACCGATATTCCTACACCCTGAAATGATTATGTGTTTGTTTAATTTTAGAGCGTGAAGTTTCTTTTCGAGGGATTAATTAATTTTAGTTTTGAAATCGCCTTCCGAATCCATAAACGACTGTTATGACGGTTAGTAACGCTAATAGTATTAGTTAAAGCCCTGACTGAGTATAAGATTGGTAATTAAGTCTTCTCGTGATTACTGGGACAAATGGTCATTGTATGACTTAATAGTGCGTTCGGAGACGAGGAAGAGCATGAGAATCATTTTGCACTTTGTTAGGAAATCCGTCGATCATTGTGCAGTCTGAGAGATTGATATTTGTTGAGCCAACTAGAAGCATACCAGAAAAATCATTTCGCTGCCTGACCTGGAGTGGACAACAATGGTGGCTACAATGAAGAGTGAAGACATTCCTTACAAGGTAGAAGTGTTGGCAATACAGAAGAAGAAATTTAGTCAAGATGGCGAACCTGGAGCTGATGAAGACATGCAATCAAATTTTCCTATTCACCTTGGTTGTACTAAGATGAATTGAGAGCGGAAGCAGACTGGGTGATGAAGGAATTCAAAGAGCATGTTAGAAATTCACATTACTCCATCACATTTCTAGAAGAACTGCAGAAAGCTCGAAGAACCAAACACAAGCTCCGATTTTGGTTTCACTTCACGATTGATGGACTGATAAAGACAGATTAACCGGACTTGAAGAGATTGGATGTGTTGAATGAGCGGATTTTGGAACAGACCCTTATGGTTGGGGGAATTAATTCTTTGAAGGCCGAAGTTCTTGGCGACTAACTTTCACTCCGTTGACTTACTTAAGTTTCGTAATAAGATCCCCTAATGATTTAAGTTCCTAGAAGCATTCCTGTTCGCATTCATGTTTCGTATGTTCGGTGATGACCTTGTTTTGAGAGATTTTGACAAAGGATGGATGATCTGATGCTTTTAGCAATGTACCAAATTCCGATAGATATTCTGGGACATCCGTTGGCTCTTTCGAGTGATTCGTTCTCCACTTAGTTAGGGTATGTAATTTGGATGACCTCTGAGACCGTAGGAAGACTAGGTGGAATAAGATAAGTTAGTTTGTTCACGACTTGAAATCAAGTATGACCATCATGAGGGCATATTTATATGATGCCAGTATTATGACGTCTAGCCAACGTGATAATACTTACATCATATAACGTGCACTTGTTGTGGGCATCGGATATTTCAAGAAGTGCCTTAGAACTTTAGAAATTCTGATAACTGTTTGGGATTTTCCGCATTAGTGAGACCCTAAGTTCATCCTAACGGTACGCGTAACCTGCTTTCACCGTAGGTAGATTGCACGTCTGAATTCTTATCACACATTTTGCTGACTCTAAGAATTTTCGGTAATAATCTTAGGTCCTGTTATAGAACTTCTGCCAATTGATGTTATCAATAATCTATTCCGTACGTTCTACTCTGACTTGTCAAATCAAATCCTGGGGATGACCCATCCGTCAAAATCCCATGTATTTCCTGCGTCTTTTTCGAGAAGATCCGATTATCATCCGTTACGTTCGATATATCTTTCTTTCGATTTGGATTCGGTATGATGTGTCTTTTGAGGAAACCGAAGTTTTGACCTACAACATAGAGTCATAAGAACCAAGTCTTTCACATTCCTGTTCATAGTCAGTTGTGTTTTCATTTCATTTCACCTCAATTTTCGAGGACGAAATTTTTTTTTAGAGGGGAAGAAGTTGTAATACCTGAAATTCAGAAAGCATATAAAATGACCAAATTACCCCTGAAACCATAAAACCTAAATAAATAACTTATAAAATTCAGAAACAATTCCAAACTTCTGAAAACGATCTACACATCAAGTAAATTAATTTCTGGGACAACCTTATATTATTTTGAATGTCCAAAAATTATTAACTCACATATACATATATATATATACAATCCGAAAATATATAATTATATTATATATATTTATAAAACCAAATTAAATTAGGATAAATACAAACTAAAATAAGGAATTGTACACCAAATCAAACTTGACCTTGTGATAATATTTTGGGCCGAAATTCTGGATCCCATGCCCCCCTAGGTCGGTTTATTTAAGTATAAATACAAAACACATATTTTATAAAACCCTATTTTGCCAAAAACCCTAAATCGACAAAACTAAAATCCCTCAAACCCTCATTCGACCTTCTGGACCTGAGCAAGAAATTTTCTGGAGTTCATTGAGGTGTAAGGAGGCTACGAAAAATAGGAGTTGGCTTGTGGAAGGCTTCGTTCGATCGGGGTGCAATTGTTGTGTTCGACTATTGCGTACGAGAGGTATAAATCCACACGACTTATTCTTATGTTCTAAAAATTATCCAGTATTTTTCTAGTGATCTATGGGTCGAATATAACCTAAGAAAAATAAGAAACATGAATCATGCAAGTTTATTTTGGCGTACAAAAATAAAATGCATAAAACAAACCTAATTCGTAAATCATGCTATATGAGTTTTCTGAGGTGCAACTATAATTTTTATATGTTCCTTGATGTTAAAATAAGCTATGAAAAATATCCATGTGATTTTTGGAAGCCTAGAATAGTTGATCTTAAATTTTGTTTATATCGGATCTAAGAGAAAAATAAAGAAAAATTAGAGAAAACCCTAAATTGAATTAGGGTTAGGGTTTTCTGGTTTGGATCTGATTAATAAATACATTTAATGATTGTGTCATGATGGTTTAATGATTGGTTAAAGTTAGGGTTTAGTTGCACATAAAAGGTATATACGATTGGATTTTAAAAGTACAAGGGTATGTTTTGCCAACTTTGAAACTTCTGGGATATTTTTGTAACATCATATAAGTCAGTAGGAATGTGGGAAAAATATAACTTGAGGGTCCTAGGTGTAAATATTGCAAGAAAATGAATTAATTGTGTTTATAAGGGTCGAATGGTAATTTATTAAAGTAGAGGGACTAAAAGTGTAAATTGTGAAAACTTGAAGTTATTCTGAGTAAATAATGTCATTAAGGGTGTAATGTGTAATTTTGAGTATTTATGGGCTTGATACGTAATTATAAATAAATTATGATTTAAATTGTAAGTTTTGCAAAGTTAAGGGACCAATTGTGTAATTAATGAATTCTGAGGGGTCTAAATTGTACTTTGTATTATTCTGAGGTTATGTTCTGTAACTTTATAAAATAAGGTACTTGTTTGGTAAATATGAATATTATAGGGATTAAAACATGAATTATGTAAATGTAGGGTTTGTTTTGTAAATTATATAACTAAGGGGGTATAAACTGTAAATTGTGAAACTTAAGAGATTAAAGTGTCATTCTGAATGAAGTGTGTATTAAATCAGTAACTTAAAGTATTTTCATTTTAAACCTTTGAATCTAATGAATTTACAATTATAACCCTAAACTATGTATACTTGTCATAATTATCCTTAAACTTTTGTAACTTGATAAAATGTACTTTAATTCCATAATAATCTTGAAATAAGGACTTAACCTAATCTGTAATATTAATAACTTACTAAATCTGGAAAGTCACTAAAAATAGAAAGTTATTTAAAACAGAAAGATAACTGAAACCCCTTTTGTAATTATGTCCTCTCCTCTTTTAGGTTTGAAGAGGGAGGGTTTGATCCCTGTCAGTTTTGCTACTCTTGTGTTCTTGCATTCAAATAAGGTACAGATATTCTGCCCTCTTTCAGTAAGGGTTTTTCATTTCCCTTTTTCCTTCAGTTCTCATTTTCCTTATTAGGATCCCCTATACCATTGCTATGTTCCCTGCTGTTTGTGAACCTTTCATGTGATCTCTTGTTTGTGAACCTTCCATGTGATCTTTTGTTTTGTGAACCTTCATGAACCTTGTGTTTGCTCTCTTGTCCTGAACCCTGATCTGTGAACCTTGTTTTGAATCTTAATCTAATAGACTTGTTATAAAACTAAATTGATTTTGATATAAACCTTAATCTGTTAAATCCTTATTTAAACCTAATTGATTTTGAACCGTTCTTAAACTACATATGAAACGTTTTGGGAAAAGCTACTTTGAAATAAGTAATATCACTTTTAATGGAAGTTATTAAATGTTTTGGAAGATTATTTTTATGAAAACTATGTTGTAAGATCAGTTATTATGAAAACCAATTTTGAAGGATTGTTTAAATGGACTTTTAAATAGAAACATTTTAAGTAAACTGTTACTATGAAACTTTGATTATAGACTCTTGTCATACTCTTTTGAACCATTTGATATAGTCCTTTTAATCTGAACTTAAACTTTGATATAAAATTAAATCCGATAAATTCTAAATTGAACCTATGATATGTAATTCAGAACTGGTTAACATGAACCTTTTGCTATGTACCCTTAAGATATAACTTTTGATTATGCTAGTACATTTGACTTTGACCTACAGTTTGATATTACGAGCCAATCACTAGGCATGAGGGTTTCATGTCCATGTCATTGACGCACCTCTGACATGACTCTAGGGCAGGAGAGTGATGACCTGTTCCGTCCCTTATTTATTATTTGCTATGGCCATTATGATTATTATTATTGATTTGCCTATGTGGGCGTATGGGTGCATCCTAGATTTGACCTGTTATTTGTTTATTGATATATGTTAATTGTTATATTTGTCTGGTGACTGATGGTGTGTGCGATACACGTCTTTCACTTTGTCTGGGAACTGATCACTCCATTGATACATGAGGACACCCCTCATATTATCTGTTACTTGAGAGGCATCCCCTCTAGATTGCTTATATGTTATAGTGTTATAATATTATCTGTTGTCTGGGCTCGTGATAGATTCCTGTTTTCTTTACATTATGAACCTTATGAATTTTCCTTTGTATTTGTTCTTTTCGTTATTTTCCTGAACCTCATTCTTTATTTACTCCTGACATCTCATTCTTACACCCTGAGTTATCGGTATGACCTGTATTCTTGATTTCCTTTGTAATGCTATCTATTATTGTTTTGTTACCGTTATATCTGTTTACTGAGCTCTCGTAGCTCAGCCACATTTCTTTTCCTGCGGCAGGTTTTAGTAGGAAGCTGGAAATAAGAGAAGAGTGTACCCTTGGACTTAGAAGCTTGGATAGCTTTGCTGGATTTAGAATTTAACCGAAGATGATATACTTTAGACATAATGTTTTGGAAGTTTTTCATTTGTAACCCTATAGATTTAGTATTTCATTTGTTATCCTTGGAGATTTTTGTATTAATGAAAATGTATGCTTGTTTTTGTTCTGATGTGAATCCATTGTTGTGATATCTTTACCCTTGTCGGGTTGGGGTGTTACATTTACCAAACTCACATGTTGTTCATTGTGATGAACATTGGATTGACCCAACCTACGAGTATTCACTACATGGATCGTCGTCAATAGTGAATCTCGCAAGTGGTTATGTCTCTTATCCTTAGACTTGAGATGCAAGCAGGTCTTGCATGTGTGGAATTTCATTCCTTGATGTGGTTAAACGCTATCCTGAATAAGGTAGTTATAAAGACCATCTTCAGGAGTGATATGAAGCTCATGAATGACACGTGCAGTCAAAATAGGATTTGTTCCTCCACATGTTATGGAGTTAGATACTATTGGGCCCCTCGATGAATTGGACAGATGTTTGTATGGCCGTACCCAAATGAGATTAAGATGAATCTTGATCCACTTGGTAATCTTGTTCAATATCTATATCGAGAAACATAATAGTTGAACAATTAGAATGACATTTGATCCATGTCTAATGTTCAACATGGTATCTGTAACAAAAGGATGGATTACATATAAACCATTTAAAATGAGACGTTTAAGAAACTACTCTCACATATTTCTAGGGGCATTGGCGTGTTGCTAGACGCTAACCTTTGCGTGTATAATTACTTGATTATTATGACGTCGCAAGTGGGAGCTGTTGGAGTATGCTCGTGTCATAATAAATAATTATATGGCTAGACATATGTGAGCCTGTGGGATCACACACTTATACACAGAGACACCATTATATATAATGTATTTATCGTATTTACACTATATATGTGACTACGTAACTCGGGATCAATAACGGGCCATTAAATACTAAGTTAGACTTAGCGTTTTTGGATTGGACAAAACAAATGGGCAAGCCCATTTGTAATGTCTTAAGGCCGGCCATATGGAGGGGTAAAGAGGCATTGGAAACTTTTGGAGGGGCTATGTGTAACTTGATAATGATAAGATCAAAGTTGATTTAGTCTTTTCATAAATCAATTATCACAAATTAACTTCCCAAAAACGTTTTTCCCCTCTCTTCCATTGTATGTACGGAAAAAACATAAACACCCATCTAGGGTTTTGTGTTTTTGATCCCTTCCTTGCTCAATCTATTGTAGGTTGAAGCTAGATCGATTGTTACGAGGTCAAGACTAGCATCGGGTGGTGATCGGTGACGTGTAGTGTGGATCAAGCATAGAGGTGATCTTCTTTGATCATTTGGTTTCATAGGTGGTTCATTTATATTGGTGAAGGTCACCATACGATTCTACCGATCACGCTACAAAGGTATAAATACTTGTATTCATTTATATGATTGATCATATGGCTATATCGATCCTTTGTTGGTGATGTATTCCGCTGCGTTTATATATTTGATATGTTATTTTATTATTACATCACCTATAAGACCAAGCACTTCAGCAACCGCTTCTTCGGTTAAAGAAGCGTTGAGAATCAGGATAGCCTGCTGATCAAATATATAGCCTGCGTTTATATATTTGATTGTCTTGTTCCTTCGACTCAACAATGATGGTTTGTGGTGGAGAAGAAAGGGATCCATCGATGTGGGGAATGAGTTTTTGATTAGCAAGGGGAGGGAGGATTTGATTGTGCCATATGAGGTAATTAGAGGAGGAAAGCTTGACTGTGATCATGTGGAGAAGGGTGGCTGTTGGCGTATGTGTCTGGACGACACGTCCCGGACCGAAGTTGTGCCAAAAGGCATAAATATATTATTTAAGTATTGCACCATCAGTCTTCAACTGATACTACAATACTGGGGGGGACATGTTGGCGTATGTGTCCGGACGACATGCCTCGGCCGGACACACACTGGGAGGCAAATACAACACTAGTCCGAACGACTCAGGCCGAAAGGCCATAAGGTACTCTTTAAGTATTACATCATCAGTCTTTTACTAATAATGCAATACTGGGGGGACATGTTGGCGTATGTGTCCGGACGACACGTGCCGGACCGAAGTTGTGCCAAAAGGCATAAATATATTATTTAAGTATTGCACCATCAGTCTTCAACCGATACTACAATACTGGGGGGACATGTTGGCGTATGTGTCCGGACGACACGTGCCGGACCAAAGTTGTGCCGAGAGGCATAAATATATTATTTAAGTATTGCACCATCAGTCTTCAACCGATACTACAATACTGGGGGGACATGTTGGCGTATGTGTCCGGACGACATGCCTCGTCCGGACCATGACCACGTGTCCGGACGTCATATTTCTTCCGGACTAGCATCTCATCTCCGGACACACCCACTGAGCGGACCGCCGCCATCTACAGTGACCAGTCCCATCAACCGCTGACATCCCAGATATTACGGGATTGTGTCTCCCACGTGGTCTGACACCTAGCACGTGGTCTGACACTTAGCACGTGGTCTGACACTACGCTTCCCGAGGCAGCACAAGTATCGAGGTACCATTTGGTACCTACCCCTTTTCTCTATATATATATACTACTCCTTTATCTCTCACTATCATTATATGATCTCATCATATTACACATATTCTCTCTCTACATATTATCTCACACATATCTATATATCAGCTGATGAAGCGAAAAGTGTACCGCTTTTAAGGGGTCATTTAAGCCCTAAATCGTATTTATTTGATCAAATATTGCCCTAAATCGTTCCTTTTGTCATTTTAGGTACTTTTGAGGAGAAATCTGGAAAAGGAGGCATTTTGGACGTTTTTGGAGCATTAAAGTGAAGAAAACGGCAAAGTCTCAAAAATCGGCTAAAAGTTACTCTTGACGGCGTCAAGATTTACTCTAGACGGCGTCATGACTTGGCAAGAAAAGTTGGACGTGAAATTTACTCATGACGGGCCAGTGAAAATAGCATGTGAATTCTGACGGCGTCACGCTTTAACTTGATCGAGGGCGTCACGGCTTAAATCATAAGGGGACGGCGTCACGTTCATGGTTAGACGGCGTCAAGCCTTGATAAGCCAGAATGGATTTTTGAAGAGCTAAAGAGGGACGGCGTCAAGATGGTCATCCGGGAACCCTAAAAGCGGCGAGGTGACGGCGTCACACTCCATAAGGTGACGCCGTCAGATCCAAAAATCTATATATAGTTTTCTAATTTTTTGTCATTAAGGAGAGCTTAGTGTGTGGAATTTTGGGAGAAAACCCTAGGACGAATTCAGCTACTTTTTCAGGGCTTTTTGCCTTGAGATCTTCCATGTTTCATTGAAAGATAAGTTATCAATTAATCATTCAATATGTCTATGTGTTGTTTGATTCTATCTTATTCTTGTCTTTTGTTTAACATGTTAGGCTAAATTTATCTTGTGTTTGCTTAGATCTAATGAAACCTAGCTATTGATTATTGGTTGTTAGTGTGTTATTAGTTGTATTGGATGATTGTTTATCTATGTTAGGCTTAAGAAAACTGGCTAACTTCCTATTCGGTAACTTGCTTGAACGTCTTAAGAAACATGAACCAAATGCGTACTAAAGGTTTTTATGGTTGTATTTAATGCACAAGCGAATTCTAGTGATCCCATGTTAGGAGCTTCCTAGCCGGCTCGACATAGGAGTGAAGTAGGAGCTTGTAGAGTTGGGGAAGTAAGTACGCCACCCCACGAATGGTATTAAGGAATACACCCGTCATCCACGCAACTAATACACACTAATTAACCGGTAAAAGATAGTTAGGGAGTAAGGAAATCTAAGTAAACACATTTCTCTACACATAAGTTTCTCACCACATTTTCATTTTTGTTATTTTATTTTGTTTGCATCCGTAGTAATTTGGGTTAGTTGACTAGCAACTAATTCCGCCCACTCCTTCAAACCCGAGATTTTACTTGCTTTCATAAAAACTATAAAAACATAAAAAAGAATCTTCCTCAACCTTTAGACCTAATTAGAGTAGTCTTTCATACCTAACGAACACTATTCCCTGTGGAGAACGATCAATCCCCCGTACTTACCACTACACTATACTACATCGGTCAGGTACACTGCCTGGTGGGGTTGTAAGCCTCTTGAGATCCCTCGAGAGGTAAAACCTGTTGTAAGGTTACAAAACCACGCAATCATCAGCATATACATAACCGGATCACTCATACTAAACCCTCGACATGGAGGTACTGACTTGACCGTCGGAGGGTGGCTCTCGGGGCTTCGGCCTCGGGACCCCTTCTAACGGGTTCTTTCTTATCTACAGCGCTCTTCAAGGCTCGTGAGTGAGGATGGGCGGCACATGGAAGCCGTCCGGACTTGCCTAGCGGAATATTACTTCAACAGTGGCCATGGGGAGGATGTTTCCGGTGGTGTTTGTGGAAGAAGAAGGATTGGACATGATGAAGAAGAAGGCGGCGGTAGGGGAGAGAAAGAAGGGGGATCGGTATTAGGCTGATACCATGTGATAAGGTTAATTCTCTCTAAATAATCAAGAGAGAGCTGATGACATTATATACTTAATTTACATTGTACAAAAGAGGAAACAAATAAATACAAATGAATGGACATAATAACTAATTGATACACATAATGACTGATTGCGAGAATCATGGGATTTATTGTCTTTTAACACATAAGCTCATTGGTGCCAAACTCATACTAAATGGGCTTTTAATAAGCAAATGTTATGTACCACCAGTGCTACTCCTTTTTCTTTTTTTTTTTTTTTTTTTTTTTTTTTTTTGGTAAAGGATTTCTCGATAAATTAATTGACTTGTAATTTATAATGTTATGTGTTTGGATGTAAAAGTTTTTGGTTGAAACTTGAAAGTAGCAAAGGCTGTTAGATCACACTCTTTGTTCTACAAACCAGTCAAATGCATACGTGTCACATCAAGTATATACCAAATGACTTAGCCCTTAGAGCATAAGGTGTCATGAAGAGGTTTATCTTTTCATTTGTGTCAGGGGTGCCACATTAGCATAACACAACCTCTTCAAAATATCTCATTTATATAACACAAGACAACCTTTTCATTTGGGTCTCACCACTTCCATTTTTAACTTTTTTTGAAATTTCCAAATAAACTAAAATTCATTCATTAAAATAAAATTACAATACACCATAGTAAAAACAAAAGAAACATAAAATAACGATACGGAAAAAATGACATACAACATACGAAACTTAAACATTTTATTGGCCGGTCAGTTTGACGGATATTTCTTCATGATTTCTTCTTGTTTCCTGCGGATGAAAGCGGCTTTGGTCGGTGTGTTCGCATCGAGATCAAGCATGAGAAACTTAAACTCTTCCATCTCAAGGTACCCCAGTTCTTTCTGTCTCCTTGCCTCGTATGCGGTTGTTTGAGCTTCAGCTTTGCGTCTATACTCGGAAGATAGAAGTCCTGAAAAAGACTCTGTTTGACTCCCCTAGGAGCTCCCCCGGCGCTCGACGTCTCCACCGACTTGGCTTTTTTTGCAGCTCGAGATTTGCCGGTGGGACGAGGTCGTTTGTCAGGGCCGAATAGATCCCCGAGATTTGTCAGATCAATCGGGTCCTTAGGGTCCCATTTGGGGCATCTTTTCAAAACCTCCCACTCGTGAACATATAGGAAGTTTCACCACCAAAGCGTCGGCAAATATTGGTCTTTGCATTCTCGAGATGATCACCGTCATTTTCCCCACTTCTACGTTCTAAATGTTTGTAAATAGAGCTGAATTTTTGGCAATCATCGTTAATCCTGCTCCATTTACCCGTGATCATATTTTTGGTACGAGGATCACGTTTTGTAGCCGTGTTGAAATTCTCCATAATCTGGTTCAAAAACGCGTCCTCGAAACGGTCATTTCTGATCTCGGCGTCTTGGGAAACTTCTACCCAAGTCTCCGCTAGCAACTTTTCTTCATCGCGTGTCCAACGGGTCATTCATGTGATTTCCTCAACGTCATCCTCATCATCCGTGTTCAAATTCACGACTTTTTTTTTATTTTGACGGTTTCGCAACTTTTTTTCCTTTACGTTTCTCTTGTGCAACGGGTTGTTGTACTTTGAATTGTGGGTGTCAGTAGGGTCGGGTTGACCCGACCCGAACCCGATAAGCCTTATCGGGTCGGGTTAAATTGGGTTGAAAAAGCTTATCGGGTTAGTTTCACCCGAACCCGATAACCCGACATTGTTATCGGGTCGGGTTAGGGTTAGAAAATTTTTGTTGTCGGGTTATCGGGTCAACCCGACAAGACCCGACAATCATTATTTAGTTCTATTTTTTGTTGATCAGTGTATGCTTAATATGTGAAAATATGTATCTGACCTAACTGTTGCCACCCCTTTGTTATTACTTAATTGGTCGATGTATCTAATTTAGAAGTCATGTTTTGCTTTTTAGGAACAGATCTGTTGGGCTTGGGTATAAAACAATGGGTGGAGCCGTGGAGGGATAGATTGCTACTTTCTATTGGCAATGCATATTGAGACTTGTAAGGTGGCTTGGGATCTCTATATTATGTGGATTTTTAATGCTTGTATTATATGTGGTCATCATTGTTATACTGATGAATTTGCTTATTAGTCCCTTATAACCACAGTGCATGTATCTGCATTATCACTGAGTGGAGAACAATGAAGTTGCTGTGTTTGATAGACAATGTCACAATGTTTATTTATGAACAAGTGCATCTACTGAATTGCATCTACTGATCTACATCAGTTACTACTGTTACTTAATCGGGTCACCCGATAACCCGAAGCATCCAACCCGACATAACCCGACCCGACTACCACCCGAACCCGATAACCCGATTCCTTATCGGGTCGGGTTGCGGGTGAGTTTTTAAAAAATCCAAACCCGACTCAACCCGACCCGATAACACCCCTAATTTTTGTGATTGTGATGGTTGTGATTTAAAGTATTGTTGTGGTTGTGATTTAAAGTATTGTTATGGTTGAGATTGAAAAATATTTGGTTGTGATGGTTGTGGGCTAAAAAATTGTGGTGCCAGATATCTTTGATTTTGGAAATTTTAGAATCCTTGATATGCAAATTGTTGTTGATAAATTTGCTCGGGTGTCATTTGCGTACCAAATGGAGGAATCGTTTGTGAGGAAGAATTAGAGTTTTGTGATGATGGGGTAGACGGATTTGAAGAAGTCGAGTATTGTTGTGGGTTAGAGTTGAGAAGCAAGGTAAAATACCCGTCGTTTGGACTTTGAAACATTTTTTTTTGTATGTTGAGATATAGAAAGTAATGGTTTTTTTGTAGAGAATTGTGTGAAAAATGGTGTGTTATTTATAGTGTGTAAAAAGTGGGATTAGTTAAAAAAAATGTTGCAACGGATATATTTTGAAAAATTATAACCGTTTATTTCATTTTCGTACACATTCCAAGGTCCACTTGGTTTGTCTTTTACTTCGTCATCTGCACGGCGAGAGGACGGCGAGCTGGGTTGGTGTGGCGGTGAGGCACGGCGAGCATGCCACTTAGGCACGACGAGCTTGCTTCGTTGTGACACCTTATGCTCTTAGGTAAGGTTAATTATTAAATGAGTTTAAATCGTTATATTACTTTATTGATAATGATAATTCACATCATCTCTTTTTTAAAAGTATAAACACAAACTCACAAAGTATGGACTCTGAATCTTTCTGTATGTAAATAAAAGTTTCGAATACGTTTTAAGAACAAAATTAAGTTCAAATAAACTTTAAAAGATTAAGAACTTATACAAATTCTGCAGTAGAAGTTTCTATTCAGGTTCAATTCATTTATTGAACTCGAAAGATAATTCCACATGCAAGACATAATACTCTTCTTAACGCAAATTAGTCATATATAAACCAAAGAACATTTATGTTCCTTAACCTATGTGGGATTTAAGTTTGAAATGGGTTTTGTCACAACAAGTTAATACGGTTTCTATATGTTGACTCGTGCACTTTTTGTATTCCAATCTATACAGTTTATGTGCTCATTTATCTTTTGAAGAATGGAAACGTTTAAGTCATTAAGTGACAGAAGCAATTGGACGAGACCCTCAATGGAGTACAAATTTTATCATAGTTCACTCTAATTTGTCGTTATCAACTTCCTTATATAAGCTGCTTGGATGCCAGTTATGGTCGAGGGAAAATTAATGCAACTCATTTTCTGTTTATTGAGTTATATGCCATGAAGTCAAGTTTCGTTGTTACATGCAACTCAGTTTATTTTTGCAATTCCCTTATATATATATATATATATATATATATATATATATATATATATATATATATATATATATATATATATATATATATATATATATATATATATATATATATATATATATATATATATATATTTTAAAGCTGCAATTCCCTTATATATTGGTTGTTCGGTGTTGTGATATTTTAAGGATAAGAAGCTGAAAATTTGTGAGGCTTTTGTTTGAGGGCGGTTAATTAAGGTTCCATTATCGGGGGAGATTCATTGTTGATGTTGAGTTTCTTGATCTTCAGTTTACATCTCCAAACGTAATTCACTCATCCTTATAATCAGTATTTGAAGACTTTTTCCATTTACACATTTAATATTTTCAGAAAAGATTTAAACTAAGAGAATCGATCAATAATTCAATATCATGTGTCAACAGTTTCTTGTGTGCAGTTGGCATAACCTTGTATGTACGCAGACTTTAAGGTCAAACCGTCAAAACATTTTTGAAAATTTGTAGAACTTGGAAAACTAGTTTGAAATTTTGTTTTTAAGGTCACCTTGGTGATGTTGAGAAGGCCACCTATTTGATGTTGAGACAGTTTTAAGTAAGAAGATGGGTCAATATCACCTGTCAATCATGAACTTGTAGCCAGTGGCGGACCCAGAAAAATAAGACGCGGGGGGCAAAAAAATTTTTTACAATAGCAACAAAATGCGAAAGAAAAAACTCGGATCATAATGGTAAATTGAGTATTTTTGAATGTTTGATTTTAGTATGTGGGTGGAGGCAATTTGAGTTTTTGGTGGGGGCACGTTCAAAAAAAGTTCAAAATTAAAAAAAAATTACACTAAAATCTCAACTTTTTCAGCTAGCCATGGGGGAACCGGCCCCCCCCACTTCCTACATAGATCCGTCCCTGCTTGTAGGTTAGCAAACTATAATGCCAAGAAAATAAATCAAAGTTTGTTAGACATGGAAAACTAGTTTGAAAATTCGGTTTCTATGGTCACCTTCGTGATGTTGAGACGCTTTATGTCCTATTTTGTTCATGTAAAAACAGGGAGGTGAATCTCGTTCCATTTGGAGTGAAGGCTTACATAAAACAACACTACTTCAACAGCGCTAACCTCCCTACGGATAATGCTATATGAAAGTATCCACACAGACATCACCATATGTGCATCGAATGGAACCATTGGGGCCCACCGTGCGGTTCTTGCAGCACATTCACCAGTCTTTCATACCATGTTCTCACGACCTTGAAGACTAAGAAATATCTGCCATTAACTTTTCCAGTATGACCATTGAAGCTTGTCAAGCATTTCTTAGCTACATATATACAAATATAGAACATCAAGGTTTTATCAAGCATAGACTGGATCTTCTAACAGCTGCTGAAAAATATGACATGTTGGATTTAAAAGATGTGTTTGAAGAAAGTTTAATGAAAGATATTGACACGAAGAATGTGCTTGAGAGGCTCCAAAGTACTTCTATAGTTCTATGTATATATTAGTAATATTACCAAAGCTGAAGGTTTGTTGCATTCAATATCTTGTGAAGTTAGGTAAGATTTATGACATTAGGGAAGAAGTGAATTCACTTATACAATCTGGTCATTGGGATTTGATAGGTGAAGTTGTTATTGAAATGCTTTCTGTTTGGAAAGGTTTCTGAAAGTCGATTGGTTCAATATTCATTCTTTTACATGCATGGTTTGTTTTCATATGGATAATTGATTTGTGTACATGTCATTTCAGCGAAAGGAATAAATGTGGTTATGCTAATAAATTTTATATCCTTGTTTAGCGAACTTGTAATTGTGTAGGTGTGATCCTTAATTTATTGATTCGGAAATGAAACTTGTAAACTGTGTTTTAACATATCTTATGAAAAGCTGCGGCGTTTAGTTGGAAAATATTTTCTTTCATTTCCTATTTTCTTGTTTTGTAAGAAAAGGGTGGGGAGTTTTATTTCCACAAAACAATTGAAAATTTAGAAAACGCGTTTAGTTTGAGAAACATGTGTTTGTGTTTTCCATTTTGCAAAACTAGAAAACATATTTAAGTGTTGTTGTTTTCTATCTCTATTCTCTATTCACCTTTGTAATATTATAAAAACATCTTCAAAACACAAAAACAAATATTATAAACTAACAAACTAAATTATAAAATAACTAAAAAAATCTAATACGAGAAAATAAAGAATTAAAAAAGTAAAATATAAAATCAAATAACATGAAAAAATCTTCAAGCGACAATAATACATTTTCGTCCGATTTTTTACGTTTTCGTCCGTTTTATTACGTTTTCGTCTGTTTTTTTAAGTTTTCGTCCATTTTTTACGTTTTCGTTCGATTCTTTACCTTTTCGTCTGTTTTATACGTTTTTGTCCGATTTATTACGTTTTCGTCTGTTTTTTTACGTTTTCGTCCGTTTTATTACCTTTTCGTCTGTTTTTTTACGTTTTCGTCCGATTTTTTACGTTTTCGTCCGATTCTTTACTTTTTTGTCCGATTTTTTACGTTATCGTCCGATTCTTTACGTTTTCGTCCGATTCTTTACGTTTTCGTCCGATTCTTTACGTTTTCGTCCGATTCTTTACGTTTTCGTCCGATTCTGTATTTTTTTCGTCTGATTTTTTACGTTTTCGTCCGATTCTTTACGTTTTCGTCCGAATTTTTACGTTTTTGTCAGATTCTTAACGTTTTAGTCCGATTCTTTACGTTTTCGTCTGATTCTTTACGTTTTCATCCGATTCTTTATGTTTTCGTCCGATACTTTACGTTTTCGTCTATTTTTTTAAGTTTTGGTCTGAATTTTTACGTTTTCACATGTCTTTTTACGATTTCGTCCGTTTTTATACGTTTTCGCCTGTTTTTTAAGGTTTTCATCAATATTTTTACGTTTTCGTCTGTTTTTTACATTATCATTTGTTTTTTTACGTTTTCGTCCATTTTTTACGTTTTCACCCGTTTTATTATGTTTTCGTCCTCTCTTTTATGTTTTTTTACGTTTTCGTCCATTTTTTTACATTGTAATCCATTTTTTTACGTTGTCATCCATTTTTTACGTTTTCATCCATTTTTTTACGTTTTCGTTCACTTTTTTACGTTTTCTTCTGTTTTTCACGTTTTCGTCAGACGAAACATAAAGAAATGTAAAAAGAACGAAAACGTAAAAAAACAAAAAAGAATGATGAAAACACAGTAAAATGGCGGAAAACGTATAACAACAGACGAAAACGTAAAAAATGGTTGAAAACTCAAAAATAGACAGAAAACGTAAAAATAGACAGAAAACGGACGACAACATAAGGAAATAGACTAAAACATAAAAAAAAATGGATGAAAACATAAAGAAAATACGAAAACGTAAAAAACAGACGGAAACGTAAAGAATCGGACGAAAACGTAAAGAATCGGATGAAAACGTAAAGAAGCAGACGAAAACGTAAAAAAACAGACGAAAACGTAAAGAATTGGACGAAAACGTAAAAAATCAGACGAAAACGTAAAGAATCGGATGAAAACGTAAAGAATCGGACGAGAATGTAAAGAATCAGACGAAAACGTAAAGAATAGACGAAAACGTAAAGAATCGGACGAAAATGTAAAGAATCGGACGAAAACGTAAAGAATCGGACAAAAACGTAAAAAAACAGATGAAAACGTAAAGAATTAGACAAAAACGTAAAGAATCGAACGAAAACGTAAAAATTCGGACGAAAACGTAAAGAATCGGACGAAAACGTAAAATTCAGACGAAAACGTAAAGAATCGGACAAAAACGTAAAAAAATTAGACGAAAACGTAAAGAATCTGACGAAAACGTAAAAAGTCGGACGAAAACGTAAAGAATCGGAGAAAAACGTAAAGAATCGACGAAAACGTAAAGAATCGGACGGACGTAAAAAATCGGACGAAAACATAAAAAATCGGACGAAAACGTAAAGAATCGGACAAAAACGTAAAGAATCAGACGAAAACGTAAAAAATCGGACGAAAACGTAAAGAATCGGACGAAAACGTAAAAATTCCGACAAAAACGTAAAGAATCGGACGAAAACGTAAAAAAAAAGACGAAAACGTTAAGAATCTGACGAAAACGTAAAAATTCAGACGAAAACGTAAAGAATCGGATGAAAACGTTAAGAATTGGACGAAAACGTAAAAAATCGGACTAAAACGTAAAAAACGGCTGGAGCGACGCCGGCGAGGGTGGTGATGCTGATGTGGGCTGTGGGAGGGTGGTGTGTGGCGTTAGGGTATGACTGGAGTGTCTGATTATATTGGTTTAAGGAAAATAGAGTAGAAATAGGATAATGGGGGGGGGGGGGGGGGGGGGAAGTGTTTTGTGGTTTTCTTTATTAGAGCGATCGGTACGCATGGCTGGTAAGTGGCGCCATGGCCACCACCCCACCTCTTCCGACGGCGCACGGTACCATGGGTGGCGCCATGGTGGCCAGCCCACGCCGTAGCTTTTTTTTTTTTTTTTTTTTTTTTTTTTAATATTGTGTATGTTTGTGTGTTGTGTTTGTTTGTGTGATGTGCTTATTTTATTTTCTTGTGTTTGCAGGTTGGCAGGAAGAAGGCGAAGTGTGGGTTGTGGCTGCAAGGTAAAGTGATTAGGTTTACACATTTTTATTGATTTTGAATTTGGGCCAGGTCTATTTATTTTGAGTTTGGTCCAAAGTATATGAATAGTTGGGTTTGCATTTGGAATATCAGAAGTTAGTACATTTTTTTTTTTTTGCACTTTCAAAATAAAAAAGGGTTTTATAAATCTAGTCTTGTAATGTGTGTTTTTTTTAATGTAATGAAGTTTATTTTAGTTATATTGTATATGTTTTATTTTATGTAAAAAAGAAAAAAAAAATAATTAAAAAAAAAAAAAAAGTTGGACGACGGCACTACATTTTATGGTGCCGTGGGTACCGCCCAGAATGTGGTGCCGTGAGATTTCTGGTGCGATAGAGATTTTTGCTGACGTGGAAGGGAATTTTGAGTCATGGCACGAAGCCATGGCTCCAGGGTACCCACTACTCTAAGTGTTGGAAATAGAAATTTTGTGTTTTGGAAAACATTTTGTTGAAAAACGCTAATTTGAACGTGATCTCTGTTTTCCTTATTTTCTACAAAACATTTTGTGAAAAAATGATGTTTTCTCCAACAAAACGCACCCTTAATATTAGGGTGTTTTTCTTGTGCTATAATATGACTAAAATGAGATATAAAATCATTCTTTCAAATACTAAAGAGTAAACTCCAAAATACATCCCTGTGGTTTGCCCAATTTCGCACCATACATTCAATTTTTTTTTTTTTTGAGTTTTATACATCCCTCCGTTAGTAAAAGTCAAACACAATACATCCCTCCGTTAAAATAAGGACAAACGGCGCAAACTATTTCTCCGTTATCTCCTAACGAGATAGAAAAAGTTTGCACCGTTAGTCCTATAGTTAACTCTATTTGCACCGTTAGTCCTTCGTTACGTTTTCGTCTGTTTTTTTACGTTTTCGTCCGATTTTTTACGTTTTCGTCTGTTTTTTTACGTTTTCATCCTATTTTTTACGTTTTCGTCTGTTTTTTTACGTTTTCGTCCGATTTTTTACGTTTTCGTCTGTTTTTTTACGTTTTCGTCCGATTTTTTTCGTTTTCATCCATTTTTTTACGTTTTCGTCCATTTTTTACGTTTTCGTCCGATTTTTTACGTTTTCGTCTGGTTTTTTACATTTTCATCCGTTTTTTTTACGTTTTCGTCCGCTTTTTTACGTTTACGTCCGATTTTTTACCTTTTCGTCGTTTTTTTTACGTTTTCGTCTGTTTTTTTACGTTTTTGTCGCATTTTTTTTACGTTTTCGTCAGATTTTTTTACGTTTTCGTCTGTTTTTTTACATTTTCATCTTTTTTTTTGCGTTTTCGTCCATCTTTTTTACGTTTTTTTTACGTTTTCGTCCGATTTTTTACGTTTTCGTCTGTTTTTTTACATTTTCATCCGTTTTTTTACGTTTTCGTCTGCTTTTTTACGTTTTCGTCCGATTTTTTACATTTTCGTCTGTTTTTTTTACGTTTTCGTCTGATTTTTTACGTTTTCGTCTGTTTTTTTACGTTTTCGTCTGATTTTTTTCGTTTCGTCCCTTTTTTTACGTTTTCGTCTTTTTTTTTTACTTTTTTGTCCGATTTTTTACTTTTTCGTCAGATTTTTTACGTTTTCTTCTGTTTTTTTACATTTTCATCCGTTTTTTTGCGTTTTCGTCTATATTTTTATGTTTTCGTCCTTTTTTTCGTTTTTGTCACCTTTTTTACGTTTTCGTCCGCTTTTTTTCCGTTTTTGTCTGTTTTTTTTACGTTTTCGCCTATTTTTTTTGCGTTTTCGTCTGTTTTTTTTGCGTTTTTGTCTTTTTTTTACGTTTTTGTCTTTTTTTTTTTGCGTAAAAAAAGTAAAACGAAAAAAACGGACGATAACATAAAAATATGGACGAAAACGCAAAAAAACGGATGAAAACATAAAAAAAGACGAAAACGTAACAAAAAAGACGAAAGAAACAAAAAAATGGCGAAAACATAAAAAAAAACAGACGAAAACGTAAAAAATAATACGAAAACGTAAAAAAACATACGAAAATGTAAAAAATCGGACGAAAACGTAAAAAAATGGATGGAAATGTAAAAAACCAGACGAAAACGTAAAAAACCGGACGAAAACGTAAAAAAACGGATGAAAATGTAAAAAACCAGACGAAAACGTAAAAAATCGGACGAAAACATAAAAAATCGGACCAAAAAGTAAAAAAAACACAGACGAAAACGTAAAAAAAAAAGGACGAAAATGAAAAAATTCGGACGAAAACGTAAAAAAACAGACGAAAACGTAAAAAAATCGGACGAAAACGTAAAAAAACAGACTAAAACGTAAAAAATCGGACGAAAACGTAAAAAAAACAGACGAAAACGTAAAAAATCGGACGAAAACGTAAAAAATCTGACGAAAACGTAACGAAGGACTAACGGTGCAAATAGAGTTAACTATAGGACTAACGGTGCAAACTTTTTCTATCTCGTTAGGAGATAACGGAGAAATGGTTTGCGCCGTTTGTCCTTATTTTAACGGAGAGATGTATTGTGTTTGACTTTTACTAACGGAGGGATATATAAAACTCAAAAAAAAAAGTTGGATGTATGGTGCGAAATTGGGCAAACCACATGGATGTATTTTGGAGTTTACTCAATACTAAAATACAATAACTGAAATTGGAGGTGATATGTTTTTGTTGATATTTTGTGAACTGAAGATATATTTATTAAGCAACAAGACAGTGTGAAAAGGATATAATTGTGCCATTACTGTTTTTGTAAACTATAATTGAGTATTGGTTACATACTTACATATAAAAAATTTAAAAGACAAAAAGTGTGTTCTGTATTTTATTCGACCAGTTTTAACATGTACTAAACTATTAGATGAGATATTTGGCCCACGCTCAGCTTGTGGGCTTGCTATTATGGTTTTTTACGGTTTCGTATTTGTAATTTATGAATAGTTTATCATTAATAAATTTAGGGCTAATTCTCTAAAAAAAAAGCATCATAGTTGTCAAAAATGACAGTTTTGCGTAGCTAACTAAAAAAAAAACTCTTGTGAACAATAATGTTGACACTTTTGTCTTTCTTTAAGTAGTATAACCATTTTACCCTTCCAAATTACATAAATGGTCCCTGTGAGTTTGCGAAAATTGCATCCACCGTCCCTAGGCTAAATTACATAAATTGTCCCTGTCGTTTGGAGAAAATTGCGTCCACCGTCTCTATTTTTTTTCCGAATTTTTTTTTTCCAAATTTTTTTTTCGAAATTTTTTTTTCTGATTTTTTTTCAGAATTATCTTTTTTTCAAAAAAAATTTCGGAAACACTTTTTTTTTAGAATTTTTTTTTCGTGACATGTGAAAAAAAATTGAATTTTTTTTTCGTATTATTTTCTAATAAAAGTTTTTTTCGATAAAAAAATTTCACTTGTGACAAAAAAAAAAATCAAAAGTGAATAAAAAAACAGGTAAAAACGTATAAAAACGGACTAAACCTTATAAAAACGTAGATTAAAACGTAGAAAAAACGTATATAAAAACATAACGGATCCAAAAAAAATTAGAGACTGTGGATGCAATTTTCGTTAAACAACATGGACCATTTATGTAATTTACCCTAAGGACGGTGGATACAATTTTTTAGAAATTCAAGAGTAAAATGTTCATCACAAAATTTTTTTTATCTTTATTACTCACATGAAGACAAAAATGTCAACATTAGTTTTTAAGACACGAATTTCATCATTCAACATGATATCATGTGCTAATCATGACTAGTAGGCCGCCATGAGCCGTCACTTCTATACCACCCTGTTAAGCCATAGCCGTCACCATTTATCCATTTTCTGCCATGAACCGCCACTTCTAACCATTATCCCGTCATATATTTTCATTTTTTATCTAGTTTCTTTGTAAAAATGATTGGTTGTCATTGTTGCTCAACAGCACCGGCCTATTAATACTGTTCTTTAAATATTCTTCCCACATATTTTATTTAGAGTAAACTCCAAAATACATCCATGTGGTTTGCCCAATTTCGCACCATACATACAAATTTTTTTTAAAGTTTTATACATCCCTCCGTTAGTAAAAGTCAAACACAATACATCCCTCCGTTAAAATAAGGACAAACGGCGCAAACCATTTCTCCGTTATCTCCTAACGAGATAGAAAAAGTTTGCACCGTTAGTCCTATAGTTAACTCTATTTGCACCGTTAGTCCTTTGTTACGTTTTCGTCAAATTTTTTACGTTTTCGTCCGATTTTTTACGTTTTCGTCTTTTTTTTACGTTTTCGTCCGATTTTTTACGTTTTCGTCCATTTTTTTACGTTTTCGTCTGTTTTTTTACGTTTTCGTCCGATTTTTTACGTTTTCGTCCGATATTTTACGTTTTCGTCTGGTTTTTTACATTTTCATCCGTTTTTTTTTACGTTTTCGTCCGCTTTTTTACGTTTTCGTCCGATTTTTTACGTTTTCGTCTTTCTTTTTTAACGTTTTTGTCCGATTTTTTTCGTTTTCGTCCCTTTTTTTACGTTTTCGTCTGTTTTTTTACGTTCTTGTCTCATTTTTTACGTTTTCGTCAGATTTTTTAAGTTTTCGTCTGTTTTTTTACATTTTCATCCGTTTTTTTGCGTTTTCGTCCATTTTTTTACATTCTCATCCGTTTTTTTACGTTTTCGTCTGTTTTTTACATTTTCGTCCGATTTTTTTCGTTTTCGTCCCTTTTTTACGTTTCGTCTGTTTTTTTTTACGTTTTTGTCCGATTTTTTACTTATTCGTCAAATTTTTTACGTTTTCGTCTGTTTTTTTACATTTTCATCCGTTTTTTTCGTTCTCTCGTCAATATTTTTCCCTTTTTTTCCGTTTTTGTCACTTTTTTTTACGTTTTCGTCCATTTTTTTCCGTTTTCGTCCATTTTTTTACGTTTTCGCCCATTTTTTTTGCTTTTTTGTCTGTTTTTTTTTACGTTTTCGTCTGTTTTTTTTATGTTTTCGTCCATTTTTTTTACGTTTTTTGTCCATTTTTTTTACGTTTTCGTCCATTTTTTTTGCGTTTTCGTCCCTTTTTTTACGTTTTCGTAAAAAAGTAAACGTAAAAAAGCGTAAAAAAAATGGACGAAAAACGTAAAAAAGCGGACGAAAACGTAAAATAAACATACGAAAACGCCCAAAAAATGGGCGAAAACGGAAAAAAAGCGGACGAAAACGTAAAAAAAGTGACAAAAACGGAAAAAAAGGAAAAATATGGACGAAAACGCAAAAAAACGGATGAAAATGTAAAAAAACAGACGAAAACGTAAAAAATCTGACGAAAAAGTAAAAAATCGGACAAAAACGTAAAAAAACAGACGAAAACGTAAAAAAAGGGACGAAAACGAAAAAAATCAGACGAAAATGTAAAAAAACAGACGAAAACGTAAAAAATCAGACTGAAACGTAAAAAATCGGAAGAAAACGTAAAAAAGCGGACGAAAACGTAAAAAAAACGGATGAAAATGTAAAAAAACTAACGAAAACATAAAAAATCGGACGAAAACGTAAAAAAAAACGTTAAAAAATGGACGAAAACGCAAAAAAACTGATGAAAATGTAAAAAAACATACGAAAACGTAAAAAATCTGACGAAAACGTAAAAAATGAGACAAAAACGTAAACAAACAGACGAAAACGTAAAAAAGGAATGAAAAATAAAAAAATCGGACAAAAACGTAAAAAAAACAGACGAAAACGTAAAAAAATCGGACGAAAACATAAAAAAGCGGACGAAAACGTAAAAAAATGGATGAAAATGTAAAAAACCAGACGAAAACGTAAAATATCGGACGAAAACGTAAAAAATCGGACGAAAACGTAAAAAAACAGACGAAAACGTAAAAAAATGGACGAAAACGAAAAAAATCGGACGAAAACGTAAAAAAACAGACTAAAACGTAAAAAATCGGACGAAAACGTAAAAAAACAGACGAAAACGTAAAAAATCGGACGAAAACTTAAAAAATCTGAAGAAAACGTAACAAAGGACTAACGGTGCAAATAGAGTTAACTATAGGACTAACGGTGCAAACTTTTTCTATCTCATTAGGAGATAACGGAGAAATGGTTTGCGCCGTTTGTCCTTATTTTAACGGAGAGATGTATTGTGTTTGACTTTTACTAACGGAGGGATGTATAAAACTCAAAAAAAAAAATTAGATGTATGGTGCGAAATTGGGCAAACCACAGGGATATATTTTGGAGTTTACTCTTTTATTTATGTTCTTTATTAGGTCCATTTTTAGCCACTAAAGTTTTTTCTTTTTCTTTTCAATCGTCTCAACAGAAACAACATTTTGCTTTGTGTATTTTTTTTCTCTTTCTTTTTATCCTTTTCCAAAATTGCAACGTATGTCTCTTAAATTATGTTATTGCTTAGAGACACCCGGTATAGACGTTTTGTGCCTCGCCGTGAGGCTTCATCGTGGCTCGCCGCCACACCCCCTCCCCTCCTCGTTCCTCGCCGTCCATGCCCTCCTCGTCTGCACGAGGAGGTAATTGCTGACACTTCTATGTTTTTTTTTTCCTTTTTTTTTTTTTTTTTTTTTTTTTAGTTTTGTAAATAGTTTTTTAATGTTTTTAAATATGACTTGTAAAATGTATACAAAAACTTTTAATGTTTTATAAAGTAGGAAATTCACATACATTAAACATCAAATTGAAACTACATTAAACAGCCATTTGAAAAAACAACGAACGATTAACGTAAACAACGAACGATTAACATAAACAACATACGATTAACATAAACAACCACAAATTAATGGAAGGTATCATCTGAATCTGGGTAACCATCTTCAGAGGATTCGGAAGGTGTGAAAAAACCACACTCCCAGTTTTTCCTACGTTCTTCAGCTTATTTGGCTTGGCGCTCCAAACGAGCAGCTTCCTCTTCTCTTTCAAGTGCTTCCATTTCCAGGAAGACTTGCATATCTTGGTCCATTTGCCTGAGTTGTTCCTCAATTAACCCTTACGGATTTTGGTCTTGATCGGCAACCGGTGGATTGTGCACCGGTTGATTTTCCGGTGGATTGTTCACCGGTTCATGTGGTGGACTGAAAACCGGAAAGGTATGCTCATGTGGTGGACTAAAAACCGGAAAGGTTTGTGGTAGACTGGGAAATTGTTGTCCAAAATCCTTTTGCCGAGGTGGACTGGGAAATTGTTGCCCGAAATCTTTTCTGGAAGACATTTTGATTTTGAAAAGTTTGGATTTTGAATTTGAGAAGTTTGGATTTTGAATGTCTTTGTGTGTGACATGTGTTGCCTCAGCCAGGCTATTTATAGTGTGGGAGGTTGTGAGAAATGTTTAACAATGTTGTATGATTTGGTATCCGTATCGTGTTTATCTTTTTCCGCATCGTTTTTATCTTTTCCCGTATCGTTATTAATATGTTGTACTGTTAGTTTACGTTTAAATTTGAATAATACTCGTACGGTACTTTTACTTTGAATTTGAGTTTTAAATTACTCGCCAACAGCTACTTTAACGGCTACATTCAAGTATAAAACCTAGTGTCACAACACTTCATTTTCTCACAACACCTCATTTTGCTCACACTACTTATTATAAAACTCACTCGCAAGTATCAATATGGCTAACGAACCAGCAGAGGTGCAAAGGGCTATCCTCACCCGATTACGCACTGAACAAGAAAAAGAACTCAAACTGATTAACAGTTTGTTTGGTGAGATAACTCGTATTATGATACAAATGCATGATCGTGCTCCAGAGATCGAAAGGTTGCGTGAGTTGCCTCAAGACCATCCAGCTATCAGCGTCGGTATAGAAACTCTACTAAGAAATAATGAAATAGACCTGAAACTTCATGTAGCATTGAAGATGGCTAGGGAGCAGGTGTTACAAGTGTGGGAAGAGAAGTCGGATCTCATCGACAACTACGACTCTATATAAAATTTTGTATCGTATTAGTATTTGTTGTATCGTTATTTTTAATTCCTGTATCGTTTTTTTTTTTTTGTGTCGTAACTTTATTATTAGTATGTGTTTAAAATTGTTGTATTGTATTTTTAATTAAATGAAATGAATTTAGTTTATTTGAGTATTTGAATAAAAGGAGAAAAAAAAATAGATAGTGGTGGGGCCCAAATGAGGAGTTTGTGGTTTGTTGTGATAAGGAGGGTTGTTTGTTGTGGTGACGTGACACCCCGTGGGGCCTGAATGAGGAGAAAAAACTCCTCACCATTCTCTAAAAAAAAAAAAATGTTTCTTTATATTTTCTTTTTATTTCTTTCTTAAAACTTTCAACTGATATCTTTTCTGCTTCTCTTTCTGTTCTTACTTCTTATTCGAAATAACTTGTTTTGTTTTTTAGTTACGAGGAACCTTAAAAAAAGAAATAAAAAGAAAAAGAAAGAAAGAAAAGAAAAGAAAGAAAATTGCTTAGTTAAGGTGTGATTTCGCCACTCGTACTGCAGACGAGTATTAGATGTGATATTTGGCCTAAGCCCGGCTTGTGGGCTTGTGGTCCGTTAGGGTTTATAATCGTTTCGTATTTGTAATCTATAAATAGTTTATCATTAATAAATTTTAAGCCACGGGTTTTCAATCATTTAGCACTAAACCACTATCAAATGGTTTAGCGGTAAGGTCTTTGTTTCCTCACAACAGGTCGGGTTCAAATCTCGCTAGATGTGTACATTTGGGGTGGCCTGGAAAGGGTTGGAAATGGTTCCGGGATTAACCCGATGAGGCCGCGTACATCTGAGTCAAAAAAAGCTCGCCCTCCCAAGTAGCCTGAACAGGGAAAACCTCGTCCGTTTACCCGTTAGTTTCAACATGTACTAAGAATAACATACCTCGATGCACAAGTTAGGGATAAGAAGCTGTGTTTCTTTGGGCGCTTGAGGTTTAACTAACGGGAAGATTCACTGTTGACGTCGAGTTTCTTGATCTTAAGATTACATCTCCAAACGTCATTCACTTATACTCCCTCCGTCTCAATTTATTTGTTAGGAGAGAGAAACACAAAATTTAATAAAAGTGGGGCCACTTTAATTTTCAACCACTAAAATGGAATATTCCTCCACTAGATTCTTTAGTTTTTACTAAATAAGGAAAGTGGACAATTAATTTGAGACATTCATAAAAAGAAATATGGTCAATTAAATTGAGACGGAGGGAGTAATTATTTATAGTATTAGAGGAATTTTACAATTTGTTCACATTTACTGTTTTTGGAAAGGATAAGGTGGTTGTTGTTAAACCAAAATTGTAACATCAACATCTAAATATGTTGTTTCTTACGGCAAGGTAAACTTTAGTATGCAGGATTTTAACTAACATAGTCGATCAATATCATGTTCTCAGAGTCCAGTTTCTTCTGTGCAGTTGGAAATTACTTGTATGTTAACAAACTTTAAGGTCAAAAAAATCAATCAAAGTTTGTTGCATTTAAAAGGCTTTATGTGAGTTGCTTTTATATAAGGTTCATCGCATATCTTTTAATAATCCATAGCCTTTTGGTTATGTTTGTATGTATAACACAATCGCATTTTACACACTTTGATTTTCAGCAATAATATTACATTTAGAGCACTCCGATCCTAACTTATAGAAAGAAAACAAAGTTTATTGGCCGATTAGACTAAGCACCCTGGGCACGAAACCCACCACCACCACGTCAACGTCACATCACCATTCAACACATTGCCAAACCCACCACCAATCAGGTGTTATGGTCACCACCAAACCAAAAATATAAAATAACACACTTTATACAAATATACCCCACAATATACCTCACAATAAATAAATAAATAAATAAATAAAATAATAGAAACAATTCGGTGGTCTGCATCACCAAACGAGTACAAAAATCTGGTGATGGTGCGCGGTTGGGGCTGGGCACTATGGCTTTGGCGCGTGGAGATGAGTTAAAATAACACATAGTAAAACAGTTTGTAGACAAATCACTCATTCTATAAAGACAACATTATTCCATCTAAATAGAGAGGTCGGTTTAATACGACCATATTTATCAACAATCTATTACAAACCAATCTCTTATTAATATACGTATTATTTTCTTGTTCCTCCACCTATACAACAAATACGTACAATCAATCTCAACTTTTTTACCATTTATCACCAACCCAATCTATACAACCAATCAGGCCCGGATTTGAGCATGTGCGGGGTGAGCGACCGCACAGGGCCTCCGTTTTTTAGGGGCCTCAAATTCTAAAATGTACAGATTAATATTAATAAAGTTCAAGATCATTTAAGCCTCTTTAATGGCTTTTGCATATGTATAAAATTACTGTTAAAGCAAAAATAAGAAAAAACGAAGCTTTATGTTTTATTAGCGTAAAACAATGTTTGAGATAGGGTGGGGAGGAAGACTTGACTGAAATTTTTGTTGCTGTTGTTGCCTTATTGGCCCCCAAAAGTTGTTAGTTATTTCTTCTACACCTTTATAATGATACAAAGTTATATTTTAGCCCTTTAACTTTAGTTTTTTAGCTCAAGAAAGGTCAAATAATTGTGTAGTTCAAACTTCAAAATACTTTGTTTGAAAAACCAAAACATATGATAATTTCTTATAAAAAAAAATAAAAAAAGGAAAATAAAATAACTGTTAATTTTTATAAGAAAAATAGCATTACCATGTGCCTACTATCTTTTATACAGAAAAATGTTTACCTTTAAAATTACTACAAAGCCTTTGGCTTATTTGATATAGTTTAAGGTTATATTAATTTGACATAGTTTTTACTATCGAAAATCCAAGTTAAATCTTTTATATAATAAAACAAAATCCCTAGTGGGGACTTTTACATTTCAAAAAAATCAAATCATACCTTATTAAGTAATAATCAAATTATTATTATTATTATTTTCTTAAATATTAAATAAGAAAAGCCTAAATACTTCTAAATTTATCCATATTCTACAAAAAAAAGAATGTGATTTGTAATCATTCAATAAAAACTTACAAAAATATATGTGTCAAAATATAAAAAATTAAAACTTGAAAACGGTGGAGCAAGTTTTTCAAAGATTTGGGCTGAAACTTAAAATTCAGTATCATTCCCACTAAATATTTGAAGTCCCAACATTCTAAAATTCCTCCTCCATCAATCAAACTCGATCTCTTATCATTCATTCACGCACAATCATTGACACAAGAACATCTCCTCCAAATCTAATTAATATTAAAACCACTACATTCGTAAATAACCCTAATTCAATACCTCAATCAAAGTACAATGGTTTTGAAGGTCCTGTTATAATAATTAAAACCCGAAATTAAAAATAATAATTTATTTAAATGATTAGAAAAAACCCCGCGCGTGCGCGGGTATTATATCTAGTGATTTAATACATAAACTTGCTATTAAGACTATATATAACATCGATATCTATATTAAGTCATTTGTATGTACACTTAAAACATTTGATATCAAGGGCCTACCTAGAATTATCGCACAATGCCTTCAAAATTCACGGACGGCCCTGCAACTAATGCATAGCCTATCATGAGGAGACATGTGGCAGATTGGGTAAAAAAAGAAAGGTCACCAAGTGACCGGTTCGGTGCATTCAATTTCAAATTTTTGTATAAAATTAATATTATATTATATATTTATTAGATTTGTACTCCCAATCGATTGGTGGAGGTCACCAATAAACATACGAGTAGTATTAAAAGATCATGGAGGCTCTATACAACATCTTTAAAAAAAAAATCTGACTATGCACAAAACAAATTACAGTAATTACTAGCGAGTTTGTGGGGTCACCCAATACATGTCAAATTTTCATTGTTGTTAGTCATCACGTTATTTTGTTGATATATCTACTACTCTAGGAGTGCTCCAGAATCTACTACGCTATCCTTACTGCATGCCCATTGAATTCTTACGTCTTAAATCTTACCAAACTATGCCTTTAAAGAAAATCTTACCAAACTATAACTTTGGCAGTCTATACATAGAAGCCCATTGGAGCCTCTAAGCACATTGTTCGTGTCAATATCTTCTATAAAACTTTTTTTTTTTTTTTTACAAATGTCTTTTAAATCCACCATATCATACTTATCATCTAATGATCTAATCTACAAAATCTTGTTTTTGTATGTTTGGTATATATGTATCTAAGGAAACACTTGACAAACTTTCAATGGAACAAGATTCACAGAACTATTTTTTGAATGAATAAAATGGGTAAAAACAGCTTCCACTTGAAATGGGTCAATTTTTAGTATCCGTCAAACTCAAGACGGTCCGAGTCAGAAAGGGTAGACCTTAATTATTTATTTATTATTATTATTATTTTTTTTCTTTCTATTTTTTAGTTTTCTTTAATAATCAACTGATGCCTTAAATCATGGTTACAGAAACTGTATATTATGCAATTCACCATTTATGGTATGTTCAAGACTTATAGGCTTGTCTTTTAATGATAACTGTAAATTATGTAAACCGAATTATTATAGATTAATGAATAATGTGATTACATATGTCCCAATATTTATACAAAGACTAAACCAAACACTTGTACTTGGGCTCTAACGATACGTCTAATACAAATATAAGTCCACTAACGACTAATACGATTCTTTCTGTTTGGAAAGGATTGTACTAGTTGATTGCTTTTTAAATCTAACGAGTCTGGCTCCGGTAGGCCGCGTTGCGGCCTCGCGAGTTTTTTACGGAATTTTTTTGCTATTTTTTTGAGAATTTTTCGTTATCTTTAAATTGTTTTTGTTTTATACCATAGATAGTTCAATAAGGATTGGTTTTATAAGGTTATATCTTTTTGCGGGAAATGTACAAATATTAGTCGGTATTAGGGGCATTGAGTGTTTGTTTATTTTGTTTAGTTCGGTTATTTTTTTCGTTAATTTGAGATTGGAATTTTTTTTGTTGGTAAGTAACAATTTTTTTTTCATATCTTTTTCTTATTTGTTGGGTAGCTATTGGGCATTTTTTTTTTTTTTTTTTTTTAGTACTTTGGGTTTAATATTTGGGCCCAAGTGTCTATTACTATATATAAAAAGATTGGCGGCGGTCCGGCGCGTTGCGGCCGGGCGTCGTTTTCGCCAGCCTAAAATCTAGTTTGGAGCATCTAAATCAGTAGATGCGGTGCATCTAAAAGATAGATGCGCCGCATCGTTTGGAGCATCTAAATCAGTAGATGCGGCGCATCTAAAAGATAGATGCGCCGCATCGGCCCAATGGGCTGGGAAAAAAAACGGAGTCCAACACTGTTTTACTGTAGTTTGAACGACGCCGTTTCAAATGGCGTATAATATATACAAGATTGGCGATGGTCGCCGCGTTGTAGGCGTGCATGTTTATTCCGTCAAATGTTTTTTGCGGTGAGGATCAATCTGAGTTGCAGTGAGGGGCTGAAGGTGACAACAACCACAATTTCAAGACATTAGATTTGAATAAAATGGTGCAAAATAGCTTAACACAGACTGTATATTCTAATTCACTTGTACATGCTAAGAAGGCAACATAATATTACATGAAAGATTAGGTCCCCAAAGCGGAAGGAAGCCTTTGTAAAAGCTACAATTGTTTATTAAAAAAAGCTGTTATTTGAAAAATACACTTCTAGAAGTTACAAACAACAAAGTGAGGTGCAAATAATTAACTTATTTATCAGTAAGTTGTAAGTAACATATACCCAGAAATTCCTTCCCGTGCATATAGTTTTGGGAAGCCATCTGACAGGCCCTATGGAAAATTTGGTTATGTTTGGACACAAACTTTCACAGCTTCAAATGGACAAAGAGCAATATCAACAAATACTTGAGCAGATGCACTGCTAAGAAAAAACACGACACTCTGTCTTTCACCCGCAAGCACATCCGTGTAACGTCTTTTAAAGAACTCATATAGACCAAACTTGAATCCAGCTTGAACACCGTACCCAAATAATTTTCCAGGCCAACCTCTCCACAACGAAGATGGACCTTCTTCTTTTCATAATATATTCAGACCTGAAGCAATACTGTTAAACTTTATTGGATTTCACCTGAAGTAATGGAAATGAAACAAATCATTAAGTCGCATAAGTATCCATGATCAACATAATAGGGAATAACCTGAAAAAAATTACCAAATAGTTTTATGCTACAACGTCACCTACATATTCGTTAACAAACGTCTCTTAGAGAGTATTTGGACTTGAGTTTTGAGAGTGGTTTTCTGACTATTGGATTTGAGTTTTGAGAGTGGTTATCTGACTATTGCATTTCTTGTTACTGATAAACACCTTCTAGTGTTTGGATACACTGAAGCTGCCATGGATATTCTTATTATTTAGAGGGTCTAATAATCAGTTTAGGAATAGCTTTAACAAAACTAATTTGATTATGTGATTAGTTATGCGTCATTTTAGATGTAAATTCTTAAATTATCACAATTATCATATCGCGTCATCAAATTGCATAAGCAAAACACAGACTATCAACGACACCTTAAAAAGATTGCCCCCAGGTTGTTGTAAACATCGAAAGATGATAATTAATTGTTACTTACTGCTGATCTCCATATTTACTAAAGAATGTGGCTACACCGAATCATTTGCAAGCTGATTAGGCTGGAAAAGGTTATGAACATTAGAAAGATTGTTTACCTCTCATCTGCCGTTAGCACAAATCCGTTATCAGCAGCAAGCCGCCACCATCAGCAAGCCGGATCAGCACCAAGCTGCAATCATCAGTATCGACCTGCAATACATTACAAAGTGATAAAAATATACAAAATACATTTGTTCTAGTACAAATTAGCAAGCAGTTTAAAAATTCAAATCCAAACATCTCTTAAAACAGATTTAATGCCACATATCATAGAATTGGAGATACCTGTTTGTATTTTTTGACGCTCACCTCTTCTTCTTGGCCAGTTTCAAAGGAAGCACCATCCTCCAACATTTGTTGGTCAAGTAAGCCTACAAAAAGAGGGATCGTATACACCCATTTACTCATTAATATTCAATTCAGAAATCTTAGGTAAATGGGTTGAAAAGGTCAACCGGGTTAAAAGTTGAACTGGTTAAAGTACATAATTCGAATTATGTGACTTATAGCAGGAAGCGCTAACATATAAACATTAATATAGAAAAGGTTGTAAGTATTCATGTGAATGATAGCACAAAAAAATACATGTGAAAAGCAAGAGATTTATGTGGTTGATACCTAGAATCTAAGAACCTCAATGACCACGAACACCGGACCCTTGACACACAGGCTCGTGTAAATGGTGAGCGAAAGTACACGAAGGCGTTGTATCTGTAGTATCATCTGCCAAGGCTGAAGACATAGTCAAGGGTGTGCGACATGAAGCGTAATCAACGGCTGGCATAAAAACATGAAAAAGTAGTTGTTAATAACCATCCATCCAAGCAATAATGGTGACATAAACATGCATAAGACAAACTATTTGTGTATGTTGTACCTGAAACATCAGGGACGACATGAGTGTGAGAGACATGTTCCTGGTAAGGAGGCAAACGCGAATGGCCAATGAGACTACATGAACGATTCGTATCCATATACGTATTGGCAGACGATGTACATGCGCCTGAATCCATATATGGGACTTTGTGTACCAAAGTCTAACAACATCGGCCCCGACTAAGCATGACCTGAAAGTAGCAGCAACACATAAATACTAAGAAATAACAAAAGAATATATGATACAAAATATAGGAAACACATAATCGCAATAATACTAACCATAACCGAAACTCCCAACAGGAATTATACTTGAAAAAGGAGAAACAGGAACAGCTGAATAAGTGGCGGCCGATTGGTGAGAAGCCGACAACCCAATACAACCTGGCATTATATCGGTGCGAAACCACTGGCACTTGAGAGTGTTGTACATCCCCAGGTTCACGAATAACTATCCCAACCTCTGAACGCTGCCTCTTTCCAGTATGTGTAGTCTCATTATTGCAGGATCTGGTTGCATTTCTTTTAATTATTAAATAATATCCAACTTATAAGGTTCACCTATTTTTATAAACCCGGACAAATATTGTACGTGTCAAATACAACTACATAGAGAATAAACATAACAACATCTGTCAATTACTAAGCAAAAAGGAAAAACAAATACTATTGTTGCGCGTCTGAACTTTATAAAAAGAATTTGAGTCACTCACACTAAGTCGCCTTTCTTTGAGAGACACGTTCCGGTCGTTCTCTGACAGTATGCATACCTATACAACAAAAAGGTATCAGTAACCGTATAGAAAAAAAGAGGGCAACAATTAAACCCGCATACAATACCTATACTTGGATGACACAATGGTGTATGAGCAGGGTCAATAGTAACAGGAATTGCGATAGAACCACTCCCGCTGCATCGTGTGAGACGACCATTGTCACTACAGCGAGCATGGTATGCCGAATTAACGGGGTTTCATCAACCGACACCTCAGATGAAACACAAAACAATACTAAAACATCAAGAAGAAAGAATTTTTAAAGAAAAAAGCAGATACCTTTTTATTCATTATGGTCGGGTGTAGAATCATCTTTTGGTTGTTTCTTCGAGAGGCCCTGACCTGTTGCTGCAAAAGACTGCGGACATCCTCCCGAGTTGTATAGGTCCACCACAACGGAGAATTCTAAGTAAGGCCTGCGTATAACATTAACATAAAAATCAAAATATTGTGTTGATAAAAAAAAAGTAAATATTTAAGAGAGTAGATTGCTACTGCTTATGTCATTCCATGTAGTCGCACTCCCATCCCACATATTCCAGGCATTTGCCTAAATATTCCAGCAAAACAAAAAGTTAAATCTGACAAACACAAAAAAAAAGCATATTAAAATGTCACGAAGTTCGCTAAAATTATGGCATTTAGTTCCTTTTTGTTAACGTTCTCATAAAGAGGGCTTCTATTAACAACCACATTATTAAAGCTACTGTTATCAATAGTTCTAACTCCTGATCATCTGCATACTGCTAATTACTTATCAGGAACCATCAAAATACCATCAAGTGTGTCTCAATTGCGCATCAAACACCTGCACAAATAGACTAAATTTTATCAAAATATATCAAAATCAGTAACTCATCAAAAACTTACAGGCTCATTTTTTTTTTCTAGAAGCAAATAAGGTCAAGGCGGGATAAATAAGCTACTAATCCGAACACCCCCTAAATATGTAGCATTCAACAACATCTACAACCGTAATGTTATAAACCCAAATCCAAGTAATCCTAGCCTTAAAAAACAGCACCCATAACCAAAATTTAAAAACCCCCAAAACATATTCAACACAATCCAAGTAATCAAATAATCTCCCCCAAAAGTTAATCCCAAACACCCGAAAAAGTCATCACACATTATCATTCCACAAAACCCCCAAATTTTATAACAAAACCCTAATTGTAACAAAACCCTAATCATAACAAAACCCAAAATTGAAAGCAAAGTGAATATGAAAATCAAAAAAACTAAAACAGATAACTAACCTTCGATCATCATCAGCAGCAGTAGTGATTTGTGGAACGTTCTAGGTTTGGCTGGATCTATGTTTCTGCGTTTATCTTATCATCATCATCAACGAACCGGAAACGCAGGCCATGGACTAACGCGTACAATGGGTTGACGAAGTAAATGGGCCAAGGGTACTGTTTTTTGTATGACTTCGTATCAAATGGCTTTTAATATATATAGTAATGATTCATGGAAGGGTAGTTCGGTGTCATGAAATCTGCATTATTTAATTGTGTAGCAAAATAGTTTTAATGAAATTAAGCATTTGATTTATAAGAATTTATCTTCACCACAATTGGATTTGTAACAAGCTTTCATCATTTCAAAATGGAAGATCGTTGTTGAAAAATGCGACCCTTTAGTTGTTTATCAGAATTCAAATAGTGTCATCCGAAATGGAATTTATTTTGAGGATTAATTTGGTGAAAATTTCAAAAGGTGTCCTGGTTGGGTATTGAAGGAATAACAAAAAGAGGTAATTACCAAAATAGTATTTCAAAAAAAAAACATGGTCCATTTTATAATCACTCTCAACACCTCTTTCCCATTTTGGTCACGCTTGACTGCTCGACTGCTCGACTCCACTAGAATCTTGACATGTGTCATTCCAAAGGTACCTTCAAATCTTTAGAGAATCTTTGTTACTATTCACCTTTTTAAAAGTCAATGCTCAACCGACGGTGCTCGACTTGAAACTACTCGACTGACGGCGTATCTTTTTGAAAAATATCTTTCCAAAAGATTTGATTTGTACTTTCCGTCAGTCCTTTTTTGTACTTTTTATTTTTTTTTTTCTTTTTGCTGCAAACAAAAAAAAAACACACACACACACTACACTAATTTGATCCAAAAACACACACTAATTAACTGTTTCGGTAAATAAAATTCAAAAATTTTACAGTACATCTTTCAAGAACACACACCAACACACACTAAACACTGTTTCAAGAACATCAAACCCTCTTTCAAGAACACAAAGACAACTGCTGATTTTGCCAATTAGGAAATACAGACAAGCATCAAATCCTCTATTATTCCGATCAAAGATATGGCTGCTAGAGAAGTAAGTAAAATGTGCGATTTGCTGATGCGTGGTTTTGCGACCTTACAACAGGTTTTACCTCTCGAGGGATCTCAAGAGGCTTACAACCCCACCAGGCAGTGTACCTGACCGATGTAGTATAGTGTAGTGGTAAGTACGGGGGATTGATCGTTCTCCACAGGGAATAGTGTCGTTAGGATTGAAAAACTACTTTAATAGGTCTAAGGGTGAGGGAAGATTCTTTTTGTATTTTTATGTTTTATGAAAGCAAGTAAAATCTCGGGTTTGAAGGAGTGGGCGGAATTAGTTGCTAGTCAACTAACCCAAATAACTACAAATGCAAATAAAATAAAATAACTGAAAATGAAAAGGTGGTGGAACTTATGTGGAGAGAAATGTGTTTACTTAGATTTCCTTACTCCCTAACTATCTTTTACCGGCTGATTAGTGTGTATTAATTGCGTGGATGACGGGTGTATTCCTTAATACCAATCGTGGGGTGGCGTACGTACTTCCCCAACTCTACAAGCTCCTACTTCACTCCTATGTCGAGCCGGCTAAGAAGCTCCTAACATGGGATCACTAGAATTCGCTCATGCATTAAATACAACCATAAAAACCTTAGTACGCATTGGTTCATGTTTCTTAAGACGTTCAAGCAAGTTACCGAATAGGAGGTTAGCCAGTTTTCTTAAGCCTAACATCGATAAACAATCATCCAAAACAATTAATAACACACTAATAACCAATAATCAATAGTTAGGTTTCATTAGATCTAAGCAAACACAAGATAAATCTAGCCTAGCATGTTAATTAAAAGACAAGAACAAGATATAATCAAACAACACATAGACATATTGATTGATTAAATGATTACTTATCTTCAATTAAACATGGGAGATCCAAGGGTATGAAAACCCTTAAAAATGGCAGAAATTCGTCTTAGGGTTTCTCCTCACAAAGTTGCACACTAATGACAAAAAATTGCAAAACTATATATAGAACTTAGTGGCTAACGGCGTCACGTTGTAGATCTTGACGCCGTCACCTCGCCATGTCTAGGGTTCCTGGATGGCCTTCCTGACGCCGTCCCTCTTTAATGCTCCAAAATCCGCTCTGGCTTATCAAAGGTTGACGCCGTCAGAAATGGGCTTGACGCCGTCTCTCTTTAGCTTAAACCGTGATGGCCTTGATCACCTTAAAGGGTGACGCCGCCAGACTTCCTTTGTAAAACTCCCTGGCTTATCATGTGTATTTTTCATATCCACCTCTTTTGCCAAGCCATGACGCCGTCTGGAACAATCCCTGACGCCGTCAAAGGTACTTTTCCAGCCGATTTTGAGACTTTGTCGTTTTCTTCACTTTTATGCTCCAAAAACGTCCAAAATGCTTCCTTTTCCAGATTTCTTCTCCAAAGTACCTAAAATGACAAAAGGAACGATTTAGGGCAATATTTGATCAAATAAATACGATTTAGGGCTTAAATGACCCCCTAAAAGCGGTACACTTTTCGCTTCATCAAATACCCTTACACTTGAGATTTGCTTGTCCTCAAGCAAATGCGCTTTTATTCTAATCAAAGTACAAGTTAGGGGTCATTTAACGCTAATATAAAAGTAATTACAATAACTAGTCGTTCCACTTTAATCATAATAAGCACGGAGATTACAAACTAGCACCTCACAAGTAGTGTTTAGATACTCACATCTCTCAGGTGTCATAAAAGTATATCTCATACATGAAAACGGATAATATCTCTCACTACCTGTCATAGCAAATAGATTACCATAGGCTTGGGAAAGGATCGAAAACATTCTCCACTAGGCGTAAGCACCTAAGATAAACTATCAAAGAGGACTTTTAAACGGGTTATAACGTGAGGTGTAGGGATATGATAAACACGGTTTTGTTGGATAAGGGATATTTTACTGGTGGCGAGTTAAAGATCTTGATTAATTACATGTACAATATGGCGTTGCTAAGCCAAGACTAGACTCGACTTAAGCTAAAAACAAAATAACAAAAACATAAAATAAACATAAAATGAAACGGGATGGTAGTCCGTATGTTTTTTTCTACATTTCTTTTTTCATTTTTTTGTATTTTTCTTGATTTTTTCGATTTTTTTTTTTTTTTTTTTTTTTTTTTTTTTTGTGTGTGCATATACTCTTGCCCTACCATCCAAAATAATACATCGTAGGGGGGTTGTATCCCCCTTACACTTGAACTTTTACATAACTTTACAATTAACTATTCTAATGACTCGAATTAAGATAATCGAAACACTTGGAGTACTTTTAAAATATTTAGCACATATGGGGGTAATAATGTTGTTCTTCCCCATTACTCCATTACACTAGTACTTTACCCATGAGTCCCAATCGTCCCAAAACAATATGTACAAGGATATGACTCGACTTAGCAACCATGTAATCAATTAGATAATTAACTTGGGGTTTAAACAAATGTTGTGATAATAATGCACTAAAAATGAGTGCATACAAGGTAGGCTAAGGCGATTTGGGTGTACATTTAAGTGGGGTGTAAACAAATTCTTACTTTAAGTAAAATGCTTAAAGTTAAAAATGAAAAGATAGGCTCTGAGGGGTGTACTAGGGGTATCGTGTACTAAAAATGAGTACAATGCAAAGGGTGTGGGAGAATTACTTGACCAATGTAGCCAATGTAATTATAACAAAAACACAGGTGTAAAACAATGGGTTAATCCTAATGCCTCTTATCATGTAGTAAATCTAACTACACGAATGTAGTCTCACTTGTGGCCTCGGAATGGTCCTAACGCAAGTTCTAGAATCTAAGTGCTATCGGTACACACATCATAGCATAAATGCTTTTCCTACCAATTCTAGGGGCGAACCTCACATATTTGGGGGTGGAAAATTTTTTAGTGGTACGGTTTTGTGCTAGTCATATAACTCCTATCCGTGAGACGCTCATTAAGATCAAAGTTTCACTCCTATATGTTGTAAAAAATATTTAAATTTGGCACTAAAATTGCCCTAACAGGTATTTCTCTCAGTTTTATTACACATCTACCATTAAACAAACAAAAATCAAGCGTAATAGCATTCTCTAAAGTATCGTACTTTTACCCCCCCCCCCCCCCCCTAACACTTAAGATGAACATTGTCCCCAATGTTCAAATAACAAGATGTAAAAGTAAATAAGGTAAAAGAATGAAATCATCTTCCAAGAGAATGTAGAAGCTCCAAGACTAATGCATCGCCAAAAGCTTGATTCCACATACATCTCCTTGTCCAAAATAACCTGTTAAACCTGAGAAAACAAACACGAAAACCTGCATAACATCGGCGGGATAAATTCTATATATAAGGATATAATGCTTGTGGAATGATAATTTTGCAGATTCCTGGAGTTTATAAGTTAGAGATTTAATAAAAACTTTTTATGAAAACAAAACTTTCAAAAATTTCAGAAAATAAACACCTGACGCCGTCAGGTTGTAAACCCTGACGTCGTTAGAAATAATCTGACAGAATTCTCATGTTAAGTTTCCGGAAAATTTCTGGAAAAACCTATACCTTACTTCCTGGAAATCCTGCAAAATATCATTATGACTCGATACAAGCATTTGACTCAAACAAATACTAATATGTATGTTAATTTAATATTATTATGATTCATGTTCATTTGTTCTAATAAACCGATTTGGATTTCCCTTACACTTAACTTTTGCAAAATACCTTTATATGTAGTTAAGACGAAGTTAAAAACAAGATAAAACATTTTCACAATTTAGTTTTGAACATGAATCAATAATAATAAAAATTAAACACACATACGGAAACAAATAAAATCAAACAAACAAATAAATAAACACACAAAGCAAATAAAGCTTGGGTTGCCTCCCAAGAAGCGCTTTTCTTTATTAACGAGTCTTGTAGCTAGACTCAAAGTCCTCGTACATTACGTGATTCCATCATTCATAATGACGTATCCCTGATAGATATAATCCTTGTTATCAGGGTGGTGGTGTCTCAATCGCTCGACATTCGCAGTCACTTCACCTCCTCCCTTGTCGGTCAAGCTTACTACCCCGTCTTGGTGTAGACTTATAATTGTGAATGGTCCGTACCACCAGGGACTTGGTTCATCGGTAGGTGCTTTTGTTTCTGAATGCCTTAGGAGCACGGAGTCTCCTTTTGTAAATTCAACGGGGTTATTGGTCTGCTCATCAGCCTCAATATACTCGTTATTTCCACCCTTACATTCTCTAATCTCATTTTCATTGTAATTCTTAATCTTTGCCTCCCATGCAAGGATTTTCTCTCGAACATTACCACGGATTATATTGGGGTTCGCCTCCATCTTCTTTTGTAGAGCAACATCTCGTATATGTCGTGGGATAGTTGGGAAGTTTATTGTTTTCTTCCCATTCTTCATTTGAATGGTACTATTTTCGTAATCGATTTGTGCCCTAGTGGTAACGAGAAAGGGTGCCCCAAGGATTATTGGCATATTCATATCATTTCTTTCAATAATCATGAAGTCGACCGGATACAGGAATCCGGCAACGTTGACCAACACATCTTCTGCAATTCCTAACGGGTACTCATAAGAATGTTTTGCAAAGGAGAGTTTAGTACGGGTGATGGATGGCAGTTCGTCGGTTAACTGGACATAAACGGATAAAGGCATCAAATTTACGTCGGAACCTTGGTCAGCTACCGCATCCAGATACTTGAGTTTTCCAATGCTGCATGGTATTTCGAAGACCCCGTAGAATTCCTGCTTTTCCACTAACTTCTGTCTTATGAGGCTCTCATACAATTGCCCTCCGGGTAATGTGTCAGTTTCATCATCCGGTTCCATCCTTTTGGACTCCTTGTTGGGTAGATGAGTACGTCGATAGTTTCTCAGCCAATCGTTTATGGTCTCCTTGTTTATTTCGTGCTTCAAGTAATGCCTCACTTGTTGTGACTTTGGCGGTTCTACCAATTGGCGCTCCTCAGAGGGCGCCTCCTTCCCCTTGTCGGAATCGCATTTGTAGGCATTGGTATTTCCGTCATTAAGTGGGACGAGGTCAATTTTGTTAACTTCCATAGTTATCAACTTCCCTCTTTCATCATTTTCGCCCTCTTGGACGACGGAGATGGCATTAACACATTTAGTGTTGGGAACTTCAACGTCTTTTCGCACTAACACATTTTCAGGAGCTTTTGTTTTTGTATATTCTTTCAAAAGGCCCATCATCTCAGCCATCTTCTCTTCCATCTCCTCCTTTTGTTTGTAGATAGCTTCCTCAAATTTTGCCAACTGTTCGGAGTGTTTTGACATGTATTCTCTCATTCGAGCTTCGAATGTTGGACTAAGTTCCTGAGGTGGTGAGTTGGGTTGAGCGTGCTTATGGAAGGATTTAGTATTTTCCCTCTGGGGTGATTCGGACAATGGCATTTGCTTAATGCTTGAGACCGAGTTAACTGTTGCATTTTGTGGACTTAAGGGTCTCTTTTGCTTTTCCATAAGATATGCAACCCTCTTCTCAAGTTCACTAACGCTTTCCTCGGTGATTTGATTGGCTTTATCGGGTGATGAATATGTCTTGACCGCCGAGCGTAAGTCGTGGGAAACTTGCCACAATTCATCATCGTCGGATGCAAGCTCATCAATGATTTCCCATGATTCCTCGGCGCTTTTGTCACGCAATCTGCCTCCGGCGGCTCGATCGATGGCACGCTTGGTGTGGTAATCAACATGGTCATAGAAGATTTGGATTTGAAGCCAGAGATTTATGCCATGATGAGGGACTTTTTGAAGTAAGTCCTTGAATCGAATCCATACCCCATATAGGGTTTCGCCTCGACGTTGTACGAAAATCAAGATATCCTTCCTTAACTTGGTAGTTCTTCCTGGTGGGAAAAACTGAGCAAGGAAACGAGTGGTGAGATCATCCCAAGAGGTGATGGATCCTGCGGATAGACGCTCTAGCCATTGACTAGCTTGGTCCCGCAGAGAGAATTGAAAGAGACGCAGTCGGGTCGTCTCTCGAGTGGCAACATCAAGGTCTATGGAATCAACGATTTTGAGAAAGTCCTTGAGATGTTGATTAGGATCTTCGGAACGAAGTCCATGGAATGCGCATCCGCTTTGCACCAACCGGATGGTGTCGGATCGCAAGGGTGTGACATTGGCTCCTTGAGTGAGCTCAATGGTGTTTCGATAGCCATGGTGGCTAGGACGAGAGTAGTCTCCTAAGGTACGGGCTCTAGGAGGTGGGTGTTGTTGTGGTGGTGGGTTGTTGGGATCGAGGATATTACCACCTTCCATGATGTCGGATGGTAATGGTTACGAACAAAGAAACGAAGAAAAAAGATAGACTAAAGAAAACGTAGAAAAATAAAATAAAAATCTCACTAGAAAGGAATCTAGTGAGTAGACCTAATAAAATAAAAATTCAACCTAAACAATAACTATTCCCCGGCAGCGGCGCCAAAAACTTGATGCGTGGTTTTGCGACCTTACAACAGGTTTTACCTCTCGAGGGATCTCAAGAGGCTTACAACCCCACCAGGAAGTGTACCTGACCGATGTAGTATAGTGTAGTGGTAAGTACGGGGGATTGATCGTTCTCCACAGGGAATAGTGTCGTTAGGATTGAAAAACTACTTTAATAGGTCTAAGGGTGAGGGAAGATTCTTTTTGTATTTTTATGTTTTATGAAAGCAAGTAAAATCTCGGGTTTGAAGGAGTGGGCGGAATTAGTTGCTAGTCAACTAACCCAAATAACTACAAATGCAAATAAAATAAAATAACTGAAAATGAAAAGGTGGTGGAACTTATGTGGAGAGAAATGTGTTTACTTAGATTTCCTTACTCCCTAACTATCTTTTACCGGTTGATTAGTGTGTATTAATTGCGTGGATGACGGGTGTATTCCTTAATACCAATTGTGGGGTGGCGTACGTACTTCCCCAACTCTACAAGCTCCTACTTCACTCCTATGTCGAGCCGGCTAAGAAGCTCCTAACATGGGATCACTAGAATTCGCTCATGCATTAAATACAACCATAAAAACCTTAGTACGCATTGGTTCATGTTTCTTAAGACGTTCAAGCAAGTTACCGAATAGGAGGTTAGCCAGTTTTCTTAAGCCTAACATCGATAAACAATCATCCAAAACAATTAATAACACACTAATAACCAATAATCAATAGTTAGGTTTCATTAGATCTAAGCAAACACAAGATAAATCTAGCCTAGCATGTTAATTAAAAGACAAGAACAAGATATAATCAAACAACACATAGACATATTGATTGATTAAATGATTACTTATCTTCAATTAAACATGGGAGATCCAAGGGTATGAAAACCCTTAAAAATGGCAGAAATTCGTCTTAGGGTTTCTCCTCACAAAGTTGCACACTAATGACAAAAAATTACAAAACTATATATAGAACTTAGTGGCTGACGGCGTCACGTTGTAGATCTTGACGCCGTCACCTCGCCGTGTCTAGGGTTCCCGGATGGCCTTCCTGACGCCGTCCCTCTTTAGTGCTCCAAAATCCGCTCTGGCTTATCAAAGGTTGACGCCGTCAGAAATGGGCTTGACGCCGTCTCTCTTTAGCTTAAACCGTGATGGCCTTGATCACCTTAAAGGGTGACGCCGTCAGACTTCCTTTGTAAAACTCCCTGGCTTATCATGTGTATTTTTCATATCCACCTCTTTTGCCAAGCCATGACGCCGTCTGGAACAATCCCTGACGCCGTCAAAGGTACTTTTCCAGCCGATTTTGAGACTTTGTCGTTTTCTTCACTTTTATGCTCCAAAAACGTCCAAAATGCTTCCTTTTCCAGATTTCTTCTCCAAAGTACCTAAAATGACAAAAGGAACGATTTAGGGCAATATTTGATCGAATAAATACGATTTAGGGCTTAAATGACCCCCTAAAAGCGGTACACTTTTCGCTTCATCATTTGCACAGTAACCCACACTTTTTTTTTTTTTTTTTTTTTTTTTTTTTGTATAAGCCCTTTCGTTTGCTATTTTTTGGTTTGATTGATAGATCATTGTGGTTATTTTAATGTCATGTCTGATTATTTTAAGTGCTTATTTTTGGTTTGCATTGTCTGCATTGTATTGTTAATAGCATAACGAGGTAGGTTGCAACCTTTATGTTGTTAACAAAGACTAAAGACTAATGTTCGAGGTTATAAACTTGTTACACAAATTTTTAAATGTTGATATGCACAAATGTTTAAATGTTGATATGGCATATAATCAGCTGATAGATTAGTATATGCATGAACTACAAAGGGTACCATACCTGGAATAAACAATTGTTGAAGGTGCCAAATCACCTGGGCCGTTAAGTCTGATTATTTTAAGTGCTTATTTTAGGCATTTGTGGTTAGGGTTTGATCTAGCCTCTAGGCATTTAAGTGCTTATTTTAGGCCAAATCACCTGGGCCTTTAAGTCTGAAAATTGTCCAAGTGTTAACCTGCTGCCAGTATACTTCAACCTGCTGCTAGTGTATGTGAAGATTTCCAACCGATTCTAACAGCTCATTTAGCAATGCACCTGACATACATGCGTGGTTTTCTGGATTCATTGCCAATTCGAGTTTTGTCTCCAACATCTTTATTCTTGTCTCCAGCATGTTTATTTGTAGATCTTTTAACTTGCAGCTGGAACATTCTGTTGAAGTTCCCGTTTCATAACAATTGGGTTGCTGTGAAGGACCCGGAGATGAATTAGAACAACTTAAGTTGTGCTTGCTATCAAATTCATCCTTCCATATAAAATATTTACATCCATAATCTTTTATTGCGGGCTGTTACATATTAAGAAATGGTTATGAAATAAATTTTTAACAACTAATTTACATATACGTGAAACATAAGATTGCTAACCTTTGAACGAGGACATGAGTAGAAAAGTTTACCATAGCTATGCGCCTTATGTGATTTTCGTACCACTATTTTGCCACCTCTACATCGACACATTGGAAGATCCATACGAATTTCTAATTTTTCCAGCTGTTAAGAATTTGGTGGGAATGTCACAAGTATCTACATTATAATGGGGTGGTGTTTGTTAGGTGAAAAATTAAATGTGAGTTAGTATAAGTATTTATTAAAATCACCAACCCCATATTAATTAATATCTAAAGTTAACATTTATTACATCCATCTCCCCAACCACCAGTCGAGCATGAGATACTTATCAAAATACGTGACGGTGCTCGACTGACGGTGGTCAACTGATGGTGCTCGACTTGCAACTGCTCGACCGACCCTATATTATAGTATTTATTAAAAGATCTTTACAAAATCTAACATTTATTATAGCATTTAGTATTTATTAAAAGATCTTTACAAAATCTAACATTTATTCTAGTATTTATTAAATCCATCTCCCCAACTACCAGTCGAGCATGGGACACTTGTCAAAATATGTGATGGTGCTCGACTGATCGACTGCTCGACTATGGATATATTTACTGATGATAAAACAAAAATGAAGCCAGTAATCAGGCAGAATTCATGTCAACCAAAATGAAGCATGTGTCCATTCAAAGAGTATACAAGCGGAAGATCATAGTTATCATCTTTTTGGTGGCATTGTCTCTGAAGCATGTAATGAACAAGCCCTTCTTCATTATCCACATAGGTCAGATCAAGCCATGGTCCAAAGAATGTAGCATTAAACATGGTACGCCGTGGCTGGTCTAATCGATCCTTCATAAGTACAAAGTAATGCAATTTGCTTTTGACAATAACTCTAGCATCATACGCCTACAAGAAATAACAATTCCATTATATAATACTAAGATAAGGTATAAAAGAAATAATAAACAACTCGCAAAGTGCTCATTTTAAGCAGCTTATAAGTATTTATTATAGGCAATCACAAACACCCCTTAATATAGAATAGTATGAATAAATATAATTATTTAACTGCAATAACATTATCATCCCTAGCAGCAGGTTAATTTGCCTAGCAGCAGGTTAATTTACAATAAACTGTGTTAATAAGCTTGTTAAAAATTTCTACCAACACCTAATTAGCTTGAAGCAATCCCAACAAAGCAATTTAAAAAAACCTAATTACCAATAAACTGTGTTAATAAGCTTGTTAAACGCGTTAATAAGCTCCTTATACTTAGCAACTTCACATTCAAAAAGCTCACAATCCTAGTTTAAACTAAACTAAACTAAACTAAAGATTTACAATAAAACCTAAGACTCACACCTTAACACCTAAGCAGCGAAGCACAAAGAATAAGCAGTGAATCACAAAAGTTACAATATAACATACAAAAATATGGAACAATACTATAGAACAAAGCCCTAATAAGCAGTTACAATATGGAACAAAAATAAATCAAAGCCCCAATAAGCACTAAAAAAAACTTACCATTTCGTTTTGAGGCCTCTTTCGGTTTTTGCGTCTGATTCTGGCTACTGGAAAAATACTATAGAACAAACATGAAGATGAACCGACGAAGAAGAAACTGGGAAAAATAAAATGTAGAAATTAACTAAAAACAGTGTTTTGGGAAATATGAGCGTACTCTGTGTGTGTTTTTTAAATCAAAAACCGAAAGATGTACTGTAAAATTTTTGGTGTGTGTTCTTGAAAGATGTACTGTAAAATTTTTGAATGTGTTTTTGGATCAAATTAGTGTAGTGTGTGTGTGTGTTTTTTTTTTGTTTGCAGCAAAAAGAAAAAAAAAATAAAAAGTACAAAAAATGACTGACGGAAAGTACAAATCAAATCTTTTGGAAAGATATTTTTCAAAAAGGTACGCCGTCAGTCGAGCAGTTTCAAGTCGAGCACCGTCGGTTGAGCATCGACTTTTAAAAAGGTGAATAGTAACAAAGATTCTCTAAAGATTTGAAGGTACCTTTGGAATGACACATGTCAAGATTCTAGTGGAGTCGAGCGGTCGAGCAGTCAAGCGTGACCAAAATGAGAAAGAGGTGTTGTGAGTGACTATAAAATGGACCATGTTTTTTTTGAAATACTATTTTGGTAATTACCTTTAACAAAAATTATAGGTTTTAGAAGTCATAATAAAAGCTAAAATTTAATTACGTTATATTTAATAACAATGTAATGTTTATTGTAATGAGTAAATTCAATTAATTGCGTTAAATTATTATATGTAACAAAATTTCAAAACTAAAGTATACAAATAGAAAGTGTATAAACTTAATTTTTTGAGTTAATTTCAAAAATTATCCCTGTGGTCTGTCGGGTTTTACGGGTTTAGTCACTAAATTTTTTTAACGGATCTATTATAACCAAGAGTCGACTTTTAACACCTTCCGGTGGACGAGGTTGATCAAAATGGAAGAGATTCATGTTTAGTTTTAGTGAGAGAGTAGAGAGAAGGTGGAGTGTTTTAACTTTGAATATTATTCTTATGTTAAATGATTACACAACCACACCCCACAAGTGAAGACTTGTGGGGTATTTAAATGCCATACAAGACAACTATTAGAGTATTACATTATAAGTCCTTGCACTATATGCATTCTAGTTGTCTACTTCCAATTCACGTAAATATCGCCCAACTTCATTTCTAACAATCTCCCTCCAGCTGGAGATATACGTGAATTGGTTACAATGATTCCTAACAAGTACATAACAATGATGAATGCAATGCTGAGGTAGAGCAGTTTCCTCTGAGGATGTCTTCGCAGCTCTTGATCTTCTCATATCTTTCTCAGCTCACTTGAAAATTACTTGCAGAATCACTGTAATGATCTAATTAAGTTATTACTCCCTCCCAATTAGTAAGGCATTTTCTTTACATGCTCCCTCCCAAAATGACAACCCGTTTGATATAGCCTTGATGCTTGTAGAAGAAGTTTCTCTGAAATCTTGCCAAATTGTCTTCAGTCTCTTGCACAGCGGAAAATGGATTATAGACTGATGACTTGTAACTTCTTCACAGGTTTGCTTGGGGAGCATCATATCGACATCTTCATCTCACTTAGAATGCTTCCAGTTCTTTAATAAACAGCCCCGATGTACACATTTCATACATTTCTCCCTCCAGGATGATGACAATCATTCGGACTCATCCTACATATGTGTACATAGATATATCAACTAGAAGCAACATACAAATCAATAACCCATGAGTGGATGTCGATAACTATTCTCTCTACAATTCTCTTTAGATCAATCTCTTCTCAAACATCTTGTAACAAAACAATGGCTTTTTGTAGTGACTGCTGATGGAGAAACCCACTATGACGAATTTGAGACTGAAGTAAAATAACCCAGACTTGTGACTTAAACTTGCACGAACGTGTGACTAAGAACCTATACTGAGCACTGCAACGTGTCTCCTTATAGCATAGGTCGTTTCATATACCCATCCATCCTTCCTTAACTGTATATGAACCTCTCTTGAATTATCCACAACTTTGTGTGACACTGAGTACTACAACGTATCTCCTTTAAGTGATAGTTAACTAGGTCTTCGTCCGTCCACCCCTTGACCTATGAAAACTAGATAACCCAAGACTTAATCACTATTCTATAAATGCTTAAACAAGGATCTCGAAGAATCATGCATCCAACCAACCCCGATATCTTCAAGATACTAAGTACACGCACCCGTGAAATTCCACTTCAACTTCAAATAAGTAATAATGAATCATCCTTGTAGTCACAGTTGAGAATTTAGCCATTGACATTTGATTGCGATTCTTGATCAGGATCTTTTCGGCTATACGTGGTGATGTTGAAGGTGTAGGCCAAAAATATCATTTGTGATTTTGGTGTGAAATATGCCATAAAATGACATTCTAATGATGCTGGAAAAATTTGAGTTTTACAATTTTTACGCCAAAAATTCCCCGAAAAATTCGAATTTTGGCCAAAAAATTTGAATTTTGGGCCAAAATTTTCACTCTTGTACCAGAATTTGAATCTCGCGTAAAAATTGTCCGTTAAGTCTCCTGTAAAAATTAAATTTTACTCAGATTTTTTTTTTCAATTGCGATAAGATGTCCGATATCTGAATTGGGAAAAGATCTCGGACACAATTGCGATAAGGTTCTCAGATAAGGCTGAAGTCTGAACTGCGATAAATCTGATGAGTTGTAAATGCGATAAGATCAAATGCGATTAGATCATATGCGATAAGATTATCCGAGTTGCAAATGCGATAGAAACCTGAATTCAGATAGTTCGTTGTCTTGATTGCAATTGCGATAGAAAGTGTCAAATGCGATAAAACGCTGATGAAGTCCAACTCCGATAATCTGACTTTTTACACCAACTTTTACCAACTTTTTGTACTTTTGCTACTAGCCCATGCAACTCCACTGCCAACTTTCTATCAACTTACCAACTTGTCAACTAACATCAATAATTCACAAACAAGTACTATTCCCATCACAAAGATCAAAATCTTTCCATGTGAATTATTTTCGATCTAAAAAAAAACTTAGAACAACCAAAAATTCAACACAGAAACACTAGATACGATTGAAAGAATAGCAACCCTTCATAAACTACCACGTTAGATCACAAACAACCACAATCTTGAACCTTTATTTGTGTGTACGATTCCAAGATAAACACAAAACAGCCACGTTTTTTAAGATCAAAAAACGCAACAGTTTGGTGCATATGAACATCAATCGAACACAACAACCCAAAAACTCGGCTGTAAACAAGAACCGAGAAGAAACACCAAAAAAAATCACATTAGTTACCTCAAAAACACCACGAATGGCCACCCGGTTAGCTCATGATACCAATTATTATAACCAAGAGTTGACTTTTAACACCTTCCGGTGGACGAGGTTGATCAAAATGGAAGAGATTCATGTTTAGTTTTAGTGAGAGAGTAGAGAGAAGGTGGAGTGTTTTAACTTTGAATATTATTCTTATGTTAAATGATTACACAGCCACACCCCACAAGTGAAGACTTGTGGGGTATTTAAATGCCATACAAGACAACTATTAGAGTATTACATTATAAGTCCTTGCACTATATGCATTCTAGTTGTCTACTTCCAATTCACATAAATATCGCCCAGCTTCATTTCTAACAGGATCTAGTCCCTGTGGTTGCGACCCATAACGGTTTTGGTCCTTGAGACTAACTGTCATTAGTTTTTTCCGTTAGTCCTCTATACTAACATATGAACCGTTAGTCCTTTAACGACCGTTTGCAACAAACATTTGCACCGTTAGTCTTTTATACTAACAACCGTTTATACTTAACAAAAAATTTGTTTTATTTATTTATTTTAATTAAAAAAAAAATGTTTTTCTTATAATTTTTTTTCTAAATATCTTTAAAATTTATACACGCTTTTATACACATTTTTATACGCGTTTTCATATACACATTTTTATATACACATTTTAATACACGTATTTTATACACACATTTTTATATGCACGTTTTTATACACATTTTTATACATATTTTTTTACACACATTTTTATACACACATTTTTATATACGTTTTTACACATGTTTTTATACACACATTTTTATACACATATTTTTATACACGTTTTTATAGACATGTTTTTATACACACATTATATACATGTTTTTATACACATATTTTTATACATGATTTTATACACACATTTATACGCACGTTTTTATACACATGTTTTTTACACACATTTTTATACACGTTTTTATACACACATTTATACACACATTGTTATACACGTTTTTATACACGAGTATAAAAATGTGTGTATAAACATGTATAAAAATATGTGTATAAAAATGTGCGTATAAATGTGTGTATAAAAACGTGTGTATAAAAGCATGTGCATAAAAACATGACATGTGTATAAAAAACATGTGTATTAAAACGTGTATAAAAATATGTGTATAAATGTGTGTATAAAAATGTGTATAAAAATGTGTGTATAAAACGTGTATAAAAACATGTATATAAAAACGTGTGTATAAAAAATGTGTGTATAAAAGTATGTATATGAAAATGTGTATAAATTTTAAAGATATTTAGAAAAAAAAATTTATATGAAAACCAATTTTTTATTTATTTATTATTTTTTTTAGAAGAAGAAGAAGAAAAAAAAATTTGAGTTAAGTATAAATGGTCGTTAGTATAAAGGACTAACGGTGCAAATGTTTGTTGCAAACGGTCGTTAGCTAACGAAAAAAACTAACGACAGTTATTCTCAGGGACCAAAACCGTTATGCCTTGCAACCACAGAGACTGAATCCGTTAAAAAAAGTTTAAGGACTAAACCCATAAATTCCGACAGACCACAGGGACCATTTATGAAATTAACTCTATTTTTTTTTATTTTTTTTATTTTTTTTAATTTTAATATACTTCTATTTATAGAAAGGCTTAAGTTAGCTAAAGATATATGTTAAAGATAAAGACAAAGATAAAGATAAAAATTAAAATAAAGATAAAGATAAATAAAAGAGAAAGATTGAAGATGAAGATTGTTGGTCCACGAATTGTATGTGGATCTCTAAGTAGCCTTGAATACTTAGTAGATGGTTGGGATAAATCCAAACCAGCCTAAGTGAGAAACCCTTAACGATTGTTAATGTTAATGCGGAAAATTAAAAAGAACAATGAAGAACACACATAGAGTTAACACTAACTTCGTATAATTCTATTAATCACACTTGTGAAACTCGTACAACTCTCTTAATAAAACAAACAATCTTAGGGATCCTTTTATACACCAAGGAAACCCTAATACTAACCAACTAAGAAGATATTCACGAATCTTCTATAAAGATACTTACACGTTTTGTATCTTTTCCTAACATATCTCTAACAAACTTTCCTTATACCACGACCAGACTTAACATAATAAGTCAACCAGACTTAATACAGACTACCAGACTTAACATGTATTACCAGACCTAATTACGAAGACATACCTAACTTTGACATATTACCAGACCTAAGTTTGTCTTCTCTTGAATCGTATGATAATTCCCAACAATCCTCCCCTAACTTGATCTTCATGCTCCATGAACTTCAAGTTCTTCTGATTTAGCTTTCTGAGGATTGAATCTTGAACACTTTGAATTGTCTTTAGGTCTTGAACCTTTCTAGTAGCCTGAATCTTGATAAGCTCTTCTGATATGGTCTTTGCAGCAACATTGACAGTATGTACATCAAATTCATTTAAGTTTCAGACTATTCTCATCACTTCCAGATGTGTTACCATCTGTGACAGGTGAATCATTGAAAATGTAATGGATTTGAAATCTCTTTACCAATAGACATTACCACTGGAGTAGCCAATGTTTTGGTGTGTCAGACCATGGTACATTAATAACCATATGATTTTTAGCAAATCATCAGCTTATCAACGGATTTGTTAAGTCTTTACTAAAAGCCGTTTGCTTCTGGACTAGCCAATTCTTTGATGGAAAAGCACCTCATCATGGTGAATTGATTACCATTTATGGTTTTCCACAGCCTTTACCACAAGCCATAACCTTGTGGGCTAGCCAACTCTTCACTTATCTTAGATATGGTGAGTTGAAGACCATACAACTTTTGGCAAATTGTTAGCCATAAACGGATTTGAGCATTCTTTACCTGTAGCCGTTTGCTCAGGATTAGCCAGTCCTTATGTTGATGAGACAAGGTGGACTGATAACCTTTTGCTGTGTTAGTGCAAGACACCTCCACCAAGTGAGAAGTTCCAATAGTCTCACTTAACAACTTATGAAAATTCTTTCAAACATCCTCAAGCTACATCCCTTAATGACTGCAATTTTATTAAATCCAATATCTGCTCATATACTTCATCCTTCTTCACAGCAGACAACTTTCTGTTTATCATATCTTTGCACACACTTGATGACAGAGGATATTCCACTTCTGCAAGCATATAAATATCCACCATCTTTTACAGATAAACAATGTACCTTGCAGTTATAGAAGTAGGTCCAGCTGGTAATCTTTTGCTGTTCAGGGAGTTTCCACACTATATTTGACTCAGTTGGTGGCTCAAACATTACTTTCAAATTTCCCCAAAAGACTCTTGTAACATCATCTTCAGGTAGATTATCTCCAAATTTGATATTCACCACCTTGTATAGTTCCTTTAAATCCTCCCTTCTTATATCATTTAAAATAGCAGCAAAATTCATATACATTATATTAGAGTAATCTTCCCTAATAATCATATATGAAGCTCTTTCACCAGTCATAACAATTTTATAGTTTACTATCTTAGCAGGTTTCTTTGAGCTTTCAATTGTTCCCATAGTGGCTCCTTCAGATGAAGGTTCTTCCTCAGATTCCTCTTCTTCAATCACTTTCTTGTATATACTTTTTCTTTCCAAACCTTTTCTTCTTTGAAACACAATTGGCTTTACTACTTCAGCTTGCACTTCTCCTGATGACTTCTCAACTTCAGGTTGTATTTCAATCATTTTATCAGGTTCAATAACAATTTTAGTCTCTTTAACCTTCTTACTCTGAAAACAATATTTCTGCACATCATCATAATCAACAGCTTTATAACCTTGATCTCTCTCAAATGCTTTGAGATATGCAACTTGAATCTCCTCATATGACTTTCCTTTCATCTTTTCCAAAGATAGATGCATTTGATTCTTTAGATACATCTTCATATCATGTTTCTTTTCTGCAATAGTCATCTTCTTGGGAATCTTTGATTTCTTCTGAAGCTTGAACCTTTCTAAGAATCCACCCAATGTATCATCATTATCTCTTGCATTTATGAAGTCAGCTAACTGTTTGGCTTGTTCATCAGCAGTTAAACCTTCAACAGCTAGAAGCTCCTCATATTTTGCTCTCACTTCATCATCAACATTGAGCAGCTTTGTAAATTCATCAGATTCTTCAGCCAATTGTCTTGCATAAACTGCATCTTGCCTCTTTTGTCTTTCTTCTTCAGCAATATCTTGTGCCTTAATCCTCTCAATTTCAGCCTCAAATGCTAGTTCTTCTCTTGTTTTTCTTTTAGACTTATTTGGCTTTGAAGTTTCATCCACAACCTGCTTTCCTTCTCTTTGTGCAGAATGTTGCTCTTCATTACCAGGATTAAGTTCATTACCAGACTCTAAAGAACCAGACTTTCCTTCACGAGTATTAATTTCATTATCAGACTTTTCATCAGACACTGTGCCATACTTTGCAGTCTCTTCCTCATCAGATAAAATTAACCTTCTTTTCTTCCTATCCTGTTTAATCTTGCCCATGGATTGAGCCAAAGTTTCTGCTACTTCCAGTGTCTCTGGACTGATGGTGGTGACAGGTTCTTGAACTGGAGGTTCTTGAACTGGTGTTTGAAAAATGTTTTCTTGTTCTTGTTCCAAATTCCTCCCCTGTTTGGAAGAATTTTCAGCTTCTCCCTCCTCATCATCAAAAGGAACACCCTTTTTCTTCATTGCCATTCCCATTTTCTTTACTTTTCGCACCAAAGTCACATAAGCTCTTCTGAGTGCCTCATTAGACTTCTCCAAAATAGCTATCTTCTTTTGCAGTTGAGGAACTAAAGTGAGAAGAGTTTCCACAGTTATTGGTGCATGTTCCTCCTCCCTTGCAGGACTTGGAACATTTGGTTGAGAAGGTGAAGATTGTGGGGTAGGTGTAGGTATTCTTTCAGCAGATGGTGAGAGACCTGGTTGAGATGATGGAGTTGGGGTAGGTGTAGGTGTAGCAGACCTAGATGATGCTTGGGCTTGTTCCTCATCAGGTTGCACTTGTGCAGCTCCAGATGTACCTGCATTGTTAGTACCAAGCATAGCAGCAAGCAAAGGTCTATGTGCCCCTTGAAAACTCCTTTTTATATTTGCAAAAAGTTTTGGAGTAAAGACCACACTGATGTAAGGCACTTTATCCTCAGTTTCATAGTTCAAGACCATTTGCAAAAATCGTGGATAAATTAAAAATTTAGGGTCCTTAGCATTTTTCACCATTCCTTCAAAAATTAGTTTTGAAAAATTAAATTTCCTTCCAAGTAATAAACAGACCAATGCAGAAGCAATTCTGCTTCCAAATTGATCCCATCCACCACTCTTGGGACTTAAGCTTTGAAGTAAATGATGTAGTAAAAACCTCCACTGTGGTGTAAAATGACTTTTCCAAAAGGTAAAACTTCCATCAGTAGGGTACCCAATGTTATCCAATCCCTCCAAAATATCATTACCAGGCAAATCAAATTCTCCTAAAGCATCATCCAATTGGAGACTTCCCCTAATGGAGGCTTCAGTAATGGTAAAACCATTATTGTCAATAATTGCCCTTAAACATGGTGTCCCATCATCAAGAGTCTCAGAGGTAACCGACCCCCAAAACTGCTTAACAAGGGACTGATAAATAGTAGGATTATGAAGTAATGAATAAAAAATGTAAGAACCTTTTAGGAAATCCACAATCTCCTCAAAACCTGCACTTTGATCTGGTTTCTTCAAGAAACCAACTTGATTATGCTTGTCAACAAACTTGAGGTTAGCCATGGATAAGTGAATGAATTAGGTCTGGTTGATTGGAAGGGTAGGGTTTGAAAATATTTGCTTATAAACAGAGTCGAGAGTCTAAAATAAAGATGATTTAAAATAGGAAGCAAATAAAGAATAAAAGGAGATAAAATATATCAAGTTTTAGTCTTATATACTTCGTAAATATCTCTTTTTACCGAAGATAGTGCAACGGTAATATTTTAGATAAATATTTATTACTCTGACCAGATCTAACGGTCATAATTTTAACACTACCCGACTTAAAATAGTCAACCAGGCCGAATCATAAACTTACCAGACCTAACCAAAAGAGTGGACTTACACGCTGATTTTAGCGAATGCAAGGCTTTACATCATCATCATTCCAATCTTTTCTGCAAAAATTAGTTCAACGACAAGAAAGGGAGACAAAAACCAATATTTGCAAGAAAAGGTCAGCACACAAGCTACCAGATTTAACACTTAAGGCTACCCGATGTAAAAACTTGTACATTTGCCTCCCTTTAAATGTACATTACCTCCCCTTAAGTGTAAACACTTTTTTTTTTTTTTTTTTTTTTTTTTTTTTTTTTTTTTTTTTTTTTTTTTTTTTAACAAAACTTAAGCTAAAGAATGAAAAAAAAAATAAACATGGTCAACTTTCCATAAATTACAAGTAATTACTCTTTGCCTGCAAGAATTAACCTATACACCAACCGAGCATTAAATAGCATTAAACCTTGATTTTCCCTATAAAACCACCCATTGTATTATCACAAAACCATCACAAACCAAAAGAAAAACCTTATTAGTATAATGGATCCTTCCCACTCAGAAATCATAGAGATTTCATCCGATTCTTCTTGGGATCCAAACGGCTCATCTTCTGATTCATCATCAGGAAGATGGGGTGGTTATTTTTCACCAGGTTTCTCATCAATAACGAAAAACAAAACCGCAAGGGAGAAAATACTGAAACATTGGTTAGCAGCATATGATCTCACTGAGAAAGAGCCAGAGGACTCTTCTTCAGAGGATGAAGTAGAGGAGACTTCAGAAGATATAACTTCTTCAGAGGATTCTTCTATTGATTATGAAGCAGAGACCTCCAAGACTGTGACATCCAAGAGCACCAAGGTTGTGCCTCGTCCAACACCAAACAAGCAGGTTCTAGGACTCCTAAGTCCAAAGGTCAGAGACCTTATGGGTGAGAAGAAGACCAAGAATACCATGCCTGATGTGAAGGATAAAGGCAAAGGGAAGAAGAAGATGTAGGTGTTGGTGTTTGGCTTGCTAGGGTTTAGGCTTTTGTCTTTTGATGTGCTATGTTGGTGGTTGCCTTGTTTGTAACTTTGTTTATAATGAATAAAACTTTCAAGGTTCTTTAGTCTTTAAATCAAAAACTGCAAAACAAAGTTATGCACAATATACCAAAAACAAATGTACTATGGAAAGTTGGAAACAAATTAACTACTGAAAATAAGAATAACCATGTAGAATAGCAAGATTGAAAACAAAAAAGTATACAAACTACACAAAGTTAAGAAAGAGAAATCAGTTTTTCTTAACAACCCAGGCCTGAGTGGGCTTGAGTCCTCTTTGTGGAGCAACATGCTTGAAGGTTTTGTATGAAACTGCTCCAGTGAAACTATGTTTGGACTTATAGGTATACTCATTTTTAAATGGATTCCAAGCCCAGCATTCTGAGAGGTTATCAGCAGAACCCCCATTTGAATTTGTTTGATTTACAACTGGTCTTCTCACAGGTGAAGGTGATTTATAAAAATTATTTCTTTGAATGTTTGCATTCACCTGTGGCTTTTGAAATGGTTGTCTGGGTCTCACAGAATTAACATAACCAGTATTCACATTAGGCCTCATAAAATTACCATTTTGCCTATTCACATTAAAGTTCCTAAAGCCAGACCTAAAATTTTGTCTACCAGTATTAACATAAGAGTTAGGTCGGGTAGAGTAAAACTGTTGGGCTGGTCTGGGATTAAACTGGTTGGCATGATTAATCCTGTTAGCATTATTCCAAACTGGTTTATTTGAACCATTACCAATATTAGCATTCATTCTCTTTTCATGGAAGTCACAATCTCTAATCAAATGACTTAAACTTCCACAAACAAAACATCTTTTAGGAGCATAAGTGTAACTACTCCTACTTTCTCTGTGAACATTACTACTCTTAGGTGACTCATTCATATTTACAGATTCCCTAGGAGTTTTTATGTGATTGACACAACTAGGTTTAACTGTTTGGGGTTCAGACTTAGTCACAGCAGGTTCACTTTCCTTAACAACCTTAGGTTCAGGGTTCTCTTTTACCTCACTTTTTGACTCAGACTTAGAGTGATCAGAGGAACCATCAATAGATCCTTCAGAGTCATTGGATTGACAAGAAGAATACTTACTGGTTTTGTCCTCTGAGGTGGTTGATTTAGGCACTTGAGGACCTTTCTTTCCATACACAAAAAGTGAATCATCTAACTCTTCTTTTTCAAGAGGAGTATAGTCATCACTCAGTGGTGGTGGTACTCCCTTAAAGTCACCAGTCTTAACAAACCTATTATACAATGGTTTGCCCGCATAATCATCTTCTCTAGACTTAAGGATTGCCTTTTTCTCATCTTCCTCATATCCTAAGCCACATTTTTTATTGGACTTTATTTGAGAATCCCAACATTTGAACAGGTTATTATTTGAATTGTTCCACTGATCTACCCGTTTTCTCAACTCATCCCTCTCCTTTTGAATTCTAAGGCCCATTTGTCTATACCTTTTAAGCTTTTCATCTTGTTCATATATTTTATTAGCTTGAAAGTATAGTTTTTCATTTAAAGCAGTATGTTGGTTTTGAAGGGTGACCTTTTGTGCCTCTAGTGTTTTTACAGCATTTTTATGTGCTAAAAGATTTACTTCTAGGTCACCTATTTGTCCTAACTGCTCATCACATAAAGCCTTAATATGATTATATGAATCAGTGCATAATTTAGAGCATAATGATACCTCATTACCAATGGCCATGAGAGCATGATCAGACTCCTCATTCACTCTTGGATGCTCACCCCAGTTGACACCTCCAGCTTCCAGTGTCAGCAAGCTCATCTGATTCTTTTCCATCTTCCCTTCTTCATCTCTTTTCCCATCAGCAGGCTTCTTCTCTGGACAGTCTCTTGAAAAATGTCCATGCTTGTGACAGTTGTAGCATTCAACTGTCCTCTTTGTGTATCCCACTGGTGATTTGTTGTTGAAGTTGATGGTCCTTCCATATTGCTTCTGAAATCGTTTGACCCTTAAAGCAACCATGGCAATGTGCCATTTTATGTCCATCTCCTCAACTTCAGCATCATTAATCTGTTCTAAATCTTCACTAATAAAGCTTTCATCTTCCGTTTGGTTGGCAAAGAAAGAATGAATCACCTCATCAGTAAAGTTTGAAGCAGATCTTTCATTTGAAGGAGTTTCATAGATACCAGACCTAACATTACCAGGTTTAACCTTGTAAGTACTGCTTTTGTTTTGTGACACAAAAGCAACATTTGATGAACTGGTAGATGTCTGAGTATTGTTACTGATGTCCCTTTCAAACATCCTAAGATTATTATATAGGTCATCAGGTGTCATTGAATCTACTTCCTCCTTTATCCTCATCGCCACAGATACATTACCCCATTCTGATGGTAAAGATCTAAGGAACTTGTGGTTTGCATCCTCATTCGAAACTGCTGCACCATGAACTTCCAGTTGTGTTAACAGATGTTGAAATCTGTCATAGCCCTTCTCCAATCCTTCAGTTTTTGAAACACTGAATGTCTCAAATTGCTGTTTAAGAACAGCCTTTTGCAACTTCTTGGAGTTTGCATTGCCTCCAAATCGTTTCTTGATAGCCTCCCACATCTCTTTAGTATCAACCATGCCATGGAACCTTTGTAGATGCTCCTTAGGAATAGCCATAAGAAGCAAGGTTCTAGCCTTCTTTTCCTTCTCTACAGCCCTAATCTCCTCAGCAGATACTGGTGGCATTATTCTCAGCTGCCCATCAGTCCCTTGTGAAATTCTTTTCTTAGAGTTTCCCCTTTGAATAACCTTCCATACATCACTATCAATATACTCCAGATAATGTTCCATCTCCATGGCCCATATATCATATTCTTCTCTTTTCAGTAATGGAAGTTTTATGTTTGAGATTGTGGTTGTGGATGAGATGGGTTGTTGTTGTGTTTGGGAGTTATTGGATTCAGGTTTTCCTTCATCTTCATGGTGTGAACTTTCATCCTCACTGTTATGGATTGAAAAAGTTTCAGTGTTGATTGGCTTTTCGGTCTCAGACATTGTGTAGGGTGAATTGAGTGAGAATAGGTTTTTGAGGTTAAGTGTTCTTCGAACTCAGAGTCTCTCGCCTTGCTCTGATACCACTTGTTGGTCCACGAATTGTATGTGGATCTCTAAGTAGCCTTGAATACTTTGTAGATGGTTGGGATAAATTCAAACCAGTCTAAGAGAGAAACCCTTAACGATTGTTAATGTTAATGCGGAAAATTAACAAGAACAATGAAGAACACACACATAGTTAACACTAACTTCGTATAATTCTATTAATCACACTTGTGAAACTCGTACAACTCTCTTAATAAAAATAACAATCTTAGGGATCCTTTTATACACCAAAGAAACCCTAATACTAACCGACTAAGAAGATATTCACGAATCTTCTATAAAGATACTTACACGTTTTGTATCTTTTCCTAACATATCTCTAACAAACTTTCCTTATACCACGACCAGACTTAACATAACAAGTCAACCAGACTTGATACAGACTACTAGACTTAACATGTATTACCAGACCTAATTACGAAGACAGACCTAACTTTGACATATTACCAGACCTAAGTTTTTCTTCTCTTGAATCGTATGATAATTCCCAACAAAGATTAAAGTTAAGATAAGTATGTGTTATTAACTTTTAATAATATAATTAACACTAAACACTTTACACGTTTGCATCATTTGCCATTAATAAATTCGTACAAATATATTTTTAATAAAAAACAGTTTTTTGTTTTTGCAGTTTAATTTTGTGAAAATTTCAACCGGTGTCGTGGTTGGCTATTGAGGGAATAACAAAAAATTATAAGTTTTAAAAGTTATAATATAAATTAAAGTTTAATTACACAACTATAAGTTATATTTTATGACAATATGATGTTAATTGTCATGAGCAAATTCAATTAATTGCATTAAATTATTATATGTTACAAAATTTGAAAACTAAAGTATACAAATAAAAAGTGTGTAAACTTAACTTTTTTAATACTTCTACTAATAGAAAAGGCTAAATGCTTTCTAATAATAATAATAATAATAATAATAATAATAATAATAATAATAAAGATGATGGAATTGCTCAACACTTGATAACATTAGCCAAATAAATTACATTAAACCGCACTTTAACAGAAGACGGGTTCACCCACCCCCGGTTACAACATTCCTTTCTACTGCGCCTAAAATCTCTATATATCTCTATATGTGTTAAATTTCACGTGTAATTATAAAGTAAATCGTGTGATAAGGCCTTTTATTATTTTAATAGACATGTGAGTGAAATTATGTTCAAAACTTTTGAAGCTAAAACATATAGATTTGTTGAAACTTACATATATTACGCTTAGAAAATGAACCAACATAATTTAAGAATAATACAAAATGTTGAAAGCAAGAACATGTTAATGCTTACAGTTGAAACATACATACTATGCTTAACAATAAAATGACTTAATCATAGAAAGAAAACAAAAACGAGAAAAAAAACCAAATTAACTAAACATGTGGATCAAGGAATTGAAGGAAGAAACAGTGAAAACAATAATGGGTTAATTTGGTCCATAATTCAAACTAGTCACTTGATTGAGCTCATTACCGTAAAGATTGTCTGAATCAAGGTAAGAAGGAACAAGACGATTCCAGCAAATAGAGCAATCATGCTCCATGGATTACTGAAATATGTACGCTTCAACTCTGCAATTTGTTTGCGCCAGTAACCATTGTAGTATTTATCCAACTGTTTCCCCTCATTATGGTAAAAGAAATCTACTAAGAGTAGGCTTACCCCATGACCAAGGGTCCCATACTGAAAACCTAGAAAATTCAAGTTTCATGGCCATTGGCGATCTTGCATCTTTATTAGGCTTAAAGCTCACCCCTGCTCTGTCTAGTTCTGTAACTGAGTGGAACTTTGGAAGTTTTGAACATCCTCTTGGTAGATTCTCAAATGCCAATCTATTAGCTTTGTGCAAAAGACCAAGAATATGATCATCACACGTAACTAGAAGCAGGTCATCTACGGATATGTTTTGTGTGTCCAAAAAGGTGAAATTGTTAAGAATTGGAAGGATAAGGATCCTAAGATAGTGTACTGAAATATATCTTCAAGGACAAAGTACGGGATTTGGTTTTCAACTAGAAGCAGGTCAAACATTATAGAATTAAGATTGGATTCATTATTCTCTAGTGATCCATCATCTTCTGAAAAAAATTTGTACCAGAAATGTTTGTAACAGAAATGAAGTATGAAACAACCATCCATTACCATCATTTTTGCAAGTTCAGTTGCATCATATTTCATCGTCCCCGCATAACATGCCTTGATTTTGTCTATTGAATCACTCACCTTTTGCACGCATGCTTGTAATATTTGTTCTGGTAAGAGATCTATTTTACACAGCAATTCGTGTAGATATATCGCTTTTTCATCTTCAAAATCTTGCAAAATTGTATCTTCTTTGTGAAGCGGTCCAATAGAGACCACCCGCGGGTTGAAAGAATTTGGGCTCAGAGCTCGTAACGCATTAGGAACCATACGTATTGATGGTTGAGGTTGCAAATTTCTAATTCGCCCTTTTTCTTTGCAATCAAGAAGAAGCTGGACAGTGTGACCAGTAATATTTTGCCTTCTTAGTTCAACATCGTCATTTTCCATTTGAAATGGTAGCTTTTAACCTATGAATAGTGTATTAAACTAGTCAATATACGACTGAAAAATGCATTAAATATGATACATAATTTTGTTGTCATTTGCCTAAGCTAACAAGAAAATAAATATTAATCTTAGCCTCTTTAATCTGAAATATTTCCTTGTTACTGCAAATTAGTCAATCTTTTGTGAAACATACATGCCACAACTAAAAATAAATATATAAATTAGGGTAAAAGCTATAAATACTGTATGTACTTATGATAGAAACTCATTATGTTTTCTTTATTTATTTTTTTATTGTTATTATACTTAACAATGTATCACGTCGGTTGTCATTATTCTTAATTAAATCTTCCTATCTCATTTGAAATGACTTAAATACCCTTACGTCTTCTTCTTCATTTTTTGAACATCTCTTTTTCTCAACTAAAACACCATCAAATCTTCCACCACTATAACACCAACTCTTCTTCTAGCCTATTATTTAATCACTTTACAATCAATGCTTCACGAGATACCATATCCAAGTATGTATATATTACTACAAAATCTGTTCGTAGCTTTGTGGAAAAACCGTTTTCTCTATCAGAGTTTTGATGTAGATTGCAAAGAGGAACAGTTTATCAAAATCATGTACGTTCTTTTAGAAAATATTGGATATGACATTATTCTTCTACATAATTAAAAAATAAATAAAGTAAGAATATGCTACTTGTTAGTATTAGTCAAACGATTAATATGATAATTATACTTTATAAATCTTACGGACCATAAAAAAGAATAAACTTTTAGCTAACAAGCATGCAACATAATATTATTCTAGTCATAACTAATTTACTATTTACAAAACATATCACATTATTATACTCAAGCAAGAAACGACGAAGGAGTTTACATTTGTCATGGAGATCGAAGGTGGAATATTTACGTGGTTTGTCAACAAGATATAAAGAAATGCAAATGGTTTTCTTCAATGCAATGCAAATGCAAACTGCTCGAAATGGGTTATAATGGAGGTAGAAGATGAAGATATGAGAAATGATTAAAATACCCTTATAAATCATTTTAGTTATGTATTATGAGAATAAATGAAGTAAATGATAAGTACATAGAGTAATTATAGCTTTTACCCTATACATAAATCATCTAAAAGAATAAGTGACCATGTTCTTTGTAGATCTCTCATATCTAAATAATGTAACACAAGACACGTAACTATTAGCCTTCATATCATTTTAAGATCTTACAAGCTTAATAACGAAAGAGCCAAATAAAATACATATACTATCACACATTCAACAATGAATATACATAAAATAAACACCGAACATCCGGTGAGAAAAATTAAAATGAGAAGAATAAAAAGAATTTTTAGTCACACATTTCAAATTAGAGTGAGATTTTTAATGGGAGATGCAACTATATTTGTAGGTGTACATGAAATGCTCACCTTCTTTCTCTGTGAGAGTTGACCAATAAAATAAAGCCCGACAATTATCCAATCAAGGAGTTCATGAGGTCCGTTATGAGCAGATGGGTAGGAAAAGTAGACCAAGAGAGTGTGATGATCAATACTGGAACAAAAGAAAGAGTATGTGAGTGGTAAATGAATCAATTCAATTGGGAGAAGATATGACATGTGTTCCTTTATTGCATGCATGTGTATCTCATGTATAGTAGTAGCAGCCAATAGTGTTTGGTTTTCTTTTCGGGTTTAAGTTGTAAAATAGCTACGAATGTAGTGTCATGTCGAGCCTAAGTACATGAACTCAAAAGTTTTTTAATTTTGTTACAAACTTTCAAACTTTGTCCAAATATGCACACCATCGACCGTTACCACTTCCTCTAACTTCTTTTAACCATATACGTGTTTTGTTTTTTTACCTATTTAACGCCCATGTTTACTTTTTATCCTATGTGTCATCATTGTTAGTTAATAAGGCCCACTTATATCGGCCCATTAGACCATCTTTATTCACAACCCAACCAAACCCAATCTTTTATTAAAATATTATTTTCTCTTTCATCCACATACACAACCATTACATACAACCAATCCATAATTTTTTTACCATTTATCAACAACCCAACCTAATATATAATATTATTATACTTATATTTAATTTAATTATTTAAAATTTTATATAAAACTATATGTTTGATTATAAATATATTTTTGAAAAGTAACGATTTCAATAATAAATAAATAATAAAAAAAATGTTATATTTTTAAATTTTAATTGAAATAAAATACGTCTTTTATTAAAAAAAATTACAAAAACATGAAGAAATAAAAAATTGCAAATTTTAGAAATACAAATGACATAATTAATTATCATCGCTAAATTTTTGCCATATATGCTCAATCAAGTCATTTTGTAGAGATGAATGGGCTTCTCTATTGCGCAATTGTTCTCTATTTCTCATATAACTTCTCAAATCCGCAATTCTTTCAGTGGAGTACTCAACAACATCATCGTTACCATTTGTATGTGTGTCATTAAAAAATTCAGATGGATCATAATTTCTGTAAGTTTCTCGTTCATCTTCAACTATCATGTTGTGCATAATAATGCAAGCAATCATAATTTGTCCCATTTGTTCGTAGTCCCAAATAAGACATGGATGTCGAAGGAATGCGAAACGAGCTTGTAGAACTCCAAATGCCCGTTCCACGTCTTTTTGAGCGGCCTCTTGATGTTGAGCGAACAACCCGTGCTTTCTAATTTGTGGAGAAGATATAGATTTGACAAATGCAGCCCATGAAGGATATATACCATCAGTAAGGTAATATGCCATATTTTTCTGATTACCATTCACAACATAGCTCACTTTTGGTGCTCGACCTTCTAACACATCATCGAAAACAGGAGATCTATGAAGAACGTTAATATCATTGCACGAACCTGGTGTTCCAAAGAAAGCATGCCATATCCATAAGTCATATGACGCGACGGCTTCCAGAATGATGGTTGGCTTTCCATTTCTTCCTGCGTATTGTCCAGCCCAACCTTTAGGACAATTTTTCCACTGCCAATGCATGCAGTCAATGCTACCTATCATACCTGGGAACCCACGTTGTTCCCCAACATTGAGAAGTCTCGCTAAATCATCTTCATTTGGCCTTCGAAGGTACTCATCACCGAAGCAAGAAATGACACCTTGTACAAACAACATCAGAGACTTTCTTGTCACAGCACCACTCATCCTCAAGTATTCATCTACGGCATCAAATGATATACCATAAGCCAACACCCGCATAGCTCCTGTACATTTCTGCAATGATGAAAGACTTTGTCTACCCGTAGCATCACGTCTTTGTTGGAAATATGGATTATTGGCAGTAACAGCATCAACAATACGAACAAACAGGTGTTTACGCATGCGAAATCTGCGTCGAAATATAACTTCATCAAAGGTTGGGTTGTCCACAAAATAGTCTGCCATTAGAAGTGCCTCACCTTGCTCACGTTCCCTATCACGATACGCTCGTCTTGCTCTAGAAGTTTGGTCTTGTATGAATAAATTAGGATAGTTGATAATAACATCTTCAAGGATGCGATCAGTGCGTTGATTATATTGAAAAACACGTGATTCCCATTCATGATACTCGATTGAGTTGGATGAGATCAAACTTGAGTTAGAATCGGATGATAAGTCATCAGAATCAGATGACATATTTGAGAACTTGACTTAGAAATATAAGTTGAATGTGTAAAACTTGATGTGTAACTTTCATAAATTGTCTCTCTATTATATAAGGACGTGATCGAATTAGACATTGCCACGTGTCATGATAAGATTTTTCATTTGATTATTGAAAAAAATATCAGCTGTAATCTATATGATCGAGTAAAACATTGCCACGTGTCATGATAAGATTTTTCATTTGATTATTGATAAGATCAGATGTAATCTATATGATCGAGTAAAACATTGCCACGTGTCATGATAATATTTTTCTTTTGATTATTGATAAGAAATTTTATTTTCATTATTGATAAAAACTAGATTACATATATTAAAATTCATAGTGGTACAAGCATAATTCAAATCATCACTTTTCATACAACATCTCATACAAATTGCGCTTCATGTCTTCATCTTCTGGCGACAAATGATCTTTGGCCAACAAAGCATTCAGATGCAAAAGATACATCTTTTTTGTCTTTCTTTCTTCTTTTTTGAGCTCCCTTTCTTCCCGTTTAAGCTCCCTTTCTTCCCGTTTTATCTCCCTTTCTTCTCTTTTCTTATCTACCTCGAGTCTTTTATTCATGACTTCAATTTCACTTTCCCTAGTGATCCTCATAGCACGCAATTCTTCAACAAATTCGTTATTAGGGGATGAAAAAGATTGTGATGCCTTACCTTTTCCTTTCTTTTTAGCAGCGTCTCTACCAATAGGTCGTTGAATAGTTGAACCACCACTATTTGGTGTTTCTTGGTTGGAGTGAACAACATACTCTCCTTCTTCACTAGTTCGCGATCTTTTCGTACTGCCACCACTTTCTTCATTAGGTTCTTCATCTATACGACGTGATCGTGTATTGTCGCGATCTATGTTTAACATCCACTTAGGATTTTTACACATAACTTCATTAAATACAGTCAAGTCCAAGAACTTGCTACCATCCCCCTCATAAATTTTGTGTGCATCAAGCTCGACATCTTTTATACTCATTCCACTCTTCATTCTACTATACGCTGCCCTGTAAGCAGCGACCCACTTGTTTGCGTTTTCATTAAGTCGTTTAAAACGACCTTTCATTTGATTTTCATTCCGAGGGCCGATTTCTGTTGGGTTTTCAGCTCTTGTCTGCTCATACATTTGCCAAATTTTTGCCCACATGGAAGTTTTTCTTTGATTATTTCCACGAGTTGAATCACCACTAACATGACACCATGCTGCCATCAAAGCTATATCTTCTTTGGTTTCCCATTTTACATTCTTTTCGGTACTTCTGCTTGGTATTTGAGAATCTTCAAACAAATTTCTAGAAATATGTTGTGAAGTTTCATGGTTGGGTGTACTAGGCATTTGATTTAGATTCGGGGACTGGGAGTGTAGAAGATTTTGAAAACCTCCATAATACTGGGTGTTTGGGAGATAATTTGGATAATTAGGATCCATAGTAGATAAACTATATATAAGAAGTTTAAGAAATCAGAAATGAAGAATTGAGAAGGTGTATGAAAATATGTCGATATTGGACTATATTTATAGAGACTGAAAACTAAGTATAATTTTTTATTAATTAAAAAAACTAACATAAATAATCTATTAGTTTATCAAAAATATGGCTAACCAATAAGAAAATGAAAGAAAATATAGTTGTCCATTAATATAGTGACATGTGTCATTTTAGATAAAGAATTTTAAAAATATAAATTTTGATATATATATGTATTTTTTGAATAATGATGCAAAATAATAAATTGTACAAACTAAATATAAATTGTACAAACTAAATAATAAATTGTACAAACTAAATGGATATGGCTGAAAATATAGTTGTCCACTAGGGGTTTGACATGTGTCAAGGTTGGGATCAAAATTTGAGGGTCACCATGTGAACCGATCGGCACTTCCTCTTTTCTTCACGTGCATGCTTCAAATATTAAAATAGTTTTTTTTTTTGTTTCTTTCCTAGCAACCGATTGTTCAGATCATGGATAAAGATGGTCTTAGCCCATCTAGCATTAGGGTATTTGTTGCTTGTAGATACTTTTATTTTTTATCACTAATAGACAAATTAGTTTCATATTTGGTTTCTACATGGTATGAGAGAGAGAGAGCTATAAATCATTTCTTGTTTTCATGGATTGTTTGTTGTTTGGATTCTTCTGTTCACTTGTTTCTCTATAGCACAAATAGCTTACATACAATCTCGTTAGTAACAATTATAAGTCTTCTTTCTCTATAGCACAAATTAACACACCATTAAAATATTCTTCACCTATCATATTACGCAAATATGTCTTCACAAGATTCATTTTAGAAAAGCATCTTTCAACTATAGCGGTTGCAACAGGCAAAATCAAAGCCAACTTCAACAAGTGATAGACCAAAGGATGAGACCTGTGTCTATTCTTCTCTACCATCAAACTAGCAAGTTTGGAAATACTAGACAACTCAGCAAAATCCTTATCGTTACTCATAATCTGATAGTAAACAACAAGATCAGTAGGAAGAATTAACATTTCCATATAAGTAAAACCATGTGGATACATCTCACTAAGTTTAACCAACTTCGATACGTTAAGTTGAAATAAAAAAATGAATTGTGTGGACTCAACACCGCCATATTTTATTGTAATTCGGTGCTTAACTCACTAAAATGATCACCAAACTCTTGAATTTGCATATCTAAAACTGTATTCAAAATATAAACCTCAAAATGATGTTGATTGGTAATTTTATTCCTTCGGCTTTTTGAATGACATTTAACCATATTCACTATCTGAATACCATGTAATTCGCAAAGCGAATTTACATTCTTCAAGAGTGAAGGAAAACCTGGTACCCTCGTCTGCTTCAATGCTCTTATGGTTCCTTTCACCAATAAAATGGCTTCCAAAATAGTTTGATCTTTAGTGATCCCCAAGATATGCAACAAAAGTACAAGTAAAACACAAGATCTAGTGTTTTGAAATATGTTGTAAGGCCAGATGATGTTTCTCGATTAACCAAAGTATTACCATCTCCTTTAACATAGTGAAGGATCTTAAGAACTTCTGGAATTTTTTTTTATCAAACTCATTAATTATGGTTCTATGATGAGAACCCTAACACGTATCTCCAGCTCGTACAATTTCTTTTTCTACAAGAATTACAGCCTAAATCTACAACAGGTACTCCTTCGAATATCGTACCAATTAGAATTGATTTGGATACTCTTCCTTCGGATCCCGTCGATAGACCTCCGTAGAAAAAGAAGTTGCTAGAGGTGAAATTGAAATAGGGAAAGGGAAAAACCAAGAGGTTACTCTTGTACGAGCTGGAGATACACGTTGGGGTTCTCATCATAGAACCATAACGAGTTTGGTAAAGTTGTTTCCAGAAGTTCTTAAGGTCCTTCACTATGTTAAAGAAGATAGTAATGCTTTGGTTAAACGAGAAACAACATATGGCCTTATAATATATTTCAAAACACTAGATTTTGTGTTTTACTTGTACTTGTTGCATATTTTAGGGATCACTGATGTATAGTCATGGCATTTTCAAAAGTAAGATCAAACTTGCATTTATCAAACCACCAAGAGAAGGAAATCGATTTAGGATGATGTAAACACACAAAGAACATACTTGTTTGGTTAAATGATTACAAGGATATTTGGGTGTTTGTTTGGAAAAGAAATCATCATTGATAGTCCTTTTGACCAACACCACTAATAATTATTATTTAACCAATCAGTTAGTTAAAGAAAATAAAGAAATGGACAAAAAATTGTTTGCAGGTCTATCCTCTCTGTCCGACTTAACGGGTACTAAAAAGTGACCCATATCAAGTTGAAGTTGTTTTGACCCATTTTATTCATGTAAAAAATAATGTTGTGAACTGTGTTCCATTGAAGCTTGTTAAATGCCAAGTGTTTCTTAGATGCATATGTACTAACATACACTAACAAAATTATGTAGATCATCGACTTGGTCTTTTAAGAGCTATGATACGTGGATTCAAAAGACCCGTGTGAAAAAAAGTTATATAGAAGATACTGACATGAAGATTTTGCTTGAGAGGCTGCAAAGTGCTTCTATTTATAGATTGCCAAAGTTATAGTTTGATACGATTTTTTATGTTTGGAAAGGATTGTACTAGTCGATTGCTTTTTAGATCTAGTGATTCATGGAAGGGAAGTACAAGATCCGTTAATTAGACGGTTTGTGTCATGAAGTCTGCATTATTGAATTGTGTATTGTGCAAAATAGTTTTGATGAAAAGAAGCATTTTATTTTTAGCAATTCATTTTCAAAATGGATTTTGAAAATTGCAACCCTTTAGTTGCTAATCAGAAGTGAATCGGTGTCGTCCAAAATGGAAGTCGTTGCTATCTGATCCGGTTCATAGCTGTTTGGTAGGGGTAGCTGTTGGCTTTTTGTTAAAAAATAATCTCCTCTAAAATAAATAGCTACGTATGGATACATTAACTTCAAGCTTTTATTTCAAACAAATAGCTCCTAAATGAAAAGCTGATTCATGAAGCTTTTTAAACATCTTGGAGCTGTTAAAACTTGAAATTACTGATATACCCTCCAAACATTTGTTTACAATTATATATATGTCCTTTTATGTCATTTTACATCTTATATTTACATGAGTAAACTACACCATTCGTCCTTGTGGTATGCGTTGACCGACACATTTCGTCCTTTGACCAAAAAAAATTGCACCGTTCGTCCTTAATTGCGAAACATTATGTATCATTAGTCCCTCACTCTAACTGGCATCACTAACGGTCGTTATACCTCATCCACTCGAGGGTATTTCAGTCTTTTCCCAACCATAAGGACCAATGGTGCATAAGGACCAATGGTGCAATTTACCCTTTTTATTATTTATTTAACCATTAATAAATAATAGTTTTTATACGTTTTCGTCCGTTTTTATACGTTTTCATCCGTTTTACACGTTTTCGTCCGTATTTACACGTTTTCGTCCGTATGTACACGTTTTCATCCGTATTTACACGTTTTCGTCCGTATGTACACGTTTTCATCCATATTGACACGTTTTCGTCCGTTTTTACACGTTTTCGTCCGTTTTTACACGTTTTCATCCGTATTTACACGTTTTCGTCCGTATTTACACGTTTTCATCCATATTTATACGTTTTCATCCGTTTTTACACGTTTTCATCCGTACTTACACGTTTTAGTCCGTTTTTACAAGTTTTCGTCCGTATTCACACGTTTTCGTCCGTATTTACACGTTTTCGTCTATATTTACACGTTTTCATCCGTATTTACACGTTTTCGTCTGTTTTTACACATTTTCGTCCGTATTACACGTTTTTGTCCGTTTTCGTCCGTATTTACACGTTTTTGTCCGTTTTTACACGTTTTCATTCGTATCTACACGTTTTTGTCTTTTTTACACATGTAAAAACAGACAAAAACATGTAAATACGGACGAAAACGTGTAAAAAATGGACGAAAACGTGTAAATACGGATGAAAACGTGTAAAAACGGACAAAAACGTGTAAATACGGACGAAAACATGTAAATACGGACGAAAACGTGTAAAAACGGACGAAAACGTGTAAGTACGGATGAAAACGTGTAAAAAACGGATGAAAACGTGTAAATATGAATGTAAACGTGTAAAAACGGAAGAAAACATGTAAATACGGATGAAAACGGACAAAAACGTGTAAATACGGACGAAAACGTGTAAAAACGGAAGAAAACGTGAAAATACGGACGAAAACGTGAAAATACGGATGAAAACGTGAAAAATGGACGAAAACGTGTAAAAACGGACGAAAACATGTAAATACGGATGGAAACGTGTAAAAATGGACAAAAACGTGTAAATACGGACGAAAACGTGTAAATACGGACGAAAACGTGTAAAAACGGACGAAAACGTGTAAGTACGGATGAAAACGTGTAAAAACGGATGAAAACGTGTAAATATGAATGTAAACGTGTAAAAACGGAAGAAAACGTGTAAATACGGATGAAAACGTGTAAAAACGAACTAAAAGGTGTAAATACGGATGAAAACGTGTAAAAATGGATGAAAACGTGTACATACGGAAGAAAACGTGTAAAACGGATGAAAACGTATAAAAACGGACGAAAACGTATAAAAACTATTATTTATTAATGGTTAAATAAATAATAAAAAGGGTAAATTGCACCATTGGTCCTTATGGTTGGGAAAAGACTGAAATACCCTCGAGTGGATGAGGTATAACGACCGTTAGTGATGCCAGTTAGAGTGAGGGACTAACGATACATAACGTTTCGCAATTAAGGACGAACGGTGCAATTTTTTTGGTCAAAGGACGAAATGTGTCGGTCAACGCATACCACAAGGACGAATGGTGTAGTTTACTCTATTTACAATTAACAGCTAACTTACCAAACACTTTTATTGAAAAAAGATACAAGCTTGTAGCTCATGTTAACAGCTTTGTAGTTTACAGCTTACAGCTAATTTTGCCAAACATACCCGAATAAAAGTTGTATTGTTAAACTGTATGAACGGATTCAATAACAATAAACTATTTTTAACAAGGGTGAAATATAAAGATACGTAACATATTTTCTTAAAAAGAACAAAATATGTAACTAACTATATCTATTACTAGTATTGCTAAACTATTTTCAAATTTTGAACAATGTACGTAATATTGACCGATATTTGACCGGTTACCACTTAAAAAAATTAAAGTAATGGTCCCTGTGGTTTGCGTTGACTTTCACCGATCGTCCATTGACTTTTTTCACTTAGAAAAGTTACAGTAATGGTCCTTGTGGTTTGCGTTGACTTTCATCTTTAGTCCCTTGACTTTTTTTTTTTCAATTTTCTTTTAACTTTTTCTTTTCATTTATTCATACACTCATTTTTTATTTTATTATTATTATTTTTTTTACACTTATTATACTTCTTTTTACCGCTTATTCATACACTTATTTACACTATTTTTTTACACTTATTCACACACTATTTTTTTACATTTATTGTACTTCTTTTACCACTTATTCATACACTAGTTTTTTTTACACTAAATATTTTTAAACTTATTCACACACTATTTTTTTTTACACTTACACACTTATTATACTTTTTTTTACCACTTATTCATACATTAATTTTTTTACACTTATTACACGTTTATTTTATACTTATTCACACAATATTTTTTTACACTTATCACACTTTTTTTACACTAATTTTATTTTTAGTTTTTTTTTCATTTATTCATACACTAATTTTTTTTTACCACTTATACTTATACTTATACTTATACTTTACACCCCTCATGTGACTTATATTTCTTAAAAATAATTTTTTTTTCTAAACTTTGCTTTTAGTATAAGTATAATAAGTGTAAATGTGAAGAAACAAAATTATCACTTTACAAAAAAACAATTTTTTTCTAAACGAATTTTTTGAAAAAAAAAAAATAATAATATAAATAATAATAATAATAATAATAATAATAATAATAATAATAATAATAATTTTTTTTTTCTAAACGTTGCGTCAAAGTATAAGTACAATAAGTGTCAAAAAATGTTACGCCCCAAAAACGACACGATAAACTTTTTCAAAAATTCACATACTTTAATACAAAAACTTGTTACACAATTGGACTATTACAAAACAAGTTAGTAAACTTGTTTACATACGCGGGTAAAACCAACATACATAATTTCAAAAACATTTATAGAAGCAATATATAACAACTCAAAAATGAAAACTTGAAACACGAAAAAGTTACAACTGTTCTATGAATAGTGGTCAATACGTCGTATTCATATTCTGAATGTCGTATTGAGTCCACTATCCAATATGCCGTATACATTAATTTGTATATGCTGTATTGCCCAACTCACTTAGGTACCTGAGGCATTTAAAAATAAATACCAGACATACCAATACGCCGTATTCAACTTGTCGAATACGTCGTATTACATATACTCCATATTCACTCAAAAGACTGACCATATTAACTAATACTTCGTATTCCTAGATGGAATACGCCGTATCAGGTTCATTAGTCAATACACCGTATCCAACCTATGGATACGCCGTAGTGGCACATCAGGTACAGACTCTTCATAGCAAACAGCAGAAACTTAAATCCGCAAGTCACAAACTGCTTAAACCAAACTTTAACATGCAACTTCTACTAATAACATCTTAAAATACTTACAAGTTTGTTATGACCCTAACCATTGACAAAATGGGTCAAACGGGTAGATTTAGCATATTGCCAAGCACCCCTTAACAACCACTATAAATACTTTCTATCCCATTTTCCTTGACATGACTAATTACAAGACTTATACATAAACATTAAACATGGACCCGTAGACACCAAAACGACCCACTTTAACCAAAATTCATACCCAAGTCAAAACAGACACTTGCGGCTTCCAACCTTGATTTCACTTGGTCCAAAAGATGAAATCTTCTACTTCTAATCCAAGATCTATACTACTAAAAATACATCCTACTCTTTTTCTTTACCCTTGATAGATTCTATGGTACCTATAAAACAACATCAACTATAACGAGTAAGCGATTTGTCTTGTAAGTATATGGCATAAACACACTTTACTATAGTTATAACTAGTGGGGCACACTAGCCATAACAAAACAATTGGAGCAATTCTATAACATTATAATATACCTCATTAAGCATATGATCATATAAACTATAAATGTGACAACCCGAACTTAATATTTAACCCAAAACATGAATTATTTCACTTTGAATGCTTATGTGCATGTTTAACTCATAACCGGGAGGTTATCCCGCATACAACGTAAAACGTCATTGAACGCGTACTGATGAGTGGCCTTTTACTCATCATTTTATACCCGAAAAACCCCACAAAAATGACCAAAACCACCCAAATGGACCAAATATTGTTACAAATATTCTTGGATTGTGTTTTATGTGTTTCAGGTACAAAAGGATTGAAAATAAGGCAAATATGGACAAAACCGAGCTTGATTTGGAAAAGAGTTCAAAAGCCGAAACCGGGAAAGACATTATTCATTCGGATTAAATTCAAGCTCGAAAATCCCATAATGGCCCTTGGATTATTTTTACTTCACAACATTGGTCCCTAGAATTAACTTTGCAAGCTGGCAAGAATGGTCCCTACAATTTCCTAAATTACAACTTTGGTCCCTAAACTATCCATTTTATCCTAACCAACAACACTACAACCGGATCCAAACTAATTACCCATCCCATGTTTTTTATCCAACACAAAAATCCCACAAGCCCACTTCACCTAGGCCCAAACCCTTTAATTAACTAACCGGGGTCAACACACCAAAAGAATTAGTCAAACCCAGAGATTAACTACTATTCACCTTCTCCTTTAATCACCATTTCTCACCATTAGCACCATAACCACCAAACCAGACCCTTTCGTCCCTTTCCACCTCACCACTACCAGCCAAAGAACCCACATGGTGCTGTCTTCCCCCTCATTGCCACCTCATCGATCCCAAGGACAAGATTCGATCCAACGGCCATAAACTTGAGATTGGGGACCAAGAAATGATCCGAAGGCTGAGGATTAAAGCTCAAGAAGCACAGAGGAAGCACAAGCTGAGAGAAAAACCCTAGTTCTTAGTGTATAAATAGTGGAATATTGTAACAGTAGTAGGGAGTAGTTTTTAGCTTATTTCTAGGTAATTTTTAATTTTAAAGCTTATTATTCTTTAAGTTTTTTTAGTTTTCAGCATTGTAATTTAAATATTAGTTTATGAAATTTAAGTTTCCATTTTAATTCCATAGTCAAAGAAAGTCAACGGCACTGTTCAAGTGTTTATTTTTGAATTTATTGCTTTTCTCTTTGCTTATTGTCTGATTTGAAGCAATTATAGGCTAAGTTGATAGGTAGTCCTAGCTTAATCATTATTTTGCCTTAAAATGCTCAAAACAGCCCTTAGTAGTTTGTGCAGTATGCATTTTTTACTTTTTCATTTATGCAGCCCATTTTGTTGATTTTTAATTTACTCAATTTAAGTTAGAATAAGCTAATTTTTTGCACAATTAGACTTGGCTGGCTTATCTAGCCATTACCATTTTTTCTAGATTTTTAGGATTTTATTTGGATGGCTTTTTGATGTCTTGAAAAGTGCTTATTTGCCCTGCACCATAGTATAGCAGCAACCCCCATTGCTTTTTGGTTTCAAAATAGTGCTTATTAGGCTTATTTAGTTTAGCTTCTTAGGTGAAAATTGTTTATTTAGGTTTCCCTCAGTTGCCTTTAGCTTATTTCATCCTTCTTATAGCTTATAGCCTTTTAAATTAGCTTTTCAAATTTTCAAAATTTTCCTTTTTAAGCTTTTATCTCATAACTGTTTTCCTTATCTGCTTATTTCTCAGCTTATATTAAGTTTTCAAAAAAAGTTGTTTTTACTAAAATTACTTATTTTCAGTAGCTTAACAAGTTTCAAAAAGAAAAATAAAAAAAAAATGTTTTACAAAAAATGCATAACTGGGATTCAAACCCCAGACCTCAGCCTTCTCAAGCACAAGCACAAACACCCTTTACCAATAGCGCCCTTGGGACTTTTACGTTTAAAGTTTCTTTCTTTATTTACTTAAGCCCTTTTTAGCCGTTTGCTTATTAACTTAGTCTTGCTCATTAATAGCTTGTTACTATAAGCTGTGTACTCAAGCTTATTTTTCCTACATTTAGTTTTTAATAAAGTATTTTTAGAAAAAATTTCAGGTTTTTCTCTTTTCATTTAGTATTTTTAATTATTTATTTTCTTTAAATTAGTTTTTAATTCGTATTTAATTATTTAAAAGTAAAAAAAATACAATTCTTTTTTTCAAAATTTTCTTTTATCATTTAGGACTTAGGAAAATTATATTTGCATCCGTAGGGTTAATGTTTATAGAATTTGACATTTATGCTTGTTTCCCGTTCGTTTTTAATTCGCGTTTTCTTTAAATTTGATTTGTACTTTTCTAGATTATAAACCAAAGTGAACATCGCTATTTCAAGCATTTTAATACCAAATCTCATACGATATTCTCAATTTCACGCCTCGTTGGGACTACGACCCGGGTATTCACTTATCCGGTTTATTATAATCGATTTGCGTTAAGTATTGCTCGTTGACTTTTCTTCGTGAAAGGTTTGACTTGTGATAATTTTAACCAATTATCATTTGGCACCGCTACCGGGGAAGGTTGAAGTGAATTCGTGATTCTCGTTTATTGATTCGTGTTTTGAAGACCCTTCCCCATGAAGTTATCGTTTTCTCTTGTAAATATTTTCTTATTATTTTTATAAAAACCCAAAAATATTTTCTTTTTCATATTTGGTTTTCACTTTTGTTTTACTTTTATTTTAATTTGTTTTTCCAATCATAAAAATTCAAAAAGATTCTTCATTATCCTCTTTTATGTTTAATTCTTATCTCTTTACCCTCTCATACCGTTTAATTCTTTATCTCTCATTCCTCTTAAACGTTTAATTCTATCTTCTTAATCCTCTATATGTTTAATTATGATGGAAACGTTTATCCCTTGCGTCGGTTGTGGAGAGCCGCTTTTCAGTTTACCGTGTCATTGGTGTACGTGCGAACGGTGTGGTAATGATAATCGGGACGGAAGTTGTTTGTTTTGTGGTTCGAGGAATTCATTCGCTTATGATCCAAATCCGAATTCGTTCAACGACTCTTCAAATTTTTCCGACTACCCACCACAGCCCGATTTATCTTCGTTCGATCAACGTTATTGCGATGGGTGTGGAAATCCGTTAGATCCGACATCGACTTATTGTCAACGGTGTACTTGCGAGAGGTGTGGTAGAAATATTATCTATGGATTTTGTTCGTTTTGTGCTTCGGAAGCTGAAAATTCATACACTTATGTTGGGAATTAAATATTCAAGAAGTTTAATATCAGATTCTATTCAAAGAAAAACGTTAAGTGTGATTCTGCTGCTAGTGCATTTGGTTCCTGCTGCTAATGTTTGTTCCTGCTGCTAGCGATAAATGATTCTGCTGCTAGGCTTAGCATTCTGCTGCTGTTGATCCTGCTGCTATTATACTTGATCCTGCTGCTAAGCGATAACTCATTGCTGCTGCTAATGAACATTCTGCTGCTAAGTGGATAAGTATGAAAAGATATTATTTGTATTTTGGTCAACAATATACGGTAGATAATATCTTACCCCATGTGCTTAGTTAACAAGTTGTGTACACAGATACATGTTGTATCTTATGTATTGACACACTCAAGAGATAAGTTAACAAGTAGGTCGGCTAGACTTTAAGCAATATGTAAAGATCTTCTTGGACTATAAAAGAGGATCTTAGACTCGATATTATGTGTGCATAAAATAGATAAGTTGAAAAACTCATAACTGTTAAGACATAGAACAAACACAAGAATATCACAAGTTGTAAGAACATAAGATTCAAGGTTGTAACCCTAGTGATATTTCAAGATCACTCGTATTATTTTGAATAATATTGAATCGTTTTGGTGAAAAGCTTTCATTGTTTATTGTCATATAACAAACATAACCATTCCATTTCCATAACACAAATAACCTTCTAAGTGTGGTTAAGTAAATTCCGCATACTTAATCATATTAACTCAATATATCATACACACAAAGTCACAAGGTTTAACCACCTTAACCGTGTGTCGATCCCTGTCAAGTGGTATCAGAGCAAGGCTGATATATTTGATTTAGAAGCTAAAATAGAAATGGATGTACAAGATGCTCAGGTTTCAAATGTTGCTGCAAAGTTGCCCATGATCAAACAGAATGAGTTTGAGTTATGGAGGATGAGAATTGAGCAATATTTTATGGTTCAAGATTTTACTCTTTGGGATATCATTATGTATGGTGATTCTTATTCACCAAGCTATTCAGATGTTGTCCTAGAAGGCAAAACACTTAGGAAAAGAAATACTGGACCAGTTTTCAATGATGAAAAGATACAGAAGAGAAATGATCAAAAAGCAAGAAATTTGTTGCTTATGACCATTCCTGGTGAATAGATGCTATCTTTCAACAAGTATCTTGATGCAAAAACTCTTTTTGAAGAGATTTGTGCATGGTTTGGTGGTAATGAAACTACCAAAAAGACACAGAAGACATTGCTGAAACAACAATTTGAAAACTTTACTGCTTTTAGCAATGAAACTCTTGATAAGCTGTTCTCAAGGTTGCATAAGCTTGTCAGTCAGTTAGCTGTGTTGAGTGTTGAGATAGAGAAGGAAGATCTCAACATGAAGTTTCTGAGAAGTCTACCTGATGAGTTCGATACTCATGTTATTGTCTGGATGAACAAGCCAGACATTGAAACCATGAAACTCAATGATTTGCACAACAACTTCAAAATTGTTGAACAAAGTCTAAAGAAGTATGGAAACTATGGTACTAGTTCTGGGAATGCTGCACTGATATGTGTCGTTTTACACATATCTTTTCGTCCAATTTTCGAGTCAAAACAACCAAAAACACTTTAAAACGATCAAAAAATGTTAAAAATATCTTTGAGATGTGTTTTTGTATTCCATATGCAAAATGATTGAAAACGTTTGAAAAACAAATAAAATTTGCAAATGGCAAGTCTAGTCCCTCAAGCTTGAAAAAGAAAAAAAAAATAATAATAATAAAAAATAAATTTTTGGTCCTTTGAATAATACGTTGGCAGATTTGGTCCTTGAGGTTTCATGAATTACACTTTTGGTCCTTGGCTAAACTACTTTTATCCTAAACTAAACACACAACCGGACCTAAAACCAACAAACCCACTAAATCTAACACTACCCCATCCACACATTTAAACCCCAACCCATTAAACCTACAAACCCATTTTCCCCTTAAACCCATCGCCGGCCCAATCCTAAACTTAAGCCCACAACCCACTATTAACTAAAACCGACCCACCACACAAACATGACCCGACCCATCCAATTGTTATAACTAATACGCGGGTATCAGGCTTGGTCAAAATCCCCTTTCCTGTGGTCAAAATCCCAATCAACAAGAACCCTAAACCGCCAAATTCCACTTCCCCAAAAGATAGTACCATCACCATCACCTTTCACCCTCCCCCATACTCTCCTAAGCATCCTCACGGGTTCAGGGTTCTTGTTGATTGGGATTTTGACCACAGGAAAGGGGATTTTGACCAAGCCTGATACCCGCGTATTAGTTATAACAATTGGATGGGTCGGGTCATGTTTGTGTGGTGGGTCGGTTTTAGTTAATAGTGGGTTGTGGGCTTAAGTTTAGGATTGGGCCGGCGATGGGTTTAAGGGGAAAATGGGTTTGTAGGTTTAATGGGTTGGGGTTTAAATGTGTGGATGGGGTAGTGTTAGATTTAGTGGGTTTGTTGGTTTTAGGTCCGGTTGTGTGTTTAGTTTAGGATAAAAGTAGTTTAGCCAAGGACCAAAAGTGTAATTCATGAAACCTCAAGGACCAAATCTGCCAACGTATTATTCAAAGGACCAAAAATTTATTTTTTATTATTATTATTTTTTTTTTCTTTTTCAAGCTTGAGGGACTAGACTTGCCATTTGCAAATTTTATTTGTTTTTCAAACGTTTTCAATCATTTTGCATATGGAATACAAAAACACATCTCAAAGATATTTTTAACATTTTTTGATCGTTTTAAAGTGTTTTTGGTTGTTTTGACTCGAAAATTGGACGAAAAGATATGTGTAAAACGACACATATCATGCACTCTTATCATTTCCTTGTACTAGTAAGTCTGAAGAGGTAGATGAAGTTGAAAGTGTTTCTAATGCTACTTATGGTGGTCCTTCTACTAGTTTACAAAAGGTAGTTGCTGGACTTGGAGATCCAACATTTTATGCCTTTATAACCAGTCAATCTAGTGGTTCTCCTCTAAATCATGAAGACCTTGAGCAAGTAGATGGTGATGATTTGGAAGAGATGGATATTAAGTGGCAGGTTGCTTTACTTAGCATGAGGGCTAAGAAGTTTTGGCAAAAAACTGGGAAGCAAATTACCATAAATGGTAATGAAACTGCTGGGTTTGATAAGAAGAAAGTGGAGTGTTTCAACTGTCATAGGTTAGGACACTTTGCTAAAGAATGTAGAAGCCCAAGGAAGCAGGATAATAGGAACACATGGTATAAGCAAGATAAGAGAAAGGAAGTAATATTTGAAGAGCCAAAGGCTATGTTGGCTATTGATGGTGTTGGATATGATTGGAGCTCTATGGCTAATGAAGAGGATGCACCACCAAATGCTGCTCTTGTTGCCGATGAGATTGCTCTAATGGCCTTTTCTGATTCATAGGTAAATTCTATCTTAAATTGTACTGAATCATGCTCTAATCTTAAAGCTTATGAAGACCTTAGTAAGAGATTTGATGCTCATCGAGAAGAGCTACTTAATGCTCTTTTTAATTTAGCTAATCACAAAAGAGGTCTAGGTGTTTTAGAAAAACAAGTCTTACATTTTAAGAATAATGAATCTAGTTTTGTTAATGACATTAATATACTTAAAAATGACATAAGGATCAAAGATGAGTGTATTGTTGAGCTGAATGATTCATTAGCTAGACACAAAAAGGAAAAAGAAAATGTTAAGATAACTGTAGATGCTTTAGCTCATGCCTCAGAGGGAGTTAATAAGCTGTTTGAAGCTCAAGTAACCAATAAAGCTAATTCTGGTGTAGGTTATAACACTGTTCCTCCACCATATAGAGGTATTCATTCACCTCCAGGTATTGACCTAGCACACACAGGTTTAGCTGAGTTTCAAGAACCAATCATGGAATATGGTTCTAAGGCTAGTAAGAGTCTTAAGGTAGAAAAGATAAGTAAAAGTTTAGATAAAACTTTACTTTATCAGGACAAGGTGTCCTTTGTTAATGAAGGAGATGCTATAGTTGTTGAAGATTGTACAACTGATAGTGATGATGATGAAGAACAGGTTATGTCTAAACCTGTCTTGGTTAAGAAAGTAGGAACAAAGGTTCCTAAGATAGTCAATCATAATACTAACAGGCCTAAGAACAATGTTAAACATGTTAGGCAACCAGTTAGATATTGAGAACAATATAGAACCACCAACAAGCCCAGAGGTAACCAAAGGAATTGGAACAACCTCAAGTCTAACCAATTAGGTGATGACTTTGCTTTTTATAATAAAGCTTGTTACACATGTGGTAGTTTTGACCATCTTGCAGCTTTCTGCAACCAATGGGTATCTGGATATGAAATCAATAGAGTGAACTACAAAAGGCAAACTCCTAAATCTCACTCTCACTCTAGTTCTAAGAGAATAAACCCCAGAGTAGTCAAAAACAAGTCTGGCTCAAACTCAGATCCTGCTGCTAGACTAATGGTTCCTGCTGCTAGACAAATTGTTCCTGCTGCTCGACCATTTATGACTATTAACCCAAAATCAACAGCTAAGGGTGCAAAAACATTTATCAAACATGCATCAACAACTGTTCTAAGGCCCATTCAAACAAAAGCAGTGGTCCAAAAACAAGTTTGGAAACCAAAGGGTAGAACTGAAAAGTTAGCAGTTCCTGCTGCTAAGCAATCAATTCATTCTGCTGCTAAGGGAAACAGGGCAAATGCTGTTAAGGCCTCAGCATGTTGGATTCTTAAATCCAATGTTGCATCAACTATCCTTAAAAGATTGAATTACATTGATGCAAGAGGCACATCCAAGTCAGTAATGGCTTGGGTCCCCAAAAGAAACTAACACTCTTATTTGTGTGCAGGAACATTCAACTGATAAACAAGAAGATCAAGGATTCTCAGATAGTGGATGTTCAAGGCACATGACAGGCAACATGTCTTATCTTTCAGATTTTCAATCATTCAATGGAGGATATGTTACCTTTGGAGGGGGTGTTCGTGGCAAAATTTCTAGTAAAGGTACAATCAAAACCGGAAATTTAGATTTTGAAGATGTGTTCTATGTAAAAGAGCTAAATTATAATCTTTTTAGTGTCTCACAAATGTGTGACAAAAAGAACAATGTTCTTTTCTGTGAGACTGAATGTCTTGTACTTTCTCCTGATTTTAAGATGCCTGATGAAAATCAAGTACTTCTTAGAATTCCTAGAAAAGGAAATATGTACAGTGTAGACATGAAGAACATTGTTCCTAAAAGGAATTTAACTTGTCTTGTTACAAAGGCCACATTGGATGAATCAATGAAATGGCATAGAAGGCTTGGTCATATTAATTTCAAAACCATAAATAAAATTGTTAAGAATGGTTTGGTAAGAGGTTTACCTCAGAAAAGATTTGAAAATGATCAAACATGCATTGCTTGTCTTAAAGGCAAACAACACAAAGCCACTTGTAAGCCCAAGATTTTTAACTCTATCAATCAATCTTTGTTTATGCTACATATGGACTTATTTGGACCTGTTTCAGTAATGAGCATAATGCATAAGAGATATTGTCTAGTTATTACTGATGACTATAGTAGATTTACATGGGTTTTCTTTTTAGCTACTAAGGATGAGACATCAAGCATCCTTAAGGACTTCATTACACAGATAGAAAACCAAGTAAGCAAGAAAGTGAAAGTCATTAGATGTGATAATGGGACAGAGTTTAAGAATAGAGTTATGGATGACTTCTGCAAAGAAAAAGGTATTAGGAGAGAATTTAGTGTTGCTAGAACACCACAACAGAATGGTGTTGCTGAAAGAAAGAATAGAACACTAATTGAAGCTGCTAGAACAATGTTCAAAATAGAGTTTTAGTTGTGCAGCCTCACAATAAGACATCATATGAACTTTTTAATGGTAGAACTCCTGCAATAGGATTTCTTAGACCTTTTGGATGTCATGTGACAATTCTCAATACCTTAGACCATTTAGGAAAATTCGATGGTAAAGCAGATGAAGGATTCTTTGTTGGATATTCTCTTAATAGCAAAGCATTTAGAGTTTACAACACAAGAACAGAAATAGTAGAAGAAAATCTACATGTGGAGTTTTTAGAAAACAAATCCAATGTAGAAGGTCAAGGACCAAAATGGCTATTTGATCTAGAGTATCTAACCAATTCAATGAATTATGTGCCTTTTGTTGCAGAAACTAATGATTTTGCAGGTTCTAATACAACAAATGAGGCAGAGTTAGAGAAAGATCAAAATGATGTGATAATGCCAATAAGGTCAAGTACAATTGTGGAATCAACTTCAACAACTGATGAATCTTCTTATGATAAATCTAAAGAAGGTGTTGAAGATGAAAGCAAGGAAGATGGAACTCAGGAACAACAAAATGTTTCTGCTGGTAGCATTTCTGTTGCTGCTGGTAGTGTATCTGTTTTTGCTGGTCATTCTGCTGCTGAGCCAGAGCACTCTGCTGCTAGGCTTAATGTTCCTGCTGCTGGGCCAAATTCTTCTGATGCAGGCTCATCACATTCAAGAGAAGCAGAATTCCAAGAAGATGAAGTGGATTTGAGTAATCTCCCATCATCTTATCAAGTTCCTACTACACCACAAACAAGAATTAACAAAGTCCACTCCTTGGAACATGTGATTGGAGATGTACAATCTGGTGTGAAGACAAGACATCAATTGATGACTTCAGACCAACAAGGGCTTCTTGATGCCCTTTATGCTTCAAAACAACATGAGCTTTCAAACTCTTGCTTGTTTGTATGTTTTCTCTCACAAGATGAACCAAAGAATATTCTGAAAGCCCTAGATGATTCAAGCTGGTTAGAGGCTATGCAAGAAGAGCTTCTTCAGTTCAAGATTCAAAAGGTTTGGGTGCTAGTTGATTTACCTACAGGTGTGAAGGTAATTGGCACTAGATGGGTTTTTAAGAACAAAAGGGATGAAAGGGGAATAGTGATTAAGAATAAGGCTAGATTAGTAGCCCAAGGGTACACACAAGAAAAAGGAATAGACTATGATGAGGTTTATGCTCCTGTAGCAAGGATTGAGGCAATTAGGCTTTTCTTAGCTTATGCTTCATTTTTAGGCTTCACAGTCTACCAAATGGATGTCAAGAGTGCATTTCTATATGGAACAATTGAAGAAGAGGTGTATGTTTCACAACCTCCAGGCTTCATTGACCCATTACATCCAAACAAAGTGTACAGAGTAGTGAAAGCTCTATATGGCCTTCATCAGGCACCAAGAGCTTGGTATGCAACACTAGCTTCCTACTTATTAGAAAATGGATTTCAAAGAGGAAAGATTGATCAGACACTTTTCATCAAACAACACAAGAAGGATCTTCTGTTAGTGCAGGTGTATGTGGATGACATTATCTTTGGATCTACTAGGAAAGAGATGTGTTTAGAATTTGAGAAGCTTATGAAAGATAAGTTTCAGATGAGTTCCATGGGGGAACTTACATTCTTTTTGGGTTTGCAAGTTAAGCAATCATCTGAAGGCATATTTATTAGTCAAGACAAATATGTTGCAGAGATACTTAGAAAATTTCAATTTGCTGATTCAAAAATAGCAAGCACACCAATGGACTCTGAGAAGCACCTTCTGAAATATGAAGATAGAGAGAGTGTAGATGTACACACTTACAGATCTATGATAGGCTCTTTGATGTACCTTACATCATCTAGACCTGATATCATGTTCCCTATTTGTGTTTGTGCAAGATTTCAAGTAACTCCAAAGGTTTCTCATTTAACTGCAGTCAAGAGAATTTTTAGATATCTCAAAGGTCAACCAAAGTTGGGTATATGGTATTCTAGGGAATCTCCTTTTGACTTGGTAGCATATTCGGATAGTGATTATGCTGGTGCTAGCTTGGACAGAAAGTCAACAACTGGAGGATGTCAATTCCTTGGGTGTAGATTTGTCTCATGGCAGTGTAAGAAGCAAACAAGTGTGGCAAATTCAACAACTGAAGCTGAATATATAGCTGCTTCAAGTTGCTCTAGTCAAGTTCTATGGCTTCAAAACCAACTTCTTGATTATGGGTACAATTTCTTAAACACTGTTATTCATATTGATAATAGTAGTACAATTTGTATTATTAAAAATCCAGTGCAACATTCTAAAACAAAACACATTGAAATTAGACATCACTTTATAAGAGACTGCAATGAGAAAAAGTTAATTCAAGTTCTTAAAGTTGCTTCAGAACACAACTTTGCAGATCTGCTAACAAAAGCTTTTGATATTTCAAGGTTTCAGTACTTGGTAGCAAGTATTGGAATGCTTAATCTTTGAATTTTCAATCTAATGTGATTTTGTAAATAAATTTTTGTTTCTGCTGCTGGATTTATATAATACTGCTGCTATTACAAAAAGTTTGTGCTGCTAGTACAAATTTAAAATGTGTGATTCATATAGTTGGTCTTATGATTTTTCTAATGCAAGATAAGTACTTTGTACTTTGTTCTTTTGGTTTTAGACTAACAATTTAAGGTATGAATATGTGAACACAAAGGAAATTTCAAGTGAAATGGAAGCAACAAAATGCTGATATTGGCTGCTGCCATAATAGGATTATGATGGACTGAGTTTGGGAATTTAAAACTACTTAAAACTACTTTCTTGAAACCTAGTTATGATATTTCACATTGAATTGATGACTTAGTTGATTAGATAGTAACTGATGCAACTCACTTTCTATCATTTTATACTTTTAAGTATAATGTGCAAGTCTAAGGACATCTGATAGAAAGAACAGCTAGTAAAAGTGAATCTAACACTTGTGTTAGAGGTAACAATTACTATGAGCTGGAAACCCTGTCAGGAAAACTCTTTGAATGAGTTTATCTGCACACAGGCAGTTATTTATAACTGAAAACATTGGTTCTCACACAACCAGAGGTTGCTTTAAACCGAAATTTTGATTAAGTGTCTGTTATACACTTAATCCCTTCAAAATGGTTGAAAGCTGATGAAGCGAAAAGTGTACCGCTTTTAAGGGGTCATTTAAGCCTTAAATCGTATTTATTTGATCAAATATTGCCCTAAATCGTTCCTTTTGTCATTTTAGGTACTTTTGAGGAGAAATCTGGAAAAGGAGGCATTTTGGACGTTTTTGGAGCATTAAAGTGAAGAAAACGGCAAAGTCTCAAGAATTGGCTAAAAGTTACTCTTGACGGCGTCAAGATTTACTCTAGACGGCGTCATGCCTTGGCAAGAAAAGTTGGACGTGAAATTTACTCATGACGGGCCAGTGAAAATAGCATGTGAATTCTGACGGCGTCACGCTTTAACTTGATCGAGGGCGTCACGGCTTAAATCATAAGGGGACGGCGTCACGTTCATGGTTAGACGGCGTCAAGCCTTGATAAGCCAGAATGGATTTTTGAAGAGCTAAAGAGGGACGGCGTCAAGAAGGTCATCCGGGAACCCTAAAAGCGGCGAGGTGACGGCGTCACACTCCATAAGGTGACGCCGTCAGATCCAAAAATCTATATATAGTTTTCTAATTTTTTGTCATTGAGGGAGCTTAGTGTGTGGAGTTTTGGGAGAAAACCCTAAGACGATTTTAGCTACTTTTTCAGGGCTTTTTGCCTTGAGATCTTCCATGTTTCATTGAAAGATAAGTTATCAATTAATCATTCAATATGTCTATGTGTTGTTTGATTCTATCTTATTCTTGTCTTTTGTTTAACATGTTAGGCTAAATTTATCTTGTGTTTGCTTAGATCTAATGAAACCTAGCTATTGATTATTGGTTGTTAATGTGTTATTAGTTGTATTGGATGATTGTTTATCTATGTTAGGCTTAAGAAAACTGGCTAACTTCCTATTCGGTAACTTGCTTGAACGTCTTAAGAAACATGAACCAAATGCGTACTAAAGGTTTTTATGGTTGTATTTAATGCACAAGCGAATTCTAGTGATCCCATGTTAGGAGCTTCCTAGCCGGCTCGACATAGGAGTGAAGTAGGAGCTTGTAGAGTTGGGGAAGTAAGTACGCCACCCCACGAATGGTATTAAGGAATACACCCATCATCCACGCAACTAATACACACTAATTAACCGGTAAAAGATAGTTAGGGAGTAAGGAAATCTAAGTAAACACATTTCTCTACACATAAGTTTCTCACCACATTTTCATTTTTGTTATTTTATTTTGTTTGCATCCGTAGTAATTTGGGTTAGTTGACTAGCAACTAATTCCGCCCACTCCTTCAAACCCGAGATTTTACTTGCTTTCATAAAAACTATAAAAACATAAAAAAGAATCTTCCTCAACCTTTAGACCTAATTAGAGTAGTCTTTCATACCTAACGAACACTATTCCCTGTGGAGAACGATCAATCCCCGTACTTACCACTACACTATACTACATCGGTCAGGTACACTGCCTGGTGGGGTTGTAAGCCTCTTGAGATCCCTCGAGAGGTAAAACCTGTTGTAAGGTTACAAAACCACGCAATCAAGTTTTTGGCGCCGTTGCCGGGGAATAGTTATTGTTTAGGTTGAATTTTTATTTTATTAGGTCTACTCGCTAGATTCCTTTCTAGTGAGATTTTTATTTTCTTTTTCTAGGATTTTCTTTAGTCTATCTTTTTCTTTGTGTCTTTGTTCGTAAAAGAAATTTCCATTGACTCTTCCGTTCACCATTATGGAGTACGCGAATCCACCATACCACCAACCACAAAGGCCATTCTACCCTATTGACATCTCGAATTTCAAACAATATCGAGATGAACCCATATATGATGCATGGACTCGTTTTAGAAATTTACTCCGAAAATTCCCTCATCATAGTTTCGCTTTAGCATCCCTAACCCGAACCTTTTACTATCGTGTTGGCCAATATGACCAAATGCGCATTGAGGATTTTGCCAATGGGGACTTTAGGGAATTAAGTGCTGAAGAAGCATGGGATGCCATAGAAGATTGTGCCCAATATTATTATAGGGTAGACAACCCAACAAACGTTAGTACAAGTCAATTGAATATAAATTTCCTGGATCATGAAACAAGTTTGTTTGGGGATGAATACATTAGTGTTGAGATACCTAAGTGGTTGTCATGTAATGCCATAGTACAAAATGAACACATAGGTGACCTTGATGTGATGAAGGATCTAGCCGAGCATGATCACATTGATCAAAAAGACCTAGGTTTTATGATCGATGACGATGAATCTCAAGAAACACATGATGAATCTTTTGGGCAATTTGAATATAGCAGTCAGAATATTGAGGATGATCCTTATGATTCGGATATAGAAGTTGAGATGCCCAGAGAAGCACTTGAGATACTAGGGAAAATGTTAGGTTTAAATTCTACCAAAACCTATGATGAGGATATAGGTGATCTTGACACAAGGAATGATGAGGTAAGTAACATAAGCCCACCAAGTACCCCACAAGTCCCACCATCAATTGAGGCACACACACCGCCCGTGACTTACCCGGAAGAAGTTGAGGAGACTATAGGAACCCCAATAGAGGTAGAGCCCTTGTACCAAACACAACTAGAAGAAGTATGTTTGAATACTTGTGATCACAACCTTACTCTTAGTTCTATGGAAGTTCCTAGTTTTGATGAACCGGAGCCTCAGCCAAAACCGTTACCTAATCTTCCATCCTTAGATGTGAATTTAGGAATTGAAAAAGGTCCCGATCCACCCATCAAACCATGTAGTCCGGGTAATGTTAAGATTAAGGTAGTAGGCTTTAGGCCATGTGGAGTGGAAGCTAATATAGGAGTGAACCGTGACCTTACATACATACATCACCCATTTATGATTGATCACAAGAAACATTATGGGTTTAAACCGGGTTTATTAGGTCAAAGTGGATTCTTAACTTGGAGTCTCTCGAAGTTGATAGAAGATGATCCCTTTCTAGGAGAAAACTTCAATTCACTCATTGACCCAATTAAACTAAGTAAGGTTATGATGATTGGATCCCACATCTTTGAGCATATAATTCATCCACCACTCTTTCCTCACGTGGCATACTTCCACCAAGATGGTGTGTATCGCTACTTTCACCCACACTTAATCCTAAGTGTAGGGAAAACCTCCCCTATTTCCGTTAAATAAGGGTAGAGTCAGGCTCGTGACTCGAACAAAAACAAGCGCTCTTGGGAGGCAGCCCAAGCTTTATTTGCTTTGTGTGTTTATTTGTTTGTTTGTTTGTTTTTATTTGTTTCCGTATGTGTGTTTAATTTTTATTCTTATTGATTCATGTTCAAAACTAAAATTGTGAAAATGCTTTATTTTGTTTTTAACTTCGTCTTAACTACATATAAAGGTATTTTACAAAAGATAAGTGTAAGGGAAATCTAAATTGGTTTATTAGAACACAAATGAACATGAATCGTAATAATACTAAATTAGCATACATATTAGTATTTGTTTGAGTCAAATGCTTGTATCGAGTCATAATGATGTTTTGCAGGATTTCCAGGAAGTAAGGTAAAGGTTTTTCCAGAAATTTTCCGGAAACTTAAAATGAAAATTTTTGTCAGGTCATTTCTGACGGCGTCAGGAGTTATAACCTGACGGCGTCAGATTTAATTTTCAGAAATTTTTGAAAGTTTTGTTTTTAGAAAAGTTTTTATTAAAATCTCCAACTTATAATCTCCAGGAATCTGCAAAATTATCATTCCACAAGCATTATATCCTTATATATAGATTTTTCCCGCCGATGTTATGCAGGTTTTCGTGTTTGTTTTCTCAGGTTTAACAGGTTATTTTGGACAAGGAGATGTTTATGGAATCAAGCTTATGGCGATGCATTAGTCATGGAGCTTCAACATTCTCTTTGGAGGAAGATTTAACCGTGTAATTTCATTATCCACCGAGCGAATCAGGGGAGTATTTGATTTCATTCTTTTACTTTTTGCTTTTACATCTTATTATTTGAACATTGGGGACAATGTTCATCTTAAGTGTAAGGGGAGGGTAAAAGTACGATTTTAGAGAATACAATTGCGCTTGATTTTTTTTGTTTTATGGTGGATGTGTAATAAAAACTGAGAGAAATACTTGTTAAGGTAATTTTAGTGCCAAATTTAAAATTTTTTACAACATATAGGAGTGAAACTTTAGTTCTAATAAGCGTCTCATGGATAGGAATTATATGACTAGCACAAAAACCGTACCACTAAAAAATTTTCCACCCCAAATATGTGAGGTTCGCCCCTAGAATTGGTAGGAAAAGCATTTATGCTATGATGTGTGTACCGGTAGCACTTAGATTCTAGAACTTGCGTTAGGACCATTCCAAGACCACAAGTGAGACTACATTCGTGTAGTTAGATTTACTACATGATAAGAGGCATTAGGATTAACCCATTGTTTTACACCTGTGTTTTTGTTATAATTATTTTGGCTACATTGGTCAAGTAATTCTCCCACACCCTTTGCGTTGTACTCATTTTTAGTACACGATACCCCTAGTACACCCCTCAGAGCCTATCTTTTCGTTTCGACCTTTAAGCATTTTACTTAAAGGAAGAATTTGTTACACCCCACTAAAATGTACACCCAAATCGCCTTAGCCTACCTTGTATGCACTCATTTTTAGTGCATTATTGTGACAACATTTGTTTAAACCCAAGTTAATTATCTAGTTGATTACATGGTTGCTAAGTCGAGTCATATCCTTGTACATATTGTTTTGGGACGATTGGGACTCATGGGTAAAGTACTAGTGTAATGGAGTAATGGGGAAGAACATTATTTATTACCCCCATATGTGCTAATAATTTTAAAAGTACTCCAAGTGTCTTGATTATCTTGATTCGAATCATTATGATAGTTATTTGTAAAGTTATGTAAAAGTTCAAGTGTAGGGGGATGCAACGCCCCTATGATGTATTATTTTGGATGGTAGGGCAAAAGTGTATGCAAAAAAAAAAAAAAAAAAAAAAAAAAAAAAAATCGAAAAAATCAAGAAAAATACAAAAAAATGAGAAAAAGAAAAATAGAAAAAACATACGGACTACCATCCCGTTTTATTTTATGTTTATTTTATGTTTTTGTTATTTTATCATTAGCTTAAGATCGAGTCTAGTCTTGGCTTAGCAACATTGTATAGTACATGTAATTGATCAAGATTTTTAACTCGCCACCAGTAAAATATCCTTTATCCAACAAAACCGTGTTTTCCTTTTCCCTACACCTTACATTATAACCCATTTAAAAGCCCTCTTTGATAGTTTATCTTAGGTGCTTACGCCTAGTGGAGGAGGTTTTCGATCCTTTCCCAAGCCTATGGTAATCTATTTGCTATGACAGGTAGTGAGAGATATTTTCCGTTTTCATTTATGAGATTTATTTTGATGACACTTGAGAGATGTGAGTATCTAAACACTACTTGTGAGGTGCTAGTTTATAATCTCCGTGCTTATTATGATTGAAGTGGAACGAATATTTGTTGTAATTACTTTTATGTTAGCATTAAATGACCCCTAACTTGTATTTTGATTAGAATAAAAGCGCATTTGCTTGAGGACAAGCAAATCTCAAGTGTAAGGGTATTTGATGAAGCGAAAAGTGTACCGCTTTTAAGGGGTCATTTAAGCCTTAAATCGTATTTATTTGATCAAATATTGCCCTAAATCGTTCCTTTTGTCATTTTAGGTACTTTTGAGGAGAAATCTGGAAAAGGAGGCATTTTGGACGTTTTTGGAGCATTAAAGTGAAGAAAACGGCAAAGTCTCAAGAATTGGCTAAAAGTTACTCTTGACGGCGTCAAGATTTACTCTAGACGGCGTCATGCCTTGGCAAGAAAAGTTGGACGTGAAATTTACTCATGACGGGCCAGTGAAAATAGCATGTGAATTCTGACGGCGTCACGCTTTAACTTGATCGAGGGCGTCACGGCTTAAATCATAAGGGGACGGCGTCACGTTCATGGTTAGACGGCGTCAAGCCTTGATAAGCCAGAATGGATTTTTGAAGAGCTAAAGAGGGACGGCGTCAAGAAGGTCATCCGGGAACCCTAAAAGCGGCGAGGTGACGGCGTCACACTCCATAAGGTGACGCCGTCAGATCCAAAAATCTATATATAGTTTTCTAATTTTTTGTCATTGAGGGAGCTTAGTGTGTGGAGTTTTGGGAGAAAACCCTAAGACGATTTTAGCTACTTTTTCAGGGCTTTTTGCCTTGAGATCTTCCATGTTTCATTGAAAGATAAGTTATCAATTAATCATTCAATATGTCTATGTGTTGTTTGATTCTATCTTATTCTTGTCTTTTGTTTAACATGTTAGGCTAAATTTATCTTGTGTTTGCTTAGATCTAATGAAACCTAGCTATTGATTATTGGTTGTTAATGTGTTATTAGTTGTATTGGATGATTGTTTATCTATGTTAGGCTTAAGAAAACTGGCTAACTTCCTATTCGGTAACTTGCTTGAACGTCTTAAGAAACATGAACCAAATGCGTACTAAAGGTTTTTATGGTTGTATTTAATGCACAAGCGAATTCTAGTGATCCCATGTTAGGAGCTTCCTAGCCGGCTCGACATAGGAGTGAAGTAGGAGCTTGTAGAGTTGGGGAAGTAAGTACGCCACCCCACGAATGGTATTAAGGAATACACCCATCATCCACGCAACTAATACACACTAATTAACCGGTAAAAGATAGTTAGGGAGTAAGGAAATCTAAGTAAACACATTTCTCTACACATAAGTTTCTCACCACATTTTCATTTTTGTTATTTTATTTTGTTTGCATCCGTAGTAATTTGGGTTAGTTGACTAGCAACTAATTCCGCCCACTCCTTCAAACCCGAGATTTTACTTGCTTTCATAAAAACTATAAAAACATAAAAAAGAATCTTCCTCAACCTTTAGACCTAATTAGAGTAGTCTTTCATACCTAACGAACACTATTCCCCGTGGAGAACGATCAATCCCCCGTACTTACCACTACACTATACTACATCGGTCAGGTACACTGCCTGGTGGGGTTGTAAGCCTCTTGAGATCCCTCGAGAGGTAAAACCTGTTGTAAGGTTACAAAACCACGCAATCAAAAGCAGTATGATTTTTCAATTCTAAAATCATGAACATACTGCTAAGTCAAATAATTTCTTAAACAAGGATTTTCAAGAGATTCACATGAACCATCCATTGATGGATCATGAATCAAATGTCCAATGAATCACCTCTCATAGGAGTTAACACACCTAGAAGTGATGAGGGCAGTAACTTAAACTCTTAAGGAATTGATGGCTTCATGTACAATATTGTCTGACAACAAGTTCTATATGATGGATCAGATGATAAGGAAAGATATATTTTGGTACATAGTGAGATCTTCCAAACAAGGGGATGAAACAAAAGTTATTTGTATCTCAGGCGAGGTAACAATCTCAGGGGAGGAAATAATAGCCCAGAAAAGGAAGATAATCCAATAAAAGGAAGGAGAAGACAAGAGCATACAAGATGATGACATGGAGGTTGAAAATGACAAGAACATTCCAAAGGAGAAAGTTCTATCTAGGTCAAACGAAGAAACGTTTCAATTTCAGTTTACCACGTTTGTTCATCACTTACAAAGACATGCTGATAGATGATTTTACTTGTTGAAACAAGCATCCAAGATACACAACATCATTGCCTCTTATAATTCCTCCATCCAAGGAAATTGTACCATCTTTTAGTCCAAGATTGGAGCAATGTGTTGATATTGTTAAAGTCAAAGAACAAAGCAGATGAATTACTGAGAAAGATATTCAATCTTGAAGAACATAAGTGTTTGAAAGATCTTCACAATCCATAATTTAGTTCAGAAACATGTTGAAATGGATTCACATGTTTAGGGGAGGATTGTTGGGAATTAAATATTCAAGAAGTTTAATATCGGATTCTATTCAAA